>CM062812.1:35880138-36480138 GCA_031772625.1 Pinus tabuliformis
GTTGTGTTTTGAGTAAAACAGGTTTCTTTGGGATCGTATCGCGGAGATGGACATCGTTGTTCAAGTTTTGAGCGATTCTGGGAACTTTGATTTTTGAGCTAAATATTGATCACCTGATCATTCCTTCTCACTGGAAGCCTTTTTGACCCCAAAAGATACTATCAATTTCTCAGCAGGAGAGGGTACATCTCCCTCACCTTCTCACTATGCATCCACTTGGCCTTATAAGGATTTTGTCCCTTAAGTCTCACTCAAAGGTATTTCACATTTCCTCTCTTTGAAGTTTTAGTTCTTTTGTCAAGTATGAGATCTTGTTGAAGTTCATCAAGATATTCTGGTGAGAAATCATCTATTGATGGAAGTTGAACATGCTCCCCTTGATCATCAATCAAAGAAGGCTAAAACAATCTCAAATTCTCAACATTAACAACAGAGTATATTTTCATATAAGGAGGCAAATCTAGCTTAAATGCATTGTTACCAATCTTTTCCAGAATTTTAAAAGGACCATAACGGATTGGCTTCAGCTTTTTACCTTCCCCTTGAAGTCTCTCCTTGCTAATATATAACCAAACTTTGTCTCCAACTTGAAATTTATGATCGACACAGTGTTTTCCATGCTTGCCGTATAGTTGCTTTGACTCTTTTCAAGTTGTTCTTGCACTATGTGATGTATCAACAAAATTTTCTCAATGAACTTCCTTGCCTTATCGATGTCACTATGACCATACATAGCGACATCTTTCTCAAATATGAATTCCAATGGAAATCTTGGCAAGTACCCAAAACATGCCTCAAATGGCAATGTGTTTGTGGAAGAATGCTTTACCCTACTATATGCATGTTGTATGTAATGCAATTGTTCATCCCACAATTTTGGATGTTTGCTGCAATATCCTCTAAGAAGATGAATGATTGTCTTGTTTACCACCTCATTTTTTCCATCTGTTTGCGGATGAAAGGTTGTACTCTTCTTCAACTTAGTGTCCATCATGTCCCACAAATTTGACCAAAAATTCCCAACAAATCGAGAATCTCGATCATTTACAATGGAAGTAGGAAAACCAAAATGAAGCCAAATATTTTGAAAGAAAAGATGAGTTGTTTGTTCAACTGTAATTTGATTCTTCCATGGCATTAGAATACACATCTTGTTGAACCTGTCTACAACTACATACAAGTAATCATGACCTTTCCTTGACAATGGAAGACCTCCTACAAAATCCATTGAGATACCCTCCCATGGATGTGAAGGTACCAGAAGTGGAGTGTACAATCCTAGTTTCGTGTTGCTAGGCTTACTTATTGCACACAAAGAACATCCTCTAATGAAACGAGATACATTATCAAACATGTGTGGCCAATAACAATACCTTTGGAGATTCGCTAATGTCTTGCCTACACCAAAATTTCCAACAAGCAATGAAGTGTGCACCTCCCTTATGATATTGTTTCTTTCTCCCTGTGGAATACGTAACTTACCCAAGTGATACAATAAACTGTTATGTACATGGTAATCTAACTCTTCAATTTGGTTTCCTTGCCTCAATCTTGCATACACCTCTTGAAAGTCATTATCATATGTATATTGCTCAATGTAACTTTCATGTAAAACGGAATTGTGTTTAAGCATAATAGATGAATTTACAATAGGCCTAGAAATCGTATCAGCTACCTTATTGTAGATTCCATTTTTGTACTTGATAACCAAATGAAACTATTTTAGAAAACCCATCCATCTGAAGTGTCGTGATTTCTGCAACTTTGACTATGACTGTAAGTACTGCAATGGTTGATGGTCGGTATGGATAATGGTCTCCTTCCCCATCAAGTAGTGTTTCCATTTTTTAACACTTTGTACCAATGCATAAAGTTCTTTGTCATAAGTGGGATAGTTAGTCACAGCACCATTAAAAATTTCAGAATGAAATGAAATGGGCTTACCATGCTGCATGAGAACTGCTCCCATGGCGTAATCACTAGCATCCGTTTGAATCTCAAATGGTTGTCTAAGATATGGAAGAGCCAATACCAGTGCTAAACTGATATTTTGTTTTAAAGCATCAAATTATTTTTGTTGTACATCTCCCCAATGGAAGACTTTCTTGACACTAGTCAATGCATGTAGTGGTGCTGCAATGGAAGAAAAATTAGCAATAAATTTCCTCCAATATTGTGTTGCCCCTAGAAAGCTTCTTACCTTTGTAATTGTATTGGGCTTGGGCCAATTCACAATGACCTAAACCTTAGAGGGGTCTATCTTCATCTCACCTCCTCCAACAATGTGTCCCAAATACACTAAAGAATTCTTGCCAAATTCACACTTTGACATCTTTAAAAATAATTGTTCTTTTCTCAAGACATCAAGTACTTTGTTCACATGCATGACATGTTCATCTTTGGATTTGCTGAATATGAGAATATCATCTAAGTAAACAATGACAAAATCATCTAGAAATGGTCTCAATACATCATTCATGACTCTAATGAAAGTAGTTGGAGCATTTGTAAGACCGAAAGGCATAACAAGCCACTTAAACAATCCTTGTTTAGTTTTAAATGCGGTTTTCCAAATGTCATCTTCATCTATTCTAACTTGATGATAACCACTTCATAAGTCTAACTTAGTGAAATACTTTGCATACCTCAATTGATCAAGCAAATCATCAATTATTGGGAGTGGATAATGATTATTTACCATTATCTTATTCAATGCACGGAAATCCACACACATGCACCAAGTCTTGTCCTTCTTTGGCACCAAAACAATGGGTGAACCACATGGCGAAGTAGATGGGCGTATGATACCTTTGTTCAACAATTCTTGAATTTGCTTCTTGATTTCCATACTCTCCATGATCGACATGTGATACATGCCAATGTTTAGAAGTGGAACATCCTGTTGCAACTGTATCTCATGTTCAATTCCCCTCTTGGGAGGTAACCCCTTTGATTCCTAAAACATCTCGACATGCTTGCTTACCACATCAAACAAATCAGATTTTAACTTATCATCACAACCTTCAAAATATTCATAATCTATATCATTAATTTTCTTGATCAAAATAAGCACAAAATTTTTACTTGCATTTACTAGTCTCTTCATATGCCCTGCATTAACCAAAGAAATGTTTAACTTTTTGTGATGGGCTCTCACAATATACTCCACTCCATCCTTGAGAAATTGATATTTGTTTTCATGGTGATAAAATACCGCTTTCCTATCATACAAATATGGGCTTCCCAAAATAATTCCTGAGATGTCAAGTGGAACTACATCTAACTCAACTTCATCAATGAATTTTCAGTAATGGCAAACCTGATTAAGCATTTCCTTGTAACCTATAAATTTTCATTACTGACTATCCAACCCATTATGATGAGGTACAGTTTCAAGGTTAACATTTTTTACCAAGTCTTCTGAAATTAAGTTCAATGGTGACCCACTATTAAATAATGCATCAATATTTGTATGATTTGAAATTACCCTTACATGGAACAAATCTATACTTGATTCTTCATTTGGAGTGTCGTTGTGACTATGTGAGGAACTAGTGCTTGCTATAGCTTCTTTTACCTTTGTGACCATGGCTGAAATCTTGGTCTCATCACCGCAATCGAATCCAAGATCATGTTGTGTGGTAGCGATCGTCTTTTGTTTCCCCTTATTGTTTGGTTTCTTATGCCATAGTTTGAGATGTAGTTTCCAACAGTGGGTTTCATCATGCCCCGCTTTGGAACAATGTTTGCATGTAATTTTCTCCCCTTCTTTCTTTACACTTTCATTCTTTTTTCCTTTCCATTTTCCACCCTTATCTTTCTCCTTACCCTTGAATGGCTTCTTCTTACTACCCTCTTCCTGAATGTTCTTTCCTCTTGCTTCAAGGTGTGTGGCTTGGACACATACCTCATCTAAATTGATTGGATTGAACACAAGGATAGTGTGTTTTAAGTAGTAATTTAAACCCTCAATATATTTTAAGAGAGTATCTTGGGAATTCAAGTTTACTCCTAACAACAAAGCCCTTTTCCTAAACTCCTGGGTATAGTCTTGAACTGTTTGGCCCTTGAGTTGCCTAAAGTTTTGCCAACTCATAATGGTTGTTTGCATGTAGGCTAAAGGATAAAATTGTCTTTTAATTGAAGAAACAAATTCAACCCAAGAAATGGATATCTTACCATGAATTCACATTTCCTCTTGAGTCTTTGCTTCCCACCAAACTAGTGCTACTCCTTCTAGCCTCAATGAAGCCAACTAGATCTTTATGTCATCTTCTTGAAGGTTCTGAATTCTGCAATAAACCTCCAATTGTCGAATCCAATTGTCTAACTTCTCTGCATTTACCTCACCATTATACATGGGAAGTTCAAACTTAATGTCCAATTTGAGTAAGGGAGTTTTTTCTTTTGGCATTTTTGAATAAGTATGAACAGTTTTTGTGGTGGAAGTGGAAGATGATGTTGTTTATGATGATGAGGACAATGAAGATGATGAAGATGGTGAAGATGGAGGAGGCTTTCCTCCATTTCCCTTTGAATCCTTCTTTTCATCTTTTTTATCTTCTGAGCTTCCCTGTCCATGTGGGTACTTAGAACTCTCTCCATCCATTCTAGTATTCCTCTCTTCATAGAGGACTCTAACCATGTCAGTTAAATCATAGAAATTTTTCTTGAATGCTTCCTCTTCTGAAATACCTTCAGTCTCTCTTGCTCCAGACAGATGGCTTTGGATCAAGCTAAGCTTCTAGTACTTCTTGTACCTCCTCAATCTCAACGAAAGGTAAAATTGGAGGTGCTTCAAGTGTAGCTAGGATTGAAACTTTGGGTGGAGATTATGGCCTTGTGTCTCTCCTTCTTCTGGGCATTACCTCAAGATTTGCAACCAATAGTTTCCCTTCTCCTCTCTGCAACTTTAACCTTGTAAGCATCACAAATTTGCGACCATTAAAACCCTACGTGCACAAAACTCAATCAATCAATAAAATAACCTTTGCTCTGATACCAAATTTATCTTTTGTTGAATGTTAGTTTTGTTGTGCTAATTTCAACTTCAGAATTAAAAACAATTGCTCATCATTTGCTTTATGTGCATAGGTTTCCTTTATGGTGTTTGTGAATGTAACAGGTAAATTTGTCAAGTTTTATGTCAAATTCATGAGAAAAATAGCATGTAAATAAAGTGTTGAATAACAACAATCAAATATACAACAAACCATCAAAATGAATACTTAACATTGTGTTTTGATGAAGGAGTTCACCCCTCCTGGGCTACATCTCCTTGGTCCAGATTCCATGGCTTGGGCCTATGTATTAGATAAAAATGGAAAAAAGTGTTGTTTACAATGCTCTACTACTCCTGAAACATGCTTCAATGTTCTTAGAACATCAAAATAATATAGAAATAACTTTTTCTGAGCCAAAATTGGTCAAAATATGCCAAAGTTATGGCCTCTTCAGTTTCTCCTAGGAAATATCCACTAACACTAGAGAAACTCCAGTTAACTCCACCAAATTTGGAGAAATCCCATATTTATCGGACCTGCCAAAAGATCCACCAAGTTAATTGCGCCATTAATTAAAGATAAGCATGTGTTTATTAATGTTAATCTTCATTTAGCGCTAATCATGCGGTTAGTGTTTGTTGCTGGGCAGCGGTTTTGTGGTGGTGGTCACATGTGGAGGGGGTTGGCCCTCTCCTCCCCCAACAGCCACGGTTAAACATAACAAATATAAACAGAAACCATTGTATTGTAAGAACTAATGGCATGGCATAACAGTAAGGCGTTGGCTTTGTGTGGGCAAGGTCACAAGTTCGACGCCACCGACCTTCCCATAAAATTTTGAAATGCGCGCCAATGCTGCCAGGCCATTGGGGAGGGACACGTGGCAGCCTCCGAGCTTGCTAACCTTGATCGCATGTATGGTTAATATTTTGATGGGGAGTGTGTGGTACTTGGATTCAGGTGCCTCGTTCCACATGAAAGGGTGTAGATATCTTTTCAATGACCTAGAGGAGAAAGATCTCCATATGCATATTGAGCTTGGGG
This sequence comes from Pinus tabuliformis, assembly GCA_031772625.1. Lineage (NCBI taxonomy): Eukaryota > Viridiplantae > Streptophyta > Pinopsida > Pinales > Pinaceae > Pinus > Pinus tabuliformis. The sequence continues at coordinate 35,886,186 of CM062812.1, forward strand.
ACAATGAAAGGTACAGTGCTACTGGATTGGTACAGTAACCTTTAAGAGGGAGTCGGGATCCCCTCTTCGCCTCAAAGATGTTATGTTTGTACCATGCCTAAAGAAGAACCTCATCTTTGTAGCAGTTTTGGAAGACCATGGCTATGATGTGATCTTCAGTAAAGGGAAATCCTTTCTGAGACACATAGCTACTGGGAAGGTGAAGCAGATCGGGGTTCGTGTGAAGAACCTGTATAAACTTGATGTGGAATATTGTGCTACATTAATCAGTTAGGCAAAGAAAGTGCACAGTCGAGATGTTGGAGAACTAATTGGACATTTTCACCATGGCGCCCTTAAAATTATGCAAAAAATAACCATTGGTCTCCCTAAAGGATCACTTGAGCAGCAGGATGTCTGCAAGGGTTTTACCTTGGGGAAGTATGTAAAATCCACATTCCATGATCGAGACAAAAAAGAAAATGCAGTCTTGGAGAGAGTCCACTCTGATGTTTGTGGACCCTTCTCGACAACCTCCACTACCAGACATAAATACTATGTTATTTTTATTGATGATTTCTCAAGAAAGTGTTGGATCTTCTTCATGTGGAAGAAGGATGAGACATTCTCAAAATTTGTAGAATTCAAGGCACTAGTTGAGAAAGAGATCAACAATAAGGTGAAGACTCTCATGAGCAAAAATGGAGGTGAGTATGTTTTGAATGAATTCAAGGAATTTTGTGCCAAAGAAGGAATTCGAAGAGAATTAACAGCTCCCCACAACCCACAATGGAATGGGTTATCTGAGAGAAAGAATTGGAGCATTGTGGGAGATGCGAGATCCATGCTACATGAATAAGGCTTGCCACGACATTTGTGGGCAAATTCATGTAACATAACACTCTACTTGCAAAACTGGAGTCCTCATCGGATTCTTTGTATGATTACACCGGAGGAGGCTTTCTCGGGGAGAAAATCAAAAGTGTCTCATTTCAGAATTTTTAGAGCCTATGTTTACTGTCATGTCTCCAAATATTTCGAGGAAGAAACTTGAGCCGACAACAGAGATGGTGTTATATAGTAATTTGTCGCACTCCCTGTCTCATACCCTAAGCTATCGAACTTTGCCCAAAATGTCGCAAAGTGACAAAAGTTGTCAATGAATTCACCATGAAAAACATTGATTAGAGCATCCCTGAAGAAAAGAATAAGAAATGCCTTGAAGTAATTCTGGAAGAGCTTGTCAAAAAACCCTATTTTCAAGCCCAGTGTTACTTTTAGCAAGAAAACTCGTGCTGGTACCCTTTGGTCTAACTAGTGACTAGCACTGGTAGTGCGACTTTGGATAGGAAAACCCACTTTAATCCTCTTCAGACAGTTTCTCCAAAAATGGAGCAGAAGCTTCTCTTACTATAAGCCTCAAGAATGACGAGCTGGTTATTGTTGAGTAAGGATATGGTCAAGTTATCCCATTTTGATTCCTTGATCCTACCTTTAGGGATATTCCCCTTAATATGTGGACCTTATTCCCCCTTTTGTGGATCCCTAACCCCCTCTCCTTCCCTATAAATGCATTCCCTTACACCCTGAAATGGTTGGTTAGACTAGATTGGTCATGTTGTTGCTAAATTGTGCCTAATTGTTGCCAATTTCTGAATGAGAAAGGAGAGCTTAAGAAGTCTTGTCTTGGAATTGGAAACCCATCCCAAAGGAGGCTTCCAAGATCAAGGCAGTGTTTGTATGCTTCCCTCTTTTGATTATTATTAATACAATGCATGTTTACTTTCCATAAGCATGTAAATGACTACTTGCTTAGTATGATGCTCCTTGATCTGTCATATGGTTTACATTAGAATGCATATGCTATGTTTTTTTGTTGTTTTCTTTGTTTGATCTCTCTTGCAGGTATTTGTTCGCAATAGAATAGCGAGGATCGAGCTTGGAAGTGAGGAGATCGAGATCGACATTGAAAAGTGACCGCATAGGAGTGAGGTAGGCCATCTTTCCTCTCTCATGTCATTTTGATTTAAACTAGGAGAGTTTTGCATGTATTTGTTTTGGTTGTTACTAGATGCACTCATTGGACTAGAGGGATTGATTCTATTTGCAGAAGCGATTACCTAGATAAAAAATTGTCGACTCCACTAGGGATCGAACCCAAAATCTCTTTAAGGCATTTATTCTTCCTTTCTTCATGGATGCTCTGATCAATGTTTTTCATGGTGAATTCATTGACATATTTTTTCACTTTGTGACATTTTGGGCAAAGTTCAACAACTCGGGGTATGAGATAGGGAGTGTGACAAATTATTGTATAACAGATGCCCCCTAAAGCATGAAGTCAAAACAAGAAGTGATGGCTGAAATTCTTTACAAGTCAAGGCAAGGAATTTGGATAACTACCATCAAGAGACCTGCAAATCAAACATAATACAACATATATGACATCTCTGAGTAGGCATTTAACAATACACGAATCCACGGCATGGGCACAACCATCCGACTAGAAAGGATCATGTGTATGGATCCATGGCATGGATGCAGCCATCTGACTAGAAAGGATCATATGTATGGATCCACGGCATGGACACAACCATCCGACTAGAAAGGATCATATGTATGGATCCATGGCATGGATGCAACCATCTGACTAGAAAGGATCATGTATACAATCATGAATACTAAATAACTCCACATAGCCTGGATTTATTAGATGAAATCCAAGGTCTTCATCTCTATCTCGATCTAATCAAAGTATGAATCTAACCATGCGAATATACGTGTTGAAGTCGAACATGGTAGAAACCACAAAATTACTAGTCAATGATGTAAATCATTAACAAGTACGAGAGAAACTACCAATAGTGACAATGGTTCTCAAGGTACAACAGCACAATCTACGAGTGTGAATATGGAAGTTGAATTCGAACACTCGTAGAATCATCCGATCGAAGTCCAATGATGTGAAGCTATCATAAAATGTGAATAACATGTCATTGAGGCATGCAAGCTCCAAGGTATTGAAAGGGGGTTTCTAGATCATCTTCCTGGATAATGAGCTGAAGTCGACAGGAAGTGACCCATCGAAGGAGGGCCATAATTTTTCCCACATCATCGAAATGAAACAAAGGAATTTGTAAATTTGGTTAGAGTGATTTAGGATTTTAGAAGAGAAGGTCAAATGGGGTATAAGAGGTTTGAATTTGTAGATGAAACTTCTCTTGAACATATCGACAACACGACTCTGAAGATTGGCAGCATTCGACTCAAAAATAGGATCAAAGGTCATGGTGACAATGTAATCAATTGAGAGGTAAACGGATTTCCCAAAACCTAGTAAGGCAAGTGACGAATTGAGGATAACCCAAACCCAACACGAGATACAGATAAGTGTCATGTTCAAGAGTGACATGCTGCCTTTATACAAAATACAGGATATGTGTTTACTTCCATTTTCCCCCACTATTTTTAGCGAGTACATCTTTATTTTTAATCCCAAGCTTGAAGAGGATACCATTTGCTTGTCATATAATTTCATTCCTTGGATGAATCCATCGCAGTAAGTTTAACGAGCCCTGGGAAGGAGTAGCTCAGTTTCGTCATGGTGACAAGTCCTGCGTCATTTTAATTTTTACGAGTCTAACAGAGGGGTAACTCGACATATTTTTCATGTTTAAAGAGTTTGAAAAAGAGGAAAAAAGGAAACTCCAGAGGTCCCTTTTCATAGATAGTCTCTCAAATCTGAAAAGGTAGAAAATAATATTCAAGAGAACCTCTTAGCCACGTGTGACCAAGGTATTCCTTTTTCGTACAATAGTCTATCTCAGTCCAAAAAAGGGTTAAATTATACTAAGTATACGTTATTTCATTTACTTTAACGAGTTCGAAACAACAAGTACTCAACAATCTTTTCATATTTTTGGAGTCTTAAAAGAACTGAAAGATTACTCCACCTGGAGGAACTAGTGGTATAAAATAATAGAAACTAGTTCCGGTTATGATGGAACTTCTCAAAACATGTAAAGGTCAACAGGCCGGCTAATAATACCACTCATCGCAGATGTTCCTCGTGCAAAGGTAAAAGAACCAAGTGAAAGCGTATGATTGGTCAGATGGTGATGATGGAATGAAAAAAAACAAAGCTCATCTCGAAAAAATAGGTTAATAAAGATGGCAATCATGAGAGGTAAAGTGGGAATGGTCGAATGACAAATCTCAAAAAAAATGAATTTTCAATGCAATGTGATCTAATGCACTTTACAAAAAGTAAATTATGAGATGAAAACTAAATGAATGCAAAATCAATTTCTTTATGAATGCAAAGAACTACGACTGCTCGATCAAAGAAAATCAGTATTTCCCCACTCATATAAGCATCAAACAAAGATTTTAATTGGCTCAAAGTATGAGAGACTCAATAAAAATGGAATTTTTACTACTTCAATCATGGGATAAACTTTTTCACATCACAAAGAAATTCAAGGCAAACAGACAAGATCTGATGCACGCAGAGTAGGAGGATGACCTCAAAGATCAGGACACACTAGGATTTTAGCAGAAACCCTAAAAATTCTCAATTTTAAGGATCAACACTACTTTTCATACAAAATCCACGCTAACAGGGTCAACAATGCAACTTTACATAGCATCATTCATGCTGGTAGCACTACTTTACACAGAAAAACTCGTGTTGGACAAGAAACTGGACCAGTGCAGGTAGATAGTTTCCAGAATGACTATACTAGGAAAAATAAGCATTATCAACGCAACTGTGTTTGATAATAAGCATGATGGGCGAGAACATTTTAGGAAAAATAAGTAGATCTTGAGCAAAACCCTTGACCTGATACCCTAAATGATCGACTACTCAAAGTATAGACTCAAAGGCAATCAAACCAAGGGTCATTGAAAGGTTTTCCAAACTAATAAAAAAGGTCAAATGAAAAAGGAGGGTTGAAAGGGATATAGGCTCCCCAGTGGAGTCGCCAATTTGTTATCTAGGCAATCCCTTCTATGGACAAAAGCGATCCCTCTAGTCCAATGAGTGGATATATTAACAACCAAAACAAATACATGCAAAACTCTCCTATTTTAAATCAAAATGACATGAGAGAGGAAAGATGGCCTACCTCACTCCTATGCGGTCGCTTTTTGATGTCAATCTCGATCTCCTCACTTCCAAGCTTGATCCTCACTATTCTGTTGTGAACGAATACCTGCAAGAGAGATCAAACAAAGAAAACAACATAAAAACATAGCATATGCATTCTAATGTAAACCATACAACAGATCAAGGAGCACCATACTAAACAAGTAGTCATTTACACACTTATGGAAAGTAAACATGCATTGTATTAATAATAATCAAAAGACGGAATCATAAAGCCACTACCTTGATGTTGGAAGCCTCCTTCAGCATGGGTTTCCAAGTCTAAGTGAAGACTTCTCAAGCTCTCCTTTCTCGTTCACAAATTGGCAGAAATTAAGCACAATTTAGCAACAGCATGACCAATCTAGTCTAACCAACCATTTGTGGGTGTAAGGGAATTCATTTATATGGAAGGAGAGGGATTTAGGGATCCACAAAAGGGGTAATAAGGTCCACGTCTTAAGGGGAAGATCCATAAAGGTAGGATCAAAGACTCAAAATGGGAGAACTTAACCATATCCTTACTCAACAATAACCAGCTCGTTGTTCTCGAGGCTTCTAGTAAGAGAAGCTTCTGCTCCATTTTTGGAGAAACTGCCTAAAGAGGATCAGCATGTATTTTCCTATCAAAATTTATGCTACCAGCACTAGTCACTAGTTAGACCAAAGGGTACTAGCACGGTTTTGTCTGCTAAAAGTAGTGTTGTGCTTGCAAAAAAGGTTTTTTTACAAGCTCTTCCAGAATTACTTCAAGGAATTTCTTCTTCTTTTCTTCAGGGATGATCTAATCAATGTTTTTCATGGTGAATTCATTGACATCTTTTGTTACTTTGCGACATTTTAGGAAAATTTCGACAACTCAGGGTATGAGACAGGGAGCGTGACAAATTATTGTATAACAGTTGGGATTTTTTATGGGTTACACTGAAACTCCACACAATTACCGGGTGTACTTACCTTCCTTACAATGACAGCTGTGCACAGGGATGTAAAGTTCGATAAGGAGAAAGAAATGAGATTCTCTCTTAAGAGGGATCTTCAAATCCCACTAGAAGAGGAGATTTTAGCTCTAAAGGAGGAGCCTCATGAGGTTGTGGAGCAGCCACAAATGGAGGATCAGAGAGGAGGCAAAGTGGAGACATCCACTCAAGCAGAACCATCTAGAGAAGTTAGAAAGAGAACCAAGGAAGTTGATAGATTGGTGCATTATCCAAGGGAGAATTTCGAAGCTCCTGCAAATTTGCACAAGCAAAGGAGGTCCCTGAGAGGTACACTAGCTACATGGCTCTAATGAATAAGATTGCAGATACTAAGCCATCCTATTTTGAAGAAGTAGTTGAGCAACCAATTTGGATTGATGCAATGGTGGAAGAATATGAATTGAGCATGAAGAACAGTGTTTGGGAAGTGGTCCCAAGACCACAGATAAATCAGTTCTGTGTTCGAGATGGATCTTCAAGGCTAACCATGAAACATACGAAAGAATAGAGAAGTATAAGGCCATATTTGTGGCCAAAGGATTCTCTCAAGTTGAGGGAATTGACTATTAGGGAACCTTTACTCCCATAGCAAGGTATTCATCCATTGGATCAATTATTTCACTACTTGTGCAAATGGGGTGGAAGATCCACCACATGGATGTAAGAAACAACATTTCTTAATGGTTTTATTGAGGAGGAAGTGTACATAGAGAAACTAGAAGGTTTTGGGAGCTTTGATTAGGGATCTCATATGTGTAAACTTAGGCGAGCATTGTACAGTTTCAAATAGACACCTTGAGCTTAGTACACTCAGATCGATAGTTATCTCACTAGATTGGGATTCACCAAAAGTGAAGTGGATGCAAACCTCTATCATATTTTCGTAGAAGGTGAATTTCTTATAAAATAATTATATGTTGATGATATAATATTTTCATATGATGAGCAATTGATCAGCTCTTGTAAGGAGGACCATGCAAGGGAATTTGAGATAAAAGACATGGGTCTAATGCACTTCTTCCTCGGGCTAGAAGTATGGCAAGGTGATGGGGAATTGTTTGTGTCTCAAGGAAAGTATACCACCGAGATACTACAGATATTTCACATGGAGAGTTGTAAGCCCATGGAGACACCTCTAGCGACCAACTAGAGGAAGGAGAATGCCACTTCATGTGAAGACGTTGAAACTACCATTTATCGAAAGCTTGTGGGTTCACTAATATATCTTGTGAACACACGACCAGATATGTGCTATCAAGTCAACCAACTAAGCCAAGCTATGGTGAGGTTGACCAAATTATATTGGAAGGTAGCTAAGCTTGTTTTACAGTACCTCAGAGGCACTACCCAGTATGGATTATGGTGCAGATGGACGAAGGGAGTGAATTTGCGTGGCTTAGCAGATGTAGATTGGGCAAGGAGTCCATCTGACCGAAAGAGTACATCCGGTGAAATTTTCAATGTTGGGTCCTATTGATGGATAAAAATAACCTCATCAACATGTAAGGGAGACCACCCGATCATAGCCCCAACTAAGCCCTTATATGTTTGATTTGGTGGTTTTGACTGATTCTATTGGATCCAGTTACTCCCTCTCTCTTATCAAACAAGAAGAGAGAGATCGGTATTACTCCCTTGTTGTGAACGAGCAAGAAAGCAACCCTTAAGCTGAATAAATGGCTTAGCTAAGCCACGTTAAATGTTTCCCCTGGTGTAAGATAAATTCTAGAAACGTAGTGATTAATCTAAATGTGAATTAACTCTAAAATTCAATTAAAAGGAAAGAAATCCTAAGCCTATCTCGATTAGGAATATATAGCTCTAACCCAACCGAGAGCAAGGTTATTAAATGGATTGGGGATTTAACATGTCTCTCTTATGATGAATATTTGACTAATGAAATAGTTCTGATAGTTGATATTGTAATTACAAACCATGTTATGTTTTGAGACATATTAATAATGAATGATTAACTATTAAAACCGAGAAAAAGTTCACACGATTTCAATAGTAGTTAAGTCGATTTTAGATAGCATACACTACAACAAAAACAGCGATTAGCGTCCCTTTTTACTTCTTTTTTTGCATCTAGAGCCCATTTTTGGTGCTATTAGCATCCATTTATCAAATATGGTGCAAAACTTGACACAAATTTTGCATCAAGTTTTGCACCAAATCTTACACCAAGTTTAGCACCAGGTATTGCAATAGGTTTTGCACCACGTTTTGCACCAAATTTTATGCCAAGTTTTGTGTCATCCTTTACACCAGGTTTTGTTCCAAGTTTTGCATCAAGTTTGGCACCTAATTTTGTTTGACATACTTTTACATCCTCATTTGCATCCACTTTTTGCACCTACACTTGCATCAACTTTTGCATCGACTTTTGCATCCTTTTTTAAATCATTTTTTGCATCCATTTTTTCATCCATTTGTGCATCCCTTTTGCGCCAAGTTTTACATCGTGTTTTGTGTCTAGTTTTGCATAAAATTTTGCATCTACTTTTGTTGCATCCACTTTTCCCTCTTGTTTGGCATCCATATTTACATCCTCTTTTGCATCTATTATTGTACCCACTATTGCATCTAATATTTTTGTGCCACAATTAGCGCCTAGTTTGGCACCTCCTTTTGCACCCACTTTTGATTATAATTTTGCATCCTCATTTGCGTCTAGGTTTTCATCAACTACTACATCTATTTTTGCATCCCTTTTTGTATCCAATTTTGGACCGGGATTTGCATCGGGTTTTGTGTCTCGTTTTGCATCTACTTTTGCATCGACTTCTATTACATCCACTTTTGCACACAATTTTGCATCCACTGTTGCACCCATTTTAAATTTCACTTTTTGCATCCCTTTTTACATCTTCATTTGCATCATACTTTGATTCTTTTTTTGCATCTATCATTACATCCACTTTTGTTATGCCACAATTTGCACCATGTTTTGCACTCACTGTTGTATCCACGTTTGCTTCCAATTTTGCATCCATGTTCACATCCTCTTTTGCATCAAATATTGCATCTATTTTTGCATCCACTTTTATGTAAGGTTTATGCATTGGGTTTTGCATCTCGTTTTGTATCTAATTTTGCATCTACTTACATATATCCATTTTTTGCATCCAATTTTGTTTTGCATGTTGCATCAATGTTTGCTTCCACTTTTACATCCATTTTTGCATCTTATTTTGCATATTTTTTGTCTATTGTTACATCCACTTTTGTTGCACCATATCTTGCGCCTACCATTGCAACCACATTTGCTTCCACGTTTGCATCCCCTATTGCATCCACTTTTGTTTCATCCATTTTTGCATATACTTTTGTTTCCGTTGTTGCATCCACATTTGTTTCACCACAATTTGTGCCAAGTTTTACACCTACCATTGGACCCATGTTTGCTTCCACTTTTGCCTTCATGTTTGCATCCAAGTTTGCATTGACAACTGCATCTACTTTTGCATCCACTTTTGTGTCAGGTTTTTCATGTTGTTGTGCATCTACTTATGTTGTATCCACTTTTCATCCAATTTTACTTCTATTGTTGCCCCCATTTCTATGTTCGCTTTTGCATCCCTTTTCCAACACTCATCATATTTTCTGCATTGATGATATTCCTTATGGCATTGACAATTATGAACAATTGATGACAATGTCAATAATATTGACAATGATGAAAATGAAGATGATGGTGATGACATGAATTGTGATTATGATGATAAAGACGATAGTGGTTACAATGACAATGATGATGATGGCAATGATTATGATGATGACGATGCTAATGACGTTGGCGAATCTTCCCAATTTTAGATGTTGTCATTGTCATAATCATAAGCATTATCTTTGGTGTCATGATCATCATTTTCATCTAGGTCATCATCAAAAACAATAATGGCATGAATGATGATGATGCATGATTACAACAATGTCGATAGAAATTACATTAATGATGATGATGGGGATGATAAAAATGATAATGACGATGATAATGGTGGTGATGATGATCATCATCGATCATCTGTCAAAAATAGAGTTGTTATTTCTCTTACGTATATCAGTGTGTCCTAAACAACCCTTTTCTAGCACTGATCACATTTTTTGGGTTGATGATATTTCTTACAACATCTACAATTATGAACAATTGCAAACAATGTCCATAATGATGATGATGATGGCATGAATGGTGATTATGATGATAATGTAATGATGGCAATAACAATGACAAGGATGATGGTGATGATGATGACAATGATTATGATAATGAGAATGACCTTACAATCTTATGGATTCGTGAACAATTACTAGTTTCAATACCATCTTCTGGATACGTATTACTATCATACTTTTTAAATTTTATGTCTCTCTTGAGGTATCTTACTATAATGGTGTTGTCAACACTAGAAAGATATCTTGTTGTAATGGTGGTTCTAATGTTAGCACTAGCAAAGTTTAGTAGGGAGGATGCTACTACAAGAGGAATTCCTTCTAAGTGACTATGGCATTCAAAATGAGGCTTTATGGGCTGCTTGTTAACACATGTTCTCATGCTCATATAAAATTAATGTGAAAAGTTGCTTTAATTGGTTCCCATGCATAATTGATATTGATAATGGGGTGGTATAAAATTGTAACGGGCATATCCGTTAGTTAGTTATGATGGGTCAACAACATTGAAACCATCCAAGTGACATTTCACCTTGGAACAATCGTCGCTCGTGCGAAAACACGAAGTTTATGTAAATGAAAGTTGTGATTGTAGTGGAATTAAAACCATCGAGAAATATCAAAGAAGACGCTGCCTACCAGTTTTGAAAGACACCCAAGGCATTGAACAACTATTTGCGTTAGGATGTAGTGAGGGAATCGAGGGAAATTTGGTAGCCCTAAGTTGCCATTACTATTGCCAATCACACATTCAATAGTAACCATAAAAGGTAGCCACATATAAACAGAACCTCGAGGTGTTGACAGTCAGAATCTATTGTAATAGCTTTGACTTATATATAGTTTTGTGTTTAGATGAGAATGAAGTGGGCTTCATCCAGGGTTCGGCTCAATCCTCGTCCATTCCATGCAGTGGTGTTTAATTCGCCAAGCAAGAGAATATTACGTGAGTGTTCAGAGTTAAATCAACAGAAATCAAGGACGTGTGATTGTCAAATTATTGCTCCTCCCTTATGATTGAGCGCTTCATGCGATGGTCATTATCCTTGGGTGATACTTTTATTCCCCATTTTCTATTGAAAAAGTAGCGTTTTGCTGTTCGATTATGATAGGATTGGATGAACGCCGGTTTGGGTGGATGTAGACCCATGTTTTTTTGTGGTAATCTTCAAATGTCTTGAGGATAAGAAAAAAATCCTTGACCAAGGTCCATGGTTTTGGGGATGAGTTGGTCTTCTAGTGAAGCCATGGTTTCCCAACTTCAATCCTCTCACTATGTTGCCGATGACTACTCTAGTATGGGTAAGATTCCCAGTTTTCCCATTCACTTTACCCATCTAGATCTCTTAGAAAAAGTGGGCAATTTCTTAACACAGGGTTCAAAATTATTACAACAATATACTCATCAATCACTAAATATGTCATTTGTAGGAATTGCAGTTAGGTGGGGAGGATAACACTCCTATCCATTTTTAAAGCTACACCCAATTAATAAGTTCTCCATGTGCCACAATAAATGCAATTTTTATGACTATAGTGACACATCCCTCGAGATTTGCTTCCACACCAACACTTTTATCCATGAACCAAAGAGTGACTATTTCATTATTATATTATACATACCTGTTAATATAAGCATTTAAATTTGTATTCCTTTGTAAAAAATGCTAGTCCAAGAGATACATTTGATCACCTTGTCTTGTATCCAATATCCAATGTTGACCCCTATATCCTTAGATCTAGAGTGAAGGTTTCATTTCTAATGTTGTGTTTGAGCTTAAATTCTAATTAAATATTTGGGTTAGCCAAGGTCATTACTTAACTTAATGGCTTTGCAATATACAATGTATCATATTTTTTTTAAGTTCAATTGGTGAGATATGTCTGGGGGATTGAACTTTCGATCACTTGGATACACAAGGGCTTGCCAACATGCTTTTTTCCAATTGTGCTACTACCCTCAGAAAATATACAATGTATCATATTAACATCCACTTAAACCAAATTGACTTTTGGGACACATGTCTCTTTGATGATGAAGGGAATCCAATTATGTGATGTCAAACACATTCCCTCACAAACACTCACAAAGACCCTACACTTTTTAGGGTTTGAACCTAGGTTGTCTGTTATGAAACCAACTCACAAAAAGATAGAAAAGATAGATCAACAACTTAGAAATCAGCCTCTTCGAGGGGGCAACCTCCTTTACATTACACAAAAGAACAATTATTGGATGATACAAATGACAAAGCCTCATTTCTATATATAGGAGTCTAAGGGGTCACAATATAATCAAAGTCAACATAACAATAATAATATAAGGGCACAAAAATAACAATAGTGGGCTTCTATGGGGCACAATAATAACAATATGGGGACAATAAGGGCACAACAATAACAGTAAGGGCCACAATGACACTAGTAATGGGGGAATCACTAGTGTTATAGGGACCTAACATTGTCTATATGGAAACACTGTATAATTTTGAATTTATTTATTGTAGATTTGTACATAGATGGATATTCCTTTCTTTGCATTTATCTTTTAGACTTCTTGCTTTCACCAATTGATTTAGAGCTTATGGAGTCTCAAGTAGCACCAATCCCCTTGCTTCTATTGGATTGAATAACATGATTTCTCTTTTGAAATCCATAATATCTCATTCACATGCTTCCTATTTCTCCCATAAGACTTTAGCACAGACTCCATGATCATGTTTGTGTCCCTCTTAATAACGCACTCCTTGGAAGGGGCCATAAAATCTTTTATTAGGACTAAACTTGGATGTCTCTTCTTTCTTGCCCTTTGATTCTTCATTCAATCATACCACCCATCAACTTGTTATTTTTCCATTTTTCTTATAATGACCTTTGTTGTTGGGAAGGTGCCTTTCAAGTATTTTGTCTTTGCATATAGATACACATAAAGTATCATTATTTTAATCTAATGGACGTGGTTGTTAAAATCACCAATATTTAATTAAATATGCATTGTTATACCTTTGCTCAAGTCAACTTCAATTCAAATTCTAACACATGTGTGTATACCCTTCCTTGCTTAGTTTGTATATTGTTGTAAGTCCCCAATATATTTATGTTGGATTTTGAAAGATCATCTCATCCCAAAATAAGTAGGGGGGATTCAATATTCAAATCCGGCAAAGTGGGGTTGAAGAAATGGATATTGAAGATGGATTCAATTATAGAAACTATGTTTTGAAAAAAGGTTAGTTTTGCCCCAAAAAGAAAGTCCCTCCTTTGAGACCTTGCCACAACTTCCATAGTTGTGAAATTTTACAATAATAGAACCTCTAGAGTAGAGGTTTACCATATACTTAGAACTTAGGTTGGAATTGATTTGATTCTTGAACTCTTTAGATGATGACTAGAGATCATTAAATACATAGTTTGAAGCGTTTGCTTGTAGTTATTAATGAACTTGTTAACCATCCATAGATGAATACTTCCCTTGCACATGTGCTTGATTTTGTCAATAATGAAAGAATCCTACTATGTTTTTGGTATATTCGACAAGACTACATCTTTAAAATAAAGAAGATTCAATTCTTAATGCTTTGCAATCCTGTAAGAGGGAGGGACAATCGAAGTCACGCAGGAGGAGGTATTCCCTTTGTTTAGCGAAACTCTACAGAGATAAAGCACTAAATGTAAGATTAACCCCTTGTTTATGTGATAATTAGGGAATATATATCTATTCTCTCAAACATTAGTCTTATATATTCAAAAAGAATTTCTCATTTATTCTAAATAACACTTAACACTGTTTATAGAATAATTTCTCACCATTACAATCACAATAATCATTTTTCAAGGCAAAAACTACATCAAAACTTTTTGAATATGCAAGTAGATAATCTCCACAAATGAAGATGAAAACATATTTTGAGCATGTTTAAAGTGGATTAAAATATAATAATAAAAGACACAACAAAAATCTTGATACAATAATAGCTCAAATAATTATCTTTAACAAAAATCTATTAAAAATTACTATAAAATTATAAAATGAAATTAACATTAATAAATAATCAATTAATTTATATAAAATCCCAATTTAATAATGAATAATTACTTAATTCTTTAAGTTCCACTTCAAACAAAGCATTGACACATCAGCTAGAGAAGGGTGCATTATTGTTTTGGAGTAAGAGAAGGGTGCATTATTGTTTCGGAGTTCTATGTCTGTCGCATCAATATTTTATTTGATGTGCCCAATTATTTTTCCAAAGTAAAACTATTATTCAGCTTAAATAATAGAATGTATAATATTTCAAATTCTATAAAATGTATAATATTTCAAATTCTTTGAAAATCCGTTTTACTGAAACACAAATATATGGCCGTCGATGACATGATCGGACGGTAGATATTCTATCCCGCCTTTAAATTCAAATCCTCTTCGTAGTTTGGCGCCATTGCGCGTATCCCTCTCAACGAGCTCAGTAGCTCGCATATGAACAATCATGGTTTGCAATCGCATAAACATTGCCCCATAATCGATCCACGAGCCACCAGATCTCTCTCTGCACGACTTCCAACAGTTCATCTGCGTTTCTTCGTGGTCAAAACGATTTCAGAAAAGGTATTTTTATGGAAGAGAGTGCTAAAATTGCAAAGCGCCATTATTTTCTTGTCGCCGTCATGAATCCTCTACGCCTTGTCCTAATGAAATTATTTAGAGTTCTTGATTGGAAAAATTTGCCATATTTCAACTTTCTGGAAATATTTCAACTTTTTGCCTTGCAGTTCATTCCCCAATGTCACTTCAGGAGCACGCAGGTAGTGATAAAACTTGGGTCTGGCATGCAACTGATTTCTCAGATGGGGAACTGAAGGAAGAACTCTTCTGCATTCGTCTTGGCTCTGTAGACAGTGAGCACTGTTCTTAGACTCTTCTAATCCTTGTTATGATCTTTTCTTTCTGTCTTGTATTTTTCTTTGATAAAATCAATGTTTGAGTACCTATATTCTTGGATCATTTCATTGAAGGGTTGATTTTGCATATGTTCTTAGGATGCTTTTGTGCAGATTATAGTGGGTTGGTAAGGGATCCCCCTCCCCAAACACCCTATCAGCATAGTTAAGACTTGAGTTTAGGGTGGCTTTAATTATCTCTGGTAATAGCAAATGATATGAAGGATTGTGCATAACCCACCCCCTTTTTTATTCCAATAAGCAGAGGTGGTCACTATGGTAATCCGATTTCAATTTGTAGTTAGAAAATGGGGTCACAACTTTCCATATTTTTTGTTTTGTTTTGTCTTTTTACATCAAACAATAGTATATTTATTAGAACCATAGTCAACTAAACAAACAGGAAACAATTTATTTGACAGGTGGAAGAAGTGATAGGCTTAGAGCAATTGAATTGTAGGCCATGCTTCTTGACAAATTGATGAACAGATGTCTCCTTACTTGAGATTTAGGTTGGCACCATGGCACCATCCTATCCATCATTATACACTAATCCTCTCATTATCTTCTTCACTGTGAATGACTGGCCTGTTCCCTGCAAATAGATCTGGGCATAGAGGAGCCAATCCAAGAACAGTAATCTCTAGCACAAGACAATATTAATGATCTAAATACCTAATCCTGAAGCTTGAGTTTGATTTTTCTCTACTGGTTCTGAGTCTCTGATTGAGAATCTCCCACTTGTCATTATCAAACCTTCTCCTTCATCATTGGCATCAGCTGCACTGCTGAGGTACTTTGGTTGGTTGTCATTGGACTTGAGAGCTTGAAGTTTCAAATGATTATAGTAACAGACAGCCAGAAAAGCCAGTCCACACCCACTCAAGTTTATGACTGTAACCTTTTCATTTATTACAGACAAAGATTATGTTATGAGCAGCCAGTCCTTGACAAGACTAGCAACATTCATAGTCAAGGCTGAAGTCTTTCCTATCAGAAGAAACACTGCAAGATTAAGAGCCAAGGCACAAGCAGAAATGTCATGTAATCCAAATCAAAGGAAGAGACCCTGATTATCAGAAATGGGTATTCTACTAAGGCCCAGGGGGTGTTGAGAAAAACAAGGCAACAA
Organism: Pinus tabuliformis; assembly: GCA_031772625.1. NCBI lineage: Eukaryota > Viridiplantae > Streptophyta > Pinopsida > Pinales > Pinaceae > Pinus > Pinus tabuliformis. The sequence continues at coordinate 35,902,537 of CM062812.1, forward strand.
GGAGCAACAAAGATGTGATGGGATTCAACTTAATCCCTTTTGATGTTCGTGGAATTTGTATGAGAACCAATTGGGTAGTCTCACATGCAACTGCACTTAATTGGAGAATCACCTCCCATGCATTCATCTTGGCCTCCCCATAAGCTGAAATAGTAACTCCAATGGATATGGCCAACATATTGGCCTCGGGCTCACCTTTATAAGCTTCTTTCTTCAGGGAAACCACAATCAAATACACAGCAATGGGAATTAGAGCTTTCAGCATTTGAAATAATGATACTAAGAGGAAAACATAGGCAGAATTTGAAAACCAGAGACCCAAAGAATACACTTATCAATACTATGGGTTCAATGAGCTTGAAGACTCTTACAATAGCAACAGCCAGTGTTGAGTAGAAGCCCATGTGAATCATGGTGGGACTGATCACACTAAAGTTGTCAAGCAATGGCAACTCCAATGGATATGGCTAACATATTGACCATGGCCTCACCTTTATAAGATTCTTTCTTCAGGGGAACTGCAATCGAATGCATATCAAATGGGCACAAGAGCTTTCAACATTTGAAATATCGATACTTTGAGAGACATGCACCAAGGGATGCATCATTTAGGATTTGTACTCAGTTTAGGTGTCATATTCAAGGGGAAGTTGTTATGCTTTCCACCACTTCATATATTGTTAGAGTGATGAAACAAAAGAGGCTCCCTCTTGAGGCTAGATTATGTCATTCATATCAGCTGTGTTGTTGATGTCCTAGCTCAGCCAGGTCTTGCCAAAAATCTGTTGAGGTTCAAAATTTATTATAAACTAAAATGTCTTCACAAGAATTGACCTCATAAAATGCCATAATCACAAGATATGCCATACATGGCTGTGATTATGGCTCGCGAGACCCTTAGACTTTGAGCAATGAGGCTCGCAACATCACTTATGATTATGCACTCTACAATTCTGTGACCAGCTAAATGTCAAGCAATTGAACCGCGATTTAAATCCTATTTTGTCAGCAATAAGTACTATACTTTGTCTTTATTTAGTGTAGAGAACCAAGCACTTATTCTGCTCATCTATAGAAGGGACAATGGTTGTTTGCCTATGAGGTATAAGGAAATCCTATCAGATGTTTTGTATTTTCGTATGGAATTGAATCATACTCCTGCACATTGTAACATTCATATATATCAACCTGTAGAGGCTTTAATAACACCTGGTATTCTGGTTAGTGATTTTATTGGACCTCATGTGCATATCCTACATGCACAGGATGGACTATTCATATGTTACAGGGTATTATTCTTATTATTTAGGTTGCACATCTTCAGGTGCTCAAGAACGATTACTAGAACAGTCAGTTAATTCTGCAATTTAAAGGATGAAAAACGAGGTTATAGGAGTCTAGTTTTGGTTCTCATCCACAATGTCACACTAGTCTGCCTGGGCATGGTTCTCATGGTTTAATAGTGACTTGAGGAGTCATAATACCACAGATCATTAAACACGAACAGCTAAGGTAGCCCAAGGACAATAGCCATCTTTACACATTAATTAACAGGTCTTACATTAATTATCCTAGGGGGTTTTAATACTTCCAAATGCTTAAAAAACAGTTAGCAGAGCATTCACATTACACATTCCAGCAATCTTTTCTATAAACCAACCAAATGCAGTCAGGAGAGCCCTCCTTTTAAACTATACAACCTTATTGTTAGTATGATCAACCTTATTTTAATATATAGTGTGACAAACCGTATGTGACAGGCAGGTTAATAGTGTATGTGTTAGACTTGATTTTTCTTCTAGTTGATTATGAGACTCTGTACTCAAGGTCATAAGAAAAAAAAATCCAAAACTTTTTAGCTAGTGAAGTATAAGTTCCTGAAAGTTAAATAGTAACTATCTCTATCCAATTACCCACTGTGTAGGCAGGCATATCATTGATTTTAGCAAGCCTTAGCATTTTCCTGTCTACCTGGATAAGGAAGCAAAATACAAACGAATAACTATCTTATCCCTGGTTGAACAGGACAGGTAAAAACCATTGTTTCCTTAAATTAGTTTCATCTTTTACCCCTATAATAAGTTATTGTGTCAGGTTTCTGAACTCTTCCCTGACACACATGAAAGTCACATGCAGTTTCAACAATGGTATTGATAAATTATAACAAATTCTTGTACAAGAACATTCTTATAGTCGTTGCCTCTCAATGCCAAGCAGATGTTGCAATGAGAATTTTGTCCAACCATCCAAAATAGTAAATACATAGCTCCTCCTTCTTCCTTAGTCTTATAGCTATTGCAATATGATTAACAGAGCAAAGATTTAACCATGTCCTTAACATTAGCACTGAGATGATATACACTAAATCCTGCCATAGTCACTCTAGCTCTCCATTTTCCTGTAACTTCATACCTCTCAATCCTTTCTTCTCCCTCACAAGCAATTATGTTCACTGTGTTGAACTCGAATGAGGCATCCTCTCAAGAGGGGTTATTGGCCCACATAACAAAGGCACACACAGCAAGAGGGTTATTGAGCCTACACAATGAGGGCATACAACACAAGAAGGTTATTGAACCTATATATCAAGTTTTCCTAGGTTGGAATTAACCACAAACCTAGTTTCAAATAAATCAAATTAAATATGGCCTTACCCATAATTACAGGTATGATACCTACAAATGATTTGGGGCCACACGTATAGATACACCAATAAATTTCAACCACAAACCTGTAAATTTCATTTTCCTTCACACCTGTAAAATTGTTGAATGCCTTTCCTCCATAACAACCGAACAACTCTAGCATAACAAGTGAAACAACTCTTTAACAAAATGGAGAGGGGAGGTGCAAGTAAAACAACTCTTTCAAAAAATGGAAGCTCTCTCAAATCGGGCAATGATGACTCCAAGGACTGCCTTTTGAGTTCTTTAATTTCCTTCGAACTCTCCTCTCCTTTTAGCAGACATTTCAAGGGCAAAGATAATTGCATTTCTAGCCTTCCCATTTTTTGTTCCTTTCTTGTGGTGGTTTTCCCAACAATTTCCACCCTAAGTAGCGTTGTTGTGGACGAAGTTTACTATTTTCTTATAAATGACATTTTTCTCCTTCCTTCGAACGTTTCGAACAGCTTTAGGTACCATTGTTTCCTTTAGAAATGACGGTTCCATGTTTAATTCGTTGTTTCGTTATGATGTCCTCTCTTTAACCGTGGTGACCTATGTTGCGTTGTATTTGTTATAATGGTGTCTCCTAAAAATTGTACCTATCTCAGTTGTATCGACTCTGAAGGTCTGGGAAGTATTTGATTTGCTTGAAATTTCTGCTATATTTCAGTCTCACTCTCTCAAGCAACAATTGTCTTGAAAACAAGTTAGCAATTCTTTTGGCAGCTTTATACGGTTCAGTTTACAATCCCCTGCCACACTTCTCAGAGTACCAAGATAATTTATATGTTCTCTTTTTTGTTTTAACTGTCTTTTGTGTCTATTGATGTATGACTAAATATAATAATATAGTTGAACTACTCATATTTTAATGTTCTCATGTAGTTTTTACTACACGATAGAGTTGAGGTCTCTCGGGTTTCCCCGTAATCTTACCCTTGGTAGTCTACCGACATCTTTGAGGTCTGTTCATAGGTTCCAACCAAATCATGTTACAAACCACACATGATCAGAGTGACATGTGGATTAGCTGAAGAGGAAACCAGAGCAGGGTACCTCCTAACTGTTATTCTACCCCGGATTCAGAGGAGCAGCCAGGATTTTATCCATAGTTTCTTTCCTTCCAACTTTAGATGGGATCTCACCTCAACCTTCTGCCTTGGTGGTCAATCAACATCTTTGACGCCTGTTCGGGGTTGTGCCATATTAGGTTACAGATCATACATAATCAGACCGAGTTATGGACCAGCTCCAGACAGATCCAGAGTATGGCGCCTTCCACCCATTAGGGGTAAATCAGCTCCAGACTGATCCAGAGTATGACACCTTCCACCTATTAGACTAGGCCATACATAATCAGAGCGAGTTATGGACCAGCTCCAGACAGATACTTTGCAGATCCAAAGTATGGCACCTTCCACCCATTAGGGGTAAACCAGCTCCAGACAGATCCAGAGTATGGCACCTTCCACCCATTAGGGGTAAACCAGCTCCAGACTAATCCAGAGTATGGCACCTTCCACCCATTAGGGGTAAACCAGCTCCAGACTGATCCAGAGTATGGCATCTTCCACCCATTAGGGGTAAACCAGCTCCAGACTGATCCAGAGTATGGCACCTTCCACCTATTAGACTAGCCCTACATTCAGCAGAGCAGAGATAATATTTTCAAGAGTTTCCTTGCTTGGACATTAGATGATAGGAGAGCCGAGCATCATCATTCCTATGCCTCTCGTAGGATCACACAACTGGATCCTTTCTTAAGCTTTTGGCAATTCCAACAGTGATCCAATAGCCTGGTTCCCACCACCATTGACATCATCCCATCCCTCTCTCCAGAATTTTAGTGCAGACACTCTGTTGTATCCCTACATTTATGCTACTATTAGATAGTTTGATGGTTTTTTTTTCCCGTTTTGATGCCTTGAGACGTGAAGATTCAAGAAATTTGATCATTTTGATGCCTTGAGACATGAAGGAATTTGATCTTGTTGAAGGCTGAAGCTCCGTATTTTTTAATAATTCTTTTGTGCCAATGGGTTGTGTATCACTGTTTGGAAGAGACGTGCACAGTAGCTCTTAGAATAATCATTGAATCACCCACCACTGTTGCCTAGCAGGCCCCTTGAGCTTCAGGAAGTTGGAGGCCTTTGAAGAGGGCTTGAGCCTTCACTTGTTTGTTCACGAAAATACCAACCTGCCGTAATATCGACTCTCTTGATTTTTACTCTCTTGATTTCATCTGAAGTCAATGAAGGCTCCCTGCCCCTGCCATTCCAAGTTTCTTTTAAAGGTGCCATCAAGGAAAAGGGTTGTTATACCTTGATCCAGCATCCAGGGTTTCACGTCTTAGAGAGACACATCTTGAGAAATAGGTGGATGGTCCATACTGTCTTCCCAAGCTTAATGCACTTGCCATTGCGTGGGATACATGATAGGTGTTTCCAAAGGAAACGGGCCAAGGACTCGCAGAATGGCGAGACAGGGGATCCTTTTATCACCGACTTTGTTTGAAATAGTTATGGCGAAGTCCATCTTTCCACCAGGCCACTTTGTCGGACAAATATTTCAACAACAGTTTGGCTTCCATGGCTTGGTTAGATATCATTGGATCTCTTATTGCCAAGCCCCACTACTCTCAAATGGGGCTCGAACCATAATCCAATTGATTAAATTGAATATTTTGTTGTCCGATGTCTCCTTTCTACAGGAACCACCTTATCTCTCTCCCAAGGATATAGGTAACCTACCGGTGCCAAGAGGGCTGAAATCAGGAAAAGTGACAATACATCTTACCTGGATTATCATATTGATATTTACTGTGACTAGATTGATTCATTATCCTTTTGGCTGTACTTACCCATGGGTTTTATTTTGCTCTTATTACATTCCTGAAAGATTTGCGGAAGATCTCAAAGCGCTCTTCTTTGTTTAATCCGTCTGTAATGATTGTTTTCCAAAATATGCTTGCAAAAATATGCTTGATCTCGCAATTGACTTTTGCCCCCACATTCAGCAGAGTGGAGATGATATTATCAAAAGTTCATTAGATAAGAAAGCAGAGCATCCTCATTCGGGTGCCTCACATAGTATATCATACAATTGGATCCTTTCATGAGCTTGACAATTCCAACAATGAGCCAATAGCTTGCCCCCCCCGCCCCTCCTCATCAGGGTTAGAGGACATTGACATCATCCCATCACTCTCTTTTGCTTAGCACCAAGCTTTCCAGATTACCAGTATAGACTCTCCAATTGTATCTCTATGTTTATGCTACTTTTAGATTTCCAGTGCATTATATATATATATATATAATCAGTTAAACTGTGTTTAGGTTGAGATCAGCTCCAATGGTTGATGGAAGAATGATTTCTCTAATTGTAGGATGTTGTCAATAGGTTTGTGCAAGGCTCTGTCTCACTAAGTGCCTTACGGAATAATTTTTACCCTTCACAAGTGGCTCCCACTCTCAACCCCTCTCCATTAAATCGACCCCTCTCCATTAAATTTGAACATGACATTTCATGAGTTAAATCCAACACAAACTACTTGATCCACACTAGATAGGTTTATTCTATTGTTAAATTTGAAAATGACATTTTATGGGCTAAATCCGACACAAACTGCTTGATCCACACTTGATAGGTTTATTCTATTGATATATATAGATATATATATATATATATAGATATATATATATATATATATATATATATATATAGATATATATATATATATATATATATATATATATATATATATATATATATATATATATATATTTGTTTTGGTTACACTTAAACTACACAATTGTCATTGTTATATTTTTTAACTTTATTTTTTCTCACTTTAGGAGTTACTTTTAAAACAACGCATTTTATTTATTCTATTGTTGTATATATATTTTTGTTTTGGTTACACTTTAACTACACAATTGTCATTGTTATATTTTTTAACTTTATTTTTCTCACTTTAGGAGTTACTTTTAAAAAAAACGCATTTTATTTATATTGGATATATTTTTTAATTCCATTGATTTGTTTGTATCATCATTGGTTGAAGATCAGCGAAAGTAATGTGGTGTCCGTGGCAGAAGATGAGCTAATGCGCATTCTCATATTGATGCAAAACTTTGTGCCTGGATATAAGCAAATTGTTGAGGGTGATTGGAAAGTGGCAGCAATTTCTTACAGGTCATATGATCTAGAAGGGAAAACTATTGGTTCTATTGGTGCAGGGCGTATTGGCAAAGAACTACTTAAGCGTTTGAAGGTATTCATTCTTAGGATCTAGTACTACTTCATGATGTTGCAAACTTCTTTTCAAAAATCAGTGCTCCATAATTCTTACGCATGCATGCTGTTTGTTTCAAAATTTCAATCTAATAATAATAAACATTACATGATGTTGAATTGAATTGTGTTCCTTTGTACAGCCCTTCAATTGTAAGCTTCTTTACCACGACCGTCTTTCTATTGGACCCGAATTGGAAAAGGAAACTGGAGCAACATTGGAGACAAATCTTGACGAAATGCTACCTAAATGTGATGTACTTGTCATTAATATGCCTCTTTCTGACAAAACTAGGTGCGCCTTATCACAATTTCATAAATAATCTCTCCCATTATTCACTCAAACATTAATAGCACCTATATATTTTGTACAACTTGTGAACAAAAACCTAATTATTATTTCTCTTGCCCTTTCCTTTTGGTTACAGTAGGGGAATGTTTAACAAGGAAGGTGTTCTCTACCAAGCCTAGCTTTTCTCTCAGAATCTTAACATCCCCTTTGCAAAGGGTTTCATTAGAATGACAACAACCCGCATTTAAAGCATTTCTCCACCCATCCTAATTAGAAATACAATTTTGGGTTCTCTACTAATTTTCTCCACACCCATTTAATCTAACAATGGACATAGAGCATGTATATTTATACTTGTGTGTTGGAAATACCATTTTATACTTTAATGTTTATTATTTTTGTTTTATTATTATTACTTGAATTTCTTCTTAACAAGTGGTTGTGTTTCTTTTGGTTTTAGTGAAAGTATGGGCTCCAATGTTGGCTCTCTTATTATGGAGTATAATTCATCTTTGAGAATTTTTCAATTATTAAAGTAGGTTAGTCAATTGCTTAAAATATTAAATTTATTTCAAAAAGTTTTTGTTACTTTATAGGTTAGAAACTGGCTTGAAATATTAAACTTATTTCAAAATGTTTTTGTTACTTTATAGATAAGGCGTAGATTTCTTGGCTCTATGATGAAAATAATGAAGGGAAAATACATGTTAATATGTTACTTGTGCTCTTTGACTGAAAAATACACGGTGAGAGAAAAATGTATATTATGCTATTGAGGAATGTTTTTCACTTGTCGAACTTATAGTATTGAATTTAACACACTAACACTTTACAACAATGAACTAACAATATTCATGATGAAAATGGCAATATGGAAGATTTATCTGCATAATGAAAAAGCCAATATGGAAGATTCCGATCACGTTCCAAGGCATTTCTTAAAATGTGGATGTGACAAAAGGTTGTTGTGGAACTTGTTGTTTGTATATGGAAAATTTATTGATCATTGTGTATAATCCTAATGTTGATAGATATGTCTACTAAATGCTTCTAGTTAATGGGGCATTGATTTGAGCATTCAATATATTTTTATTCTTTATCAAAGTATTCTTTTGTTGTATTTGTATTTTTCAATTTATGCCTTACGGTGTTTCCTTTGCAACATCTGGTGCAAATGCTAGTATATCTTACCTCATTTTATGGTTAACATTGTATAACAAAAACATGCGTTGTGTTATGTAATTAATACTAACATGTAATATTGATTTTTTTTGTCAGAATGCTATAGGTAATGATTGCCAAGACGATGATCCAAATTATGTTCAACATATATCAGGAGATGATGAGGATGAGGATGAGGATGATGGTGGTGAAGGAGGAGATGATGATGATAGTTGCGGTGTTGGTGATGATGTGGATTAGAGTAATGAGGATGGTCAAGATGATCATGAGGATGATCTTGGTGGTGGTAGCTAGGCATGCACATGCATTGTTTTTTATGAAGAAATTATTGTGTAGAATGACATTGTTATGTTTAGATGGGTGTTGTGAATTTACCCTATATCAATGAGACATTTTGATTTTGTAATCATACGATGAGTTTGATTTATGTATGTTGTTAATTTATCGTAGAATAACGATATTCATGAAATATTTTGATTTGTTAATCATATTTGAATTTTACTTGTTTTGATTAAAAATAACACTGATTTTATTAGTATTATGTTGCTATTTTATACATGTTTTGAAAATTGTTAATGACACATTGTTATTTTTTTGGATGGATGTTGTCAATTTCTCTTAAATTTCTTTACAAATGATTTTGAATTGTGATATCTGCTTTAATGATATTTAGAAACTATCATATATTTCACTATGAATCTATAAACGGGGTCATATATGTAAAGAAAAATATACTCTATATAAGAAGTCAAATGCGGATGTAACCATGGATGCAAAATTGAAAGTAAAATTGGATGTTAAACTAGGAATTAATACAAAATGCAAACAATTGACATACAAATTGTTTTAAATTAGAAGTGAAAAATTGTGCAATAGTTGACACAAAGAAGGGAACAAAACATGGCATACAAAAGGATATCAATTTGGGCAAAAGCAAGGACACATAAATGGGCACCAAATTAGATGCAAAAAAAGAAAACAACTAGATGTAAAATAAGATGCAAAGTTGAGCGTTAAAAAGAAGCAAAAAACGTTACAAATTAATATGCCAAATGATGATGCAAATAATGGTGTAAATTTGGGATGCAAACTTGGGTGCAAAAAAGGAAAAAAAAAAGATGTAAGAAAAGACATAAAACAAGATGCAAAATGGGGCTGAAAAAAGGTGAAACCAAGGATGCCATATTGGATGTAAAAAATGATTCCTAATCACATGCAAATTTAGGCTCGAACTCAGACACAAAATTATATGCAAATGTGGACACAAAATGAGGCAAAAAAAGATGCAAATTTGGATGGTGAAAACGATGTAAAACTAGACACCAAAAAAATGCAAAATTGGATGAAAAAGTCGGTGTAAATAATGGTGCAACATTGGACACAAGTAGACACAAAAAAATGGTGCAAAAAGGGGCATAAAATAGCTTAAAATTGGATGCAAAACTTGGTGCAAAAACAAATACAAAAGTAGACGTAAAAAATGGCTCTAAATTGAATGTACCATTAGACACAAAATAAGATGCAAAGGTGGACACAACACATGACTCAACATAAGATGCAAATATAAATGCAAATTTGGATGCTCAAAATGATGTAACATTAGATGCAAGAGATGGTGTTAAAAATGATGCAAAATTGGGTGAAACAAATGACGCAAAATATGGTGCAAAATGAGATAGGAAAAATGGAGACAGATCAAACGTAAATGTGGATGTAAAAAATGGTCCAAAAAAAGATGCAAAAATGGGCACAAAAATGGATGCAAAATTTGGTGCTAAATCAAATTCAACACATGGTGCAAAGATAGGCACCAAAGCTGGTGCAAAAATAGAAGCAAAAACTAGTGTAAGACTAGATACAAAACCTGGCGTAAGACTAGATGCAAAAACTGACACAAAGTGGATGCATAAAAAGACGTTATATTGGATTCAAAATACAGTGTAAACTTGATGCAAATGATGGTGCAAAAATGGAAGCAAAGAATGACACAAAATAGGAAGCAAAAGAGAATGAAAAATAGATGCAAAAAATGACACAAAACTAGAAGCAAAACCTGTCATAAATAAGATGCAAATCTTGGTTCAAAATTTGACGCAAAAAATGATGCATAGTTTGGTGTAAAAAATGATGCAAAATCTAGTGTGAAAAAGGATGCAAAATCAGGTGCAAAAAAGGACGCTTTAAAAATTGTACAATAGAGCTAGATTTAGCGCCAGGTTGCTCATCACAATTACAAAAAAAATGCACTAAAATCTGGCGCAAATCGCTGGTTTTGTTGTAGTGATATTTCTGAGTAAATAGTTACTTGGAAATCTGATTTAAGCACTTGAGAAAAAGAGAAAATTAACAACAAATATATGAGACTAATGAACTAGATAGCTAATCCAAAATACATTCATCCTCACATCAAACAACAGTGCTCAATATGAAAATCATTTCACACGTATATGCCATTAAAAAAAAAGGATAAAATTTTCATTCAAAATAAAAGTATTTTAAATACAAAGTGATCAAACCTGGTCTCTTTGTTTTGTTTCCTAATTAGATATCCAACAATTCTCCCAAAAGAATCAACTCTGCTATTAGAGGACAAAGTTGTAATAGTACAAACTCTGCTCTGTAATAAGACTTGAATCCTGAGAGAAAAATCCCCAAACTACTCAGATCTGAGTATCCCCTTTCTCCTATAGTTAAAACCCATTTACAAAAGTTCTTCAGAGCATTCAAAATGCAGAGAAGAGGAACCCTTTCCTCATTCTCAAAACTCATATTAATAGTTGTCAAAAATTTGCCCAAAAATGGAGAGTTATTAGGAGAGGTTAAGATCCATCTATTTTGGAGCTGAAAATACTTTATTATTTTCCTTGTTGGTCTCTTTATATTGCTCCAAATCCTTTGGGCTTGATCTCTTTGCAAGCATTCTCCTGCAAAACCAATCAAAAATAAAAATGTATTAAATTAATTTTCTCACCAAAATCAGAATTCCAAATTTGGGAAAACAAACTTTCCAAGTAAATTCTAATATAAATGAATAAACTAAACGAAAATTGTGCCTCCCTATGATATCTATGATCTTCTCTTTGGCCCAAGAGGACAGCCTCGAATGAATTTACTACAACAAATGAAAATTCGAAAACAATTTTAGAAATTGGTTTTTTTGGGTGAAAATTCGAAGCCTCAACTTCTGCTAATTTTTTGGCATATTAAATTTTCATATTTTATTGATTTAATATTCTCAATTTTTTCTCCTCAATTCTAGATTTCCAACAAGCTATCTTGGACCTCATTTGGCCAAGTAAAACTCGACATATAAACTTCCAAAGTCAAGGTATAAAAACTGGTAGAATAAATGCACGCATGGCCAAATTGAAACCACCGCGCTAGATGAAATTCTGAGGTTAGTCGTGTATGCACGTGAAACATCTACGCGGTGGCAGATTGCAACTCCGCATGGTGGAAAATTACAACTCAAGTCGATGTGGTCATGCTACATCGCCTTAGTAGTGGAGCATGTTACACTTTCATATTACTCACCCAACTTCTGGTCGCCCTTTACACAACAATACAGTTATAATAGTTCCGCACTTTGCAATTATCTGAAGGGTTTGAAGTGTATGCATAGAATGAACCCTAATTTCTTGAAGCATAACCTATTTGGAATATCCAGCAAAGAGGGTTTCAAGGCAATGACAGCCTCATATTTGTTTCTTCCTAGATACATGGAACTAAGGAGGACTACTGATACATGTTCATACTAGTGGAGTAGCACTTGAACAAGCCGCGAAGATACCCTTTGAATTTTGGCGATTCTCTGCAGATTCAGATCCTCTTACAAAGCGAAGTCTGGAAAGAAGTAGAGGCTCGGGTTTGGCAAGAAGTGCACTCTACATTCTCTGCTGATAGATGACTCTTAATTTTAATGGTGGAACGCAAAAGCAGTAACAGAGTGATTTACTTAAGGGAGGATTTAAGCAGAAAAATGGCGTGAACTGTGAGGAGTGGCCAAAGAATTATAATATTGTCTTGTCACAAGCACCATTTCTTCAACAGTCTCTCAATGGCGGTTTTTTCGGCGACCTTTCTAGCAAACATTCCATCCAATTAAATTTGTGTTACAAACACTGCTATAGACAACTCTAACAGGTGCATACGCTCCCACTTACTCTCCTCTTGTTAAGTTTTTCTTATTTCCACTATGAGTACTTCTCCTCATCTTTCTAAACCCCCCTCTAGCAAAGGGAGACCAAGTAAAATTACCCTAGAGAGTCTTTATGAGTACATTGAATCTTTAGAAAGACAAAGAGAAGAATGAGAAAACCATTTTAAAATATAATTAACTACAATGCTTGACAATAACCACAAATCGTTAGAAAATAAAATACTCTCACTCTAAACTAAACTCCAAGGAATGAAAGGTAGAATTCAAGAAATCGAACATATCAAACAAGAAATGGTTAAAGAAAATGACACTTTGAAAAGAGAGATTAAAAATATAAAATAACAACTACATAATAACTCAGCTCTAAATAACATTGAGAATAAATTAGTTATTAAACCAATAAAAGAAGAAATTAATAAACTAATTATACTCGGCCACGAGCACCACAAAAGAGCCTTACACCTTATAATTGCTGGTATATAAGAATAAAACAATGAAGACACATTAGCATTAGTTAAAGAAAAATTAAAGACAAAATCTCAAATTCAAATAACTTATCTCACTAAAGAAATAAAGGTAGGAAAGATACTTGAGAATAAACATAGATTAATCTGTGTCAATGTTAGTTGTAATGACCATAAACTAGATATACTTAGGAAATCCACAAGCCTAAAAGGAATGGGAATCTTTATAAATGAAGATCTCATTCCAGAAGACCAAGTTGAACTTGGGAAAGAAGTACAAAAGGTCAAGGAGGCAAGAAAATAAGGGAAATGGGCAATCATTAGGAATAAAAAAGTTATTATTAGAGATAGAATCCCAAACACGAGTGATAAATAGGGAATAGAATCACTTCGGATCCTTTCTAGAATTGTTGTGGTTTTCCATGGTGTAAAGGGCATGTGTTAAGGTGGATCCCAAGTGATATTGATCTTATTATTTTAGTTGAAACTTGGGAGCATGACGAATCTAGGGTCCCTCACCTTGATGGGTTCACTCATTGGTATGCCTGGAATAAGAAATCCTCCAGGAGAGGTTTTTGTGGTATAGCCTGTTATATTAGGAATATTGTTTCCTCTCACATCATACTTCATAAAACCTACCAATTCAATCAGTACATTTAGATCGAGATCTCTGATTCTACAACCAATAGGATCTTTCTTTCAATCTACTATTTCACCCGTATCAACTTTACATCCTATAAGAAAAATAACCTTGTGGAGTAGGAAGATTCTCTGTGTGGACAGAAACAATCCCTCTAGCCCAGGGGAGAGGGTATAGCCACAAACAAGACAATCTAATATAAGTTCCCTTAGATTGAGAATGGATGAGATCCTACCTCTTGTATCGCTAATCCTTGTTTGATGAAGTCCTTGCACCTTTGCTCCAGTGATCAGCTCCTTAATGTCAATCAAGCACCTGAAACAAATAGACAAGCAACCAAATTTTAATCACACATGATAGAATACAATATATTCAACCTACTTAAGATGCTAATATTTCTTAAGCTACCAACTAACATATGCAATTGATATAGGAAACAAAATATCAGTTGTATTATTATGACAAAAAGGAAAGTATAACCTTCGCCTTAGCATTGCAAGTTTCCTTCGACATGTCCAGGTTCCAGCACCACTATTAACATCTCATGATTCACCCTCAAACAATGGAAGTTCAAGGATTCCTCCTCTTTTCTCCAAACCAAGCAAACTACACACTTATTCTCCCTTTACAAGCACAAACTAGAAGGCTAAAGCTCTCAAGAGTTGTTTTGGCTATCAAGATTTTGCAGATTATTCCAGCCCTTTCATTAGCTAGATGAGGTTGGAAAAGGATATGTTTAGATAGCTTGAGAGAGGGGAAATGGATCCTCTTATGATGGGAGAATCCTTATCCCTTTTGGTTTGTTCCATTTTAATAGGGGAAAAGAGCACAAACAGTCTCGCTCGGTGCTATCTCGACTAACCATTTACCAAACTTCTTTCGCGAAGCTTCTACACCTAGAAGCTTCGACTCCATTTCTAAAAACTTTCCAAAAGAGGGTCAGTGTGGGATTGAATGGATTACCAGTGCCGTTCGGCGCTAGGCCCAATATTATACTTTGCAAATTAGCGCAGGGAAGAGACTCGGTGACAGTGTCGATCTTGAAAACTAAGTTTGAAGGAATATTCTTGGGAAATGATGTAAGAGGGAAATGTTCTACATATGAAGAGGGATGTAAGGACATGTTCTTCATGACAGGGAAACACATCAGGGTCATTGTATAGGTCCTCCAGGATCAAGGAAAGGGAAGTACAGGGACGGTGACAAAATGTTATGTAAGAAATGCCCCCTAAAGCGTGAAGGCTGAACAAGAGTGAGGAGTGAAATGCTTTATGAGTAGATGCATGGAACTAGAAACTGTCGTCGGAAAACCTGAAAACAAGAATAAATACATATACATCGCTGAAATCTCTTATAAAAGATACATGAATCATGGTTTGGACGTAGCCATCCAGAAAAAGATCATTTAAACGGATCCAAGGTACGGGTGGTTGAGGGGAAAGTACCCCTAGGGTCCTTTGGGTTAAGACTCTACCAGACTGAAAATTGCTTATTCAAAGAAACACACACACAGCCATTATCTTTACTGTAAGCAAATTCTAATGTTTAGGGTACGTACCTAAGGTCCTACGTTCGAGAAGGCCTTTAGGGTCCAAACCCTTCTTGGAGTTCCCTTCTTCTCCTTTGACCTGTAAAACAAACAAATCAAAGAACACAGTAGTACATGGACAAATACTTATACATAAACCATCTTCATGCTATAAAGTTAGTTATAAAAATCTTTAAGTAACTACTTGCATAAGAATTCAAAACAAGAATCTCATAAGCATAAAGAAAGATTGTTTCGGGAACCAAGACGTGCTTCTTTATATAAAGGCAAGTAAAGTACATATAACGGAAAGATTTCACCTGAAACACCTTCAGCAGGCTCCAAGCAAAGCTTCCTCCCGGATTCGTTCCAGCCTCAAGCCTCCAACAAGAGCTCCTTCCAAGTCTTACTCAATGGTGATATAAAGGATGAATGATCACCAATACACATGGAAACAAGGGTTTCCTATGCAAAATGGGGGAAGTGCAGAAAGCACCAAGGACTTCAGACCTGGTCTAAGGGAAAAATCTCAGCATAATAATCTTGCTCTCTTTTCTCTCTCTTCCTTAGGCCTTCCCTTTGATGTCTTTTTATACCATCTCCAAAGTAGTTTTTTAGTTAGGAGTTGGTTGGGAACAGTTGGGCCACGGGCACTAACAGGTGATCAGCAGGTAAAACCCGCGATCTCCGCCCGAAAATAAGGAATTATTTATTTTTTTAAGTGTTTTAATACATACACGTGGGTTGGGTATACATAGACCCGCATGTACACGCGTTTAACTCAGGGCAATGTCGCGTATAAGGGATAAAACACTGTTTTTTAAATTTTAGGACCAGGTCTGGAAGGAGGGGTTGCCCTAGGCCATGAGTGCAGCATCACAAACCATAAGAGTGAGATTTGGAGCTATAACAGATGCCCCCTAATATATGAGGTCAGAAGGGGAACATGATGGCCAAAATATATTATGTAAGTACATGGAAAGGAAGTCTGTCGAGAAACCGAGGAGGACTTCACCAGAATTCAGCTTGCCAAGCCACCAAAAGGAGACCAGAAAGAAACACTGTTTGAGGCGGGCATACCCATGCTCAGAATAAGTAAAGCATGTCTGCATATCAAGTACAAGCGGATCAACTAAGTATACAAGTATAAATGACTGGAAGATACATAATGGATCATCTGATCATAAGGAGCAAGTACATGTCTAAATATCACATATAAGACTGTCAATGATGCTGAAAGATGCAACGGATCACTGATATCAAAAACTGATCCCAAAAGGTACCAATTGAACATGATGGAATAGGATGGTACTACACTACAAACTCAGGTGCCAGCATATAGAATGTCGCCATGACTGACTGCAACATATAAAGTGGAGTGGTATCAACTAGCAGCAACAGGAGCAACTGTCAAGTGAACCAATGAATGCTGATACAACCTGAGGTCTTCACCGACCGTCGTGGTACATTTCTACACCATGGGAATAAATGATCTGAAGTCGACCATGTAAGAAATCGTTTGATTACCGGTCATTGATGTATACCATTAACAAACGCGAGACTACTCACCGATAATGATAATGAGCGTCAAGGTACCCAGTACAATCTAACAAGTGTGAATAGATGAGCTGAAGTCGAACACCTGTAAGAATCTATCGATCAGGAGACAATGATGGTTTCCCACTGTCGATAGCGAAGGATCTGCCACTAATGACTGCAAACCCCAAGGTACTGCCAAATGGACTCTATATCTTTGCCCCAGAGCAATGAGTCGGAGTCGATAGGGAAAGATCCGCTAGAAGGAAGGCATTAAGGCATCCTCCATCAATCTAGTGCGAGTGTAACTCGTAGGCCAATAATGTGGAAGGAATCGGACGAAAAAGATGTAGTAACCCAACCGAAGTATGTTTCCGGCATACACAAGATGTGGCTAGCGCACGGCAGAAACCCTCTGAACCAACCAATAATGAAAGCCGACACAGAGGCGAGGTGTCCACCAATAGGGTCAAATGGAAACCAAGGTATTGCACGAATCCCAATGTGTGATAGTGTATGCTGACGTCGAACACAAGGGAAACCACTCAGTCAAAGACCCATGATACTGATCGATGCTGAGCACAAGGTGACCTATCAATAATGAAAATAGGGCCAGGGTACGGCTCTAGGCCTGTCCTCAGAGCAAGGTGTCGTCGTCGATAAGGACAAGACCCGCCAGCAAGAAGTCAATGGGGACCTTCTCAAACCGGCACGAGTAAAGGACCAATATAAATGATGTGATGATAGACATGATACTGACAACCAGGGATGGCCGACTGAAAAATGAGTCAAGAGACACCGCAGAAAGGCCGACTCAGGCTAACTTCCCTTGAACAAAAGCACGACTCAATGTGACTATGTGGCAGCATATGATGACTCTGTATAAGTTCGCCATGCAGGAGGCACGAACGAACCCTCCATATGATTGGAAGAGATAACCAATCGGGGGAGAACTTACTCAATAACAAGGTTATGGCATACCTAAGTCAAACTAAATCCCACCCATGCGGAGGAGACTTTGTTTTGAGTGCTTTGTTCAAGGGAGACACGACTGACTCTAGCTGCCAACAATCAATGGAAATAATGTCCCTGTTTCCGCTCTTTTTTGGAATATTTAATTTTTTTTGTCTTTTTTTGTTAAGCCGGAAAAAGAATAAAAGAATGCTATGGTACAGTGGAAAGAACGAGTGTCGGTGAAACAGATGATCTAGTTCCTGGGAAGGGAACGTTCCTATGCTCAATGCAGGGAGGTGAAAAATGGTCAGTGACACTCAGAGGTATGTTCCTTCCACGGATCAGGGTATGTCAAGCTGCAGAAGTCAAAGGTATGCAAGGTTGATTTTGCAGACGTCATGGTCAAAAGTTGGCTTAAACACGAGTTCAAGTGAAGCCGGATCTAGGCCAAAAGGTGCAAATGGTCAACATGCAATGCAGAAGTACAACTCGACACACATAGGAGCCTCTAGGGTATAAGGCCAGAACGAAGCGAAGAAGCAAAGAGGAATGAGTCTTCAACGCATAAGTCATGGCGGGACTACAGAGGACTCCCGAGCCTACTCAAAACGAAGCAGCATGGGCAACAAATGTCAGTGAGGTGCTAACTACGATGCCCATGTAAAGGGATGGCTCTACCATCGTGTCATGATTTAAAGAATCGGCGAGTGAAAATGGCTTACGAACCATAACACGATGGGGTGGACCCTACGGCAGATGTATCGGTCATATGGAGGCTAGTATGCATAATGCAACGGAAAAATGGTGTCCCTAACCTATATGCCAGTGAAAACACGATACCTGCCATGATGGGTCAGCAGTCATGGAACCGTCTCGAACTGTCGAAAAATGTCCAAAATGTCCTGAAAAACAAACCAAACTCGGCATTCCAAGCTCCCAAGTTAAAAGTCACATGAGGCCAAACAAAATAAAATTTTGAAAAAATTTTGCATTTTCAAAACTTATAAAAGGCATTTTTGACTCACCATTTTCACCATTTGACTTGGAGAGCAAAAATTGTGGAGCAAAAGGAGCAAACTTCCCTGCGACCAATTCAACCGTTCAAACTTGCTGAAAACTTCCAGGTAAGCCTCAAACTTGTCTTGCAATTAATTGTGATAGTTTTTAGGAATTTTAGTTGATGTTTTACCGTTGGTTTTTTGCAAAAAATTCCTTCGCGGCGTACACGCGGGTTGGCCATATTGAACTCGTGTATACGACGGCCCTACACGCGACTTTGTATATAGGAACCCGCGTGTGTGCAGCGAACTAATTTTATACACAAAACTAACGGATGAAAATGATTTTTTCTTCCAGGATGACTCTCACATGGCGTGAAAGAGAGCACTCAGCCGTGGATAATGAAGTTATGGGCAACGATGAAGCATTAGATGCCCTACGGGGATGTGGATTGCTTAAATTATTCAAATTGCCAAATATGAAAGCGAACACGCGTCTGCTCGAGAGGCTCATTGATTATTGGGATGTCGATGAGGAAGCATTTGTGATTGATCAGATGCCACTCAGGATAGAAGTGGAAGACATATATTTTATCACGGGCCTTTCCCGAAGGGGAGAGGTAGTACATTCCCGGGGCAGGACACGGAATAGCCTTAGTGTAGATGACTATGTACAGATTTACTGTCCGGGTCATCGGAAGGTCGGGAGCCAGATCTTTATCCCACATGTGGCGAGTTTGTCACTCAGGATAATCTTGTTCACCATAGCTCGAGTGAACGGATCATCCTCACTACATCAGGCGTCACGGGTAACCATGAGCGTGGCAGTGGACTGTCTCACTACTGTGTTTGACTGGTGTACTCCTCTTCTTGCCAACATGAAGGAACAACTCACTTCTATCAGGAGGGGACAGACCAAGAACTTTGGGTTCGGAACCATCTTGTGCACTTTCTTCTTCGAGAAGATTCCCGCACTCCGCCCCAGGGTAGCAGTTGCCATTAGTAGTCCACGTGATCCACGCATGGGCCGGTGGGCTAACTTGATGAAACGTCTGGGGGGTGGGGAAGTCCCAAGGAATGCATTTGACGATGACTTCTTTGCCTGGTGGGAGCAGCAGATCATCGCCGTGGATGACTACCCCTATGTTGGGCTGGATTTCCGAGGAGATCCTGATCTAGTGTTACCACCGGATGCAGCATGGGGCGAGATTGGTAAGAATTTTTTATGATTTTATGATTTTTTTTTGGATTTTTCAAATATAATGATGAATTTTGAAAAATATTTTTTGATGAGATTCAAATGACTAATATGATGATCATGTTCTAGACATTGGGCCTATACGACCAGATGGATTCCCGCGGCATGGACGGCGTGGCCGAGGAGCCGAAGAGGCGGCTGCCGATACGGAACGGACCCTAAACAACGTCCAGCAACACTTGGCGAGACTGAGCTGCCGAGTACCGATGGCCGAGATAGAGGACCTTCCTCCGGATATGCAGTGTCATGTGGTTGGCATGCCACGTGACTGGGTTCGCGTCTTTCGGCGCGTGGCCAATGCTATAGTGACATACTTCGACGCTCATCCTGAGCCGAGGCGTTAGATATGCCTAACATGATTATGGGCATTTGAGTCCCAATTTTGTATATTTTTGGACACACATATGTACACTCGAGGCGCTTTATGATATATATATATATATATATATATATATATATATATATATACAGTTTGACTTTTTGATGCATGATTTTATGATGATGAATGATTGATATGCCAGCCTAATGCTTGATTAGCGATAGAATCAGCTAACCAATTTTGAGATCTTGGAATGTGCAAATAATTAATGTAAATAAATGATCTTTGCAAAAACCTCACCCTTAAATATTGGCGATATAATAATGGATCCCTAACCCGATAAATGTTATTTAATTGAGACACTATCAATTGAGAATCAAGATATACTATCAACGAGTCGATCCCATAAGAGATTGCCTCGGATAATAAATTGATAACAGCTGTATACTCGGCCATATTGTTTGAAGCAGGACCGATACACACGCCTCTCGATACCATCAATTGACCAGTTGGATAATAAAGTACCCAAGCTGCGGAAGCAAGATTCCGAGTGTGCCGACTAGCACCATCGGCGAACCCAAAATAGACCAAATCATCCATCAGCACCTGCCACAGCAGACAAAAAAGCACTGATATCAGAAAACGCTCAACGATATATGTATAAATATACATAAAGTACAAAGAAGTCATTGCCCAGCCTGAACTAAGCAAAGTACTTCTTTAGGTAGAGCCCGTCCGGGGGCTCCGCCAACTTACTCCTAGGGATGTTTATAGGTACGATGATCGAACCAATCAATATACTCTCTTCGGCAAATGAATGTGTTGGAGCCAAAGGGACCGTACAAACGTCACTAGTCGAACTAGAGGACCGAGATTTGACTTCATGCACAGGGGAACAAAAGTGTAACTGACGATGTAAATCTTCCAACAGTCGATCTACAACCGTCATTGCTTCGAATATCGCTTCGTCCGATGGAAAAACAATATCCGAGCAATCCAATGCAGAGGTGGAATCAAGGGTCCGAAAATGAGCCACATCACCATTTATTTCTTTCCCAGAGGAAATAGTAGAATGGTTATCTACAGAGTTATCGATAGATTCACATCTAGGTTCTACTGTAGATATAAGAGATTCTATTCCACCCACCTCGTCGTCACCTGATGTGGTCACAGATGAAGCTAAGGTTCCAGGATTCGAAGAATAAGGAGTTTGGACAAACTCTCTCCGTAAAGGATCCCTGGAGGATGAAATTGTATCTATACCAGCTGTAGGAGGGGGAAGATTAAACGTACCCATCAATGAAGAGTACATCCCGACTCCTAGACTCTCGGTAGGCGGATGGGGGTTACCCACTAAAGGAATAGTCGAGTCAGAGTTTGCTTGAGGATCAACAGGACAATAGTCCAATTGGTCAACCTTAACGATTTTCCCCTCATGAGGAAAGCAAATGACACGAAACACAGTCGAAACCACGGCATCCATCTCGTATACCCAGTTCCTTCCTCCACTTCAATATTAACGACCTTTCCTCCAACACATATAGGAAAGGCCGGGATAATCCTGTATGGCCTATGAGAGTGACCATCAAATGTTGTCAATAGGGTAGGTGAAGGAACAACTGACGGTGACCCAATGGCCTTCCAGCATGACATAGACATGACACACGTGGAAGCTCCCTCATCTACTACCATCCGAAAAATATTCGTTTTCTGGTAGGTAGACTTTATCTGGAAAGCCATGTGATGAGGAAGTCTCTTTTTGACATTACTCATATCAAAAGTGAGAGCTAAGGAATTACTTGGATCCACTGCCCCCATTGCCGATAGCAAGGCACTTCGTTGAGCAGGACACGACTGGAGAACCTCTAACGCGGACATAGCACATGGACTCTGGGCCAGATCCTCAACAATGGAGTAATTCTGGGCTGCCCTAATATTAGGGTTGATAGTCGCGCATTTTGCGGGACCTTTCGGTACCCGAGGTATAGTCTCGACAGAAGGTCGCTCAATATGAAGCGGGTTGTTAGTTTCGGGAACTGATTTACCCTTGGAATTTTCACCTTCACCATAATCGCGTGACCGTGTGGTCACATTAGCGTGAGCACCCATCATGAAAACATTTGACGACTTTTCCCCTTCCTGGTTGCCCCCTGCGGAGGTACCAGGGTTTGAACTTGCGCCAGCAAGAAGTTGCTGCCCTTGGGGGAAAGGGTTGGTTAACACAGCTTGAGAACTAGAAGTTCCTTCCTGCCCTAACAAGCGCTGAGCGTCTTCAATCCTAGGGCAGAGATGAGTTAGATGGTCTCCATTGCACAACTTGCAAGGAAACATGACTTTCTTTCTCGACTCATTTCCACCACCACCAGCGTTGTTGCCGGATTTATTTGCATCGGGCTTCCCATCCTGGTTCTTTTTCTTACCACGTCCTTTCTTTTCCCCATTGGAACTTTGATTTCCTTTGGGGTTATCGGATTGGACGGCATTAATTGAAGAAGTTTGGGAAGCGGGAGGATTAGACAATGTGACTTGGTTGTTAGAAGCAGTTTGCAAAGACAACTGCTGCAATTGATTCAACAAGTTCACTGTAGTTGTGTCTACTGACCCAACGATACCGTCCGCGTGCGAACCTGGCTTCGGCTTAGCTAAATCAACCTTAGATCCAGGAGCATCTGGAAAGTACTTTTGTAGGATCCCAGACTGAGAGTAGATCAATTCTAATTGTTGGGCCCTAAAAATGGCTTGCTCCTCAGAATAGACCCCAGACATGGAGACATCCTTGGAGATCTCGGGTTGTAAAGACTTCAAAAACCACTCGAGACGGTACTCTGGAGGAATTTCGGCTTTAATGAGCCTCTTTCTCCGTCTCCATTCCTGAATATGATCAGAAATGTGGGTTGCCTTATCCTGACGAAACGTGGCCAGAAGTTCAGTTCCGGCATCATAGCGGACAGGCAACTGAAAGTGATTTAAGAAAATAATGGCTAAGTCGGCGAAGGATGTGAAGCTGCCCCCTGGCAACTCTATATACCACTTGGCCGCATTACCAGTCAAGGTGCGCTGAAAGAGTCTCAATCTAATCGAATCATCGATGAGGGAGTTGGATGAGCACCACAGATGGAATGTGGTTACGTGGTCGCCTGGGTCCTCACCACTCCTCCCTTCGAATTTTGGAATGTCCGAAGGGAGTTTGGTTGGGACCGGAGGCTAGGCCAGATTATACCTGATTGGGTCATTTTTTAACTTTGTGAGATCTGGCAAGTTTAACGTTGCCAGAAACGGAAGCCTAGGAGGACCTAGGGGATTCCACCCAGACTCGGCAGAACTCCCAAAGCTCTGAAAAGATTGTCCTGGAATTTGGGAGGCACCAGGCTGCCCGAAGTGACCAGTAGAACCGGCTGAACCAAAAGGCAAGCCTTGTGGTCCAGCAAAATTCGGAGTTTGACCAACTCCTACCGTATAACCTCCATAACCCGCAAAGTTTCCTCCTAAAGAATGGTAAGGAGTTGATAACCCCTGATATGGGTTCCAAGCCGAAGCAAGGGGAGGAATACTTTGAAACATGCTAACCGTGGAGTACGGCCTATTCCCTTGTTGGCCGCTAAACGAATTCCCAGTTCCTGCGCTACTAACCCCGAGGTTATTCCAACCTTGGAAAGGATTGCTGCTTTGTCCCATAGAATAAAAAGGCATGGATCCTACCGTTGGGTTGGAATGTGGTATATGACCACTTCCGAAAGGAAAACCCTAGAATGAAGCCGATCCGCCCATCATGGACGTAGCGGCACTAAACGGAACCGATGGAATACCCTGTGATTGGGTGCCAAAAGGGAAGAGTCTAGTACCAAAAGCATTGGTTTGGGCATTTCCACTCGTGGACGAAATGGAGGTAGACCCCACTAAAGATGTGCTAGCAAAAGATCCGAACAAGGAAGCGGAGGGGATGGAAATGGTTCCTCCCCCTTGCACCGATGTAGGGGTTTGCATGGTCGTAGCACTCGTAGAAGCCATGCTTCCAGTAGTAGTCATGAATGGTAAGTGCGTAGCGTAACCTGGACTTGATGGTCTATGTGACGGAGTCCCAACGTATTGCAATACGCCTGGATGACTAGATGGTAGTGGAGAATTTGGAGCCACTAATGACTCTGAAAATTCTTCTACCTCTACGTTATTCTCCGCTTGAAAGCGAACTCGAGAAAGGACTGGAGTGTCCCTCTCTTGCTCAGAATTGCTAGGCCTTGCTTGGCCGCTAATGTCCCCGAGAGGAGGATCAATCCCCGATGCGTCAACCGGCGTGGGACGGACCCCACCGGTAGTATTGCCTCTGCGCCTTCTAGGAGAAGGCTCTAAACTTGGTGGAGAGAGACCACGAAGTCTTCGAGACCGTCTTGGAGATCGGTCAGCCACTTTGAATTTTTTGTTATGATCTAACTAAAGACTCACAAAATTGAAAGCTAGGCCAACTAGGAGTACAGAGCACACACTATAAAGTCCCTAAAGATACAACCCACGTATTTCCGCTCCGGGTGATTAGGACCAAACACCAAAATACGAGAAAGTGAAATAAGGGGCCTTCCGAAGATAGTCTGGGATGATGAGGGCCCAGTCCTATCAGCGAAGGTATCAGAGGAAGTTACGCTGACCTCCTAACAACAGCCTGCGCCGGTGCAAGCCCCCAAGCTTCGCAAGGGTGCCCTCCAGTAGTACTGTCGAGAGTGATACAACGTCGACCTGAGGTGCCACGGGATTCCCCACCGCAGCCACCTGTGTAGATCCCTAGGAGAGGCAACTATGGGTACTAACTCGTCGCAAAAGCCAGGCGGAACAGTCGTGAGGTAAGTTCGGACAAGTAGGAGAGGGGGTATCTCTCTTCCCTGTCTTCACAGACCCTCGTGCTTAACTCCCAGATCCGGAGCTTTCCTGGTCTCCCTAACGCTATTGGATTTTCTCTCGTTATTCAGACTCTTATGTTTGACGTTTTATGTGGCCTTGGAGAGTTAACTCTCCACTCGCCTAATCCAAGGCCCTAAAATCCTAAACTTGTTGGTGTAACTGACTAAAACAAAAAGTTCTAATGGATTTTAATTAGCGCTTGATTTTATTAGGTTGTTCTTTAAGTCACAAGGTAATGGAGATGAAACTTGTGGTGTTTTTATGGACGCAAAAGAAATTAATAAAACTTAGCTACATGCACATGCACTTTTTGTTTTCGATGAAGAGCAATTTCTATGAGGTTCAGAGGTACTTCTAATGTAAACAAATTTTCCTTTTCTTTTCAGACTCCACACTCACAAAAACTAACAAAACTATATATGCCTAAAAAGAGATGCAAATCTATCCTAATGCAAGAACTATATGTGGATGCAAGATTTAAAGACTACTCTAAAAACAAAGAAGGAAAGTTGCTCACTTATCAAATTTGTCTTGCCACTAAAATTCTTAGATAGAAGATGATGTGTTACTAATCATTTCGTCCAAACAATAAAAACAAGTTCTAAGATAAACACAAAGCACTTTCACTTCGCAAAAAAAGGAAATCAAATGAAAAGCAAGTTTAAGAAAGCGAAACTCAAAACTTTCAAAAGATTTTCTTTCAATCAAGCCAAAAAGTCTTTTTCAAAGAATGCTCTCAAAAATGCTGACACCAATGATTGATGAATAGGCAACCAAACACTTTTGTGAATTGACACCTTTCAAATGATGAAAACCCAACAAAAATAAATGCGTTTGAAATCGCTCATGACAATCAAAAGCAACAATGAAAGTCCAAAAGATCAAAAGACAAGTTTCAAGAAAATGGTAATAAACAACTTTCTCGAACGAAGGAGCAAATGGTCACAAAAATGGTTTCGTTAAGCAAACAAAAGGGTCACCGAAACAAAATTAACACAAAGATTGAATCCAATCTTCCTACTCTGCCAAAACAGAGCAGTCAAGATTCTTAACCAGAAATCTTGTGTGTCAAAAACAATGACGCTTGCAATCAACGAAAACAAGACTGATACTCCTTATAACTAGAGAGAGTTCAGAACAAGATGCCCCCTGTTAAACAGAGGACTGTTACTGGAAAATGACTGCTTCAAACTGACCCAAACCACCAGACAAACATTCAGCAAAAAGAAAATTTATTAATCTTGAAAATTATGTAATATACGCGCCTGCAGTGATGTGCAGAATGCGTGTACACGCGACTGTAACTGAGGAAACCTGCGTATACGCGGGTTCACTTAGTTCAACTTGCGTATATATGCTTCTGTAATCCAGAAAAACAGCGTATCTGAAGATTTTCAAGAAAAATAAGAAATACAGACTGAAAAAACTGGAAAAGCTTAGAGTTCAAGAACAGATCAGACAGTCAGAGCCAGCAAACAGAGAGGCTAAGCCTTGATTGGCTTGAAGACTACCCAAACTAGGAACAATAAGAGTGTTGTTCCCCAGCGGAGTCGCCAATTCTGGTTGAGGGGAAAGTACCCCTAGAGTCCTTTGGGTTAAGACTCTACCAGACTGAAAATTGCTTATTCAAAGAAACACACACACAGCCATTATCTTTACTGTAAGCAAATTCTAATGTTTAGGGTACGTACCTAAGGTCCTACGTTCGAGAAGGCCTTTAGGGTCCAAACCCTTCTTGGAGTTCCCTTCTTCTCCTTTGACCTGTAAAACAAACAAATCAAAGAACACAGCAGTACATGGACAAATACTTATACATAAACCATCTTCATGCTATAAAGTTAGTTATAAAAATATTTAAGTAACTACTTGCATAAGAATTCAAAACAAGAATCTCATAAGCATAAAGAAAGATTGTTTCGGGAACCAAGACGTGTTTCTTTATATAAAGGCAAGTAAAGTACATATAACGGAAAGATTTCACCTGAAACACCTTCAGCAGGCTCCAAGCAAAGCTTCCTCCCGGATTCGTTCCAGCCTCAAGCCTCCAACAAGAGCTCCTTCCAAGTCTTACTCAATGGTGATATAAAGGATGAATGATCACCAATACACATGGAAACAAGGGTTTCCTATGCAAAATGGGGGAAGTGCAGAAAGCACCAAGGACTTCAGACCTGGTCTAAGGGAAAAATCTCAGCATAATAATCTTGCTCTCTTTTCTCTCTCTTCCTTAGGCCTTCCCTTTGATGTCTTTTTATACCATCTCCAAAGTAGTTTTTTAGTTAGGAGTTGGTTGGGAACAGTTGGGCCACGGGCACTAACAGGTGATCAGCAGGTAAAACCCGCGATCTCCACCCGAAAATAAGGAATTATTTATTTTTTAAGTGTTTTAATACATACACGCGGGTTGGGTATACACAGACCCGCGTGTACACGCGTTTAACTCAGGGCAATGTCGCGTATAAGGGATAAAACACTGTTTTTTAAATTTTAGGACCAGGTCTGGAAGGAGGGGTTGCCCTAGGCCATGAGTGCAACATCACAAACCATAAGAGTGAGATTTGGAGCTATAACAACGGGGGCAGCCATCCAGTAAGAAGGATCATATCTAACCCAATGTATGGTCGTAGCCATCCAATAATGAGAAGGATCACATACAACAGACTCATGGTATGGTTGCATCCATCCATCTGAAAGAGACTTGTATAGAAGCATGATCATGTCACATCGCCTCACAACCTGGACTTTTGTAATCTGAGCCCATGGACTTGCGCTCCAACACAACCCAATCAAAGTAAAAATTCTAGCATGTGAATAGATGTATCAAATTCAAACATGCTAGAAAGTCGCTTGATTACTGGTCAATGATGTGAACCGATAACAAGCGCGAGAGAAACCACCAACAATGACAATGGCTCTAAAGGTACCAGCAGCACAATTCATGGAATGTGAATAAGGAACTGAAGTCGAACACCCGTGAAATCACTCGATCAAAATCCAATGATAAGAACTTGTCATCGAGTGCAAATAACTTTCCATTAGGGCATGCAAGATCTAAGGTACTGGAAGGGAGTCTCTCGGCCAGCTTCCTGGATAATGAGCTGAAGTCGACAGGAAGTGACCTTGTCGAAGGAGGGCCATGATGTATCCCACATCATTGACATGAGACAAGGGGTTGCAATGATTATGGATGATACAGAGAATCAGGAATGACTGTAAACTGCAGAAGGATTAACTCTTGAACATATCGGCTACACGACTCCGAAGTTTGGAAGCTTTTTGGATCCATAGGATCGGGGGTCATGATGATGTGGAAGAGATCAAATGAAAAGGCAAAAAGTGGATAACCCAAACCCAAGAAGGTCAATGATGAAGTGAGGATATCCCCACCTGACATGAAGTAGAAGAGTTTCATGTTCAAGAGTGACAAGCTGCTGACACAACTGGTAAAAATTTTCCATTTTCCCCCACCAGTTCTGGCAGGTACCCCAATTATTTTTTATCACAAACTTCAAGTGGATAGCATATGCTTGTAATATAAGTCCATCCTTCGAATGAATCCAGCCTAGTAATATTAACGAGCCCTAGGAAGGAGAAGCTCACGTCCGTCATGGTGACGAATCCAATGTCGTTTAATTTTAATGAGTCCGACAAAGGAAAAACTCGGTATCTCTTTCATGTTTAGAGAGTTTGAAAAAGACATGGAGAAAACTCCAAAAGGTCCCTTTTTGTCAAGTTGTCTCTCGAGTCCAAAAAGGTAGAAAACAATACTCGAAAGAACTTCTTGACCATGTCAGCCAAGGAGTACCTTTTTCATAAATAGTGTATCCAAGCCCGAAAAAGGGGCAAACATATACTTGGTAAACGACGTTTTGGAACCATTTACGAGGTCAAAATGACAAGAAATTGGCAATCTTTTCGTGCTTTGAGAGCCGGAAAAGAGCTTAAAGCGGACTACCCCTTTTTATTTTCTTTAACGATTTCAAAAGGGAAAAATACTCGGCAATCTTTCATTTCATTTTTTACGAGTCGAGAAAAGAGCTTAAATATGACTCTAGTTTTGCATCATCACTGGAAAACCATCACTTGTCGCTGCACAAGAAGCAAATGCATTATCCATTTCTAAGGAAAAATGGTGAAAAATACTTTTTAAAACCCTAAAACATAGCGAAAAGCTTATAAAAAGGGGAAAAAGTAAAACATTTTTACCATTTACCTCATTTGGAGCAATTTTTACCCACTTGTGCCCTAAATCTTCAGGAGCGGATTGCTGCGGATCCAGGAAGCCGATTTTCGAACCGTTTGTTACAGGTAAGATCCGAGGCCCTAATCTTTGCATTGATACCTATTTTTCAAGCATTTAACTGTCTTTTTAGGGTATTTTGAGGGACTTTTAGAAAAAAAATTAAAAAAAAAATCCCTCAGTCGGCATGGGATCCGAGCACGGGACCACGCCAATTAGGGGCTTTTAGCACGGGGTCTTGCGTCGTCAACGTAATTGTTTTAAAAATAGTCGTGTCGGCACAGAGAATGGGATTTTTCACTTTTTACCCAATTTTAATGCTTTAAATCTGAAATTTCCTTTTCAAATATTGATGCTAAATTAAATATGAGATGTTTGCAAGAATATCAAAGCAAAAAGATGGTGATTGGAAATAACGTGAGCATGAAAGAATAGAGCGAATGGCCTTGGAAGATCAAAATTTTCTAGATGCTAAGGAACTATGGGCTCCTCAATTTCTTTCTGACACTGGGCCTATGGGCTCAACCTAAGCTATTACAATACCTTAGCAGCCTATGGGACGTTGGATGGGAGGTATTTGTGATCCATGACCAAGAGCTGGAGTTGGAGACTTCAGACATTTACTTCATTACTGGATTGTCTCGTAGAGGGGAACCAATCCAATTGTATGGAGATGGGCCTATTGGTGCGAGTGTAAACATGTTGCTTGCCCAACATTGCCCGGGAGCTCTGAAATCTACAAGTGGCAAGATCGACATCATGACCATAAACAATCTTGTATTGAAGGCAATACTCTTGACCATCAACTGAGTGGCTAGGGCTCAAGCACTACATGAGTCCAACAAATCTTGTTTCCGGTATTTTGTGGACTGCATGGCGCCCACAGTCTTCAACTAGGTGGAGGCCATGAAGGTAAACATGAAACGGAAATTATCCAAATGCAAATCAGGAAACTTGAGGCAATTTGGATATGGCTCCATCTTGGTGACCTTCTTCTTGGAATAGATCTCACTATTCCACTATCAGATGGTGGAGGTGAACCCCCCAATACCACGAGATCCACGGATGGTCTGATGGAGTGAGTTGATGCCTAGATCTGGAGGGGGCCAACAGATTTCCTATAGGCCTGCCTTCTTTGTATGGCTCAGACGATAGTTGATCGTGGTGGAGGATTGGCTGTACAGCGGGACTGACTTCCACGGTGATCCTGACATACCACTCCCAGAGGGAGAAGACTTTGATGATGGATGTGAGAAAAACAATTTTGTCTTTTAGTTTTTTATTGCTTTTGCATATATGTATTCGTGACATCTTAGCGTTGTAACTACAGATGTTGGAATAGAAAGACTAGCAGGGATGTCCCCTATAGCTAGACGCGTGGCTCGGCAGTTCGAGGTCGCTCCTTATCAGGAAGGAGTGGACAACGAAGAGGAGATTGCCTGAAATCTGGAGGGCCTGACGAGAGGAATCCCAGAGTATGCACGGATTGAGGACATTCCTTGTCGTTATCAGCGGCACATGGTGGGAGTGTCGGATCGAATCCGTCGATTACTGACTCATGTAGTACAAGCAGTAACATGTTATCATGATCACCACGCAGAGTAGTCCATAGTTTAGCATTTACAGTTTTGAGGCCTGCGAGCCACGAATGTACTTGGAACACATATATTATTTTTTGGATTTTGATGTATTACACTCAAACATTATCGACATATATATGCTATATTTCTTGTTTACTATGATACAATGTTTTCACATATTGCGTAAATGTTTGTCTAAAACATAATTAGCCAATGCATCTGTTAATGTATTCATATGCATAGGAATATGATGATATGTGATATAATCAAAATTTCTTTCCAATAGACGAATATGAAAATAAATTCTCAATAATTGATGGTTTTTGACGGCATATTGCCCATTGAACGAACAACAAGTTGTGAATAAAGGTTTACAAACATTTCTCGAATGTCAAGAGCGATGGCTTCTGACAAGAGTTGGAGAACTGTGTTATATTCAGCAATGTTATTAGTTGTTTGACCTAAACAAATACCTTGAACATCAATCAACTCACCATGAGGGTCATAAATAGCCCATGCCGCAAATGATAGATTCTCGGTACTATAGAAAGCACCATCAGTAAAACTGACATAAGGAGTCATAGACATCTGCAAAGCAGGTGAAGACATAATAAGCAGGAAAGCTTCTTGAAAAACACACCAAGGAAAACTGCAAAAAAATGAATAACACACTTATGTACACAAGTAACCATGCAATATGACTCATGCATAATACTTTTTGATGGAGTCCATTTTCGAACTCGGGTAATCGATCAACAAAGAAGAAAACCAGAGTTTCACAATCGACATGACATGTAAGCATCGACTCGGCCAAATAATAGAGTAAAACTCAAAAAAGGTTGTGCCCCTGTCACACAGAATGAGTTGTTCTTGCGGACAAGATAGACCTCCCTAGTATCTAACGATATCTAGTGACAATCAAGCCAATCAAATCCTATCTTTCTCTAAATATGCAATTTATAAACAAAGGCAAACAAGTGTTTTAGGCCTACCATGGGTCCAATGCAAGTTTGGGGAAGCCTCACTCAGTTGATCCAAATGAGCTCCCTTTGGCGAGAATATGCAAACACAAATGAGCACACAAATTAAATAGCACCTGAAAATCCAATATAATAAAGCATACTTATCATGATGATCAAGGAATTCATGAAATAAATCACATAAGACAATTTGTTGAGAAAAATGAATCCAATTGTATTAATTTAAATTTAAGAAGAACTTTACAACCTGTGCCTTGATGATGTACAAGCTCCTCCCAAGGTCCAGCAAGAAGTCTCCTCTACTTTGACCAGTTTCACTCTCTCCCCAGTGAAGCCAAAAGGTATGTGATCTCTCCTCTCAATCTTAACTAGGAAGTCCCAATTCCACCAGCATTTACCCTCAAAAATGTTCAGCTTCTAACCTCCCTAGAAACCAGCCCAATGCCTTAATTTATAGTGCAATGGAGGGAAGTTACTAGGTCCTCCTTCAAAGGGATAAAGCCCTCCTTCAAAGGGATAGCTCCTCTCATCAAGGGATTAGCTCCTTCTCTTTTGGGATGCATGAACCACCTAAGAGAGAACCATCCACGTCAAAATTCCTTCTAGAATCATCTAGAATTAACCCAAAGTGAGTTTTTTAGAATAAACTTGCGCCTTTTTGACTTTCACAGGGGTCCGCACCCACTCCTTTAGAGACAGAGCGGGCAGGTCCGCAGGTAATATGAACAGGGGGTGTAGGACCGTAGGTAATAGTGAGAGGAAGTGCGGAACCAAAGCTTTATTGATTTTTAAAGGTCTTTCTCTCATTTTCAAAGCTTGACATGAAGGGCTGAGGTTTGAGACTTGCTTAAGAGGACAGTATGAATGATGATAGACCGATAGTGACTGCAAATAGTCATGGTGACAATATTTTGTGTAACAGCCCCCATGCCCCCTAGGTGAGTGAGGATTACAAGTCATAAGATGGAAATCCCATTGTGATAACGGGAAAACGGTAGAGACTCGGTGAAAAAGTCGCATTGAAGGAAGCAAGAAAAACCTGAACTCATGATGAGGAAAAGGTGCCCCTAGCATGACTTGACTGGGATTTTACGAGATATTAATCAAAGACTCGATTTGGAAAAGGGAGTTGTTTCATTTTTTAAGGAGGTAAATACAGGAACAAACTATCCACGAAATATGTTTCATTTTTTAATGAGGTGGATACAAGAACAAACTATACTCGGACTCTTTGATTCAGTTTTTAACAAGCTTGACACAAGACAAAGAACTATGCTCACACCCCTTGTTTCATTTTTTAATGAGCTTGACACAAGACAAGGAACTATGTTCTGACACTTTGTTTATGTACCATAGGAGAACATGGCTTCCAAGAGGTCCTCACTAGATGAGATAACCATGTTCTAGGAGGAATACATGTCAGTCGGTACTAATGACAGATCAAGTTCCAATGCCCCTAATGCATAATGTACTATATCATATGTGTGATCATCAGCAGATGTGGGGACGAAACGGGTAGCCGCGTAATTGACCTGTGGTGGGGAGGGTACTGCTTGCAAACGAGAACCAATAGGGGATGACGGTAGGATTGGAGCCATCTGGTGACCGACAAATGATAATTGATCAATGGTCACTATTCTCCCTTCGTGTGGAAAACAAACCACATGGAAGAGAGAAGAAACAAGAGCTCCCATGACATAAACATAGTCACGCCCAAGGAGAAGATCGAAGTCTAAGGGACCTTGGACTACCATCATGTCTATATAGATGGTCTTTCCTCCCAAAGTAATAGGGAACTTTGGAAGGATCCCTAAAGGTTGACTGGCTCCTCCGTTGAAAGCCAACAAATTCTGGGTGATAGGCACAAGTTGTGGGGATCCCAAAGCTTTCCAAGTAATAGAAAACATGATGTTAACAGACAAGTTTTCATCTAATAGAGTGCCATGTACTACCATATTATAGGCTTGTACTATAATCTAGAAAGGCACATAAGATGGGAGGCGGAATGCAGTCAATTGACTCCAATCAAAAGAAACAACATAACTACTTGGTGGGGGTATCATAGGATTTCCCCCATGCTTTACAGGAATAGGAGAAGGACTCTCCTGAACAACTGGGATGGGAGGGCCACTCTTCGATTCATGAGAATCTGAGGAGACGAGATGAACATGAGCAGTATGATCACTTCTCTCTTCGAGAATAGAGTGAAAAACTAAAGGCGAAGCCAATTCAACACTCTTTTCGACCAATGGTTGGTCGGGAACAAACACAAGAGATTCATGATTTGGAAGAGTAGGATGGGCAAGAGATGAATCCAAGTCAATATCTTTACCAACTAGGATAGGGTTAGAAGAAAGCCTCTAATAACCAACAGGAATTTTCGGTTGAGGAGCTGTAAGGTTTTCCAAAACTTTGGAAGCTTTATCCATAAGAGGACAAAGGTGAAGAAGACTCTCTCCTTCACATAACCTTTAGGGGAATTTAATTTTTCCCTTCTTCTTACCATTGCTAACCAAGGGTGTAGCATTGACATGATCTCGAGAGGTCGATGGGGATGGTATATCTAGATTTTGAGACCATACCTCTAAGACTCTGGGAATACCAAGACAATCTTGAAGGAGATGGTCACCCTTACACAAGCTGCAAGGGAATTTTACCTTCCGCAAAGGATTGGAAGGTTTGTCGACGGGAAGTGCATTTGGAGCAATAGCTACATGGTTGGCCTCTCGCTTATCTGACTTCTTCTTCTTCGTATTCTTCTTATTCTTCTTAGCCTCCTGGTTACTAGATTTCAAACTTTAACCAGGCGAAGTAGAAGAGGAGGGTAAATAAATAGGCGAAGAAGGTGAGAGGTCAACCTTAGAATCAACATGGTGTTTTTCAAGTGAAGGACATGGCTGGACAGAAGTTGGGACACTCAAGACCACCGAGGTTGAAAATAACCAGATACGTAAACCAATAGTTAACGTGTATTTAACCCATGAACGAACAATGTAGCCATATAAGGAGCTCCATCGTTTCCAAAAGAAGGAAAAGGACCAGGATTCCCATTCGAGTGGAACCCTTGACTGGTAGACTCTGGAAATGTTGCCAGTGGAATCAACCCTAAAGAATCACTAAGGAAGATACTTCAACCAGGAATATTTCATGGGTAGTTAATTTTAAGACATTGAAACAAAACTTTGCCTTTTCATATTTTAAGAGTCAAGAAAAGAGCGAAAGGTGACTCTCGTCGCTTTTGGAGTTAACGAGATCAAAAGGAAAAGTGCTAGATGATATTTTAAATTTAAAGAGTCAAAAATACCAAAATTATTGCTCATGATAATCTAGGCAAAAGGGATTACCAGGTAACCGCGAACTGCAGAATACCTCCCGGCAAACCGAAAAGTACGAGTAGGCAATCTCCCTGAATGTTGTGTTTGGTGTATCACGTTTACAAGGTGACAGACTCAGCTTCCTATGGATAAAGGATTGCAAAACTAGTGGGGTATCCCTTTATATACGCGGCGGTACAGGGAGCACAAGTCCATACTAGCGTTGTCTAATGCCTAAGTGAACGACGGCTACTAGGTTTAAAGACGCTGGAACATGTCTCTAGCCTAGACCTCTAAATGTGAGCGTTTAGTTTCAAATTTGCCTTAGTTTATTTGAATATCTTTTAAAATTTTATCTTGAAATTAAGTATTAGTTTTTAGGCCCTATCAATGTCACCTGAAAAACTCTTATGTGCAGCTATATGAGACAAAACCCTTTCAATTCGATGAATGTTTACACTAATTGAGAGAAGAGAAAACAATCAATGCAACAAACAAGCAATTGAAAGTAAGATGACTCTTCACTACTTCGCTTTTCAAAACAAAATAATGAAAATTATTTCCACTTCCTACTCTTCCTATCATATGCACTTCAACTAGTCCTTTTAACAGTAAAAGAAGTTCATTTCATTTCACATGCTCATGATGATGCAATTCTAGCTTTCAATGATGTTACTTAATGCAACATATCAATTAAACAAACTAGAATGATGTATTTTCTTCAATGGAATTCTAAATGAATATTTGACTTAAACATTTCAATGAACATTTCCAAATACTCAAACATCAATCAAATTCAAAGCACGATAAAAAAAATCCTTTCAAACCACATGCAAAAATTCAACCGAAACAAACCGAGCAATGTGCTCTATGCCCAGAAAAGAGACGTTCAACAAGAGGAGAGAAAACGAACTTTTTACTTGTTCAATTGAAAACAAAGCAAAATTGATGCAAGGACTAAAAAATGAAATGCACGAAATAGCAAACCAACAACTTGACTTTGTCAGGCCAGGCAGTAACTCCATTAGGCAGAAAAGATGATTCGATTCATTACATTAGGTAGCTATTGTTATATACAATGAACGTGACTGCTCAGTTCATCTTCTGATGAATGTTCACATTCCAAATTCACCCAACCGCAGAAGATTAGGTGTCAACATTCCCCCCCTTAATCTGAAGGGATGTTGGTGAGTCCAAGCATCATTCTGAATCTTTCAAGATTTTCTCTTCCAAGCGCTTTGGTGAAGATGTCTGCAATTTGCTCATTTGTGGAACAATGACGGAGATGGATTGTTTTGGCCTCAACATGATGTCGGATCAGATGATATTTAGTATTGATGTGCTTTGTACGATCATGGAACTTTGGGTTCTTGGCCAACTTTATTGCAGAGGTGTTGTCAATCATGAGTGGAGTTGATTGTACTTGTTTTACCTGCAAATCTTCAAGAATTTTCTTGAGCCACACAATTTCTTTCGTTGCTTCAGCTGCTGCCACGTATTCTGCTTCTGTTGTGGAATCTGCTGGAACTGATTGTTTGCGTGATCTCCAAGAGACAGCTCCTGATCCAAGACTCATAGCATATCCTGAAGTAGATACCCCAGTTTCTTTGTCTCCATCGAAGTCTGAATCAGAGTATCCAATCAAGCTGAAGTCGTCCACCTGTGTATACTTGATTCCAAGGTCTTGATTTCTCTTCAAGTACCTTAGAACTCTTTTTGCAGCAGACCAATGTCCCTCACAAGGCTTTTGCATAAACCTGGAGAGGATTCCAACAGCAAATGAAATGTCTGGTCTGGTAGTAGTGAGGTAGATGAGACTTCCTACAAGCTGTCTATACTTTGTTGCATCCTCAAATTCCTTTCCTTCAATAGATGTGAGCTTTAAGTTTTGTTCCATTGGAGTAGAAAGAGGATTGCACTCTGTCATGCCAAATCTGTTTAACAAATCTCCAATGTATTTCTTTTGAGAAAGAAATATGGATTTTGGATGTTGGGTTACTTCAATGCCAAGATAATAATGAACATAGCCCAAATCAGTCATTTCAAAAAATTTCCCCAATTCCTTCTTTATGGATGCAATGTAGCTTTCATTGTTCCCTATCATTAAAAGATCATCTACATATACCACAAGATATACAACTGTTTTTCCAACTTTCTTGACAAATAAAGTTGCATCATCAAGATCAAAATGATTGAAGTTGAGTTTCAAAAGATGCTCAGTTAGTTTTTCATACAAGGCTCGCGGTGCTTGTTTGAGGCCATACAAGGACTTCACAATTTTGCATACTTTTAGTTCATGTCCTTTCACAGCAAATCCTTCAAGCTGGGACATAAAAACATTCTCTTTTAGGTCTCCATTCAAGAAGGCAATTTTTACATCCATTTGATGGACTTTCCAACCGTTCTGAGTTGCTAGTGCAAAGAGTGTCCGGATGGTGGCCCATTTTGCTGTGGGGGAAAAATTTTCCTCATAATCGACCCCTTCCTTCTATGCAAAACCTTTTGCCACAAACCTAGCTTTGTGCTTGTCAAGTGAGCCGTCAGCTTTGTACTTGTTCTTGTAGACCCACTTGCAGCCAATTGGTTTGGTTCCAAATGGAGGATCAACCAGCTTCCAAGTGTCGTTCTTTATGAGGGCATCATACTCCTTTTGCATCGCTTCTTTCCATTCAACATGAGAAGTTGCTTCTTTGAAGGAAGTTGGTTCAAAATCTGTAGACAAGTTCAATTCACAATCATAAGAAACATCCATATCAACAGGTGAATTAGAGTCATCTACATCACCTCAATTTTGTCGGTTTGAATTTCTGGTTCCTGTTTTTCCAATTTCATCAGGATGAACACTTTCAAGTGTCTTTGTTAGCCACTTTGGGGGACCTTTCTGAGATGGTCCGGGCTGCTCTGTTGATTGAGTTGGGACTGAAACAAGATTGAGTCTCTCAATTCTATCAATTACATCACTTAAAGCATCATCCGTTGTTGGAGTTTCATGCAGGGGAGATTGTTCTTCAGAAGAAGATTCCACATGTTGATCTAGTATAGGAATCCCCCCTTCAAGATGTGGAATCTGATTATCAAATTCTTGAAATGATTTCGTTTTTGCAAATCTATCCAAGCGATCAAGTTGCAGCTCAACAACATTGTCAGATTTGGATGATTCAAGAAAAATGACATCTCTAGATACAACAAACTTTTTATTTGCTTCATCATAGAGGCGGTATGCTTTGGAGGTGTTTGAATACCCCAGGAAGATACACTTACGACTTCTAGCACCAAGTTTGTTTATATGTACCTTTGGTATCAAAGCATAACAAGTGGAACCAAAGATCCTGAGATGTTTTACCGAAGGAACATGTCCATACCACAATTCATAAGGAGTCTTGTTTCTTATAGCATTAGATGGACATCTACTCTTTATATATGCAGCTCATAGAACAGCATCAGCCCAAAACATTATCTTTACATTTTTGAAGAAAAGCATGGATCGTACCATATTCAAGATTGTTCTATTCATTCTTTCAGCTACACCATTCTGTTCGGGATTATAAGGCACAGTTGTTTGATGTTTGATCCCATGTTGGCGAAGATAGTTTTCAAATTCATTTGATGTATATTCTTTTCCATTATCAGTGCGAATAGACCCAATATGAGATTGTGCATCATTTTTAATCCATTTATGAAAATTCTTTAATGTTTGAAAAGCATCAGATTTGTTCTTCAATAAATAAACCCAACACATTCTGGTGTAATCATCAATAAATGTCATGATATATTTATTTCCATTTGCAGAAGGAACAGGCATTGGACCACATAAATCTGAATGAATGAGTTCAAGCTTCCTATGTGCTCTTGAATGTGAATCATGAAAAGACTGTTTGCTATGATTTCCTAGAATGCAAGCATCACATTACTTATGTTTCCTAGGAATTGTAGGCAAACCAGAAACACCATTTTTCTTCAATAAGCGGAGACTATCATAGTTTAAATGTCCAAATCTAGCATGCCATAATAAACTTGATGGAAGTGTACCTTCTTCGTGATGAGAAATATATGAGAAATGTTGTGCATGAGCAGAGGTTCCTTGCAGTTTGAGAAGCCTTTCTTCTTCTATTCCCCTCATGACAAGTGAGTGGTCAAATGCTTTTCTTACCTCAAGCTTGCCATCAAACATATGAATGGGGTGACCTTGCTGGCGGATGTGGACCAAGGATAGCAAGTTTCTCTTGAGCTGTGGGAGATATAGAACATGATCCAGAAGAAAGTCTGGAAGACCAAGCAGTTTAAGCCTGATTGTGCCAAGCCCTGATGGCTTGTTTTTTGACTGATCTGCAAAGTATACTGCTCCATCAACATTGTCAGTGAAATCTTCTAAAAAATCTTTTCTATGAGTCATGTGACAGGTTGCTCCTGAATCAAGCAACCAATCATTTTTCGAAGAAGCAAGTGAAGCATTAAACAAATCTTCATTTACTCCAATGTTACATTGTGCCTCAATATAATGAGCGATTCAGGTGCTTTTCCTTTATCTGTATCATCAGTTTTACCTTTCTGTTGGTTTCTTTTCTGCTCAAATTTGTCCCATGGTAGCTTGCATGTAGAGGCATCATGTGATCCATTTCTTTTGCAGCGAATGCAGTGTAAGTCTGCCTTTTCTCCTTGAGAATGTCTGCCCCCCCTGCCTCTGAAATCTCTTCCTCTTCCTCTTCATCCACCTCTTCCTCTTGTAGAATCTTGAGCAGGATGCTTTTCTTTATGGGCAAGGCACACAGTCTCTTCAGAAGATTCAGGGGCTATCTTCTTTCCAAAGGCTTTCTCTCTTTCAACAAACTTTTTCACAAGAGAGTCAAAGGTTATATCTTCAAGATTTCCATTTGCTTGTAAAGACTCAAGATAATTGGAGTAGGTAGGATAGAGTGCCTTGAGAAAAGCGATAAGAGGGATATCCAGCTCAACCTTAGTGGAATTGATGTCATGCATTATAGAATTTACTTCAGATGCAAGAGCAAGAGGATCATTATTTTTCAATTCAAGAGTGAAGAGTTTAATCATGAGTTGAACAACTTCAAGTGCAAAATGTGAGTCATAGAGTTCTTTCAGCTTTTGTAAGGCTTCAAAGGCAATTGAATATGACGAAATATGGCGACTCACCTCTTCATTTACAGATGCTGCGATTAATGCATAAGCTTTGTTGTTCTTGTTTTCCCAAATGACGAGCTCTTTGTCTAAGGTAGGCTGTACCAGGTCTTTGTCTCCTTCTCCGACACATACTCCTTTCCACAACTCATTGAAGATGAGGGTGTGTTTTATCATCCAGGACCATTCAGGATAGTTCTCCTTGCCAGTGAGAACTATCCCTACCATGGAGATGATTGAATGCATTCTGTAAGAGGAAAAAAAAAAAAATCTTCTGCTGATAGAAAAACAATATATATGTTATACCTTCCACTTCTCAACCATATAACATATCGCCATAAAAATAAAATTTCATTCCACACTCACTCCACCAATGTTTTCATGAAAAAAAATATCGGACCAATGCTTTTCATGAATTCATCCCAAATTCAACACGCCATTGCATAGACTATTTAATGCACATAATAAACCCTTCGCATTCCTTGATCAGTGTAAATTACACAGAACTCAATGTGGTGCACATATAGTTCAGGGATAAATTCACTGTTTAATATGCAATGCACAAAGTGGGCAACGTTCATTATATATATGCAGTTTTCCAACAAAGATAAGTTTACATCTTTTTACAATAAAAAAAACAGCAACATCGTAATACCATGAGCGCACGGCGCATTTGACATTCCTCAACAAAACCTCTCCTTTCCAGAGGCCTGAACCCTTGAATATATCTTAACTCTGTCTAAATCCATTTCTTTTGCAGCGAGTCATTGTCGAGCCGCGTCTCGTTCTGAACCATAAAAATACGTGGGGAGCTTCAATACGTGGGCCGGTGGATTCGAACCGGCGACTAAGATGGTGGATTCAAACCGGCGACGAAGATGACACGCATTTGAGACAAAAACTTTTATATCTAAAGGAAACACAAGATGCTGCGATTTGTCATAAGCTATAAACGTTTGGGAAGATGCTGCGATTTGTCATAAGCTATAAACGTTTGGGAAGATGCTGCGATTTGTCATAAGCTATGCTGCGATTTGTCATAGGTTTTTACATTCAAGACGTTACAGTAGGTCGCGGTGTTGAGCCCCACGGTGGGCGCCAAAGCTCCAGGCAAACAAAACTATGATAAAAAGAGACGAGAGGTGTTGAAGCTCCAGGCGAACTATGAGAAAGACGTTGCTAGAGCAGTCTATCTCCCAGGATTATTCACCATTAAGAAAAAGAACAAAACAGTTTCTGAGGAAGTCGAACACAGCAACCGCAGAGGTGAAGTGATCAAACAGAAAAGCTTCATGGAGAAGCAGCAAAGAATGCTGGAGTGGCACCGGTACAATTACCGACCTCCATCGCATTCCATACCATTGTCAGAAACGTAAAGACAGGCTCAGGCTCATTCAGATGGCGGATGTGGGGAATTGCAGCGGCAGCCACTAAGGTAGCAGCATGATAGCTGTGTAAACAGTGAA
Source organism: Pinus tabuliformis (assembly GCA_031772625.1). Taxonomy (NCBI): domain Eukaryota; kingdom Viridiplantae; phylum Streptophyta; class Pinopsida; order Pinales; family Pinaceae; genus Pinus; species Pinus tabuliformis. Next base: position 35,944,429 of record CM062812.1, read on the forward strand.
TAATTTGAACCTGGGCTGCAAACTGACAACGAAAATATATCTACAGCGAAAATGTCAGAACAGTAAGGGCAGCGCTGGACAGGACAGTGTTTCAGAAGAGCAGGGCGCAGGTTACGTAGCAGTAGGGCAGCGTACTGTATGGTGCAGGTAATGGAATATGGAGCAGAGCACAGGTACAGCGCAGGGATGGCAGACAGAATGCAGGTAATAAGTGGTTGAATTACACGGGGAGCAGTGGAGCAGAACAGGAGTTACAAAGACACAAAGGCTAAAAAAAGGAGTTGGCTCTAATACCATGTCAGGCCAGGTAGTAACTCCATTAGGCAAAAAAGATGATTCGATTCATTACATTAGGTAGCTATTGTTATATACAATGAATGTGACTGCTCAGTTCATCTTCTGATGACTGTTCACATTCCAGATTCACCCAACCGCAGAGGATTAGGTGTCAACAGACTTGATGAGCAGACAAACAAATGAATGGACAATGACCTAGATGCCCTAGGAACACAAACCATCCAAAAACTCAAAAAATCAAGTAAAGCAATCTCAAACCAATCAAGCAACAAATCAAGCTAACAAAGTAGACTAGACAGGGAGAATAAAGGAAAACAAGCCAAAAAACATAATTTATGAGGACAAGGCAAACTGGCAATGATTTAAGAGAAACCCTGATTTTAACCTACAAGCATCGGCGTGACTGTCTAACTAGCAACAGGCGCCATAAGGGGTTTTGGCGCGACTATTCAAGAGGAACTCGCGTCGATCGGCGCTACTGTTAGAAAATTAATATCGTTGATCAAGGGGTTCAAAGAAAAAAGAAAAATTTCTACAAACCAAAACCAGAATTGTCACTCTAAATTGAAAAATCAAAGCAATAGATGACTTGAAGTACATATTACAAAAGAGAAAGATTGAAACGAGAAAATTTGTCACAAATCATGAAATGGAAAACAATCCAGAGGGATGGATCCCCAGTATGCTCGCCAATTTGTGGAGTAGGAAGATTCTCTCTGTGGACAAAGACAATCCCTCTAACCCATGGGAGAGGATCTAGCCGCAAACAAGACAATATAATATAGGTTCCCTTAGATTGAGAATGGATAAGATCCTACCTCTTGTATCACTAATCCTTGTTTGATGAAGTCCTTGTGCCTTTTCTCTAGCGATCAACTCCTTAATGTCAATCAAGCACCTGAAACAAATAAACAAGCAACCAAAGCACACATGATAACATACAATATATTCAACCTACTTAAGATCCTAACGAATCTTAAGCTACCAACTAACATATGCAATTTATATAGGAAACAAAATATCAATTGTATTATTATGACAAAAAGGAAAGTACAACCTTCGCCTTAGCGTTGCAGGTTTCCTTCGATGTGTTCGAGTTCCAGCACCACTATTAGCATCTCATGATTCACACTCAAACAATGGAAGTTCAAGGATTCTTCCTCTTTGCTCCAAACCAAACGAACTATGGACTTATTCTCCCTAAACAATCACAAACTAGAAGGCTAATGCTCTCAAGAGTTGTTTTGGCTATCAAGATTTTGCAGATTATTCTAGCCCTTTCATTAGCTAGCTGAGGTTGGAAAAGGAGAGGTTTATATAGCTTGAGAGAGGGGAAATGGATCCTCTTATGATGGGAGAGGCCTTATCCCTTTTGGTTTGTTCCATTTTAATAGGGGAAAATAGCCCAAACAGTCTCTCTCAGCTCTATCTCGACTAACCATTTACCAGACTTCCATTCACGAAGCTTCTAGACTTGGAAGCTTCGACTCCATTTTTAAAAACTTTCCAAAAGAGGGTCGGCGCGGGTCATGAATGGATTACCAGCGTCGTTCGGTGCTAGGCCCAGTGTTAGACTCTGTAAATCAGTGCAGGGAAGAGAGTTAGTGATAGTGTTAGTCTTGAAAACTGAGTTTGAAGGAATATTCTTGGGAAATGATGTAAGAGGGAAATGTTCTGCAAATGAAGAGGGATGTAAGGACATGTTCTTCATGATAGGGAAACACATGAGGGTCATTGTAGAGGTCCTCCAGGATCAAGGAACGGGGAGTACAGGGACAGTGACAAAATGATGTGTAACAAACCTATATAAGAATTGTCCTTTCAATACCTTAGAAAATACATCTATAACCTAAGGAATGATGGCAATATCCTTTTTCTTGGGGAATTTAAAGCTCGAATTGCTACTAACCAAGCTATTATGTTAAGTAACAACTCTAACCCCGACCCCTTGTGGCTTGATGAGGATGGTAACTTAGCTAATAGATTCAAGAGAAAATCTGAAGACATAATCGAGAACTTATTCGGCACCGAGCTCCTCAAACTTTGTAGTTCCCAGGACCTAATCATTTGTAATGGTATTAATAAATGGCCTCTCTCTGGTCAAATGACTTGTTTCCATGGGCTGGGTAGTAGCGTCGTGGATTATGCAATTTCTGACATCCATGTCCTCAACCATATTACAAACTTTGAGCTTCTTAACGGGTACGAGCCTGACTCTGACCACAAACCTTTGTCTTTATCCCTCAATCTTGCTATGCATACCACCCACATGTAGGAGAACAGTGAAAGAAAAAGTCACATTCACTTCGATAGAAGTAATGTCGACCTTTTCTTAAGGGATTTGGAAAGGGATTTAGGTTCCCTGACTTATAATAACAACATTGATTGAATCTATTATCATTTTACTACTACCCTTTCCAACACCATTAGAAAATTCTCTAATAAGACTTTGTATAAGAAAAATAATAGAAATTTCAATCCTTGGTATGACAAAGACTATAAAATTGCAAGGAAAGCAATCAGATATGCCCCTAATGAAAGCGTTAAGCTTCATAATATAAGTATATACTAAGCTCTCTTTAAGAGGAAGAAGAGTTCATATATTAATAAGAGACAAGAGAATCTTCTCCACCTTTCTAAAGTTGCGCCCAGAAAGTTTTGGTAGAATGTGCTTGTTCGTAAAACTAAAGATAATCATTTTATCCCCCTAGAAAATTGGGATAACTATCTTAAGAAGTTGTATGACTCTCCGGACACCATGGGCACCATCTTAAACACTCCTATTAAGGATGATATTTTTTCTCTGGAAGACGTTGAGTCTGGGATTAATAAGCTCGCTAATGGGAAAGCCAAAGATATTGAAGGTTACCAAGCTGAGATCTTTAAAATGGGAAAATCTATCCTCATTCCTCATCTCCACAAGCTTCTCAATTTGGTTGTAAAGCATGGCTTCCCTAAGCTTTGGACGCAAAGCCTTATTGTGCCTATCTTCAAAAATGGGGACAAAAGTGTTCCCTCTAACTACAGGACCATTATGATTAGCCACATCCTAGCCAAGCTTTATGGGCTCATTCTGGAAAAAAAACTTAGCCTTTGGCTTGAGAACCAGGGTAAAAGAGCTAAAGGGCAAGCTAGTTTTAGGAGACATCACTCGACCATCGACCACCTTGTCACTCTTAGGATCATCGCAGAGGAATGTTGCAATAGTAAAACTGATCTCTTCTGTTGTTTTGTGGACTTTAGAAAATATTTCGACATTGTCCCCCGAGATAAGCTCTAAGAGAGGCTTGAAGAGATCATGGTTCCTCCTGAACTGAGGATTGTTGTGATCCGCTTCTACAAGACTGTCATTGCCAAGCCTAATACCAACGAAGGGTGGTCTAAAGATATTAAATGCAATATCGGGGTTAAGCAAGGTTGTCCCCTTACCCCTACCCATTTTGGTATTTACATCAAAAAACTAGAGTGTCTAGAAGCTGCAGGCTGCAAAGGCATCGAGCTCATTGGTATTATCATTACTCTTCTCCTTTATGTTGATGATATCGTTCTTCTTGCAAGGAGCCATGATGGCCTAGCCAAGAAGCTTAAGACTCTTCATGTCTACTACTCCAAGATGGGTATGACAGTTAACACTGACAAGACTAAAGTCATGATCATTAAATCCAAAAAGATCACCCATGGCAGTTTCGTCTATGATAACCATTGTCTTCAGTAGGTTTCTTCTTATAAATATTTGGGTATTGACTTTCCTCATCAGCTCAACTGGAATTATAGCATCGAGAAAATAATTATTGGAGGTTGGAAAGCTTATTATGAGCTTGAAAATAATTGTAAGTCAGTTGATCTTTACATTTGGAGTAAAAAAATGTTCCTCTTTGAGACTCTCGTCACCCCTGTTATCTTATACGGATGTGAAGTTTGGGGTTGTAGTATATCTAGGGAGTTATGGAGAAAGATTGAGATGATCCAAAAGCAATTCATAACCTATAACCTCAAGATCAAGGGAAATACTCCCTATCCTATCCTCTTGATCGAAGTTGGCATGTCCCCCATTGAAAGTGTGACTATGTTTAGATATTTGATGTATAAGAAGAAGCTTCACAATATGGAATCCAAGAGGCTCCCAAAAATTGCTTCTAACTTTAGTCAAAACCCCCACCTGCGCCTCAAGCATGGGTGGCATCAGGATGCTCAGTCTTGGCTCAACCTTTGGGGGATTAAGGAGGAGATCATCATGGGAAGCAAGGATAGTATCAAAGATATTATTACCTCTAGTTTTAAGGACAAGATGTGGGATGCTAAGGAGCTAGAGGGTAAAAGGAAGCTAAGGTACTATAAGGAGGTGATCAACCCCACCCTTGAACCGGAATTATCTCTATGTTGACTAGCACTAAGAAGAAAATGAACATCACTAGGATTAGAACTAACTCTCATGAGCTTCGGAGTGAGACCGGGTGGTGGTCTACTCCCAAGACTCCTTGGGACGATAGAATTTGTCAGATTTGTGATACTAAGAAGGTGGAAGATGAAAAGCACTTCCTTTTAGACTGTTCGGCTCTTGCCCACATCCGCTCTCAATTCCCTATCATCAGCCATACCTCTAATCTTCTTGACTTATTAAGTCAGCGCAACTATAGCTATCTTGGAACGCTTTTTTCCCTACTCCTTGATCATAGAAACAAGATTTTGAATAATGACAATTAGACTCCCTTTTCATGAGGTCTAATAGACCACATTAGTCTTAATGGATATTAATCATCATCAATATCATAAAGGAGTTGTCTATAATGCGACTTTTTGGAGATTCCGGTGACGGAATCCGGCGGAAGAAATTGAGGTTAAATCTTGATTTGTTGCAGTTAAAATGGTTTTTTAACTGCATATTTGGATTCAGCGCCCTGGAAAACCCCTGGGACGCTTTGATTGTGCAGAAACTACCAAGCAAACTTGCAATTCCAATAAATTGCTGCCAAATTTTGACCGGAAAAACCCACCGGAAAGACTTCTAAAAAGTCGCATTATAGACAACTGCTATCATAAATATATACAAATTGTTAATAAAATCTTAATTTGAAAATTAATTACATAAATTAAATTAAATAATTAAATAAATTTATTATTATTTACCAACTAAATTAATTTAATTTAATTAAATAAATTATTAATTATTAATATTTACAAATCAAAATAATATATTAATTAATTAAATTACGAAATATATTAATTAAACTAAAAATTAAATAATTTAAAAGCAAATTTTAATAAAATATATACTCTTTGAAGAGCCACGTGGAGCTACAAGGAGGTGGGATAGTTTGGAGTTAAGAAGGAGTTATAAGGAGGGGCCATGGGAGATATGAGGATCCCCGGATGGCATTAAAAATGGGAGTCGGGGAGGTATAATGTGTGTGGATCCGGGAAAGGAAACGAGAGGAGTGAGGGGAGGGAAAAGGAGGGGACTGGGAATGAATTACAGCCATTTCATTTATTATATAGTTTTGGGGAATCCCCGGATTCTTTATGTTTTCAAAAGTAGAATTCAAATGCCGTTCCTGTATAGTTTTAATAAATATATAATTTCTTGAATTGGGTGGTTTTGTAGGTGAGTTGATGTTAAAATAATATTTAATATAATTAATTAAAAAATAATTTTTACATAAAATTAATTAATTTTAAAAAATTTAAAATTATATATATTTTGTATATTTTAAATTTATGTAGTAAAAATCACTGAAATTTTGAATAAGTATCATTTGTAAATCGTGAGTTCAAATGAGATGAAACGAGAATCGATGGAAAGCTATCAAGAAATCGAATGTAATAAAGTAATCAAAATGCAAATCCAAATAATACACAAATGTCGCACACTTACCAAAAGAAATCATAAAAGGGCAATATGACCAAAATTTACATAGAGGGTCCCCAAGATATTTATGAAGATAATAAAACAAAAATTGGGGGGTTGTGGTTTTGCCACAATAGGTCCGCAACAATTTATTGGTACAGCAGGAAGTAGAGGTTTGTGGTGCTCAACTCAAGAGAAGTTGAATACATGGTTGCAAGTCACGCAACATGTGAGGCGATCTGGATGACAAAGATACTTGTGGGACTGTTTGGTCAGGATATGGATCCAATTGTGATCTATTGTGATAATCAGAGTTGCATTAAGCTCTCTGATAATTTGGTATTTCACGATCCATCTAAGCATATTGATATTTGGTATCATCATTTGTGGGATTGTATGCAGAGGAGGATAATGTTGCTACAATACATTCTGACAGAGGAACAAGATATTGACATCTTGACAAAGACTTTGTCAAGAGGGAAGTTCGAATTCCACAGGTGCAGGATAGGGGTAGTTGAAAATCCCTTGTTGACACCTAATCTGAAAGGATTATTGTAAATATTGTCAGTTATGCATTTGTGCAAACCAAGAGACTTTGGAAGTGGAATCCCAAGAGTCTCTCCACTCGTGTATAAATTCATGATATGGCTAATGCAATAAACAAATTCAATTCATGGAGTTGCCTCCTAGCCTAATATCCCTTTCGTGCTAAGAGGGAGTGTTGATAAGTGTAGCAAAAAAGGCTCAATTTGACTTAGCCTTGGTCAAATTGAGTAAATTCAATATTTCCACATCAGCAAACAACTTGGAGGCAGTTCATGAGGTGACATGGCTCTTGTCACTTAGTTAGCTCAGTAAATTCGAGTTAGTGGGTTTGGAGTTTAGTTTGCATGTGTTAATTGCTAATTTGTAGCAATCTAGTTCAATTATTTCTAGTTGTACTCAGTTAAACTATATCTAACAGTTAATAGAACTAGTTGGAGGTCAGTTGTGCAGTGAGACAATAGTCTAACTCAGAGATCATCAATTTAACTAATCAATCAACCAAAATTGCCCATGCATGCAAGGAATTTGATTTGCTCAGATGTGGTGGAGATTCCTAGGCAATGTAACATAAGTTGTAGACAAGTCTTGAGTGTATAGGTGTTGCATGAAATTAGTGATCAAACCTTGGGAATTGTGCAATCAATTTGAAGCAAATTCCTAAATAATAGGGGCAAATTTCCTCAGCATTTGCGCAAGGAACTAGGAGCTCAAGAGGGGGCAGAAATTAACTAAGTCTGGGTCAAAGCTTCTCATTGAGCAAAGAGAGCAATTATTCTTTTGCAGGTTGAGCTCAAAGTTGGAGCTAGAAATTGTAATAGATTCTCTATTCATCTGATTAATGCAAGCAAGATTAAGGGGTTTTTACCAGTTGGTTTCCCCTAGATACATATGTGTACTTGTGTATGTGATTGATGCATCTTTTTAATTTTGTTCTAAATTGTGAATTAATTTCCGCATATCAGTAGAGTATAATTGTGTCTCTTGATTTAGATTAAATTTCTTGAGCAGTTGCAATTTTATCACCATATTTCTACATAGTTTGACAATTATCCAATCACTATTACTAAATGGACTAGAAAAGCATGAAAATTTTCTCATACACATTTCAACAATACCATTGTTTCATATTAAAACTAAATATAAACCATGAGTGTCCAGTTGGATTCTTCTGCATTCATATGTATGCAATCCATTTAGATTGACAACTTCCCAATAATATCTCTATACATGTTCTTTCCTTTCCTTATTGATTTGTGTTCTCACCTACTCATTCACTCCACCATCACAAAAGAAAAGCATTCACAATAAATTATACATCTTGAATGATGTGGAGATGGGAATAGATAGAAACATGTGATGGAATACCTTCATATTATAGTATAGAAACTAAGATTTCATGTAAGAATTTGGTGAAAAAGATGGGATTTATCTAGTTGACACGTAATAAGGGAAACTTTCCCTCCCATCGATCCCTTTACATTTTTCCATGTTGTGGACTCATAGGCTCCTTATACTCCCAACAACCATCTTGAATTGTTATATATTGCATTTGAACATTTTCTTTTCTTTTCTTTTTTCTGAATCAGACTAATCTATTATATTACAAAAAAGTCAAAAATTACAGCATTAGTGTTACAACAGGGCCGTAGCCCTGTGATTCCTGTCGAGAGATTGACAGTTTGCCCAGGATTAAACATGTCCAAAATTACACAGGTACAAAAATTGGAAGCGATGACAAACTAGCATAACGACACAGGACAGTGCATAAGACCGACACCTAAACCATATGGATAGCCGACACTTAGACACATATGGACTGAGTCCGAACACATACAAGATGACAATGAGTGAAAACAGAGAAAACTTTCCCTTCCCAGTGACTAAGAGCGAACAGCAGGTCGAGTTATTCATCGTCGGTGGTATGCGGTTCGTCCTCCTCCTTGCCCCTGAAGTGCTTGGGGATGTCCGGGTCGGAGAGATGGATCCTCTGCGCTGGTTCGCTGGGGCCTGCCTGAGAGTCTGGGGAAGAGCTTTCCTTGATGGGGCGTAACAGATCAATAGTAGGCACTTGCATATCGATTGTGGGAACAATCCCTGGAACCCGAGGAGGGTTTGCCTGCGGAGCTTCCTCTTGACCTCTTGGATTGCCACAGTGCTCAACAGAAACCGAAACGATGAATGTTGAATTTTCCAGAGAGCAGGGAATTCGATACCTGACCATGGGATGCGCAGAGTGGCCGCAATCCATGATTTCTCCATGCTCCGTTGCCCTACCGCGGCCAGCTGCTCGTCCCCGGGAGCGACGGTGGTCTGAAGTAACTTCAATTGAGGAAGAGGGAGAAATAGCGTGCCTCTGAGCCGAAGCACGACCCCTGGAGCTTCCGCGCCTGCTACTCATTCTCAGGCGCTCACGCTGCATCCCCAAGTTAGCCAGAGAGCAGGAATATCCCTGCGCAATCTTCCACAGAACCAGAGAATAATCCGACGCTACCGCCGAGTGCTCATACCTTATGCAAGAGTGCTGGAGAATGACAGAGGTGCCAGGCCTTTGTAGCGCCATTTTTCCACTTCCCAGGAGAACAGTTAAGACAGAAATGACTTGTATTAATTCCTGCAGAGGAACAACCGCCGCCAGTCTTAAATAACCACCGGCCCTGTATTGCGTGGCTCGTCCGGGCTGACACATGCCCATGTGACGAGCCATTGGCCTGCTACGCGTTGGAGCCACCCGCATCCGGGAGATTTGAACATTTTCTTTTACATAACACAATCCCCATCATTTATAATAATTACTACACAATTAATAAGAAATATAATTATGGAATACTAAGTTGAAATGAACAATTTCTAGAATAAATATTGCAAGCCAAATTATAACACATGTATATACAAAAACATAAAAATTAGCACAACATATCACGTTGAGTGTGCCCACTTAAGGATTGGCGTGTGCATTGACTATGAATCACCACACATCTTTAAGATATAATCATGGATATGAACAATATTTAATGTAGGTGTTAAACAAGGAAATGTATTACAAAGTGTCAACAACATATATAGAAAGTTCTCCCTCGAACATGAGGATATATCTGTGTATATATATGAATAGTGTACTTTCTCATCTTAAAATGGAATGACAAAGACCCTTCAATTAAGGTTTATAGTTATGGTTACAACAAAATTTGGAGTGTCATGATCCATAGTAAATGTATGCTCCCAAGACAAATATACAAAAATTGATCCATTCCTTTGTTGGCTCACAACGCTAAAGAGCAAGAGCACCATGTTTATTGGCATAAGAAAGCGAATATTCCAATGGATTAGCTACAGGTTGGCATGCATTCATTAATTGCCTATGAAAATAGGTACTGGTGGTTGAGATGTCAATGCCTTCAGTAAATTATAAACGCTTTTGGTTATGGTCAACACTATATTACTCCAACAAATTGATTGTTCTTTTACTAGCATAAATATTGGTATCCTCTCAAACTTGCTTCTCATGCAAAACTTGCTTGGTAGCCTACAAAATATACTATGAAAATGTGTTACATGTCAGAAATATTATTTAAATATCACACAAATATGTATACATTCTAGCAAAAAATTTATCATCATTAACAATACAAGTATGTACACATGCTTTTAGCTCAAGCTCGTTATAAATCCCAACACATCCCTTATCATCGTTAACAATACAAGTATGTACACTACCTTTGGCTCAATTTCCCACCCTATATCTACTCCATAATAAATGCTCCCAAAATAGCCTAAAAAGGGTCAATCAAACTCTCTATATTCCTTTCAGGAACATGTTAAGATATGAAAAACACGATAAAACAACCACAATGACAATAATAAGTCCACATCTGGTGACTCGGGGTTGAATCCCATGAAGACCTCTTTTCGAAAAGGAATCCAAAAGGCATTATGATTTCTTTAGCACTTCCAATCAAAGTTGGAATTTCAAAACAGACTCACCTATCAAATTTGACAATTTTCACACCTCCCCTACCCATCTTCACAGTTTCAAATAAGGATCTTAACAATTTTGTAAATTTTTAAATTGTATTTGATAGGTAAATCACACTATGACAAGCAATTTTCTCAGCATATTCCATTCTTGCTTCCACTCATCTAAATTAACTATGAAGTGACTCAGGGTTGAATTCAATGCAAAGACTGCTTTTGGAAAAGAAAGCCAAAAGGATTTTGATATATTTATCACTTCCAATCAACAAGGAGAAAGGTGATTTAAATCAAGTACTTGAGCAGGGGACGTTTCTAACAGTTTATATCTAGAAACTATATCACAATAGAAATGGCTATTAAGCAATATCCTCCCCCTGCTAAAAAAAGGGAGCACCACCAGAGCAAATTAATGATCCAAAATATTAGCTAATAGTGTTTACACAATTTCCTTGTAACCTCATCTTAGGAAGGAGAATGATAAATGGTATATGGAGCTCGCCATCATGCCAGATTTAAATATGTGGACCAAAATCAACACCTTGGGGAGCCCCAAAGAAGTAATCAAACATATGAATCGATAATTACAAGTGTAATACAAATGGTTCCAACACCAAAACCATAGTGAAAATCTATACATGACTAATAACGCAGTTATTCCTCAACTGAAAATGAGATTTTTCCACTTGATAAAAAATCATTTGTGTAAATTAATCTTCATAAAAAATTGCACAAGAAAATAATAGTATCATATCCTTAAATGTTTCGCAAATGTCAAATGATATCCTCAAATGTTTCAAAATGAGGAATGTTTCAGATCTCCAAGCATCTTATAGGTCTTGAACAATCAAACCTACATAAGATGGGAAATGTTATCACTGAAAATTCTGTTGCCAAAATTTTTTAGCCTAGCTTAAAGGACAAGGCGTTTTCGCAGCGCATGAATCCTTTTTAGCAGTTTCGCAGCGCTACCTATTAGGTGATTTCGTAGCGTGCTACGAAATTGGGGATTTGCTCGAGTTTTCAGTGGAGGCTCAAATCCTAGCATGCCTATTGTACACTGGCTACAACTGCTGTGGATGAGGTTGATGTGCTTAAAGGTCTAATGTCAGATCTTTCAGATAAGATTGAAGATATCAAGGTGATGATGTCAGCTCAACCATTGTCTGAGGTTCTTCAGGCTTTTTATGATGATAAGAACGTTTCTCAGGATAAAAATGCTTGTATAAGTGTGAATTCCTCTCATGAAGTAGAAGCTGGTTATCGACTAAAAGGTAGTGCATATGTCATCTTCAAGTATACATGGTTGTGGGATCGTGTACGTGTCAGTGATGAGCTTTTGAAATATTAAGATTTGGCAAACATTACTAGCTGTTCGTGCATTAGTTCTTCCACCGACAGAGGACATAGACACCTGGTTGACATTTGTTTTTCTTTGCCGGAAAAGGGGTCGTATTAGTCAAGGTCATTCCACCAGCACATTGATGCAAACAGTATTGTGACTGTATCTGCTAGAGGCAAAGCAATGAATACGTAAGTAGCTTTTATTCTTGTATGTTATACCCCATGCCATCCTCAACTAATTCAGAGCTCCGAGCCTCTGTCCTGCCATATACATATCCAGAAAGTGGCTCTGAACAATACGATTCAATGGGTCCAAATGAATATTACTATGATCCTTCTTGTTACTATGTCCCTTACTTACCTGAGCATTCTGTTTCATCTTCTCATGTAAATACTTTTGATTACAGTGGTGATTGGTATCGTAAAGTCTATAAATTCAGATTTCCGAGGATGTAAAGTCTCTATCTTACGGTTTCTGCTGAGAAAGAATGGGTAGTCGAGGAGTTGTTCGATAAGAAGGACCACAAACGGGCAGACATCCATGTGGAAAATAGAGCAGTTACCAGAGAGGCGCAGAGGATTTGATCTATGGATGAACATACAGAAGATTTAGAGGATTTGATCCACCAATGTCTACAGAGTATTGGAAGCCATGAATTGCACAATTTGGCTTAGATTCTGGCCTTCGAGTGCCAAATACAGTTAGAGAGACTCTGGAAAATGCTGGAATCCTCTGGGGAAGCCAAGAGAATAATTGGGTATGTTGACAGTCTTTCTAGTGAGCAGAAAAAGATGCTCGTTGAGCGTGTCACTCTGCATTTGTTGAGAAAAATTACTGCTTTCATGGACGCAGATGGCTGCTTTCTATGAGGGCTATTATAAAGGAAAGGGTGTGGAAATAATCAAAGGAACAGTGGCCACAGGATTTGACACGGATGAACACGGAAATGTTAAGATAGTAAAGTTGAAGGATGGCGGGAACTAGAGGCAGACATTGTTGTTGTTGGTATTAGGGGTTTCATCGGTCATTGGCAAAATGAATGTTACAGTTTCCTCCATGCCATTTGAAACAAAAAATTGACAGAGAAGTTAAGATCTTATGCTAATGGTTGCCTATAGAAAGGTTTAATTGAAAACAGCATTTCCGCTTTACTACTGTTCATTAAATAACTCAGGTTTTCAAATTTGAGAGAAGTAGATTTATAATCAACAAATGATATGCTAGTATCTTGAAAGCTTGAGAAAGCAGAATCTCTTGGGAGTCGCTTTCCTTATGGGGGTGATGCGCCATAATGGTGCTGGTTTCTTGAACTAGAGTGTGTCGCTGATCCCAGCTCCAGTCGGTTTTAGCTCGAACATTTTCTAACCTGTAAACCACTTTATTTCCAGATGCTCTAATCTGATTGAAATACACTCCTCAGGCAAAAGATATATACAAGTGGTAGTACAAGGAAAGACTACATGGTGGAAACTTATTAGACATGGTTTCAAATGAAGAGGAAACATACTTCTCATAGGGTTGGAGCTTTCTCAAATGTTGTCAATGAACTTGTTTATAAGGTTCTGATATTAAAAGTTGGGCAAAGGATCAAAGATGTATCTAGAATGGCAATCTGGACGTCAACTGAAGAAGACAATGCTTTTTCTTTACCAAGTTTTAGTGCCTACCCTCAGTTATATGTTACCAGCATTGGTGAATATCTTCTTACTTTACCTCAACAACTAGAGCTTCTTGTATTGAATGCCGGGACAACAGGATTGAATACCAATGCGGACACAAACACTGATGAAGCTAAATTTTTGCAACTGAGTGGATGTTCAAGGTTGCAGAAGGTGTCACAGCCCTGCATAAAGCTAATATGAATGAGTTTTTCCTTCCTACCAAACTTACAACATTAACAAGCTTGGAGGGAATCCTTTACATTCTGTGGTAAATGCTCGTGCTTCTGCAGCAGCTGCAGCAATAAAACAGTTGGAAGAATGTTTTAACAACAAAGTGCTCAAATAGTGAAGTTTAGAGGAAGACTGTGTTTTTTAAATCACACAGCAGTTTCGTAGCGCGCTACGAAACTGCTGTAGGTGATGTTTTCAATGCAGAATAAACAGTTTGACCGAGAATGTTATAAGAGAGACACCTGTACATCAATACAGCCTACAGCTCATCTGGAGACATGGTGTTTGGTAGCAGCATTCCATACTTTGAGTTATTAAAGAGTTGGGAACATGCTGCTACATTTTCGGAGGATGGTAGGAGACAGGGACCTTAAAAATAGGTGTTTTGATCCTGATGATAAATGATCCATCAGCGCCTTCAGGTATCCAAAGCCAGCGTTCATTGCACCTGTAGCTCAATCATCTTGAGCCTAACCAACAAAAGACAGCTGTCAAAGATCAAGAAAGGAATCAGGCATACGAGGAGATGAAGTTAGAGTTTTAGTGTGATTAGGACTCTTTGTAATTACAGCTCAATACTTTATGTATTTAATGAGTTTGTTTAAAAATAGATAAGGGTAGTTAATGATAGGTCATCGAGCTCCCCTCATGCTGGAGGAGGAGACTCAAAGTAGTTGAGTTTGTTTTCCTATATATAGTGAAAACTCTGATGTAATGAGGGTTGGAGATTTATAAAAAAAACAGAGTTTTTATATTGGCTAATGTAAAAGACTTTTGACAGTAATAGAAAGATTACTTTTTCTTCCCAAGATTCATCTTGTGTTCAAAGGCTCAGAATATATGTGGTTTTGTCTTTATCCTTTCTGTTTTACAGCTCAATAGATATGCAATCACTCTGAATTCACCTAGTGCTCAGACTTCCTGTGTATGTTTATGAGTTGAGGTTCTTTTTGAGAAATGTTCTGAGTGTTTAAACATTATATGCCTTGGCTTCCATGATTGAGTAGTTAATAGTTTACTGCAGAGGTGTTTGACTCCATGAGCCCAATGGAAGAAGTGTTATTTTGTTGTTCCAACCAGCTTATTTTCATGTACTGTTTGAAGAGTTAGCCATCTTTTCTTGTTATTAATCCATATCAAAAATCTGTGAGAGAGCCCTCTCTGACTAAGGAGGCTAAGCCTTAGTCTAAAGCCTGGTTTGAAATAGTTACATGAGATCTTGCTAAGTAGCAGCCCTTAGTACCTGATTTTGTGATAACATTTTGGTGCGTCTGCCGGGAGCCTGAAGATTATTCTTTCCCGAAATTATGAAGCTGAACTTCTGAAGGTAGCAGGAGCTCAGAAGGTTTTTGAGGCTGCAAAACTACCTTGGCGACTCCACACATCAAATAACAAATTAGAAGGTGACTCCACTGCTAGAAGATCAGTAGCTTGATGAAGTTTCAAGATGGATTCTACTGCAAGAATGAATGCCAGGTATGCTCCTATGGATCGGTCTCATATCCCTGGTTTTCCAAATCCTATGCCAAAGGTTGATTGGTTAGATGATCTTCCAATATTCAAAGATGAAAAGAAGGATAATGCTGCTCTCCATTTGGTTAAATTCCATATGCATGTACGCAGTCTTAAGGTTCATTTCCCTGAAGATTGTCTCATGAAAATGTTTATGACCACTTTAGAAGGAAAAGCATGGTCTTGGTATAAAAGTCTGGAAAATGGTTCAATCTATTCGCTTGCTAGTTTTCATGATGAATTCTGTGAAATGTATAAAGAAGGTTATCCTTCCTTGTTGCTGCTTAAAGATTGTTGTAGGCATTCTTTAAATCTTATTCAGTATTTGAAGGATTGTTATGATGATGATGAGTTTACGGATGAAGAAATTTTAGAGGCTCTTCATAATAATGCATTCCAGCACCAAGGAGAAGGTATAACGTTCCATGAAACACAGCATGAAGAGCAGCAGGAGTTTACTTGTGAAACCCATGTTTCATCCTTTGATATTGATGTAGAGATGCAGCAGATTTGTCAGGCTTCAGATCATGATGAAGATGAAATTGATTGCACACAGCAAGAAGAAATATTGGAGGAAATTTTCTATGACCCACAGGCAGAGGAAAAGCTTGCTCAATTTTGTAATTCCTTGCAGTAGCTTACTTCAAATAATGATCATAGTAGTGAGGAAAATTACATTGTTTGTGAGCATCATTTAGATAGGCAGTTGGATAGCATATCAAATAAATTTGGTGTGGCTGAAGATAAGTTGTCTAAAGATACAGAAGGTTTTGAGAATCATCAAACTAACCATGTGTTTTTTGACCCTATAGCTGAATACATGGAAAAGATTTACTATTCAGGCGGCTTCCAGTTATATTTTCATGTTGAAGAACAGTTACACCTCATGCTGCCTCGGTTACTTCAGTATCTGGTTTATTTTTGTTTCAAACACAGCCAAAGGACAAACATGGAAATTTCAGATAAGATAAATGATTGGCTACATTGGAAATTTCACATTGATTGAGCTGAATGAAGTTGAAATGGTTAGGGTAGGTAGGTAGAGGTAAATGCAAATAAGCTCAAGGTTAACAGAGCATTTCTTTTTTCAGTAGATGTAGCTTTCTTTCTCCTACAGTCATGCTTGTCAAGCAAATTTCTGTTTGTCACAAATGGATAAGGCACTGGAGCTGCATGTTCTTAGTGTACCACAAGGGCGCACTATCCCAAGTGGAGCCACTGTTATCACTGAAAATTCTGTTGCCAAAATTTTTTAGCCTAGCTTAAAGGACAAGGCGTTTTCGCAGCGCATGAATCCTTTTTAGCAGTTTCGCAGCGCTACCTATTAGGTGATTTCGTAGCGTGCTACGAAATTGGGGATTTGCTCGAGTTTTCAGTGGAGGCCCAAATCCTAGCATGCCTATTGTACACTGGCTACAACTGCTGTGGATGAGGTTGATGTGCTTAAAGGTCTAATGTCAGATCTTTCAGATAAGATTGAAGATATCAAGGCGATGATGTCAGTTCCACCGTTGTCTGAGGTTCTTCAGGCTCTTTATAATGATAAGAACGTTTCTCAGGATAAAAATGCTTGTATAAGTGTGAATTCCTCTCAAGAAGTAGAAGCTGGTTATCGACTAAAAGGTAGTGCATATGTCATCTTCAAGTATACATGGTTGTGGGATCGTGTACGTGTCAGTGATGAGCTTTTGAAATGTTAAGATTTGGCAAACGGTACTAGCTGTTCGTTCATTAGTTCTTCCACCGACAAAGGACATTGCAAGGAAGGGAAGACAACTGATGCACTGGCACTTCTCAATTTGATGTTTCTGAAACATTTGCGTCCCTATTTGAGCAACTTCAAAATGTTGATCCCTATGTTATGTAGGCAAGACAGGGTGGATGAAGCTTTCAGGATTAAAAGACGAAGTGCTGACTAAAGGATATATCTCTGGTGTTGTTGCATACAATGCTCTGATCTATGAATTTTGCAAAACAGAAGAAGGATGCACCTGGACCAAGTGAAGTTGAAAGGGTATCAAGAGTAAAAACCGGAGGTCAGTTAAGCAAGGAGAAAGGCAAGTCAATTGCTGTTGAAGAAAGTCCTATGTCAAAAGCTAGTTTAACTAATTTACTTGAGGCAATTGAGCTTGAACAAGATCAGCCAGTACAGATTGAGCCAATAGAGTTTGAGCAGGACCAGCCAGTGCAGCCAATGCACATTGACTTAACCCAATCCTCACCAGAGAGCATGAAGAAATCAAAGGCTTCGAAAAGGTTAAGGTTTGAGGAGCCTAGTGAAGAATATGTGTTCAAGCCACGGAGGCCAATTACAAGAAGACAAATGAAAGAGGCCGAGAAAGTGCATAAAGAGGAGGCAGCTGTAAAAATGCCCAGTATAGAGTTTCTTGAAGTTTTGACTAAAACAGTGCATGCAGCCAGGCGTAAAGACAAGAGTAAAAAGGTTATTATTAGCCAAGGAGGAAATGTCATAGCTATCAAGAACCAGGCAGGAACAACCCAGGAAGAAGTGGCCCAGATAAAGAATGTTTCTAGAGAACGTGCAGTGAGATATGCTAATTATAGAAGGGCTGTATTAAAAGGCAGCACAAGCCTAGTGGGTCAAGCTGACTCGGGGTCTGATGTATTTTCGTGGATGGTACCAACACTTAAGCAAGCAAAACTCATAAGAAAGCTGAACATGAGCCTGAGATCAGAAAATAAGGCTTTGAAGAAAGAGGTTAGCAGTTTGAAGAAGAAGCTAGGTCCCTAACACTTGTACAAAATGTCTGAAGAAATCATGAGTTTAAGCAGAAAGAGCTTCAAGATAAATATGTTCTGTTTTGACAAAAACAGCAGTTTCGTAGCGCACTACGAAACTGCTGTAGATGCTGTTTTATAAGAAAACAATGAATTTGATGATGAGGTCAGCGAATTTTGAAAGGAATGCCTCGAGGACAGGAGGGAGACCATACAAGGCTATCATAGCAATTCAAACAGTGATAGGTGTGAGTTTTGGAGAAAAGGTGAAATATTTTGTTTTTTGCTAAAGTTTTCTTAAAGGTACTTTATGACCGAATTACTAGGGTTCTGGTAGGGTTACCGGAATTTTTGGTTTGTACACCTGTTCAGTCCACAAGGCATCCAGATCATGAGGCATATGGTGTTATGCGTTGTTATTGAAGAATTAAAGAGCTTGGAGCGTGGTCTTTAAGTAGTAAAGAATAATGGAAGACAGGGACCGTGAAAACAGGGCACTCATCTTTACTAATTAATGAGCCATCTACAAAGCTAGTATCCAAGGCCAGCTCATTCAGTGAATGCTCCTCCAACATATCTCGGCCACAACAGAAAATGTACAGGTGTCAAAGCTCAAGAAAGGCATCATGCATACGAGGAGATAGAGTTAGAATTTCAATGTGATTAGGACTCTATGTATTTACAGCACAATACCTTATGTATTTAATAAGTTTGTTTAAAAATAGATAAGGTTAGTTAATGATAGACCATCGAGCTCCCCTCATGCTGGAGGAGGAGACTCAAGGTAGTTTTAGTTTTGTTTTCCTATATATAGGAGAAACTCTGATGTAAGTGGGGTTGGAGATTTATAAAAAAACAGAGTTTTTATATTGGCTAAGGTAAAAGACTTTTGACAGTAATAGAAAGATTACTTTTTCTTCCCAAGATTCATCTTGTGTTCAAAGGCTCAGAATATATGTGGTTTTGTCTTTATCCTTTCTGTTTTACAGCTCAATAGATATGCAATCACTCTGAATTCACCTAGTGCTCAGACTTCCTGTGTATGTTTATGAGTTGAGGTTCTTTTTGAGAAATGTTCTGAGTGTTTAAACATTATATGCCTTGGCTTCCATGATTGAGTAGTTAATAGTTTACTGCAGAGGTGTTTGACTCCATGAGCCCAATGGAAGAAGTGTTATTTTGTTGTTCCAACTAGCTTATTTTCATGTACTGTTTGAAGAGTTAGCCATCTTTTCTTGTTATTAATCCATATCAAAAATCTGTGAGAGAGCCCTCTCTGACTAAGGAGGCTAAGCCTTAGTCTAAAGCCTGGTTTGAAATAGTTACATGAGATCTTGCTAAGTAGCAGCCCTTAGTACTTGATTTTGTGATAACAGGACAAATGAAATAAGCAAAAAAATTAAAACCATTTAAAACTCAATTTCCTTTGAAACATAGTCAAACACTAGAAGATAGTGGGACATTAGATTTTCTATATTCCTACATTTTTTATCATAATGCATTATTTATAAAGACATTGATTGATTACATTATATGAGCAAACTGATAATCCCAAATATTAGCTAATAGTGTTTGCACGATTTCCTTGTAACATCGGCATACGAAGGAGAACGATAAATGGTATATGGAGGTAGCCATCATGCCAAATTTAAATATGTGGACCAAAATCAACACGTTAGGGATCCCCAAAGAAGTAATAAAACCTATAAATCGATAATGACATGTGTTATACAAATGATTCCAACACAAAAAGCATAGTGGAGATCTAATTAATAAGTGTAAATCATAATAATTCACAACCATGTAACTCACGTGATGAATAACACACCTACCAAAAGCAGAACAATTTGCAATATTTGTATTCTTGTTTAATACATTATAGTTAATGGAATAATTTTCAAAGTAACTAATGAAACTCATAAAATAATATCAACATATAAAAGTTAACTACTCAACTAATGTTTGAAATAAAGTTAACGTTTTACGGTAATATAACTCATAGAATACCTTTCATATCAACAAATAGCCTAATAGGGGACATCCTCATTAATAGCAAGACAAAACATTCGTCGGGATAAAACATTAGATATGATATAACATAGTTATTTCTCAACTGAAAATGAGAATTCTCCACTTGATAAAAAATTATTCGACAAATTAATCTTCATGAAAAAATGCACAAAAAAATAATAGTATCATATCCATAAATGTTTTGCAAATGTGAAATGATATCCTCAAATATTTCGAAATGAGGAATGTTTCAGATCTCCAAGCATATTATAGGTCTTAAACCATCAAACCTACATAAGATAGGACAAATGAAACAAACAACAAAATTAAAACCATTTAAAACTCAATTTCCTTCAATTCACAACCAAACACTAGAAGATAGTGGGACATTGGACCATTTAAAACTCAATTTCCTTCAAAACATGGCCAAACACTAGAAGATAGTGGGACATTGTACCATTGATTGATTACATTACATTTCTCATTGTGCTCGAGTGTAGAAAAACCAATTGCACAATCATTTAGCTTATACCTTTACTACAAGTGACTATTTAAATTTAGAGATTCGCAATTAAAATAATCCTACAAACAATTAGCCAGGATAGTATTCAATTGGGGTTATCTCAGGTTGTTGTATGGAATGATTATTATCTTTCGCACCTAGGTTCAAATCCATGTGTGTGACATGATGAGCTATAATACCTTGATAAATATTGATGTAATGACTTCTTGCCTATGAATATTGTTGTAATTATCACGACACACGTGGACCATTTATAATCAATCTCTCCATCAACTCACTAGATCCAATTTATTATCACCAAAACATTCCCCCTCCCCAGTGCCTACCACATGAAAAGGAAAAATAATAAAAAGCACTTACTATTAATTGATGGTTCATTCATAATGTCATCGATGTACTCATATCAAGAAAATGTGAAGACATAACTATGTGGGAAACACAAATGAAAAGAACCTTTGAATCAATGAAATCAAATTTTGAAGGAATATTAGTTGTTTTTTAAATTAATATAATATATATATTTCCTCTTCACGGACCCAGAAACTATTCTACCCCCAAATCGTAGAAGGTATCATTGATACATTTATGCAAACACATGTAATATGAAATAAGTTAATTTTATATCATATTTTATGAAAATATTATAATTTTTGTGATAAAGACAAGAAAAATATAAAACAATTGGAGACAAGAAATCAAAAGTTACAAGCATTATTGTGCAAAAAATCATGACCATGTAATGGTTGTTGAATGAAAAGACAAGCGAAAATACATAGTAGCTACATGAAAAATTGAACAAAATCTATTAAATCAAAAAACTTAGAGAAAACTTCCCCATATCACATGTAAGTCGCTGCCTCTTAATAGTTTAATAAATATGAGCTAAGTATTCGACTCAATTGTTTAACATTTTAGTTTCCTATTCCAATAACAAATAAAGAAAAAAAATTGTTGTGATTAATTTAATCAAAAACTCAGAAGTTGTTGACTATTATTCATGTGAGGAAAAAACTCTTCTTTATAGTTTTAAAAATAATGCATATAGTGATTAAGGGAATAGAAAAATATAACTATCTTAACAAATTTTCTACAACTGAACATTAACCCATGGATGCAAAGTATTGAAACAAACAATATGTTCAATTAAATAACCCACTAATGAATATAACTTTGCCTTTCCCATTTTTTGACACAATTAATATGTATGAAAAAAAATACATAATACAAAACACGATAAACTCACATATAAAACAAATACTATTATAAACTGAGCTAGTGCCCTTTGATTAACTTTCAAAAAACTTATATATTACAAAATATCAGTGTCTTTGGTCCACCAATCAATCATTTCAAAATATATCAAAATGATACATATAGAGTCTTTACAAAAATCATATCTACTACAGATTTATAATGAAAAATAGTCTCTATCCAAAATAATTTGGATAATCTCAATAACAATTTGACCAAAATAGAAAGTCTTCTCCTTGATTGTCTTCAATTGTCCCTGATATCTCCATTCGATTTCAACATGTCTGAATCTGTTCTGATTTAGCTGCTCCAAATCTGGATCTTCCCTGATTTTCTGCTAAAATATTTCTTGCCTTGGAAAATTAAGATAGCATATCAACAATTTGTTCCCATTCTTCTTCCACTAGATAAGTTAACACAACCATTTTTCTATAAGCTTCATCTACATCAGTATATCTTTGAAAGGTTGGTTTAACTAAAAATAAATATATGATATCATAACATATGAACAAATCATCAGCTAATTTCCCAATGAGATCTTTACCAATCAAAGGTCCTTTTACTACAATGAATTTTGATGTATCTTGTTAGAGCCTAAATCTACCTCAGGCTGAAAAAGGCAGAATCTAGGGTAACATCAAACCACGTTTAACCTGGTAGCTAGCCTTAGCAGGTCGGGAGAGGGCTCTCTCCTTTTCAATCTCAGAAAAGATGGCCAATGAAAGCTTGAGATGACTGATGTAATAACTAATTTTAGGCTAGGTATGTGCTCAGAAGAGTTTGATTGAATTTAATATGGGTTTGTTGGCTCAAATGTGAAAGGCAGATTTGGGTCCGGGGAATGGACACAGTCTTGCAGAGATCTCTATGGGGCGAGGTAGGCAAATGGTTTAGTACTTCAAATTGAGTGAGATGGAGAGCTTTTAGACTGGTGAGGAGTTGGAGAGGGCATGAAAGTCTCAGGGATCCTCTTCAAACAGCTGAAAACATAAATAACTAAACAAACCCTAGGTAGAGCACTGCAACTCAATGAATTCTACCTTTATCCTTGCTTCATTTAGTTAAGATGAACTGAGAGAAATAATGGCATACGTAAAACACATGTAAACTTGTAATTATAGAAGGAAACACAATAACAAATCAAGTTGCCACAAGAATCCCATAAAGTGCTACAAACCCTGGTCTATTCCTTATCCAAACTGCTGAAATGAGTGTACAATAATGCTAAAAGCATTCACAAGAGTCCAACCTTTGCAAATGATTGAAAAACTACTAGATATAGGCATCAAACAACTCATGCTAGGCTTTAGGGGTTGAATTCATGAGTTTAGGAGCTGTTTCAACAAGATCTAAACTAAGAACTGAAAAGTAGGCAGTGGAACAGCTTGCCTCTAAAACCTAGGAAACTGATTCATTCAGTTGCAAACTACTTTTTCATGATGAATCTACCTCTATGAGTAAAAATTTAGCATAATTACATCAAAATCAATCAAGTCACATCAAATTACATCATGAGTTTGACTATTAGAAAGAGAAAAGTCAAATTGTGGAGAAACTAGGAGAAAAACAGAGTTTTTTTGCCAAAATGATAATTTCATCCTGTGCACCGCGCTCCTGTCCCTATGCGCCGCACTAATTTGGAGCTGCTTTTGGAGGCCTTCCCGTGCACAAAATTTGCTCCAAGTGGGCTTGTTGGAAAGGTCTGCCTGTCTACTTTCCAGAAAAAGTGGAATTTCTAAATTTTACCACCATTTTACCCTCCAAAAATGAGTTCTCCCAACACTGCTTCCTGTGTGTCCAAAAAGGGGTAGAAAGGTCATTTTTGAGGTGTTTTTGACCATTTTGGAAGCTCAAAACCTATCTAAATTTCTTGGCCATGTGAGGGAATTCATATTTTTCCATGAGAAATCCAAAAATGCTGAGTTTTCCTCAAAAGGAGGTCTCTAGCAAAAGTGTGTGCCAAGTGGTGCAGCGCATTAGGCAGAAAAACCTGTTTTTTAGGCCAAAAATTCAAAAATTAGCAAAAAGTTTCCCAAATTTCTTGAAATTTGGGCTGAGTGTTCCTCATCAGGTGATATTTTGGGCTAAGGAAGCCTCAGCTAAGATCCAGATTCTATCTTGCTCTTTTCTCTTCCTCATGGCTTTCTTCAACTTGACCTTCAAAATCCTGATTCTCGCTTTGCACACCTTGTTTCTCGCCAAGTAGTGGTATGCCATGTGCCTCAACATATTTGTATCTACGTTGGCCTTCTCTAGCATCCTCTCCAAGTGAAAATTTGTCCTCTCAAGCCAAGATTCACAATCAGCTTGAATTTCTTGTTCAAGTGTTGTCAGCTTGATCTTCCTCCTCTTGGCAGCTTGCCAGTTTGTCTTTATGTTTTTGAGCTCCGTGATGGTTTGTTGATCTTCTAGTTGTTTATTCCTCTGATCCAAATAATTTATTATCTATTTGGCTCTTTCCAGGTTGAGGGACAAATGATGAATGTCATCTTGCTGCTCCCGAATGATCTCTTTGAGCTTTGAGCTCAAATCAGTGTCATCATCCTGAATAAGAATGAAATTTGCCTCTTGACCTTCTGAAGGTCCCTCATCATGCAAGGGCTTCTTACCCTTGTCCTGTACCTGCTCTGCTGATGGAGGAAATGAGACCCCTTCCACCCCGGGTGGAGATAGTACTCGTTTTGCTGCTGCAAACAATCTTCTAGTGCCCTTTTGGTATGTGACAAACACTGGCACACTAGTGGTTTGTGTCTCATGAACCTCCTGCTGATGTGAAGGCTCTCTTGCCTCATGAAAAATTGGTGGGGGCACTTGAGGACCTATGAAGACCTCATGTGAAATGAAATCCTCCCATGAAACATTCAGTAAACTGAGTTGATGCAAAACCACAATTTTGATTAGTGCAAAGTGATAGATGTTGTTATACTACTGATGAGGAGGCTTCCTTTGCACCAGTGTGGTCATCTTCTCAATATTTCGGCAACTGAAATAGGGTAGGTTCATCATCCTCACCCTAGTAAAGTGCATCAACAGTCTGATATGATAGGTGTACAGATGAGAAAATCTTCCCTCACAGGTGAAATATTTAATTATGAGTTTCATCAAGGGAGCATATGTGTCCTGTAGGTACTTGAATGGGAAAACTCTACCGACATGTCTCTGAAAACCAGCCTTGATGTAAGGCTCATAATGATCTTTTTCAACTAGCTGCCTCTTATTCCACTACTCACCTACATTTGGAATACCGGTTGCTTGAGCAATAGTCTCAGGTGTCAAGGTGAATGTCACACCTGCCAAAGTGACTTGGCCATTATGAAGATGGAGCACAAACAGTCTAGCCAGCTCATGGTGGTATTTGAATCTTTCCACCATCTCACAGAACTGATAACAAGATTGGTGTTGGAAGCATGTGACAGCAAGAGGACATGCCAACAGCTTAGCAAGTGAAGTAGGCTCCTCCCGGTTATGTTTTCCACTCTTATGAGGCCTCCTTGGTGCATGCATTTCTCTAGAAGAATCACTGACTGTTTCCTCATTTCTGTCATAGGAAGAATCTCACTCCATGTTTGCCAATTTTTGAGTTTTCTTAGATGAGTATGAAGAGATTTTATGGTGTCAATAGGTTTTTGCTACCAAAGATATGAATGTATGAGGGATTGTGGAGGGAATGTGTATGAGGGGTTTGGGAATGCTACTGATAGTTTCTTTAGGGAATAGAAGGGTTTAGGGGATGATATTTAGGGTTTGGGGTAATAAGATTAGGGATTAGGGTAAGTAGTCTTAGGGATATTGGGAATAGGGAGTGGGTAAATATGAATGAAAAGGGAGGGAAAAATGAAGTGAGGGAGTGAGGGAGTGAGGGAGTGAAAATGATAGGAATGGAATTTAGCAACAAAAATACAAGTTTGTAAACCCTATGCAATGTCTTTTAACAAGCAATGCAAGGAGGTAGGGTTTCAAATTTTTTTCATTAAATCACCATAAACACTAAGACAAGCTTATTCATTGGCCATGAAGGAGTGTTAACTTACTTGGATAATTGAGGAGTTAGCGATTTTTTGATTTTGGAGGAGGCTGTGAGTGAATTCGACCCTTGTAGTCCTGTGCACTACGCCACCTCACAGGTGCGCCGCGCTGCCTCAATGCGTCGCTCCCGTTGTAAAAATACATTGTGAATCAGTGCCCAGTGCGCTGCGCTGGATGAGTGCGCCGCGCCCACGCCCAGATGCGCCATGCCTGGGGTTTTCCTTTTTTTGGCACAAAAATCACTCTCTTGGCTCTTGGAACACGAATACACTTGCTCTCTTTCTCTTGGGGACACAAATGAACCTTTTTTATATGAATACACTTTATATACATATGGTTTTGATTTTTGACTTGCTTTTAAAACTCTGTTTTTGGGCAGTTTGCTTTCTTTTTGCCTTTGATGGACTGAATACTTTGATTTTTTGTTTCTTTTGCAGGTGGTGGAGTTGCAGAGGCTTGGCAAGGTGACCAGGGCTGCCTCTGAAATTATTACATATGGGAAAAAATGAAATTACATCAAATTTGTACATGGAACATAAAAAAACTCTGTTTTTCCTCAAAACAGGGTTTTGAGGAAAAATCAACAACTGAACATGTGATTATTGAAATTATTGTTGTTGAGACTTTATTTGACCTCCTCATGCGCCTGCTAACTGTTATTGAGCATTGACAAGACCTTATTGACGAAACCCTAGACCTAATGAGACCTAAAACCCTAAAAATGACTTTTGCATATTTAAAGACAAAAAATGACTGCAAATGATCTAGATGTATGAAAATGGGCCAGCAGGTAAAGAACATGAGGGAAAATGTATAATATGCCACTACCATCAGATGATCCATGACCCTAATGGAATGCAGCTGATCGAGTGAGACACCTAACATGCAATGCAACAAGAGAATTTGATCACTGATGGAGGGATGAAGATACCGACACTAACATATCTAATGCAACCTTGTTTAGTAATCTTTGATATTCATCTTCAATAACCATTTTTCCCTATGCATTTCTAAAGGAAGGAAAACCTTTTTCTTGTAGAGCAGAAAATTTCTTGTTAAACTTGTCAATATGGACTTGCATAGAATCACACTTTTCTTTTAATTGTAACATCAAATTCTTCTTGGTTAAAACCCTTCTAATTTGTATGATTGTATCAGTCATGTCAGCAATACCAATGTCTTCTAGCTCTTCTTTTGTTTTTGAATTCAAAAACTTGATAATCTTATTAGCTAGGTTGGGCTTATTTCCAAGTTCATTTTTGATCTTATCCATGGGCTCATTTACTCTTTGCAATCACTCTTGTTTCTCAATTGTAATTTTAATTGATTTCCAAATATCAGACACTGAAGAAATGATTTCCATCCAGATTATTTCCTTAGATTGAATTAGACATTGTAGAAATAACTCGGAATTTGAAACTGCTAAGGAAATCAAACTGAAATCAAAAGACACAAATTTATTCTACTAAATTCTATGGAAGGAAAACTAACAATAGAAACACATGCAATCATTCAACCACAATGAACAATTTTTTTACTAGGGAACCTGTTGATCGGGTTAAATGACCCTTTCAACATTCTAATGGAGACCACCCAGTCAGGAACTTAAAATAATTCCTTCTCCATTGAAATGGTGGTTCTGACTGGTTAGACTAGGTGTTGGCATTTTGGCAAAGATGTGGCGCTATGGTATAGGTGTTGTCCTTGATGGCAACTCACTTTGGTGACAGATCTCAGTTCAAGTGCTCAAAATGAAGGAAATCTTGTATACGCAGGTACACCTTGCCGAAGCCGCGTATACACGCGGTTTATACGTTCCTAAGTCGCGTATGCGTATACACGCACTTTTATGCACATAAAAGCGCGTACATGATGGGAAACTTATTTTTGGTCCGTGGTTGTTAGTCCTTGGAATTTGAACCTTTGGTTGTGGACCATGGTATCTCGGCAGAAGAGTTGAACCCAGGTTTTTGGCCTTTGGTATTGGATTATTATGGTTTTGGCCTGTGGTATTGTGCAAGGCCTATAACTATAAAAGAGGAAGGAGATCATGTGAAAAGGTATCCTATGAATTATTGAATATCTAATATTGTGATAGATCTGGAATACGGGTGATTTGGGTTATGGTGCAGATCTAGATCTGAATGAAGGTGGAACCTGAACGCAAGAAGGATAAGGACTATTGATGGATCTAAATCTCAAGGCTTGAACATTGGTATCTCTGTATGATTTTGATCTGTTATATGTGGCGCACTCTTGATCTATAAATCTGGGCTAACTAATGTCTGAATGCTTGAAAAGAATAAATTATCCTTTATAGATCTATACGCAGGTTCAGCGAATTGAAGCTGCGTATATACGCATTTTCTGTGAATGAAAGACACGTATACGCAGGTTGGGTGTGGTACAGAAGCGTATACTCGCAGGTTGATGAACAGTGAAGTAGCGTATATGTCTTGATTTATGTTCTAGCTGCTTCTGTTTTATTGCTGCAGTGTTCTGGGTTCAGAATTGGTGTTTGATTACAGTTACTGTGTTCTGGGTTCAGTGATCAGAGAAGTGCTTGGTTGTTTTCAGCTTATGATTGGTGAAAAGGAGTTTGGGTTATGCAGAAATTCTTGATGTATGATTGATGTTACTTGTGGATCCAGTCTGAAAATTAATGAAACGAGGTCCCTGAAAGCAAAGAGAAGGTTGCAGCCTTCTGCAGGTAGGAGCCTGCGTACTAGTATCTCAAGCTAGTACAAGAACTAAGGGGGTTGGAGCTCCCTTCCAGGGAAGCTGGAAAACGAGAGAGAGTTGTAGCTCTCTGCAGGTTGCAGCCTGCGTACTGGTAAAGTCTGCTCCAGTACAAGACATTGTAAAGAAAAGTTTCTAATTAAAAGGAAGATAGAGACGAATTGCAGCAGGGGGTTTTCACCCACATTGGGTTTCCTCCTTATATCTTGTGTTCTTGTGTGTGACTGTCTTCTGCTCTGTTTCACTGTTTCTGGTACTGTTTATGTGCATCTGAATCACATATTAATAACTAACATCTGAAAGATAATTCAAATTATAAGTCTGATTTATATACGCGGTTTTTTTTATCTGTAGTTGCATATATACGCGAGTTGTATTAACTGAAGTAGCGTATATCATCTGGAATTTAAAAAGGAAATATTTGGCTTGATAATACTGATTCACCCCCCCTCTCAGTATTATTTCCAACAATTGGTATCAGAGCAGGTCCTTCAGAGAAGCTTGATCGCTTGAAGGAAGATCTTTCAACATGAGCAACTACGAGAGGGAAGCATCAATCAGGCCTCCAATTTTTGATGGGACAAACTTCAATTATTGGAAGGTAAGAGTTACTGCCTATCTTCAATCTCTTGGTACAGAAGTATGGGATATCATAGATATAGGCTACACTTTTCCTTCAGCTACTCCTACAGATGCGGCCGAGAAAAAGAAATATGAAACAAATGCTAAAGCAGTCAATACTCTGCTAGGATGCTTATCTCAAACAGAATTTGTGAAGGTTATGCAATATAAATCTGCAAAAGAAATATGGGACAAGATTGTCTTGAGCTACGAAGGAGATGAACAGGTAAAGCGTGCTAAACTTCAAACCCTCAGAATTCAATATGAGAATCTCAGAATGTATAATGATGAAAGTGTGGCTAACTATTTCCTTCGGGTAGATGAGATTGTTAATTGCATGAAAAACTTGGGTGAAGAAATAAAAGAGGCTATTGTGGTTGAAAAGGTTCTAAGATCTTTGTCCCCCAAGTTTGAATCTAAAGTGTCTGCTATAGAAGAAAAGGAAAATCTACGAACCCTTACTATGTCTCAGATACACGGAATTCTAACTGCTTATGAAATGAGGAAAGGAGGTCCATCTAACAGGAGAGAAGCTGCCTTCAAGGCTTCAGGCAAAGGAGAGTACTATGAATCAGGACATGGGTCAGAAGAAGAAGAAGAATCAAATTTTGTCAGAAATATTCAACGGGGTGCTGGACGGTTCAGAGGTAAGTTTCCCTTCAAATGCTTTGCTTGTGGAAGAGTAGGTCACTATGCTGCCAAATGTCCTCATAAGGATAAGATCGACAAGGGAAAGGAACCTATTAGATGGAACAAGAAACAGAACGCAAATAAGAAGAGCTACTACACTCATGAAGATAGTGATGGTCTATCAAATAGTGATGAAGATGAACGAGGTAATGACTATAAACTGTTAATGGCATTTGAAGATGATGATTATATGGATGCTATAGATGTGGATAGCCTTTATGAAGAAATTACTAGACTCAAGAGATGTATAGAAGAAAAGAATATGATCATTGATACTCTACAATTTCAAATTGATGAAAAGGAAAAACATCTTGAAAAATTAGAAGGTGAAATTGTTGGCCTTAGAAAAGAGATTGAGAAAACAAAAGCTATTAATCTTAAATTTGTCAAAGGATCTGAAACTCTGGATGAGATCATCAATGTACAGCGTTCTCCACTAAGCAAGACAGGTTTGGGGTATAATGGAGAAACTTCTCAAGCATCCACTTCAAAGAGTTATCTTGATGCAGCAAGAAGAAATGAGCAAAAGCACAATGGAGATCACCAGGTAAAGCAGGGACAAATTACATCAAGAACAAACAAAGACTATCAGGTAAACCAAGGGCAATCCTTCTCAAGGGTGAACAAAAGCTACAACCAGCCACAGGTAAAATCTTCTCAATTTGCTTCAAGAATGGATGACAGTAGAAATTACAATCATTTGGCTGGTAGATTTGATAACCGCAGAAGTTTCTTCAATGGACAATGCTTCTCTTGCCATAACTTTGGTCACAAAGCAGCTCAATGTGTCGCATATAAAACAATCATGACTAGAGAAGCTCAAAAGCAAAGAAGTATGACTGGGATTACAAAAAGGACCTATAATAACTTTTCGGCTCTTGAAAATGAAGTTGAATGTTCTATTTGCAATAACTTTGGTCATGAAGATTCTGAATGCAGAAGCAGGTTTCAGTAGACAAAGGAACAAGCCTCAAGCACCAAAACATGGAGAATAAATGAACCACAAACAGAAAGATGTGGGATAGCATTTTATGCAGAGGGACAAGAAAGTTTATGGTACATTGACAGTGGATGTTCGAAGCATATGACAGGTGATAAAGAAAAACTTGATT
Source organism: Pinus tabuliformis (assembly GCA_031772625.1). NCBI lineage: Eukaryota > Viridiplantae > Streptophyta > Pinopsida > Pinales > Pinaceae > Pinus > Pinus tabuliformis. The sequence continues at coordinate 35,975,546 of CM062812.1, forward strand.
CATATTCTGCTCTAGAAAAGGGAAAGAAAGTTTCTTTTGGAAATGATACTCCTGCAACTATAAAAGGAAAAGGCATTGCTCAGTTAAAATAAAAGGTCAAGGCTGGAAATGTTTTGTATGTTGATGGATTGAAACATAATCTTCTAAGTGTCAGCCAGATGTGTGATCAAGGAACCGAGGTGATATTTAGAACAAATGGATGTCTTGTTCGTGATCTTGATACAGGTAAAACGGTGATCAAAGGTAAAAGAACTCCAAATAATCTATACATATTTGAAGAAGGACAACAGCAATGCTATCTAAGCAAGGATGATGAACATTGGTTATGGCATCGAAGGTTGGGGCATCTAAGCTTTTCACAAATAAGGAAAGCATGCAGATATCAGGCAGTTCGCGATCTTCCAGATATCAAAATTCCAGACAACACCATATGCAAATCATGTCAGTTTGGAAAGCAAACCAGAACTAACTTTCCAGAAAAGGAAGGATCAGCTAGCATGCCTCTTGAGCTAGTTCATACAGATACATGTGGTCCATTCAGGAAAAGGACACCTCGAGGAGAAGAATACTTGATATTATTCATTGATGATTTCTCCAGGTTTGTCTGGTTAGGACTTATGAAGCACAAAGATGAAGCATTCGAAAAATTCAAATCCTTCAAAGCCTTGGTTGAAAATGAATCAGGATACAAAATTAAGTGCCTCAGATCCGACAGAGGTGGGGAGTTTACCTCAAATGAATTTTTCGATTTCTGTGAAGAACATGGGATAAGAAGAGAATTCTCTACAGCTAGAACTCCTCAGCAGAATGGAGTTGTGGAAAGAATGAACAGAACTGTCCAACAAATGGCTCGTGCTATGCTTGATGAGTCGGGAACTCCCGCAACTTTCTGGGGTGAAGCTGCACATGTTGCGGTTGTTATTCTCAACAAAACAAATGTCCGGGTGAATAGCACTCAAACCCCTCATGAGCTCTGGTGTGGTGAAACTCCTTCGGTAAATCACTTTAAAATCTTTGGGAGCAAATGTTATATTAAGAATATTGATGAGCAACTTGGCAAACTTGAACCTAGAGCAGCTGAAGGCATTCTTCTTGGTTATTCTCCACATAGCAAAGCACACAAGTGCTACAATAAAAGACTTGGCAGAATTGTTGACAGCATTGATGTAGTGGTTGATGAGAAGGGATACATTCCTAGGCAAGTACATCATGAAGACATCGAAGAAGATGAAGGCTACCCTCAAAGACAGAATGATGAAGAAGAAGAACCTCAAGAAGAACCAGAGGAGGAGACAAGAATAGAAGAGAAGACTCCATCCAGATATGTTCAGAAGAATCATCCAGAATCTCAGATTGTGGGGCAAAAAGAAGCAGGTGTACAAACAAGAAGAACAGTTGCAGAAGCTTCAAGCTATTTGGCATTGCTCTCTTCCACTGAACCGCAAAATGTAAAAGAAGCATGCAAGGATGAGTATTGGGTCAAGGCAATGGATGAAGAGATTGAGCAGATCGAAAAGAACAACACTTGGGAGTTGGTTCCTAGACCAAAAGACAAGAATGTCATAGGAACAAAATGGATCTTCAAGAACAAGCTGAATGAAAATGGGGAAGTTATTAGAAACAAGGCCAGGCTTGTTTGCAAAGGGTATGCTCAACAGGAAGGAATAGACTTTGAAGAAACTTTTGCTCCTGTTGCTAGACTTGAGGCCATCAGAATGTTCCTTGCCCTCTCTAGCTTTCAAAAATTCAAAGTATTTCAAATGGACGTGAATTCAGCCTTTTTGAATGGAGACTTAGAAGAAGAAGTGTACATTGAGCAACCAGATGGCTTTATCCTTGGAAATGATCCAAATCTTGTATGCAAACTTAAAAAGGCTCTCTATGGGCTTAAAAAAGCTCCAAGGGCTTGGTACTATCGGTTGGACAAATACCTTCATCAACAAGGATTTTCAAAAGGATCAGCAGATAGCAATCTATATATAAAAATTGAAAATAACAAATTGCTAATACTTGTTGTGTGTGTAGATGATATTATCTTTGGGAGCAATGAAGAAGCTATGAGTCAAAGCTTTGCCTTGGTGATGCAGAAAGAATTCGAAATGTCATTACTTGGAGAATTGACATATTTTCTTGGATTGCAAATCCAACAAAATGAAGGCGGTATTTTCTTGTCTCAAACCAAGTACCTCAAGCAGATCTTGAAGAAGTATGGCATGGAAGATTCGAAACCAGTATGTACTCCCATGGTTACGGGATGCAGCCTTAGTGCAAATGATGAATCAGCAGCAGTACATCAACCAACCTATAGATCCATGATTGGGAGTTTGCTTTATTTGACAGGTACTCGACCAGATATTATGCATGCAGTGGGAATAGTTGGAAGGTTTCAGGCAAATCCAAAAGAAACTCATCTTCAGGCAGTAAAGAGAATCTTCAAGTACCTTCAAGGAACTCAAAACTATGGCTTATGGTATCCTAGAGATACAGATCTCACACTTCATGCTTACACAGATGCAGATTGGGCTGGAAGCGTGGATGACAGGAAGAGCACAAGTGGTGGTGCATTCTTTATGGGTTCCAGATTAGTATCCTGGTTCAGAAAGAAACAGAGTTTGATTGCTTTATCTACAGCAGAAGCGGAATATGTGGCTGCTGCATCTTGTTGCACACAACTCCTTTGGATGATGCAAACCTTGCAGGATTTTCAAATCACTTGTACTCCACCTATCTCTATCTTATGTGATAATACAAGTGCAATAAGCATTTCAAAGAACCCAGTCATGCATTCAAAAACCAAGCACATACCGATCAAGTATCACTTTCTTCGGGAACAAGTGTTGGAACAAAAAGTCAAATTGGAGTATGTTCCTTCTAAGGAACAAGTTGCTGATATATTCACCAAACCACTGCCCAGGGAAACTTTTGAATATCTCAGACAGAAGCTGGGAGTCGTTGATGCTTCATCCTGCTATTGAAGCTTGTCTGTTCCAAGAAAAGTTGGTATACGCGAGTTGGATGAGGGGTATCCACGCACATACGCCGATTTATTCAGGTGCAGTCGCGTATGTGGAGTTCTGAAGAAAATCAGCAAGGGTAGACTCTGGTTGGAGAGAGTCTGAGATGGGTCTGTCAGAGACCATCAGGCAGAGATTCAGGGGGAGCAGATAATCTTCTAATAATACATTGTTGGCATTACCTTAGAAGCTTTTGGCCCTAGTACTCAGGTTGTTTTTGGCTCAGGTAGATCAGCTGCAGAAAGAAGGTCAGAAGGTGAACATGATTGCTGATATGTACAGTGATTGTCAGATGCTGCTGATAGTAGTTATTGGTCATAAGTCTTGATATTTCGTCTCTATGTCATGTATATTTTCTTATCAAGGTCATGTAACGGCCTATTTTGGTTTCCCCACTATGCCTGGGATGATTGTTGTGATCTGTTGTCATATGTAAATTTCTGATGTATCCCCACTTGGTTGGGTGATGGTTGTATGTATCGAGTCTTTTTGATAGGAAGGTCTTTTATGATGTATAAGCCATGGTTCTTCTTGAAGAACATCTTTTTGTAGATCTTGCCTACAGCTAGGGGGAGCATGTTCAGCACAGCAGAGCAGAGATATCAGCATGTACTCAGGGGGAGCACAACCCTTTGCCCTTGATGACAAAGGGGGAGAATGACATTGAGGATCTTGGGGTTGCCATCAAGTCCAAAGGGGGAGATTGTTGGCATTTTGGCACAGATGTGGCGCTATGGTACAGGTGTTGTCCTTGATGGCAACTCACTTTGGTGACAGATCTCAGTTCAAGTGCTCAGAATGAAGGAAATCTTGTATACGCAGGTACACCTTGCCGAAGTCGCGTATACACGCGGTTTATACGTTCCTAAGTCGCGTATGCGTATACACGCACTTTTATGCACATAAAAGCGCGTACATGATGGGAAACTTATTTTTGGTCCGTGGTTGTTAGTCCTTGGAATTTGAACCTTTGGTTGTGGACCATGGTATCTCGGCAGAAGAGTTGAACCCAGGTTTTTGGCCTTTGGTATTGGATTATTATGGTTTTGGCCCGTGGTATTGTGCAAGGCCTATAACTATAAAAGAGGAAGGAGATCATGTGAAAAGGTATCCTCTGAATTATTGAATATATGATATTGTGATAGATCTGGAATACGGGTGATTTGGGTTATGGTGCATATCTATATCTGAATGAAGGTGGAACCTGAACGCAAGAAGGATAAGGACTATTGATGGATCTAAATCTCAAGGCTTGAACATTGGTATCTCTGTATGATTTTGATCTGTTATATGTGGCGCACTCTTGATCTATAAATCTGGGCTAACTAATGTCTGAATGCTTGAAAAGAATAAATTATCCTTTATAGATCTGTACGCAGGTTCAGCGAATTGAAGCTACGTATATACGCATTTTCTGTGAATGAAAGACGCATATACGCAGGTTGGATGTGGTACAGAAGCGTATACTCGCAGGTTGATGAACAGTGAAGTAGCGTATATGTCTTGATTTATGTTCTAGCTGCTTTTGTTTTATTGTTGCAGTGTTCTGGGTTCAGAATTGGTGTTTGATTACAGTTACTGCGTTCTGGGTTTAGTGATCAGAGAAGTGCTTGGTTGTTTTCAGCTTATGATTGGTGAAAAGGAGTTTGGGTTATGCAGAAATTCTTGATGTATGATTGATGTTACTTGTGGATCCAGTCTGAAAATTAATGAAACGAGGTCCCTGAAAGCAAAGAGAAGGTTGCAGCCTTCTGCAGGTAGGAGCCTGCGTACTAGTATCTCAAGCTAGTACAAGAACTAAGGGGGTTGGAGCTCCCTTCCAGGGAAGCTGGAAAACGAGAGAGAGTTGTAGCTCTCTGCAGGTTGCAGCCTACGTACTGGTAAAGTCTGCTCCGGTACAAGACATTGTAAAGAAAAGTTTCTAATTAAAAGGAAGATAGAGACGAATTGCAGCAGGGGTTTTCACCCACATTGGGTTTCCTCCTTATATCTTGTGTTCTTTTGTGTGACTGTTTTCTGCTCTGTTTCACTGTTTCTGGTACTGTTTATGTGCATCTGAATCACAGATTAATAACTGACATCTGAAAGATAATTCAAATTATAAGTCTGATTTATATACGCGGTTTTCGTTATCTGTAGTTGCGTATATATGCGGGTTGTATTAACTGAAGTAGCGTATATCATCTGGAATTTAAAAAGGAAATATTTGGCTTGATAATACTGATTCACCCCCCCTCTCAGTATTATTTCCAACACTAGGTCCAGTTACCTTTTCTCTATTTCTATTAGCTTTATGTATGTCTTTTAATTACCAATAGGGGAGAGACATCGGATTAGTTCTCCTTGTTGATCAGGCAAGAGAATGATCCTTAAGCTGACTTTGTGGCCCATCCAAACCACTCTAAAGACTGCCCATGTATGAGGGGACTTCTAGGATGCAAAAAGTAGAACTAAATGCAAATTATAATCTAAGATGCATCTAATCGTAGACCTATCTCGATTGAAGGAGGTATTAGTCCTTCTCTCAATCAAGAGCAAGCTAAAAGGACAAGAAAAGAAACAGAAGTATGTTGAAATTGGAATAAGATAAAGGAAATAGATCGGGGAAATAGTTCCAAGATCTAATCCTTGTTTGATCAAATGTATAAAAATAAATGCCTATTAAATAGTTAACAGACATCCAACTGCAAACATCTCCAACTCCCAATAAAACATATCCATAAGAACAAAAAAGATTTATGCCATAATACTGAAATAGTTCAAATAGATGACATGTAGAAAGCGGGACATCTATAAGGTTAAATTGTTAGATAGCTAGCATCTCAAGGAGATAAAGATATGTCCTTATGCAAGTTCCAATTTTGAAACTCATTTCTGATTAACCCTGCAAGATAACTTGACCAGATTCTAAATGAGAATTTCAGTAAACAGTCAATAGTAGTGCTGAAAAGCGACATACATACTCATACTCAGAAATGAATTTGAAATCTGAAGAATTTATTTACAATACTAGAGCAAGCAATAGTGTTGTACATATTATTACATAAATAAATCTTATTATAAAAATGAATCGATTACATAAAACATCAGAGAATTATAGTAGTGCAAATCCCGTGTTGCTGTTACACTAAAAAATGTCACCATGGTTATATACAGTTAGTATGGCTCTATCAACAGTCATACTATCCTCCTGGGCAAGTCTTGTGCCTCTGCTTGTCATGTCAAACTCCAAAAAGAGAGAAAGTCTTTATAAATGTATTTATCTCTGGGTACGCAGGTTCTCTCAACCTTACCTGCGGGTACGCACCCAATGTTCATAAAAGTTGCGTCCTTGGACGCTCTGTATGTAAAGGGGCAGGTGCGTCCCCCTGTAAAGGTCAAAATGCGCAAGTTTCATCTTTAAAAAGTTACTTGTGGTCATTTCTAGAGCATTCTAGAAGGTTGTTCGACGTGTATTGAGCGCCTCCAGATGGTTCATGTACCCCTACCAAAGAGGAACTTATCCCATCAAGAGAGGAGCTATCCCATCCAAAGAGGGGATTATCCCATTGATGGTGGACCTGATTAACTTCCTCTTGAGCACTATAAATACAGGTATTGGGCCAGAATGAGTGGAGGTTGGAAGCTATACATTTCTATGGGTAAATGCTGCTGGAATTAGGACTCCCATTTAGAAGCTTGTGAGGAGAGATTGCCATCTTTGCTTGTTCTATTTGGAAGTGGGTGAGCTTTGTCAAAGTAAAGGAAAACTCTTGATGGACCCTGGGAGGGACTTGCACAACACCAAGGCTCAGGTTGTATTTGTTCCTTTTGTTACCTATTAATGCAAATGAGTCCATTCTTCTCAATAACTTGTTATTTATGAGTTGTTTCATGTACTCCTTGGTCTATGTGTTAAATATGTTTTATTCTATGAGATTATCAAGTGCTATTTAATCGTTTGATTGTTAGTGGATGCAGGTTTCAAAGTGAAGGAGGAGCTCATCCGGATCAGCGGAGCTGGACTGCTACAACAGCGTTGGATTACAGGTAGGATCTAAACACTTGATTTCTTATATAATAAATGCATGTTTAGAGAAGGATTGCTCTTGTTTGTCTTGTTTGTCACTAGAGAGTCTTAGGCTCCTTGGGAGGTTGGTTGTGTCCGCACAAACGACTCTTTCCACCTGACAAAATGGCGACTCCACTGGGGACTCCATGGATGTGAAAGTTTTTTCCTTTGAATGAACTTTGCTCTGAGAAAATTGGTTTATTTTTCTGGTTTTTGCCTGTGTGAATTTGTATTTGGGTGGATTAGCTTAGGATTAAATTATATTTAGTTTTTCTTGAATTTTCCAGTAGGACGCACCCTCTGAGTATTGCACAGTGCGTCCCTGTACGCACTGTCGCTGTGTGCACAGAGCGGGCCCGCACCTGTTTTAACGGGTTGCCTGCGTCCCCTGCTAAAATTTAAGAAAATTTCATTTTTTACATTTTTCCTCTTAGATTTTGATTTTTCTTAGTTTTTACTGCCCAAATCCATTGGTTACCTGCCATAAATCTTCACCTAAGCTTGTTTCATTGGCATTCCTGCTTTAAGCTTTCATCAATTGGGTGTTTTGAGTTTCTCTTTGAGAAATTATTAATTTGATTTCCTTGGGTCATTACTTGGAGGTTTCGCTCAGTCTTTTCACAATTTTGCATCTTTTTGCTTTTGTTTTTGCAAAAAAATTTCCCCCTCATTCGTCGGGGGGGGCTAAATTGCGTATGAGTGTTAATCGCCTTTTGAGTGTTTTTATTTTTTGATCTTTGGAACTCTCACCCAATTTTCTCGACTTGCACTTGATTGGTTCTTAGATTACATTAGAATCATCTTGTGTTTGAGAATTCTCTTGCATAGATCACATTTGCATAATTAGAATTCTCATTTTCAGAATATGAATGAAAAATGTGCATAGATTACATTTGCATACTTTTCAAGTGAATTGTGCATAGATTACAATTGCATAGTTTACATTCTGAAAAATCAATCGTAGATTTAGATCAACATTCTTTGATTTGAATTTACACAAAACAAAAAAATAAAAAATGGTTTGGAATTGATTTGCATTAGTTTTTCTTGATGAAATTAGTGCATTAGAGAATTTGTTATATTTTCTCTTAGTGATCAATTTTTTGCATTGTTGGAAGTGAATGGAAACTCTCTCCTTACTTTAGTTAGGATTCATCGAATTGAAAAGATTACATTATCATATTCGATTACATTCAGTTGAGTCAGGTCATAACACCATTGGTTTCGTATCCATTTACCCATTTGAGTAATAACAGCCTTAATAACACAGCGCTTAATTAAAATTCATCTAGTAATTTTTACATTTCTAGGGCTCTGATACACCAACATAGCTTAGGCTAGTGTCTTGGAGTAGGAGAGTAATTAACTCTCCAAGACAGCAAAACCAAACAAGTAGCTTATCTTGTGGTAGGATAAATCCAACTGTTGCATTTGTACTCTGGGAAAGCTCCTCTTAAAGGAGAAGCACGAGCTCGTGTCCGAACCAGTGAGGGGATCAATCCTCCCTCGTTGGGAACGACGCCAGACACGCACGTATTACAAACAGTAAACCTCGGATTAACCATTATCGAGGAGCCAGGGGTCACTTGTCGGTAAACCTTGAATTATTGTCAAGGAGCCGGCAAGGGGATTGAGCTTGATACTCTGCCCTTGCGTGCTGTCGGAGCGTAGACTGTTCCCCCAGGTGCATTTGTTGCTGTTGGTAACCTTAGTGACCATTATCTTTAGGATTCTACCGAGGTGACGGTGGAGGGAAGATCCCACTGTACCTGGAGCAGACGTCGGCTAGACTCACTTGGATTTTCTGGGGGGTTCACTTCACTCGGGACGGTTAAAGTGGAGGAACTTGTGCCAGTCTATTCATTAAGCAGGTTGCCGGGGTAACTGTTCCGCCCACCACTTCTGTACTGAATTCGGCGATGTTGGGCTTCATCACCAACTAGTGTTTTCGGTCCGGAAGGCTACTGTTTGTGTATGGTTTGACTCCTAGATTTGATAGCGCGTGTTAATTTGTTTGTTTTTACTTTTAGAGACCATAGGTGTGAATTGTGAATTTTAATTGTTAGGTGTGAATTGTGAATTGTTAATTTTAGTTTTAAATTGTTAATAAAATTCACTGAAGTTGAATATAATGGCAAATGTTCCGGAATTTACCAACCTAGGAACCCCTCCTAACGAGAATCCTAGTACTTTTCCTTACTTTGGAAATGTTGGTCCTCCTTATATGGCTACTTTGTCATTACCTGGATTTACAATAGGTTTACCGATATGGTTATTTTCAACTTCGTTGGCCCAAAGTACTCCAATTGTTCCATCTCAACCGGATGCTTCACCTCAACAGAGTTCACCATCTCAACATCACCAACCTTCTGTTGACCCTTTACCTTCTTCGCCTAATTTTTCTTCCTCCATTTCTTCCTCTTCGCCTGGTAAAAGCCTTGATGCTAGTAACCAGGAGGCTAAGAAGAAGAAGAAAGGGAAGAAGAAGAAGAAGAAGAAGAAGCAAGATAAGAAAGAAGTCAACCAACCAACCACGACTGTAAGTGTTAGTTGTGTTGAGGAAAACTCCGACATGCATCGTAAACCCAAATACCCTTGCAGGCTTTGTAAGGGTGACCACTTCCTTGTCAATTGTCCTGGTATTCCAAAGGTCCTGGAAGTATGGTCAGAAAAATCACATCAACTTTCCATTGATCCATCAACCAGTGATAGTCAGGTTCCTGGGAAAAAGGGTAAAGTTAGGTTTCCTTGTAAGTTATGCAAAGGGAGTCATCAAACTCACATTTGCCCTCACATGGATGAAGCCTCAACATTGTTGGAAAAACTTACTGTTCCACAGCAAGAATTTCCAACTGGTTACCGTAAACTTTCTCCCAACCTACCGTCAACTGACGGAGTGATTGATCTAAATTCAAGTACAGTCGATCATACTCTTCCATTGGAGAGTGAAACTCATGTCACTCAGGTTGATGATCCATTAGTTGATCAAGTGGTCGATTCAATTTCACATTCGATCGATCCCACTTTCCCTTTAGAAAGTGAATTTCATACCGCTCAGGTTCTTCTTGTTACATCAGATTCTTCTATGCCGGGGGGCATTTCACCTGTTTCTACAGAACCCCCCCCAAGTAGTGAGGTCTTTTCCTTTGATTGGAATAGAATGACAGAACCTCGTCTTCCTTCCTCCATCCCTTTCCAAATCATTGTCAAGGCTGGTGGTAGGGACATACATCGTACTCAGGTAGATGAAGGTGCTTCTGTTAGTATTTTATCCTCAACTGTTTGGAAAGCTTTGGGTTCCCCTCAGCTTGCGCCTATTACGCAGAATCTGAAAGCTTTTAACAGAACCATTAGTGAACCTTTAGGGATCCTTCCTAAGTTTTCTATTACCTTGGAAGGTAAAACTGTCTGTATTGATCTTATGGTAGTTCGAGGTCCCTTGGATTTCAATTTACTCCTTGGGCGAGACTATGTTTATGCAATGAAAGCTGTCGTATCGACACTCTTTCGCGTGATGTCTTTCCCTCACAATGGCAGTATTGTGACTGTAGACCAGCTTTCGTTCCCTAGTCTTGTTTCAACTACCAATAATATGACACCCCTAAATGTCCCTGATTCTAAAGTGGTATCTACCCTGCCACGGGTTAATTATGTGGCAACTGGTCCCATGTTTTCAGTTACCGATGTAAGTGAGCCTCTCACTGGTTATTTAGATCCGGTAATTGACATGGAAAACTCTATGGGATTACTTGAACATGATGTTCTTATCCTTTTCGAGTCCCTTGACATGTATTCCTTCCAGGGAACTATTCTTCCTTCTGATGAAGACCTTTTGGAAGCCATGATCAAGGTGTGTCCATTGACATGTCTTTCTTCCAGTTGGAAGCCATGATCAATGTCCGCGAGGATAGTTTTTTCTTGTATCAACCTCGTTAAAAAATGAAACAAGGAGTATGAGGACAGTTCTTTTCCTGTGTCAACCTCGTTAAAAAATGAATCAGTTGCACGAGGATAGTTCTTTTCCTGTATCAACCTCGTTAAAAAATGAAACAGGCTAGCATGAGGATAGTTCTTTTACTGAGTCAACCTCATTAAAAAATGAATCAGGTAGATTTTAGGATATGTAGGTAGATGGTAGAAAGTAGGTTTGTGAGGAAAGTTCCTTTTACTGTGTCAACCTCGTTAAAAAATGAATCAGTGTGTGAGGAAAGTTCCTTTTACTGTGTCAACCTCGTTAAAAAATGAATCAGTGTGTGTGAGGAAAGTTCCTTTTACTGTGTCAACCTCGTTAAAAAATGAATCAGTGTGTGCGAGGATAGTTTTTTTTCCTGTATCAACCTCGTTAAAAAATGAATCAGGTATGAGGATAGTTCTTTTACTGAGTCAACCTCATTAAAAAATGAATCAGGTAGATTTTAGGATATGTAGGTAGATTGTAGAAAGTAGGGTTTGAGGATAGTTCCTGTTACTGAGTCAACCTCGTTAAAAAATGAATCAGGTATGAGGATAGTTCCTGTTACTGAGTCAACCTCGTTAAAAAATGAATCAGGTATGAGGATAGTTCTTTTCTTGTGTCAACCTCCTTAAAAATGAAACAACTCCCTTTTCAAGTTAAATATTGAAAGTAAAGCTTCATTCCATCCACCTCATTGAATGCAATGAAGCTTGGGGGGCATGTACCCCGTTTTGCGTCATTATGCTGGGGGCATGCGAAATTTTTGAGCATAGTTCCTTGTCTTGTGTCAAGCTCGTTAAAAAATGAAACAAGGGTAGGTTAAGTAGGTAGATTGTAGAGAGTAGTTATGAGCATAGTTCCTTGTCTTGTGTCAAGCTCATTAAAAAATGAATCAAGGATTTTAGAGCATAGTTCCTTGTCTTGAGTCAAGCTCGTTAAAAAATGAATCAAGGCTTTTAGAGTAGAGTTTTTGTTAGGTAGATTGTAGAGAGTAGTTATGAGCATAGTTCCTTGTCTTGTGTCAAGCTCACTAAAAAATGAAACGAGGGTTTTGAGGATAGTTCTTTTCTTGTGTCAACCTCACTAAAAGATGAAACAACTCCCCAAGTCTTTCCAATATCTTGAAAGTAAAGCTTCATTCCATCCACCTCATTGAATGCAATGAAGCTTGGGGGGCATGTACCTTGATTTGCGTCATTATGCTGGGGGCATGCGAACTTATAACAAGCATAGTTTTTCGTTTCAAGCTTGCGTAAACATGAAACCGAATCCGAGCATAGTTCTTTTCTTGTGTCAAGCTCGTTAAAAAATGAAACAAATCCTCCTCTACTTGAGTCGAGAGTTTGACTAGATCTCAAATGTTAAGTTGTATATTTAGGTTAGTTTTTTCAAGTTTTAGGTCGAGTCTTTCAAATGATCTCGTCACTGAACCTTCATTTCATCCAGCTGGTTGAATGAAATGAAGCTGGGGGGCATGCACTCTAGCAGTTATGCTTAGGGGGCATCAAGCACAGTTTTCTTTCTGTTTCAAGCTTGTGCAAAAATGAAACTACTTTGAAGCATAGTTTTTCTCTGTTTCAAGCTTTTGTAAAAATGAAACCTATCTCGAGTCAATTTCAGTTATTTTCAAGACTCGTTAAACTCATGAAAATCTCGAGATTATTTTGCTATCTTTCATTCTCGTAAAACAAATGAAAATGCCGAGTTCTTTCCGTCTTTTCCTGCTCGTAAATTAAATTGAAAGTCGGCCATATGAGTACATTTTTATCATTTTTTCAAACTCATTAAAACTTATGAAAAAGTGAAAACCATGAGTACATTTTTATCATTTTTTCGAACTCGTTAAAACTTACGAAAAAGTGAAACCTTGGAGTTCTCTTTTAAGCCCTTTTCTGACTCCTAAAATATGAAAAGCTTGCCAAGCGTTTCTTTTACACTCGTTAAAACAGAATTAAAAGACGGTCCCCTTATAGCCCTTTTCTGACCGTAAAATCAGGAAAAGATTGCCGGGTTTTTGTCGTTTCAAACTCGATACGGAAATAAAACGACGTGTCCTTGATCGCTTTTTACTTTTCAGGTCAGTGACACTAATTATGAAAGTACTCCTTGGTCGCAAGATCAAGCGGTTCCCCCAGGTATTATTTTATACTTTTTCGGGCTTGAGGGACACAAACTTACGAAAAAGTTCAACTTGGAGTCTTCTTAAGTTTTTTCAGACTCTCTAAAATTGAAAAACGCCGAGTTTCTCCTATACTGGGCTCGTTAAAATCTCACAGTAAAGGACCTGTTCAATTACAAACAGGAACGAACCACTCCTTCCTAGGGTTCGAATCAGAACTAGGTTGGACTCATCCGAAGGATGAGCTTATAACCAAGCATATGTTATCCTCCTCAAGCTTGTTAAAAAATAAAGAGGTACTTGCCAGAAATGGTGGGGGAAAAGAGAGAAGAATGAGCCTATTTGTTATCCTTTGTCTCAAAAGAAACCTTATTACCACTCTTGAACACGACACTTTTCATTCACCTGGGTTGGGAAATCCTTTGCCTCACAGTTGATCAAACCACATTGAAAGTCTTCAGCCGGGTTCCGAGGATTAACTTTGAGTCATTCGTCACCAATCCATCTGTTGTGTCGTTATGTGTTCAAGAGGTCTGCAAATAAAACTTTCATCTGCAAAATACTTTGTCATCCATTTTGACCATCCCTGAGTCAGTCCTTACAGCAACATTTTCTTCAACTTGAACTATGATTTCGTGTTGTGGGCTTGCCTGCAACGGGTCGCTTTCTATCGACATCAGCATATTATCTAGAAAGATGACTTAGAAATCGTCAGTACCTTGAAGTCTGCATGCATCAATGGCAGGTTTCTCGCCTTTGACGTCAGTTTACATCATTGACTTTCGATCGAAGGATTCCGTGAAATGTTCGACATCAACTCATTCATTCACATCTCATGGATTGTACTGGGTACTTTGAGAACCATTGACATCACTGGTGGTCTCTCTCACACTTGTTAACAGTTTACATCATCGACTGGTAATCAAGTGGTTTCTACCATGTTCGACATCAACTCATTTATTCGCATGGCTAGAATCGTACCAATTCGCGAAGTAGAAAAGAAGACCCTGGATCTAGTTTCCACCATCCAGGCTGCGAGGAGTTTTGTATTCATTATATAGTAGACCAATCATAAACAGATGGATGCGCCCATACTGTGTCTACAAAAGTCTATGATTATGATGTACTGCAAGATCATTCCTGTATCAGAGTAGTTAGTCTGTTAGTTAAAGTTTTGATCTGAGTATGGGAATGCCTACCTCAGTGATGATATAATCTTATACATGTATTTTGTGTTGAAAATTGCAGGTTCTGACCAGGCTCTCCACGAGATAATCCTTGAAATGATAAAGCGCTTCACCCTTCCTAGATTTACAAAACCCTAATCTACTACAGGCTTCGCACTTTAGGGGGCAATCTGTTACACTAAAAAATGTCACCATGGTTATATACAGTTAGTATGGCTCTATCAACGGTCATACTATCCTCCTGGGCAAGTATTGTGCCTCTGCTTGTCATGTCAAACTCCGAAAAGAGAGAAAGTCTTTATAAATGTATTTATCTCTGGGTACGCAGGTTCTCTCAACCTTACCTGCGGGTACGCACCCAATGTTCATAAAAGCTGCGTCCTTGGACGCTCTGTATGTAAAGGGGCAGGTGCGTCCCCCTGTAAAGGTCAAAATGCGCAAGTTTCATCTTTAAAAAGTTACTTGTGGTCATTTCTAGAGCATTCTAGAAGGTTGTTCGACGTGTATTGAGCGCCTCCAGATGGTTCATGTACCCCTACCAAAGAGGAACTTATCCCATCAAGAGAGGAGCTATCCCATCCAAAGAGGGGATTATCCCATTGATGGTGGACCTGATTAACTTCCTCTTGAGCACTATAAATACAGGTATTGGGCCAGAAGGAGTGGAGGTTGGAAGCTATACATTTCTATGGGTAAATGCTGCTGGAATTAGGACTCCCATTTAGAAGCTTGTGAGGAGAGATTGCCATCTTTTCTTGTTCTATTTGGAAGTGGGTGAGCTTTGTCAAAGTAAAGGAAAACTCTTGATGGACCCTGGGAGGGACTTGCACAACACCAAGGCTCAGGTTGTATTTGTTCCTTTTGTTACCTATTAATGCAAATGAGTCCATTCTTCTCAATAACTTGTTATTTATGAGTTGTTTCATGTACTCCTTGGTCTATGTGTTAAATATGTTTTATTCTATGAGATTATCAAGTGCTATTTAATCGTTTGATTGTTAGTGGATGCAGGTTTCAAAGTGAAGGAGGAGCTCATCCGGATCAGCGGAGCTGGACTGCTACAACAGCGTTGGATTACAGGTAGGATCTAAACACTTGATTTCTTATATAATAAATGCATGTTTAGAGAAGGATTGCTCTTGTTTGTCTTGTTTGTCACTAGAGAGTCTTAGGCTCCTCGGGAGGTTGGTTGTGTCCGCACAAACGACTCTTTCCGCCTGACAGTTGCCAGTAAGCTCGATTTCCTATCTGCAAAGAAAGGCTCAAATCCCACTACAATAGTGCATATGAGCATTGAACTCCCTCTACAAATAGGCTATAAGCTCCTATATTATTCTCCCTCTTCTCCTAGATTCGAATCCCCTTCTCACAATCAGAGATGGGTATTTATACATAGTGTAAATATTAACAGTCCCCCTTTATTTCTCAACAACTGTGTTAATTAAAAGAAAATGAAACAAAATGATTCCTTCAGTTGAGGTTCTAGCCAAATGTAGATGGTCACATTTGAGAAAAATGCCCAGTTTAGTTTGCTCTTTGATAATTTTGTCCATCTTGTTTTGAACTGATAGGTGGAATTCAACTGCTTCAACAACTTTTGTTTACTAAAAAAAATTATTTTGCCACCTAGAGGGGTTTCTTCAAAAATTTTGACTGGATCTATTCACCATCGTCAGCCATGGAAGCCTCTCTATTGTAACAGATAATAAAATTAGTTTCAAATAGAGGGAAAATGGTGAAAACGGGTCAAAACGCTATAATACATATAAAACTTCATTTATGTCGTGAGACCCTTTTTAAATTAATTAAGTGGCATTTTATTTATAATAATAATAATGGTCAGAGAAGGAGTGACACATGGCAAGAGCTGTGTGGTATCGGAGGTAAGCCCATTGAAACTTATTATAATGTGCACAAACAAAAATTTCGACACATCGATATTGGGAGGCTCCAATATGGAGCGGACGTGATATCTTTATAAACCAGAATTAATACCAAATAGGGTCTGACATATCGGAACTTGGAAAATATCGGAGGTCGAAGATCAGAGGGATATGATTATCAGAAGTCAGAGGGATTGTTGTATCGGAGTTTTTAAAAGCTTTCTCAGTTGAAAATCTCTGATAAGTGTTGACCCTGATGGGAATGGGAGTAATGATGTGGCAGGTGGGTCCTCCCATCGGCTATATTATAATATGGTGGGACTTTGGGTTTTGATTAAATTTGAATATATGCCATAAGCCATATAAATATGAGTTCGGACTTCAAATATTTTTAATATAGCTCCGATACTATATGTGTGTGTGTGTGTGTGTGCCACTTGTTTTAAGCCTTCAGCTATGACCACTTTTTTAATGTGGGAGTTTTAAATCTAATTTTAAACAATAAGCCATTACATAATAAAAGGCTTGGTCTCGGGAGCTATGAAATGCGTGATAAAAAACAATATTTACAAATATGAACATTTCCAAAAAGCTAATTATTTACAAAGAGACAAATTTATAAAATAAAAGGTAAAATACATTATATAAGGCCAAAGAAGTGAAAAACATCCAATCTTTAATTAGGTGTTATTTGCAAACCAAATGTCCAAATGAAATCAAACGAGTTATGATACGAAGATAGGAGTCGATTGAGCTCATTTAAGCCATCCAAATACTAAAAATCAAATAGTAATAAGACCAACCATTCAATCAAAGGGTCCCCATAATGAGAATTAAGTGAATAATGGGGGGTTGTGTTTTTACCACAATAGAATCCAACTGAGAAAAACCCCTCCTCTATTTGTATTATATAAGATGAAAAAATAATCAATTACAATGAGTGCTTCAATGCTTGAAGCTCAATCTGCACTGCGATTTTGATCTCCTCCTAAGTCTAATTTGGCCAACATAGCCAAAATAGGTCTCCTGATTCCTCCTATTTCCTTGCGCAATTCCTACTCCTAAATAATTGGGAAAGATCTTATTTCCTTGTGAAAATCCCAAGATAAATGGCTCGCCTACTACATGCAAACATTGTACACTCACTAGTGTACAGAACACTTACAATTGTGCCTTTTCCCTCCACTTCACTAGGCAATTCAAATTGTATGCATCACTAGGGCTATTTTTAGTAAATGAACTAGTTAACTGAGATACAGTTGAGTTTACAACAGTTCCACTACTCAATTGAACTCCTAACTGACTATATTCTATATTAGATCTTAGTCAATTGTCAAACACTAAAGATAACACCACTAGATAGCTAGATCTTAGCCACCAACTTGCACACAACTCTACTTCTAGCCCACAAATTGAAATTGACTAACTTAACGTAGTGATTTTGCCATGTCACTCCTACTAACTGCCTACCAATTCATCCTGTTGAAGTGGAAATTCAATTTTTTCCATTTGACTAAGGCACAAGTCAAATGAAGTATTTTCTTGCTACAATTTAACACTCCCTCTTAGCAAGAAAAGAGTTCTTAACAACCCCAATCCTGCTCTTGTGGAACTCAAAATTTCTCATTGACAAAGCCTTTGTCAAGATGTCTGCATCCTACTTCTCTGTAGGAATGTATTGTAACATAACAATCCTCCTTTGCACACAATCTCTCAGGTGATAGTACTTGATGTCTATATTCTTGGACCTATCATGGAACACTAGATTTTCATAAAGTTTCATACAACTATTATTATCTCACTGGATCAATGTAGGCTCCATCCCATGGCTGAAGAGACCATCTAGGATCTTCCTCATCCATATAGCCTCACATGTCGCTTGACTAGTAGCCATATACTCGGCCTCTATTGAGCTGAGTGCTACTGATCTTTGTTTCCTGTTGTACCAAGACATTGTTGCTGACCCAAAACTGAAGATTTCTCCCGATGTGCTCTTCTGATTTGATTCGGGACTCCTTGCCAAATATGTATCTGTGAAGCCTTGGAGCTTCACTTCATCAGTACCTGTACCATAAACCAAATTATGTTATGCCTTTAAGGTATCTTAGAACATGTTTTTTTCCTTTTCAGTGAAGCTTGGTAGGTTCCTCCATAAACTGACTAAGTTGATTAACTGAAAAACAAATATTGGACCTTATTTTCACCAAGTACATCAAGGACCCCACCAACTATCTATAGATAGTGCCATCTACTACCTCCCTGGTAGAAGCATCCTCTTTCCTCCAGTTAGTACCTAGAAGAGTATCCATGGATTTTTAATCCTGCATATGGAATCTTTGAAGGATTTTAGAGGTGTACTTCCCCTGTCCAACAAATATCTCTCCATCTCCCTACCACACCTCCAATCCAAGGAAGTAGTGCATCAAACCCATATCCTTCATCTTGAACTCTCTTGCAAGGTCCTCCTTGCAATACTAGATCAACCTATCATCTCCTGTCAGTATCAAATCATCCACATAGAGAACTAAGATGAGAAGAATGTCATCTACCATAATGTAGTAGAGATTGGCATCTACTTCACTCTTAGTGAAGCCCAATCCATTGAGATAAGAATCTATGTGAGTGTACCAAGCACGAGGTGCCTGCTTGAGACCATAGAGGGCTCTCTTGAGCCTACACACATGTGTCTCCCTACTAAAGGTCTCAAACCCCTCAAGTTGCTCAATGTATATCTCTTCCTCAACCACTCCATTGAGGAAGGTAGTTTTAACATCCATTTGGTGGATCCTCCACCCCAACTATGCTTCCAATGCAAGTATGGTCCTGATAGATGAGTATCTTGCCACAGGGGAAAATGTCTCCTCATAATCAATCCCCTCCACCTGTGAGAAGCCTTTGGCCACAAATCTGGCCTTGTACTTCTCAACACTGCCATCAGCTGCATGTTTCACCTTATACAACCACCTAGAACCAACAACTGACTTATTCTCAGGTTTGGGCACCACCTCCCAAACATTGTTCTTCATGATGGATTTATACTCCTCCACCATGGCATCCAACCAAACTTGTTGGGAATTTGCCTCTTCGAAAGAAGATGGCTCATAATCAATAAACTCTGACATGAGTGCCATATATCTTGTATATTTGTCTAGTGATCTCCTCAGTCTTTGCAAAGAGATAAGAGATCTAACCTACTCCTAAGCTTCCTGCACCAACCTATCAACCATCCTGGTCCTCTTCCTCCCTTCTCTGGAAGGCTCTATGTGAGTGGGTGCCTCCACTCATCCTGCTCTCTACTCCTCTACATGTGGCTGCTCCACATCATCCTCCTAGAATGTCCTCTTTCCTTTGAGCAATATTTGACTCTGTGGATCTGACTGAGGCTCCTCCTTTGGAGCTATAAGCTCCTCCTCTAGTGGTATGCTCAACTCTTGCTCTAGAGAGATCCTCATGGATTTCTCCTCATCAAATCTCACATCCCTCCTCATAACAATCATCCTGATTGAGGGCATGTACACCCGATAAATATGAGGTGTCTCAAAATATCCCACAAAGATACCCCTCTCTACAGTGGGATCCAGATTTTCCCTATTATCTTTGGATACATGACAATAGACTATGGATCCAAAAATGCAAAAGTGGGAGACATTTGGCTTCCTCTTAGAAAAAGCCTCTTCAGGTGTAATCATTCGAAGGATTTTGTGAGGGCTCCTATTCTGCAAAAAAAAATTGTATTGCAAGATTTTTCCCACGGGGATAGTGGCAATCCCTGGTCATGAAACATTTCTCTAGCAGCTCCTAACTTACTTCTATTTTTCCTCTCTACACCCCCATTTTGTTGTGGGTAGTGGGGTGCAATCAACTCCCTTCTAATACCCTCCTTGGCACATAATTATTTGAAGACATTAGACACACACTCTCCTCCATTATCACTTCTCGAGGATTTAATTTTCTTTCCAGACTCATTTTCAACTAAGGATTTAAATTCAACAAACTTTGAATAAACCTCATCTTTCTTCCTCATAAAATAGATCCAACATTTGAGGGAAAAACCATCTATGAAGATCACATAATACATGTGCTTTGCAATTGGGACTATTGAGAATTGTCAACACACATCTGAGTGAACTCACTCTGAGATGGCTCCAACTCTGCTATCTTCACCCTAAAAGGAGGATTTACCATATTTTCCAAGAGTACATCCCTTGCAAACATCATGTTTATCAAGGGTGCATTTTGGAAGTCTAGTGATGATTTGCTACATTATTTGCAAATCTCCATGGTGTAGGTGCCCCATGCGCCTATGTCAGAGCTCTCCAACATCTTGACTCTGAACATGTTTTACCTTGCTACTCAATGCAGTGCATGCATCAACCTCTAGCTTGTAGATATTTTTAATCCTAACACCAATTTGCTTAACATGTCTAGTAGCAACATGCTTCAAATATGCTTTCCCTTTAAAGAACACT
Source organism: Pinus tabuliformis (assembly GCA_031772625.1). Lineage (NCBI taxonomy): Eukaryota > Viridiplantae > Streptophyta > Pinopsida > Pinales > Pinaceae > Pinus > Pinus tabuliformis. The sequence continues at coordinate 35,996,224 of CM062812.1, forward strand.
GCATCATATCCTTTGTCTTCAAGTACAGCTACAGAAACTAGATTTTTCTTCAGACCAGGTACATACATTACGTTATTTAGATGAATATGGGAGCATGCCTCCCTCTCAGAGGTGACATTGTCAATCCCTTTGGTACTATACCTTCCATCATCTCCAAGTTCTATGTGTAATTGTAGGTCTTTCTCTTCTAAGTTGTTGAAGAACTCCTTATTTCCTGTCATACAAAATGAATTACCAGAGTCTAAGTACCACACACTACCTCGAACAATTCTTTCCATGCAGGAAATGAGGGTAAAATACAACTCGAATTGTGATTTGAGAGAATATCCTCCTGTTGTTGTTGCAGGCTTCTTACTGGATTTCTTATGTGGACACTTTCTTGCATAATTTCCATACTCAATGCAGTGAAAGCATTTAATTTATTGAGGTAGTTCTTCTTTCCATGGTTTTGGTTGGATTATAAATTCCCTTGGACCTTCTTTCCTTTGGATTTCTTTCCTTTGTTAGCTAAAGAAAAGTTGTCTTCCTCACCAGTTCTGGATGAGACCCCATCTCTAGTGTTTCTTCTAATCTCCTCATGCACTAAGTCAGACCAAATTCTCTCCCAATCTGGGAGCTTGTCTCTTTCATTAACTGCATCCTAATAGTTGTTCCGGGACTTTAGAAGACCAAGGAGTCCTAAGCTCACAAGATCGTATGGTTGCATAGTTTCTCCAACCCCTCCAAGTTCATCTCTCACCTGAGTGAATCTGGATAGGTATTGAACAATAGTTTCATTTTTATTCATTCAAATGTTCCTGAGCTTATTTTTCAATGCTAGCTTCTTGGAATCACTGCTACTTTCGAATAGCTCTGTGAGATTTTTCCACATTGCAAAAGCAGATGCATTTCCATGCAAATTCGAAACCACATGGTCTCTGACTCCCTCCAAGATAATCCTCCTGGATTTTGCAGTATCTTTCTTCCATTGAGCCAGTTGTTGTGCATCTGATGCTGTTAGTTTTGGAATATCTATTTTTGTGTACTCTAATACTCCATTGTCATCTAGCACAACTTCCATTTTGTCTTTCCAAGCACAAAAATTTGAAGTTCCCTCCAATGCATACTCAAGCCTCAATCCATTGAAAGACATTGTTCTTACACTGAAGAAATACCTGCACCACAATATTTGTTATTCAAAATTTCTTTGAGAGATGATCAAGAACCTGGTTTCTATGTAGTTTTCAATAGCTCTGATACCATGTAGAAATAACTCAAAATTTGTAGCTGCTAAAGAAATTACACTAAAATCAATAGACACAAATTTCTTCTACTAAATTCTGTGGAAGGAAAACTAACAATAGAAACACATGCAATCATCCAATCACAATGCACAAAATTTTTACAAGGGAAACCAACTGGGAAAAAACCCTCCTCTACTTTTATTATAACATATGAGAACAATAATCAATTACAATGATTGCTTCAATGCTTGAAGATCAATCTGCACTGCAAGTCTAATCTCGTCCTAAGTCTGCTTTGGCCAACACAACCAAAATAGGCCTCCTGCTTCCTCCTATTTCCTTGCGCATTTCCTACTCCTAAAGAATAGGGAAATATCTTATTTCCTTGTGAAAATCCCAATATAAATGACTCACCTGATACATCCAAACACTATACACTTACTAGTATACAATAATAATTACAATTGTTCATTTTCCCTCCACTTCACTAAGCAATTCAAATTGCATACATGACTAGGGATATTTTTAGTAAATGAACTAATTAACTGAGAGTCGGTTGAGTTTAAAATAGTTCCACTATGCAATTGAACTCCTAACTGACTCTATTCTAGACTAGAGCTCAATCAATTGTCAAACACTAAATAAAACACCACTATATAGCTAGATCTTAGCCACCAACTTGCACACAACTCTACTTCTAGCCCACAAACTCGAATTGACTGACTTAATTGAGTGATTTGGCCATGTCACTCCTGCTAACTGTGTGTCAACTCATCTTGATGAAGTGGAAATTTGAATTTCACCATTTGACTAAGACACAAGTCAAATGAGGCATTTTTTTGCTACAATTTAACATACATTGTGCACTATTGGATTGACTTACATATTGTTCAAGTTGCTTCTGTAATCTACAACTCTTGTGCATTTCAACAACTAATGCATTGTATGAGTTAATTTTATTTTGTTCAATTCTTTATAATGTTTTTTTTCAATTTATTAATTTCTTCATTCTTCAAATTGAGAGATGATAATGCTTCTGTCATTTGTTATGTTGCATCATTCATGTTGAACCTACTTTCCATGTAGAAGGTATTGTGCTTTCTGCTTGATCCTTTTCTTTCAGAATTTGTTCCATCTGTGTCTCCATCTTATGTATCTACAAATTCTACTCAATCACCATTGACAAGAGTGTTTCTTTTTCCTTTTCTAGTTCTCCAACTTCTTGAGTTTGTGGATGTTTAGTTGTTGGCATCTTCAATCTCTTGCGCAAAGCTTGAATGTTTGCATTTCTATTTTTTATAATTTCTTGAGCAGCATTAATATCATGAGGATCTAGTCCCATCTTGATAACTAAATCCTCCAATGATTTTATCCTAGTGTCTTTGAAAAGAGAAGACATTATTTCCATCTTTAACTCAGATATAGTATTATTCAATGAATTTTGCAACTTTGACAAATTAATTGCATAACTAATTAAAGTAGAATAAATCATCTCCCATGTATGTATGTGCAAATTTATTTGATCAATTGGATGGATTTGTGTTGTGTTGAAAGAAAATACAGATGTCTTAAAATCTTATACTCTTTTAGCTTATGCAACTTTTGGTTTTAGAAAAGCTAATTGAAACTTTCCCTTTTCAACATCTACAGCCAAAAGTACCTATTCTTTGTAGAGGAAGTTTGCTTCTAGAACTGAGTGTAATCCATTGTCGTCCAATTTTCATTTTCATTTTTAATCTCAGTAAATTTAGAAAAGATACTTTGACTAGCAGAAGAAGGACTTGATGGAGACTGTCCAAATACTATTTCAACCTGCTGCAAATTGAAAACAGCCTCACTTGAAACAACAATTGTAGTTGATGTCCATATATCTAAAGATCTAGTTTTTGATGTAGTCTCTTCTAAATCTCTCGTTTCCTGCCTCTTGTAAACTCTGAATTATGTTCCCTCTGACTTTGAGACGTTCTCACTTGTCCTTTTGGGCTCCTTTTCTTTTTGTTGAGTTAACAAAACATTTAGTTTTAATGACCATTCTACTTCATTCTCTTCTAAGAATTCTTCTAAGGTGCCTTCTTCCCATGTTTCTCTATTAGCATATCTTTCAATGTCTGGTTTTGACAAATGAACATAAGGAGAAGAATTATGTCGAACTCTAATAGCTAAGATTCTCCCAATCGAATCATAAGACCAGTTGATTCCCTTCATGAATTTCATTTGTGCTAACAAAAGCTCAAGCTCTTGATCAGCAGCTCCGGTATCTACAAAAATGATCCTATTTGGGCTTTGAGCTTGAAGATGGCCTCTTTCTTTTTTGATACAAAACGAACTTGGCCTACATTCAAGATTTGGCTAATGAATTCAAGAGAAAAAATTCTAATTGGTAGAAAGACTGGTAAATTATACGAAGGGAGTTCACACCCATTAGTCTTATTTCAATAAAAAATTATATAAAAATCAATCACCTAGCTTAGTTTGTTTATTAAGTTGTAAATCATGCTTAACCTCTAGTAGAATTTGGGACTTTATCACTAATCAAAATACTAAAATAGACTTATAGGAATTGGTCCACAAAGTTTATAAAAGAGTCCCTCATAATTCTTTCTGACTAAAGAAGTTCAATGAAAATTTGACCATTGATTACCCTACATATCCCATTTTTGTAGTTGTATTTGACAAAAAAAACTTATTGATGGTACACGAACAGATAAACCAAAAGTGACTGATACTTGAATGATTTTTCAATTCCTAACTTTAAAAACTACTCATGAATTTTGTTTGAAAGAAGCTGATCAAAATTGAATAGAATCAAAGGCTTCATTCCTAGTGAAAGAATTGACAGAGAATCCAATGTTATTTCATATACCCCTTCATCAATTCTGTATCCTAATATGCATCATAACATAGATATGATCTATCTGGAAATCTCTGGAAAAATGATTGAAGGGTATGGAGGATTGTGTTGGGGAATAGTGGCTTCTTCATGTTAAAAGCATTCATGGAAGCTTTTTGTTGAGGCGTCAACCTTTGATAAATTTCTAACAAGAGCTCACTGGAAAGTGGATGAGAAAATTTAAGAACTGCAACTTGAAGGGCCTACAAAATTGATTTAGAGCTAACATAGAGTAAATGTTGTCCATTTTTAGCAATTATGGCTCTTTCACTTGGTAGATACCTATCTGAACGCCATACCACGAATTCAAGAAAATGGTATCTATGTGGAAATGAAAATTAAAGCAAAAGGGACTCCCAGAGACAAAACTCATCGCTATTATCTTGAAATTTCTGAATTTCGCAATTCTGCAGCTCATACAGATCAAATTCACATCTCATCTCCACAATTTTTTATTACAAGTCAATTAACGACAATTCATATAATTTCACTGAGACAGATGGAGGTGGGGTTTTGAGTTTAGTCTTACTTGATTGGGTTTTTTTCTCTTCCATGACCACAATAAATATGAACAACACTAAAAGGATGAAAAATGATAAATACCCAACAATTGATTGATCTATTGGAGATTTATGTATATTGGTGTTATGGATGCTGCACTTACTCTGTCTCGCTATATTGAACAAGAGAAATGGCCAAATAATGTGTAAATGAAACTTTATTGAATTATTGCGCCATGTTTGTCTTTTCAATTGTCAAAATTGGTTACCATTGGCACCCAAATGTTTGATGTCAGTGAAACCGCAATCGGGGGTGGGGAGGTAGGTCTTTAAGTTGTTTTCTTGGGGGGGGTGGGTCCAAAATCGTTATGGAGTCGCCATATCATAAAGCAATTTTCTCCATACATTTTTTTCGGAACCACCCCCGCCTTGCACCATAAATATCAGACGTACAAGCAGGCCCGAAACCAATTCTCTGTTATTGATCTGAGTGCGCTCATCTTTGTCGTTCAAAGACACACAGGCGTTAAATGCACCCTTTATTCACAATTAAAATCCCCTTTTTTTAAATAAAACATTATATAAACAAAGCAATAGGGACTAGCTACTAAGTAGCACTTGTTTTACATGAGAAATTTGTGTTGATTATGTGTAAAATGTTTTCATGAATCAAATTATAGTGGGCTTGATAACACTTTTGGAATAATTTTTTAGATTTTTGAAAATTTCCAAGATGACAAGATTTGAACATTTATGTTGTTTAGTGAGTCTTTTCATTACTTTATAGTGATAATTTCTTAGTATGTGATCAATTATTGACGATAAATTGGTTGGAAGGTATCTTAAAAAGGGTTAGAAATGAAGATAATCACAATTTTTTTTAGAACATGATTAACTAGTATGAGTGGAGAACTTCTTAAATAAATAGAGAAAAATATGTATTCTTTGTATTTAGCCACCACTTAAGCTGAAATCTTGAATTTCTTTTTATATAATATCTTCTACTTTTCTTGATAATTTCTTTTAATCATGTGTAAATTGTTATCATGTTTAAATTTTAGTAGGCTTGTGAGCTATGTTGAGATCTTTATGTTCAACATTAAGGGGTGAAAATGCTTCTAGAATAATCAGCGAAATTTTTTAGAGTCTTTTAGATGACATTACTACAAGCATTATATTGTCCCTATTTGTTGGTTGGATTGGTAATCCCCTAGTTTATAATCAATAAATAGTTGTTGTATGTAAATTTGAGGATGTTTTATAAGTGGTATTGGAGAAGAGACATTTATAATTATACTTGTAGCAAATAATTAACCTATACAAGTGGACAAACTCCTTGGAAACAGTAGCAAAATATTCACTTTATTAACTTTAATTTTATAAAACAATTAACACCTTGATATGATAATTTATTATATATTTATTCTTGTCTTAGGGAAACAGTGAAAGGTCATGGATCAAGGGAAGAGTACCTCTATAGTGGGCCCAAATGTCTATTGACAAGTTATGTGGTGGGCTCCCAAAATATATAGACAAATAATTTAATATATTAAGTTATACTAAGGTTTATCAAACCAGGGAATGGTAACTCCCAAATTGATTTTTACCATTAATGTAAACAACAGTATATAATATAAGGAGGTGTGGCCTTTGGGGTTCATATTCCAAGGGCACTTCCTATTCTACCTTTTCACTTTCCTTTATTTACATATTTTCATTTTTCTCACCCAAACTCTGAGGATTAGATGTCTAAAATCCACCCCCCCTCCCCCACTCGGTCCACCCTTTAATTTGAAGGGGTGTTTGTGAGCCCAAGCATAATTTTGAATCTTTTGTTTCTCTTCCAAGTTCTTTGATGAATATTTCTGCAATTTGCTCATTTAGCCTCTACATGATGTCGAATCAAATGACACTTTGTGTTGATATGTTTAGTCCAATCATGGAATTTGAGATTATTAGCCAACTTAATTGCAGAAATATTGATGATCAAAAGGGGAGTTGACTTGTTTCTCTTGCAAGTATTTAAGAATTTTTCTGAGCCACATAATCTCATTGGATTCTTTTGTAGTTGCCACATATTCTGCCTCCGTTATGGAATATGTCGGAACTGACTATTTGTGTGACCTCCAAGAGACAACTCCTGATCTAAGACTCATAACATAACCTGAAGTAGGCACTCCACTTTCCTTATCTCCATTAAAGTTTGAATAAGAATATCCAATCAAGTTGAAGTAATCCACTTGTTGGGTGTGGAGCCTAATTATCTTCTATAGTACCGGCATATTGGACCCCAGTTCAAAATGGGGCGGCAACGCCGCCCGAAAAATAATCGCTGCCGTGGCCCCGAAGCTAAAAACAGCTATAAAATTGCCTTGTAAAAGTATAGTAATTTCTAGTCAATCTGGGCCGTTCATTAGGCGGATGATCTGACGGTAGAACTTATGTTTTGTTTAGGGTTTTTTGCCCTAGAAGGCAACCCCTCTCTTTATATGAGGGCATTGTATTTGAGGCTGTGAGATAGATGTGTATTCGGTGAGCGAGAAACATAGAGGTGAGACTGTGAGAGAAAACAGAGGATATTACATCGGTTTTGCTGTAGGTTGTATCTCTTCATTTTGCTGGATAATAGAAAGGAAGGATTGGCTGTTCGGGGTGGACGTAGCCCAAACTGGGTGAACCACGTATATCTGTGTCTTTCTTGTTTTGTGCGTTTTCTGTGTTTATATTTCTGCAATATTTTATGTGTTCCATTGCTCCGTAATATATAATTTTCTAACACCACTTGTGAATATTTGAGTCAGAAGTCTTGATTTCCTTTAATGTACTTTAGAACTCTTTTTGCAACAAACTAATGTCCTTTCACATGGATTTTACATAAACCTGGAAAGGATTCCATCAAGAAATGAAATGTTTGGTATGGCAGTGGTGAGGTAGATAAGACTTCCCACAAGTTGTCTATACCTAGTTGTATCCTCAAATTTATTTCCTTCTTGAGAAGTGAGCTTCAAATTTTGTTCCATTGGGGCGGACATAGGATGCATTCAACCATGCCAAACTTGTTCATCAATTCTCCAATGTACTTCTCTTGAGAGAGGAATATATAACTTGGATTTTGGGTCACTTTAATTCCTAAGTAGTAATGAAGGTGTCCCAAATCTGTGGAATTTAATACAAGAGAGTTGAAAGCATTCCAAAATATGGGAAGTACAATTAAACGCGTCGAGGCTATGGACGCTCATTGTCAGTAAGGTTTTGCTTGTAAGGTACCGAGACATCTCCATTGGGGATATGGACGCTCATGAGAAGCGAAGCAATGTTAAAAAAAAGAGATAAAATATACACCTAATAGATGTTTACTTATCATAAAATTTGTACCTTTTCTATTCAAAAGTATGAGAAGAATATAAAACAAATTTCCTTATGTTGGATTCATTGTTTAAAAGATTGAGTAGATATTTAGTACTCTTGAGTTTATATCATTAAATTGTCCTTACGTGGGACCTATAAAAACTGGTGCAATGTTTGAGAATATTGTAAAACTTATCATTTTATTTTTAATAAGTTTAAGTCACATTATATTAACAACAGAGATAAACAGCCCCAAGGGTTAGCTCAACTGTTCGAGTCCCCGTTGTTAAGTACCTCGCCGATCGGGAGGTCACAAGGTCAATTCTCCTCGACGCCCTTAGGGTTAGGCCCTGCTAGTCTGGCCGACGGGCTTTAAAATATTCCCTTCGGGGTTGATTTGCCTAGATTTTTCCAAGGAAAAAAAAAACCCAGAGATAATTGCTTCATCCTAGTGCATCGCCATTTGTTGAGGCCTTAGAAACCCCCTATAGTTTTTAATAAAAGGCTAAGGGGTCCCCATATAAACTTTGGAAATAATAACTTAGCTTGATTTTAAATTACTATTTTTGAGTGATGTTTATGTCTCATAATGTTTCACCTTTGAGGTTTCCATCATCTTCCTCTCCTCGAGAGTTTTCTAGTGATATAAAATTTGCCTCGTTTCGATTCCCAAATTAAAAGTTATGGCCCTTAAAAGTTTTGTATTTTTTCTTCTATTTTCTTGCTAATGTGGCAACCTAGGTGAAGGCTAACAATGAAATACTCATATGTGCCCTCACACTCATGTGTACTTTTCCTTATGTTTTCAAATCCAAACCCCTGGGAACGTTTGTTAATTAAATTTCACGTTATCTAATGGACTTTTTCCCATCTCAGACATCAACTTCTCACCCGTTTTCATATAAATAGACTTTGAAAATCATTGAGAACTCGAGACCTGAGGTTCTGTTGTGCTATTCAACAATTCCCCATTTATTAATAGTAGTAGTTAATATTACATTAATAAATGGGGACCCTTTAAAAAATCCCTCCAAAAATAAACTTAGCATTTAGGCATTTTTCTTATTTAATTTTGGAATAAAGAAAGATATCAAAACCCCTTTTTTCAAAAGAACTACTAAATGTTTGCCTTCCCACATATCGCATGATTAAGCATTATCAAAAACCTTGCTAACCCACCAAATCTAGTGAAAAACAATTAAGAGGACTCTACGCTTTATACCTCGAAACTATCATATTTTTGACATAAGCTAGGTCCTAAAGCTTTTCTCTTCAAAACCAAGTCTCGCATCTCATATCGTTATTGATTAAGAGCCCGCCTTAAAATGTTATCTGCAAAACAAGCGAAATGTGAAATTGCGGTGGCATCATAACCTTTATCGCATCACATTTCGAGCATTCAAAAGAACATCGCAAACTTACCATCGGTTGATACATAGAAAAACTTATTAAAAAAGAGTCTTTACATAGAAAAACCTGACAAGTAGCTATGTTTTGAGACAATAAATGAGTCGCTCACATCTCGCATCTCACAGAAACGCAAGGGAGGGTAAGAAAAGCAAAAAGGCATAATGTGATATTGTGATCTGCGATATTGCTTCGCAAATCGCAAAATCGCCATTATCGCAATTCAAAGGCTCGCCACCCTAGAAGCTTTCTTCCTGACTTACGATGCATACATTTATGAGCATTAAAGCTAAGAGATAACGAAGCATTAGTGGGCATTTAGTAAGAGTTAACTGCATTTATGTGTGAAAATTCATTTAACGTGATATGATATCTTCTTACGTGTGTTCAAATAGAACTCCTTTTATCACCTTTACAAATTATCCACATTATTCCATTTTATGTTCATTGTCATTTGTGTATCCGATAGTTGTTGTTCTTCACTTTTAGGGAAAATCCACATAGCAAATCGTTGGGAGCAATGGTGAAGAAAAGGCAAGGCAGTTGTCTCTGAGAAATCATAAATGACTCATATATTTACGGATACTACATGCAGCAGAGAGGGAGGAACCTCTACGTGGGAAGCCATGTATAATATACTGGAGGAAGAGCAACCAAGGATTCTGGAAACGAAGGTCACAGTTGATGGACATGATTCGTCATACGCTTCCATGTTTTAGACAACATGCTCATTTCTGCATCGCATAGTTGTGCGTCCGAAGATAATCCCTTATACAGACATGGTTAAATGGGTTATTGATGAAGCTGACATCTCAGACAAATAATTAACAACCAAAAGCCAAGAGGTTATGGGATCTTTTACGCCAGACAACCTACGGCTCATGTACCACCTACCAGAGCCACAAGTCAATAAGCAGTTCATCGAGAAGTTTGTCAAAGAGAACGAGGACCCAGCAGACTGCACCTGGACCTGGTCAAATAATGAGGGAAAATCAAAAAATACAAGAACGGTATGTACTCTACTGCGTCTATTTGTCCCCCTCATAGTTTTGCAGCGGCCATGCTATGTAGACTATTTGGCAAACCTGATAGCACTAAATTTTCCCCAGAATGGCTGCCATTAATAGATGCAGCCGTAAACGCAACTATAATGAATTGGGCACAAATTTTGTCTGATAATTTAGCAAGAACAATAATGGAGTATAGAAGGAAAAGAAGTGTTGCTTTGAGGGTTTACCCTCCATTTTTTATGAGCGCCTATGTAATGGATGCAATTTGTTTTGGTTCGAAATTTCCTGTCATGGGATGGAAGTGGACTATCCAAAATCCACTTCCCATTCACATATACCATAAAGACATGTGGGAATCTCAGTTTCAACCACATTTTTACAAAATTTGTCATGGAGTTATGCTCCCTATCCACAAATGGCTTTATAACCGAGATGCCCCCAGGTTTTCCAAAGAAGCCGAGGTAGATATCCTCCCAGTGGCCAGATGGTTTGGGGAGGAAACATTTACGTATATCAGGGTATTTGGCAGCATTACCTCCCCCCATGTCCTCCCATACTATGTTCCGAACAAATTGATGGCTAGAGAGATAGCCTATCAAACAGCTAGTGAGGGAGGGATGAGCAAAACATTAAAGGAAGCAAAAAAGGCCATTTGGCCTACATTCCCTTTACAGTGTGGAGCATTTGCATTACATGACCTGGGGCATGCATTCAAGGAAGCAGAGATTATGTTATCTCTGCAGTTACCTAAATTCCCAGGAAGGCAATATGACCCATTCGGCATTGTCAAAGACTTTACCACCATGGTAAAAATAAAAGTATTCAGTAATGAGGAAGATGCATTTGATGACATCTTTTTGTAGAAAAACACATTCAAAGAGGTGAAGCATAAGGAAAAATTACTTTTTGACCGTGAAGATCTTGAAACCTTTTACAAGTACAGAGAAAGGAGGCTAACGAAGGTCCCATTGGACCAATTATTGATTGAACCAATAAGGGAGCCTACTCCCAGTGTAAGTCTAGAAGGAGATTCCAAAGAAAATTATAAAACTGATTCTGGAGCAGAATCCCAAGAGAAATCTACCAGGGAGTCAGAGAAGTCATCACAAAATGGGAAAAGCAGAAGCAGGGAGTCGGAAAAAGATACAGCCCAATCTACAGAAAAGACAGTTGAGCAAACTTCAGCTAGCAAACAGGTTGAAATCCATTCCACCTCCACACAGCCAATAAAACCCCTGGTGATTGATTTAGAGGAAGAATGGGACAAATTTAATAAAATTCTCCATACAGAGGAACAAACGACAGAGTTGCAAACTCCACAACAAAAAGCAACTCAAGAAATTACAGCAAAGGAGACTGTAAATACTCAAGAGGTAGAGCACATCCCTGTTACTCCCACCTTTGAAATTGTTTTGAGAATTGAGGAGATTCCCCCTCTAGATGTGTTTTATAGCCCACAACACAAAGCAGTTGTTAAAATACAAAGGAAGGAAAGAAAGTTGGATTCTACTGTTGTTACTACCCCTGATGATGAACCGATGGATGTTATCTGGAAAGACTCACCCATCGACCCATCCGCCAACCTTACTAGATTGTCACAGTTTGCAGGTGCCTATGCTGCAACGACCATCGACAAAGAAACGGAGGTGAAAATGTTGCTTAAGGAAAAAAAAAGATAAAATTATGTTGCTTGAACAACAATTACAGCAAGCAGAGACACAGTTAGCTATGCTTCAAAAAGAGTTCGAACATATGCAAATAAAACATCAAGCCAACTTAGCAGAGAAGGAAGCACAAATACAAGGAATAACTGATATACATAAAGATGATCCAAAAATTGATCAGTTTATTACTGAAGCGCTCGGCCTTAACTCCCAACTGATGCACCAAAAAGAACTATTATGCCAAAAGATTTCGCAATGGAATTCTTATTGTGAAACAAGCAACAAATTGACAAGTCAAGTCGTGGAAATGAGACTTGAATATGATGAAATCTTGAAAAAATTCTCTGACTTCATCACTTGGCAGAATTCAGAAAATGGGAGAAAGGACGACCTACCTAAACTGGAAGAGTCACACAAATAAATGTTATTTGCAAACTGGGGTTCTCGGCTTAGAGAGGCAGAAAAGGCAACAGGGACGCGGCAGTAGTAGCAAACAGTGTTATTGAAAATATTAATGAAAATTTACATAGCGCCAACCTTGTGGCAGAGTCCATTCCAGGTTTTCTTCCTAATGTAAAACAACTTGAACTACAGTGGAGGTAGGCAACAAAAAAAAAACAGAAGCAATTAGGCAAACGACCAGGTTCATCTGGGAAGCATATTGGCGACATTTAGTGAAACCTCACAGCCAGTGGATGACCCTGCGATGCCTAACCACTTCTACGGAGAAAATGGTGCCAGCACTGACCGACACCGTGTTCACTAGGTAGTTGAAAGTTGAAATCATCCAACCGACACAGCTCAAACCCATGACAGACATTTGCGATCTAAAAGATCAAATGCAGAACAGTTAGTCACCATGCTCATTTCTATTTTTGTTTTATTTTGCATAATTTGAGGAAGGTCGTTTAAACCTCCTCAACTATTTTTGTAATAACCTATTTTTAGTTTTATAGTTTAGTATTTAAACCCCTCTCATGCATTTAGAGAGGGGTCCATAAATTTTATCAAAAACAATTTTCAAAACATGCACCTTTGTCCCTTTGAGGAAGTTTCGGTGAAATTAATGGAACATGATTTATTTTTATCTTATCTAGCAGCTTCTACTGAAAATTGCACTTTTGTACTCTTAGATGGTGTTGGATGGATTGAAAGTAGATCAATATTGTTGAATCACATGAGTAGGATGTATTATAAATGGTACTTTTATCTTGTAATTCTCTTTTACTTGTGTATTAAGCAATAATTTATCTTCAAGTTGCTTATGTATGAAAGTTTGAATCTTGGTTAGCATTATTGCACTTCTTTATGATGATGGCCTATATTTTATGCTGAATGCATGAATAATTTCTTATGCGATATATCTTTCACAATCCTTTCAGCTTACTTTTTATATGAAACGATTATTGTTAAATGATTTCATTTCTCATTGCAATTGAATGATATTTATTACCAATTTCTTTTGGATATTATTGTAAATTGCATATTTCAATTTATTCCCGGGTATCGTCATAATTAGATAGTGTTTAAATTAGGATAAAATGCATGTGATTATTAGTTTAGATTAGATTACTTTTAGCTTAAACATTACTCCAAAATATCACATATTATTCCATCAGCACTATTATAAATTAGATTGGGGAACTGGTCCCATTATCCCCAGTCGGAACCATTACACCAAACGGAAAAGGAGCTGCCAACCAAAGTCCGAACTGGGTGGTTTTCCCCCATGTTGAAACAACGATTTTCGAGGCTTCAACATGTTCCAAGATGACATGGCAATCCTGTCACATGTCCCCTCACGACAATGCCACGTGTCACCTTGTTTTAGCCATATAAACCCGTCAATATTACCATTTTAACCTACCACATGGGCACTTCCACATAGACATGTCATCAATAAGCCACGTCAGTGTAGATACCAGGTCATCTTGAATCTCAGTTATTTTCGTTGGTAATTCTTCATAATCCCTCGAGAACCCAAGGTCCCTAGATATTTATCATCCCAAGATTATTTAACGTTTGTTGACCCCAAAAGTCTCCATATCTCAGACCTCGCCATCTTGAGAGAGCTCATCTCGATGATTCCATAGGATCCAATACATTTTCCCCCAATACCTAAGATCCCACGAATTAATGTTAATCTATGGAATCAAACGGTAATCATTATTAATTAAGTGTAATCACTCCTGAATACGGTTAATTCACAATGTTATTAAATGAGAAGTTTTATTGCATTTAAATTCAAATTGCTACCATGTCCAAAATATTAACCAATAGTCTATCCTCTATAGTCCTAGGCTTATATCCAATGGTATATTACCAGTGGAAAACCATAAAAACACATAAAAGCAATACTCCATTATGCATGTGGTATTAATCTCACAGATCCAATGGTCACAATTTAGGCATGAGACTGATTGAACAACTTCTAAGCGATAAATTCAAATGAGCGAATCTTGAGTTTTGGAAAGCCATTTTGGGCATGAATTGGTTCATCAAGTTGGAAGAATCGGGGAGAAAATCTGTAAGTGGCTAATTATATTTTAGTTCAAAGTTAGAATTAGTTAAAATGATCTATGTGTTGTATTGTGTTTTACTTTGTAAAACCAAATTATTTATAATTAAATCTTTTTTTAGAAGCTGAATTTGGATATTCCACAGTTTTCATCTTTAATTTGTCGACGTTTCGAGTCTAGACCAATACTCATCATCATGACTGATTTACAAAGAAGAGAGACAGTAGTAATAAATATGGTTAAAGTTGTGTGAGATGTCAAGTTTTGTAAGCCGACCATCTAAATGATTTGAATTTAAATTGATTTTTATTATTTAATTTTGTATTAATATTCTTATAATTTTTAATGATATATTACAAAGTTCTTTTAATTTTATTTATTTTACACGAATATAATTATTTTAATTTTTAATTAATTGCTTAAATTAAGTGCTATTGGTTTTGGTTTTTCAACTAAGTATATATCCCAACTAAGTATATATCCTTTGATAAATTACCTAATTTATGTTTTTTAAGTGAGGGAGGTTTATTGTTTTTCATTTTTATTTGTTTTTTGTTTTAGCGAATTGTTTATGTAATAAGTTTTTTATTTTCTTTTCTTTAATTTAAATTTAAATAAAATTAATTAATAATAATAATTTTGTTTTAATTAATTTTAATTTTATAATAATAATTTTGTTTATATTTAATTAATTTTGAAAGTTTAGTTTTTTAGGAGGTTAATGTAGTATTTAATGTTGCGTTTCTAAATTTATATGCGATTATGTTAATGGATTATTGTTAATGAATTATAAATAGTTTTTATGGTAAGGAGAGGAGCTAATTTGATCTATAGAGGAGCGGGTAAGATGAAGAGAGGTAGGAGGATGTGAAAGGGCGGGTCTTTTTTAATCCATAGGGGTGAGGAGTGAGGTACAATTCCTACTAATTTCCAAGCCTCCATCCCTATTGAGGTTATGTGGGTGTTTTATGATCTCAAGAGCTTCACGGAATTTTCGCTTGAAATGGTGTTTTTCATTGGCAATGACTTTTGTGTCTTCAAGGCATATATGGTGGTTTGTCTTACCTGCATGTTCAACCAAAGCTGAGGAACGGGTTCTTTCCTTACAGATATCTGCACTATGTTCTTTGAGCCTGATCCTGACTAACCTGCCTGTTTCCCCAATATAGTGTTCTCCATAGGAACAGTTGATAATATAAACACCTTTCTACTGGAGTTGTTCTTGGTTGTCTTTGACTGATTTCATTTTTTGTTTAGTAGTTGTCAAGGGTTTGAATGAGGTTTTGATATTCTTTTTTATGAGAATTTTGGCTAGTTTGTCAATTACACCATGAATATATGGAAGGTAGGCATTAGTGGTTGGGGGATTATTAGTTTTGTTTTTATTGTTTTCGGATTTGGCTTTTTGAATGGCTTTGAAGATGTCTTTATTATTGTATCCTAGGTTGGAAAATGTTCTTCTTAAGTAGGTGATCTCTTCCTCGGTGTGGCTCTCATCTGATATTCTACATGCTCTAGTGAAGAGGGTTTGAAGAACACCCATTTTTTGAGCTGGGTGGTGGTGTGAATCAGCGTGGAGATAATTATCAGTATGCACATACTCATAATTATCTCCACGTTGATTCACACCACCACCCAGCTCAAAAAATGGGTGTTCTTCAAACCCTCTTCACTAGAGCATGTAGAATATCAGATGAGAGCCACACCGAGGAAGAGATCGCCTACTTAAGAAGAACATTTTCCAACCTAGGATACAATAATAAAGACATCTTCAAAGCCATTCCAAAAGACAAATCCGAAAACAATAAAAACAAAACTAATAATCCCCCAAACACTAATGCCTACCTTCCGTATATTCATGGTGTAACTAACAAACTAGCCAAAATTCTCATAAAAAAGAATATCAAAACCTCATTCAAACCCTTGACAACTATTAAACAAAAAATGAAATCAGTCAAAGACAACCAAGAACAACTCCAGCAGAAAGGTGTTTATATTATCAACTGTTCCTGTGGAGAACACTATATTGGGGAAATAGGCAGATCAGTCAGGAGCAGGCTCAAAGAACATAGTGCATATATCTGTAAGGAAAGAACCCGTTCCTTAGCTTTGGCTGAACATGCAGGTAAGACAAACCACCATATATGCCTTGAAAACACAAAAGTCATTGCCAATGAAAAACACCATTTCAAGCGAAAAGTCCGTGAAGCTCTTGAGATCATAAAACACCCACATAACCTCAATAGGGATGGAGGCTTGGAAATTAGTAGGAATTGGACCTCACTCCTCACCCCCATGGATTAAAAAAGACCCTCCCTTTCACAGCCCCCTACCTCTCTTCATCTTACCCACTCCTCTATAGATCAAATCAGCGCCTCTCCTTACCATAAAAACTATTTATAATTCATTAACAATAATTCATTAACATAATCGCATATAAATTTAGAAACGCAGCATTAAATAATACATTAACCTCCTTAAAAACTAAACTTTCAAAATTAATTAAATATAAACAAAATTATTATTATAAAATTAAAATTAATTAAAACAAAATTATTATTAATAATTTATTTTATTTAAATTTAAATTAAATTAAATAAAATAAAAAAACTTATTACATAAACAATTCACTAAAACAAAAAACAAATAAAAAATAAAAACAATAAACATCCCTCACTTAAAAAACATAAATTAGGTAATTTATCAAAGGATATATACTTAGTTGAAAAACCAAAACCAATAGCATTTAATTTAAGCAATTAATTAAAAACTAAAATAATTATATTCATGTAAAATAAATAAAATTAAAAGAACTTTGTAATATATCATTAAAAATTATAAGAATATTAATACAAAATTAAATAATAAAAATCAATTTAAATTCAAATCATTTAGATGGTCGGCTTACAAACTTGACATCTCACACAACCATAACCATATTTATTACTATTGTCTCTCTTCTTTGTAAATCAGTCTTGATGATGAGTCTTGGTCTAGACTCGAAACGTCGACAAATTAAAGATGAAAACTGTGGAATATCCGAATTCAGCTTCTAAAAAACCACACCACAGAAATCTACAAACCATTATCTTTTTTTTTGTTTACGTAGTTACAAGTTTGGTCATTTCTGATTCTAAGGTTAAACTAGCACTCTTTAGGATTCAACCCCCAGCTAATTAAGATTAATGAAATCGATCTTATTTTCTATTTTTTTAATTGTTTGTTAAAACAAATTCATGGGAGTATGAATTTGAAATATTAGTTAATAGCTCAGCGTGAAGACCAAAGGAGGGGTCCCATTTCTGGAGAAAGGAATCAACGTTTGCACTGTTGTAAATTTGAATTCTCAGAAGAAATTTGGACCCTGTAGGATCGGACCATAGGGGAGATGTTGTAGCTTGGAGAAGCTCATGTTGTCATGAACAATCCTTGAAATCTTTTATACTTTGAAGCTTGTGACCAGATTTCATTTGTGTACCTTGTTGTCCAAATTAGAAGGTTGGTTGATGGCCTTTAAACTTATTCAATTTTTATTTATTCTCTGTTGCAGGTAAGTGTATTTTGTATGTTTTACATTGTTCTTAATTTCATGCAATTATAAGCTTATTTAAAACTAATGAAAAATTATATTTTTATGGTTGGTCAAACTTATATTAGAATTGAATATTGAATTCAGGTAGACTTGTATGTGATTTCTGATAACTATTTATGTAGTTAAATTACCTGCTTATTTTTTAACAAATGTTGTTGTTTTGTATGAACTATTTATGTGATGCAATAGTTCATTTTAATCCTAAATTCAATTAGTGATATTTGAATCTAAGTATGTGCGTGTGAGGCTCTGGTAACTGCTTACTTCAATTACTATAAGTCATATGAACTATTTATATGGTTTATCAATTCATCTTAATCTTGGATTCAATTTTGGACCTTTCGCTATGCTCTTGGTGTAGATTGGGGTGCTCCTTCTCTCGATTAAGGTGGGATAGATTGGGTTAGTTTTAGATTAGTGATAGGATAGTTCTTTCTATTTCTTGCATATTAACATAGGCTACACTTAGCTTTAAGGGATCATATTAGAAATTCTTCTTACGAGGATAAATATTTTCAGTGGTAATTGGGCCCACAAACAGGTCAGAATCACCATCCCAAACAAATAAAAGTCTAATTGGGACATGTTAAGGTGAAAACTCAACCCCTTCCCCCCTCCGCTGCCCCATTTCTTACTTATATATTCCAAATAATGGGGACCCTTTCCATAATTTTTTTGCTAAATCACCTTTTTAATATTTTCTTTTGGTTAAGTGTCCTACAATTTTGCTAATTTTTCATTTTCATCGGATTTCTATTTTGATTGCTTCATTAAGTTCAAATTTCACTTGCTTTCCATCGGTACTTGTTTCATCTCATTTGGTTACACAGTTTGGTGCTCATTCGAAGTTCAATAATTTTTACTACCTAGGTTTAAAAATGTACAAAATGTATATTAATTTAATTTTTGTAAATAAATTAGTAAGTGATTGTAAATATTTTTTCCTAGTTAGTTTTTACTAATTAATTCATTTTTCACTAACAATCCTACAAAATCGTTGTAGCGAAATTGTAGAATAATAAAAATTATGTGTTTTTGGGATCTCGTTAATTTATTCCAATTCCCAATTTTAAAAAAAATTACGAGACTTGAAATCTCAAAATTGCAAAGTGGTTGTTGTTCATTTTGTCAATTTTTTAATTACCAAGTGGTTGTAGTTTATAATGGATGAGTCCCACTCCATGTGGGCCCCACTTCACCTTATACCTCCCACTCCAACCATACCTTGAGGCTTATATAATACTGGAACTCTTTTATAAAAGCTCCGATGAAACATTCTTCACACCTCCAATGACATCAAGTCCCGATAAATAAAAATCTCGATATAAAAATCACGATAAAAAACTTTTGATAAATAAAAATCCCAATATGTTATATCAGACCTCGACATTTATGTTTTATGTCGAAACTTTCACATTTTAAAATACCCGATCTTCGATACTCCAATTACTCCTTAAGCCTCCCACATGTAAAGGTCTTCAATGTGAAGACTCATAAAGAGTTCCCAATAGTCACTATGGAGTTTGTAATAACGTTTATTAATTAATTTATTTAATACTTTAATTTAATATTTTTAAATTAAATATTAATTAGTTTATGTAATATATTTAAATTATATTACATAATTAATTTGTAATTAATTTAATTAAATTGTATATCATTAATAATTGTATTTAATTAATGTGATGATTGTAATTATTTAATTTAAATTATATAGTTAATTAGAATTATTAATTTAATTTAGATTAGAATGTTTAATCAAATCTTTATAATTTTAGCTTAAGCAGCGATTTTTTCCAGAATTTTAATAGTTTTGACTCTTCAATTTTGGAAGCTCATAAGTTGAGTTTTATTTGGCCAAATGAGGCCCAGGATGACTCATTAGATAAATAAAATCATGGAGAATATCTCTGAAGTGGTTGCATGACCAGATTTTGTCATTAAATGAGTCTAAAATTTAGTAGAAAATTAAGCTCCGAATTTGTAACCAAAATTAATTTTCTGAGTTTAATTTTTGCATTTTCATTTACTCAAAACATTTGTTGATTGTAGATCCATTTGTTTATGTTCTCTTTGACCAATAAGATCTTTACAATGATCAGTGGAAAGCTCGGATTTCCTTTTATTTATTTATTTATTTGAATTTTAGTTTGAGATGTTTGTTTTCAGGATTTTGTATATTTTTATTTTTATTTGCATTTTTAATTTAATTTTGATTGGTTTTTGGCAGGAGAACAGTTGAGGAGATGTGGAAGAGAAGATTTTGATCAATGGTATTGCTCCAATGAGAGAGGAAAAATAATGGTGGCCAATCAAATTTGTGGGAGCAAATTCATTTTCCAAAATAATTCTCTCATTTTGATTTTGATTTGTAATTATAAATATGGATTTTACAGAATGTAATAGGGGTTCCTCTCTTCTGAAATCTGTAATTCTAAAAGCACTATTGTAATAGAGGTTTCATGTTGTAGGTAGAGAGGATCAATCTAAGATTTGGGGATTATTGGGATTTGCCTCTTTTTATTCTGGACTGTGTATGAGAGGTAGGGCTTGCAACAATTGTAGCCCTTTCTTTTAGCAATAGAGTTTATGCTTTGGAGGAGATTGTAGGAGATCGGAATTAAAGAACGGAGCAGGAGACCAGGTTTTAATAAATTCACATTGAAAATTAGACCAATTTTTAATAACTTTGTATTAGAAATACTATTATTTTTAATGTGAATTTCATTCTTGATGGCAGAATTATGTTAATTGGATTTATATTGTGGACTACTGTCAATATGAATACTTGTCTTACAGATTAGCTATCTAATTTGTTTGTCTCATGAATTTGTTGTCAATTGTATCTTTTGCTATGATATATTAAAACCATATTATGAGTAACTATTTACTCAGAAATATGTCATCTAATTCTGATTTAATTTCCATTGCCATTATGAGAACTACTTCCTAATGTTATTGGTTCATCATTCATTGTTAATAAATCTCTGAACAACATGTTTGATAATTATAATATTAGTTAATTGAACTACTTCATTAGCTACATATTCATCTTAAGCCAGACATTTTAAAATCCCAATTATGTTAATATCTTGCTCTCGGTTGGGTTAGATCTACATCTTCCTAATCGAGATAGGCATAGGATTTCTTTCCTTTTGCTTGCATTCTAGCATAAATCTGCAATTTAGATTAAATCTTGCATTCTAGAAGTATTCTTCTAAAAAAGGCAAAACCATAGTTGTGGTTTGGCTGAGCCTTAAATCAACTTAAGGATTTGCTTCCTTGTCCATGCACAACAAAAAGGCTAATCCGATTGCTCTTTCTTTATTGGCAATTTAAAAACATACTTTAAGCCAACAAAGATAGCGAGAAGGTCATTGGACCTAGTTTAACCAGTTGGAACCACCATTCCAAACGGAAAAAGAGTTGCTTTAAGTTTACGACGGGATGATCTCCCTTATAATGTTGAATGGTCATTTCAGGCCATCAACAAAACCTTAACCAAGTGATCTCCCCATTATTAACTTGATCAATTTCAAGCATCAACACTAACTTAACCAAAAACATATTTTTTTTTGGGGTATAATCTATTTCAAAAATATATCATGAAATAATAATCACCACCTCCAAACATACACTTTTAATGAAAGTGAAATCCCTAATTTCAACTTCAAGTCTATTAAATGGATCGGAGTAATGTGATTGAGAGTCCTTCACATCCTCATATTTAGGTTACAGCACACTTTAATATTTCGACTTTGGAAAATATTAACGTAGTGGGAGAAAATATTATAAATGATATAATTGCACCATTAAATAGGTGGATGTTCTCATAACTAATCGTGTTTTGTTTTTAAAATTGAATGAAGGGTGTATGTTAAAAAAATTTAATTACATAATAATTTATTGAAGTTAGTGAAGTTAGATATTGAGTTTGATGCATATTTATATAGGAATGAAATGAAATACAAATTTAAATATAACTATAGAGTTACAATAAGAATAAACTTAAATTTATTAATAATAAAATATTGAAAATTGTTTACATGTAAAATGGAAATAAACTAGCTTGGGCAATGGTAGTTATCTCTGAGAAGAGATGTGACAGCTACATGTCTTCTAAACTATGTTACAATGAGGCTCGGAGGAATTTTTATCATAAATAAGAAATGTGAAACCATAATCCTATGAGATGAAGCACCAATGATTTTGGGTCTTGTTGGGGTAAGTTGGACCGCCAACTTCATGGGGTCTTAACTTTGGCATACTATCCCCATTTGGCTATCATAATACCTCATTTTGAAGATCTCCACAAGCAGGCGAAGAAAGAATATGAGAAACAAACTTTGGCATTTTTCCAGTCTTTTTGTTTTCCTAGAAAATGTCTTTTAGGACCTCAAAACGACTCTGAAAGTTTAGGACCCGAAAAATTGCCAAAAATGGAAAGTTGTTCTAGAATTAAGGAAACTGAAAGGAAACAACATTGGAGGTCCAAGTGATATAGGTGGGTGGCCACCAATATCCACCTAGATCAAAATTGACATTTGAGACCTTTTTTTGTGGAATAATGGACTTGTGTTTGCATAACAATTTGACTACTAAAATTTATAAAGGTGTATGTACTTTATTCCCCTCTAAATTTGAACTTGTAACTTTTTAGGAGAAAACATATACCTTAACCATTAAATTATCTCTCTCAATGTTGAAATTTAAACGATTTTAAGTTTTAGTATTATGATTAAAATATGGCAATATAATTAAAAGTAAAATCACAATATATCATTTAAATACTCATTATAAACTAAATATGTTACATGTATGAATTAAAGTTCAGTACAAAAAGATAACAACTTTTTCCATCACCCAAACTAAAACCGTTTTACATCATTAATATTTCTATCAAAACTTTACAAAATTTTATTTCATACCCTAATTATCCTTAATATGAAATTACTTTGAAAATCAATAAATATCTCATAACTTCTTCCATCACATCTTTTCACCATAATTTTATTGACCATTAATCCACTTAAAATTATTTTTTAATAATACTGCACTTTTAACCCTTGCCTCTTATATATTTATTAATTATTTATAAATCATCCCAAAAACATAATTTTAAATTAAGTATTATAATTCACCCCATCTTTCTTTTTCTACACTTCAAATATATAGTAATATTTACACTGACACCATAATACAAACACATGATGTGACCTCTTGACATTATTCTTACATAACTTCAACCGTGCTGACCATGACTTAATCCTTCCACCCCGCGTCTCCCAAAAAAGAAAAGCGTAAAGCCAAATACATACGGTGGAAAACCACGTTATACCTAACTTTAAACACCATTTAGGTATGGTTGTCATCTAAAACTATTCATCATACCTAGTTGTCATTTAAAAATACTATGAGGGGTGTTTAAGTTAGATTGAGTTTCATGTGTTTTTCGTTACAAACATTGTAATTTAGGTTGATTGTTTTTTTCCTATCTAAGTAGTTGGATAGTTTAATCTAGTTACCAAACAAAAAAATTGTTAAAAATTATAATAAATTCTCACAAGTTTTATAGTGAAATTGTGTATTGGTCAGTTTTCAAAATATATTGGGTTGAAAGAGTTTATTAGTCGTGCAATCCTAGGAGAGTTGAAGATGAAAAACACTTTCTCTTAGATTATCCATCTTGTACTCACATTCAATCTAATTTTCAAAATATTTGTCACACTACCAAGCTTCTTGGTCATTTAACTCAATAAAACTTTAGTGATTTAGGAGCATTTTTCTAACTTCTTTTTTAGAATAGATATAAAATGTTAGAGAATTATAATTAATCTCTTACTTAGGTTTGGTAAGCCATATTAATCTTAGTGGACATTAATCATCATCATCATCGATTTGAAACATGTTCCATTTAGTGTGCAAAGTTGTCATTTGAGCCCACCACATATTTAAAATTATTGTTCCCCCGATCGGGGTGATGAAGGGGGAGCTTACGAGCAGGAGGACAGTGCAGAGGAGAGGACAGTCAAGACAGCCACCTACTGTCGTTAATCAGGATCAACAAGACGTGGTGGCATCTTGCATGATTGCGGGAATTTCGAGGAAGAAAAGGGGTAGGAGTGTGGTGGGAGAGGTAGGAAGAAACGGCGGCAGTAGTGGGATGGGACGTAGGGTAGATGGGAAGGGGTACATGAGGGTGGCAAGGGTAGGAAGAGAGCCCAAATTGCAGCAAAGGAAGGAGGGGAACAGGGCAGCGTGAGTGACGAGATCTTCGGAGGCCGAGCTCAATTCCGGGTATGTTTCCTTTGGCTTACCTCCTGCAATTTACTCTGTTATGCATAGTATGTTGGAAGAGGGGGGAAAGCTAGGACACGCAGGGGAGGGGCCGTGTCTAGGCGGGTCTGAGGACTGCGTTGTGAGGCAGCGAGAGGAACAGAGCATAGGCATGCCTAGGGAATGTATTAGCAGGGAAAAGGGCCAGCCCTAGAAAACTAAGGCTAAAATCCAGGAGAAGGACAGGATGGCAGAGGGCTTGACCACAAACCTCAATCCAGGGGTGGAGAGACCATCGATTCTCCATAGTGACGAGGGAGGCTGGAGTGGGGAAGGAGTGCTAAGAGGCAAGGATATGTTGGGTTATGAGAAGATCGAAGCTCCTAGAAAGCTAACGTTTGTTGTTGACAATTGTAAGCAGGAGCCAGTAAAGGAAAAGATTGCACACCTAGGCAGAGGCCGGGGTCGTGGGGGCAGAGGATGCCAGAGCCAGGCGTTTAAAAGCGACCCTTCAACTTTGACACCGGCATGTCAGAGAAGAGGCAGGAAATCTATCAAGACGACTGCCCATGAAGCTGCTCGCCCATACAGAGAAGGGACAGATGTTGACATTCGTCACCTCATCCAGGAGATGGAGGATAGCGTCATGGGAGAAGATTCTGAGCCAGAGATTGAAGAATGGGGGGATATTGTCCCAGACCCAGGGCACACCAGAGGCCGGATGACGCTGTACAGACAAGCATTGCACGTGTATTGGGTTATGAAGCGTTTACTGGCCAGAGCCCTGGAGCAGGTGGCGGGGGAAATGGCAGAAATAGCACAAGGTATGCCCAATATCAAGAAGGACATGAAAAACTTGCAAATTATCATGATTATGCAAGACAGTAAGCTCGAGGAGATTCAACAACGTTTGATGAAGCTGTCTCAAGCGCCAGGCGACTCTGCTGCTGCACCGGCTATTGTGGAATCTGACAAAGATGATAGAAAGGAATAGTTTTTCTGTTTCTAGTTTTGGATTTTTAGCAGATAGCTTTTTCTTTTCCTGTGGTTTATGTTAGTTCGGAACTTGAATAGTGTTTCTAGATGTGAAGTTTATTTAGCTTGGAATTAAAGACTAAGAAAATTTTGTTACTGGATGGCATATAACAGACTCAGGTGGCCAACAGACTTGGTTTCCCATTTGGGCAAGTTGAGGCCACCATATTGTTTATACATGGAACAACTTGTTTTATAAATAGAAGACGAAGGAACTACCGCAACTTACAAAAAAAAAAAAATTAAATTAATGTTCTTTTAAAGTAAATAGTTTATTTGTTGACTAATTTAAATGATGTGAATGGCTAAGAGAGATTTTCTACTCTTTTTACTTATGTTTAATTTTTAACTTATGTTTAAATTTTTTATGAAGGCACCTTGTGATAAGGTTAAAAAAGTAGATTTTTTTGTGAGTAAGATCTTTCATGAATGTATTTTTGGACATCTCAACCCTTAACAAGTCATAAATTATTAATATATCTCACTTACAAGTTGTTAAATATAATATTGATGTTATAATAACCGTTAATAAATTTTATCTTAAATATCATCTAAATTACTCCAATTAATTAATAATTCGCTACTATATATAACAAACTATTAACTATACTTTTCAAATTATAATGAAAACCAATTAATTTAAACTACTTTAACAAAATATAAATTTGTGATTTCAGTATAGAAAAATAATTTTTTATATTACCTAAATGGCAGAGTATTCCACAATAATGAGAATTCTCACTAAGATGCTTTTCAAATTTACTTTAATCAAATTCTCAACTACTCATAGTTGAGAAGAAAAAAATAAAAATAAAATCCAACTGAAAAACGATTGTCAAAATCTTCCATGACAATAAGAATTCTCATCAACAATCTTTAGGTCCACCTATAAGAACCAATGTCTTTGCCTCTGAAAGTGGCAAAAGCATGCTTGATGTCAAAGGAAAGTAAGTGGAGACATCCCGTACTACTTCTAAGTAAAGGTCATGTGAGGAGATTCATCTATGTTTTTGAAAGATGGTGATATTTTTACTACTATTTAATTCCGTAAATATATTATGTATAAATATACTTGTTGGTATTTAATATATTAATTAAATTAAAATTTATAATTGATATTTAATAAATAAAATAAAATCATATATATTATCTTATTATGAAATTATATAAATTTTCATATATTTATTATAATAATTTTAAATTATATTATTAAAATTTATGAAATATATTTATAAATAAGTTTTATATTTTTTTATTAAAAATATCTTTTTTATGGGTGATCAAGTTAGTAAAAGGGAAAATGTGTTGTCACCCCACCAACCCATGAGCTAGTAGTACGTGGTAACACGCTTTTTTCGTAATTTAATTAAGACATGCATATTATACATATGGTTGCCACAACTCTCCACCTAATAGGTTTGTGTCGCATTCATTGTCTTAGCCCGATTAAAAAAGGGAATTATAGGAGATTTGTAGTGGTTTCATATCGTTGACAGTTCAACTCTCATGGATTTGGACGATAAGCACAATCCTATCAATCATTTGGCATTCAATGATTATCAATCAATGGTTATCTAGTTGAGACTTCACATGCTTCATAGGGATGCTCATAGAAAGGACTGGTAGGAACACAATAAAATTGGGTCTCCTCAGTAATTAGATGTCGATCCTTATTTGTTGGTGTCGAAGCCCAGATTTTTTTTGTTTGTTTAATTTTGTTAAGTGTGGGACCACACAAGAGGATTAAGGAGCATAGAAGAGATGGATGGCACACAACACAATGTTGGCATAGGAGGTAAGGCGTGGTGCAGGTCGATATCACGCAAGAAGGAGATAGTGTTGCCCGAGAACATGAGGCACATACAAGGAAATATTGGCAATTAGGATTTTGTAGCATGATGGAGCCGACAAAGGATGTTGTGGTAGGTAGGAGGTTAGAGATATTTTGTTGGAGAAGGACAAAGGGCAAAGTGGGGCAGTTCGGCGGGAAGATATTTTGAAGGATCGTTATTACGCATGGGCCAGCTCAGGGATGGGATCAGGAAATATCCCAACGGTTTGCAAGACAACTAGCAATAACCAAGTAGAGGGCCGAGAAGATTCGAAGGGCTTCCAGGCGAGGATAAAAGGAGGTGTTGAAGATAGAATGCGGGTTGCACATTGGACGAAGGAGGAAGCGGAATTGTAGAGCCTTCCCTTGGTTGTGTAATGCCTTTGTAATTTCTGCGTCTGAATGTCTAGAGTTGTAGATGGGTCTGTTATAGCCAATAATTGTTTAGCAACCTTATTGTACTATTCATGCATATGGGTTTGGACTGCAAGTTTTTGTCCACTGTTTGTACATGTTATGGATTTGAAAGGTTGGTGAGCTCATTGATCTAGTGATTGTAACTCAACGCATGATGCATTTTTCTTCTTTTATGATATTATAATCTAATGGATGTTCAAGTTGCCCCATATATTTTGTGTTGATGTTTGAATCTCTAATGTTATTTATGCCATATGGAATTTATATATGTTAACAGGTTATTTATGGTCTCGAATATTTGTGAATGTGTGTAATGGTTGGGTTGTTCATAAGGCGGTTAAATATAACTAGATTGCAGTTTCTGCCTATAAAGGAACTGGCCTTTCGAATTATTGATACACCTACTAATGCCTAAGAGTGTAACTTCATGTGACTTCCTGTGCGTTGTTGCCTTTGACTTATGCACAGTTTGGTGAGCAGGGGAACTTAAAACACTGCGCGACATGTATTACTAGGATAATGGTAAGGTACTTGTCAGTGGGAGTCCAGTGTCATGGGACAGACATTCTTGTCAAATTGCAGAAAATTGGTTTCGATAGTCACCCATTAGCATATCGAATGAGACTTCGCCCACTTTGTAGGTGTCGCCGAAAGGGCCAATGCTGAGCAGGTTTTTGTTGGCCATTGTGTATCAAATCCCAAGTGTATCAGAAGCCTGAGTGCTAACAAATGGTTCTATTTTCAAGACTAGGATGGTTATGTGACGGGATTGTCTTGTAGGAATGTGGAAGCCATGTAATCCTACCAAGAAGGAGATTACTAGGTGGCTTCAGAAGGAGCAGTAGTTTGCAATGAAGGAAATCATAGATAGGAAGAAGATCACAGAGAAATTGTTGTAGAAGTACATGCATATGTATTTCCATGAAGTTTTATTTGCAGAGTTCCCAAATGTCCTTACAAAGTGCATCCAATGGTTAAAGGACAATAACCAGACATATTGCCACAACGGGCCGAGGAAGTGGACACTAGAGGAAGTACGCCAGATCCAAGCAGCGAGCAATAAAACTTCTCAAGTAGTTGATTTATGGTTTGAAAGTGTGTTGGAAGGGTACATTGTCGAATTTCCATTGGAAGCGATGGTTTCCTACCTTATAATGGAGAGGAAATTTTTTAAGGGACTGAGAAGCAAGTTCATAAGGTCTATACCATTACTTATCAAGGTGTTGTTATACAGCCACGAAGTTATAACCTTGGACTCCAATAACATGAGCAGCTAAGTCGCTAGTTTGTAAGAGGAAGTGTGGGAGAAACATGAGGTGGTCTGAGGGAAAGGAAAGGAGAAGATGTAGAAGAATTGTGGTGGAAGCTAACAATGGGCCAGCTAGAATTACATATAAGAAGGAGAAGGGATAGGATGAAACAAAAGAGTTACGAGGGTGGAAATTTGAGGAGTGGAAGGAGGTTTCGACGAGGTGACGCGGGAAGAGGCCAGTCAGTGTCGATGCCTGCCGAGAGAAGAAGCCCATAGGGATGGACTAGGAGAGGATGCCGAAGGACAAGGAGTAGTGCTAGTGACTAGAGTTATGAAGTCACAGTTCGACACGCTGCAAACATAGGAAGGAGAAGGAGAACCATTGAGTCCACGCAGTACAAAAGCTTTAGAACCAGAACAACAGAATCAGACAGTGCTTGGTTTTAAGCCTACGACCCTGCTTGCATACATGAACCAGGAGGTAAGTATTAAATGCACTGATACTACTAGTGTAGAAGGTAATTATAGTCAAGGAGGAGGAAAAACTAGTAGTATTGGAATTAGTCAGACTATAGGAGGATCGAAACTAGGTGCTCAAGCTAAGAATGGTGCACAATTAGGCACACAATTTTATGGTAGTTTAGCAAGTACATGTGGGAGTACTTCATTAAGGAGTACCATGGAAAATACAATGGTAGACGTAGACTTACAAATGCCCATGTTTCATCGTGTTGGGACCGAGGACCCATAACAACATTTGTTTGTGTGCAAGGTCATCTGGAAAACCAAAAAGGTCCAGGATGAGGCCACGAAGATTGCACAACTGGAAGCCACTTTTAGAGACCGCGCATTGACGTGGTACATGAAATTCAAAAGCGCAACTCGATTTCGACAAAACATGTTTCTAGTGGAGATCAAGCAGGTGTTGATAAGGGAGTTCTAGAATTTGAATTCGGAATCCTAATGCATTACAGAAATGAAGGAAATCAAGTAAGGTCTAAGTGAGCCAGTATGGGACTTTGAGCAACGATTCAAAGTTTTAAAGGACAGGCTAAATTTCGAGATCCTAGCCTCACAACATAAAGAATGGTTCAATATGGGATTGTTGTCGCGTATCAAAATACCACTAATGAAACAACAAATAGGCAGCAATCGAAGGCTTTAGAACTTGCACTAAGAAAAGCACCAACAAGAGGTGGAGGTGGTAGTCGCAAGTTCAGTCACAACTGGTTGCATTAA
The DNA here is from genome assembly GCA_031772625.1 of Pinus tabuliformis. Lineage (NCBI taxonomy): Eukaryota > Viridiplantae > Streptophyta > Pinopsida > Pinales > Pinaceae > Pinus > Pinus tabuliformis. The sequence goes on from CM062812.1 coordinate 36,026,427, forward strand.
CCTTACAACTTCAATAATTGAATAAGGGGGAGGAAAAGCGGGAGGAAGTATGGTGCACCATTTGTTGGACAGAGGGTTACCACATAAATGAATGCAAGTTGTTGACAGACTACATGGAGACTAGCGTAGCGAATCTGCTTGTGCAAGGTAGAGGAATATGGTATGAGATATGTCGAGTGTGGGGTCGTATATCGGTCAGTTGCACGATGATGCAAAAATATGAGGCTACAACCCGCATTGTGTTTTGCGACTTTTTCAAATCTATAGGGCATGATATCCATCAATGTTGCGCACTAGAGTTGATGCATGAGCACACTTTTGACTCATTTTGAGTGCAGGGACTCGAAGGGACATAGGCAATGATGACTGTATTCAACCAATCTAGGTATAATTAGGGTGGATAGTATAATCAACAAGGTCGAGAGTGAGGCATGGTGGCTAGAGGACTTGGAGGACTGGGTCGGGGAAAAGGAGGATTCGACCGTGGACAAAGCACCATAGTTTGTTACAATTGTGGTCAACAGGAGCATTTGGTTGAGATTACACTAACCCTTGTTGCACTTGTATCTATTGCAAATCATTATACCATCTGATTGATAATTTCCCCCAGTTGATTTCCACGTGGTAGGAGAAGAAGGGACCCAACATGCAGATGATAGTTATCCAACCTCGCAGGACCCAACATCGGGTTAGTGCAGTGACTCGAGGAGGTGTCAGGACAGGGGTAGATGCTACGAATCCATAGACACTGCAACCACCTCTAAAATTCAATCCTGTGTGAGAGAAGACTCTATATAAGGAGGCATGAAGGGAGTTGGTCACGGCAGAATGGGATAGGTCGGAGGTTATGCGCAAAGCGGCCATGCCGGAGGTATATGACAACTCTACTAGAGGAGAGCATAGGACAATCGTAGATCTAGTTCAAAGTCTGCTAAAAAGTTTTTTAGAGCTGTAAAATACCCCTAGGCCTTAGAAAAGTTCAAGAGGATGGTGGAGCAGTGTGCTAACGGATCTGAGGTAAACATTGCATGGACTAATCCGTGCAAAGTAAACTAGGTGGCACGCAGGAAGATTACTAGCAAGGAGTTTCAATTTGGTGTGCAAATTGGGGAGTATGATATGGATAAGATTAGCTTGGACTTAGGGTCCAATGTAAATATTCTACCAAAAAGCACGTGGGAATTGATGGGGAAGTTGAAGTTGACTTGGTCTCTGATTTAGCTCAAGTTGGAGAACCAACATCATATATTCCCTATTAGATGGTTGACAGGAGCTCTAGTGGACATCAATAGGGTGTCAAGCACTGCTGACTTTGAGGTGATTTAGATTGTGGATGACACTAATCCCTATCCTGCTTTATTGGGGATTGACTAGGATTTCGACAACCAAGTAATTATTAATTTAAAGAAAAGATAGATAATTTTTTAGGGTGGAGATATCTAATTCATAACAACATTGGACCTGCGGGAAAGAGACTGATATTTCGAGCCTACATGCGAGGTGTAGCTTTAATGTGAGTCTCACTACTCGATGAGAAGACTAAGTAAATCCCACAACTAATGGAATGTTGAGCTGGAGTAGTATTGGATTCTGCAGTTCAAATTCAGAAGAAGCTTTGGAGAATTGGCATAATAGGCTGCATGAGGTTAGAATGAAAAGATGTGTGCACTTCATGATGATGGTGCACTGGATAGGAATTGAGGTGCATAACCCCCCTCACTTTGATGGATTGTCAGAAGTAGATATTTTTGTATAGGAGTATGAGGACCAAATACTGGAATGTCAGAGGATTCCTGCACTAGATGTTGTGTTGCACTCAACCTTAGCCAAATGGTGGGTTGCGCATAAATAACAAGTCATGGGATGGCAATAATGTAAAAAATTGATGAAGGTTAGGTTTAGGACTAGCTTTGGGTCCCTAGAGATAAATATTCAGGCATGGAGTGCCCTAGGACACACCTGAAGTGGTGTGTTGCAGCATGGACCAAGGGACGAGTACCACAACAGGAGTGGGTGCATCAATTCATACACACCTTGGACACCATTCCAACTAACTGGTATATTGAGTTAGAGGTGCGCAGAGGAACACAGTATTGGAACAAAATGGCGCAAAATTTTAGGGCCACCTTTAGTTTTGAAGTGGAGGAGCTAGCGTCGGATGAAGCCTTAAAGGTGTTGCAATAGAAGATATTTGCCACAAAGGAACTGATGTTGGACAGGAACACACCACTATGCTCGATGCATCGACATATGCATCGATCACAAGAGTTTTTGGAGTGTTATAATGTAGCAAAGAAAGGAGAGGATGAAAATGATCCTTGCAACATTCAAATTCTGGAAATAGAAGGAGAATGTGATGTAGGTGGACCGCCATTACAATTTGTAGAGTACACACAATCTATCCAAATTCGAAAGGTGAACATTAGGATAGAAAAAAGTCCCAAGATGGTGGTCGTTGGGGACTATTAGGACAACGACACCATCAAGAAGGTTGTAGACTTGTTGCGCGAGTACCAGGATCAAACCCTTAACACTTTTGAGGAAATTGAAGGGACTACCACAGCTCAGGTCGAATATGTAGAGGCAAGTGGAATGACTATGTGTCACAAGAGTATGGCAGCTACAATCTGTAGTCAGGCCATGTTCCAAGGATCTGGCTAATTTAAACAAGGGTTAATAGGAAGGGGCGTTATCCCCTATGTATATATGTAAAGTCTAATGTAAATAGGTTAGGGATGAATAGGTTGGAGTGATAGTTGGATTATTGATTAAAACTGTGAGGAAGATATGGTGCAACCCACCTCAGTGCGATGGGAGGAAAAAGGCTAAGCTAGAGGTAGGACCATGTAGGAGTATTTTCAAGGATGGACAACATGTCGTGTTGGGGGTAGCCCCACCAAGGAGTAATCATGTGAAGAATTCAAGATGAGAAATAGTAACGATTTTGCAAACCAAGCACATCGATGATGGTGTATCTTAACATGTGAAGTCTAAGAGATTCAAGTGACGGGAAGGACTGAGGAGCCAAATGAGATTAATATTGAGGTAAAGAAAACAAAAGTAGCTGAGATTGAATAAGACAAGAAAGATACCACATGTGAGCCATCATATCTGGTTGATCTAAAGGGAGATTTTACACCAGGGCTATGCAGGAATACTATGATTCAGATAAGAGATTCATAATAGAAAAATCAATATCATAATCTGCTAGGACAAAGAGTGGGAAGGATGGAATGCTATAAAATAACACCTAAAGGATGAATGAGAATATAAAAGTGCTTGAAAGAAAGTTTCAGAGTAGTTGGAGATCACAGAGAATAATAATTGTTTAGAGTTGAAGAAAGGTGTAGTGCAAGGATGGCGTAAAGAGAGAAATGATATAATGAGATGCACATAGGGAGTTGAAGGAAGAATGAATATGGGTGAGGAGATGGCGAGAGGAGATACCATAGGTATTGGCACCAATAAGAGGACTCGACTATGGAAAAAGAGATTGCGTCAAAGAGAAAAAAAAATGGAAAACCAGAATGGGAGATTTAGTCCAGAAGGGGTGGTTAAGTTGTATCAGGTGGCCTAGACAAAGAAGGGCCCCCGCTACTCACAAATATGGTTTTATGTCATACTACAATCTCAACAGTTAGTATAGTCTAACACCCCTTGAAGGAAGGCTTTGCAAGTCCATATGGAGGAGCAAGGTTGGGACAATTCCCACTCTGGGAGGTATAACAGTAGGACGAGATTTTTCCCTAGTGCATGATGGTAGGAATGTGGAACCTTACCCCTAACTATTACTTTAAATCAGACATAATCCCTATTATGGCTTGTAAAAGGAGTCAGAATCAGTTTGAGGAAATGGGATGGCTAGTTGAAAAAGGTTGAACCACCCCACCCCAATAACCCTCGAAGCATCTTGAAAAAAGAAAGCAAACTAAAATCCTACCATTACCTGTCAAAGGAAGGAGCATGTACGACCATAGGAAGGAGATAAATGTCAAGGGAAAACATAGAACTAAGACCTGGAGCAACAATGGTGGTCAAGTTTCTCTTTATGAGAGCACTGCTGAGGGGAGGGGGGTTGTGGCTGACCCCTCCTCATCTGTTCGAAGAGCTCTAAGGTAACCAATGATCTGATTGGGAAAATTAGTTTTGTTGTGCTAAATTCCTTTTCAGAATATGTTAAAAGTGATTAAGGATTCATATATTAATTGCAAGTTTAAACATGAGTTTTTGAGTGCTTTTATGTAAATTTTATGTGCAAATTAACATAACAAATGACTGAACAACAACTTATAACAAACATAAACATCACCATAAGCAGTATCACAGTAGCACATGATGAAGGAGTTCACTCCTCTTGGGCTACGTCTCCTTGGTCCATCTTCCAATGGCTTGGCCCTCACTATTATGCTCAAAAGTGTGAATACATCAATTTACAATGCTCATAAAGCTTTGAAACCTATTCCAATGGCTCTAGAATGCCCAAAAATACTTGTGTAGCCTCCTTTTGCTCCTGATTTGGTAAAAAACTGAAGAAGTTATGGCTTTTCCAAGTCTTCTGCTAATTGCACCGCAAATTCCCCAAAATGCCCTAACAGAGCGACAATTTTGCCGATTTTCAGGCGAAATTTTCGGACGTGTTAAATTGCCTCTAACGCCTTAGGTCATAATTTCATGGCCATATGGGGGTGACGTGCTCGGGGCCAAGGCCAATGGCCCACCCCTGCCAGTTGAGCCCCTACTCCTCTCCACCGGTGGTCGCAACAATGGCGCGTGCCCAAGGGCTGGCCCTTTCCCCAGATTGGCGCGTTCATGTAATTTAAATATACGTCGATCACATAACATGTTAAGACTTATGCGTTGGCGTGTTGGTATATGGCTTGTCTTGTTGTATGGTGGTCGCGGGTTCGACCCCTGCTACTACTGCCCGGACCTCGACCCAAAATTTTGGTGGCCCTTGGCAGCCTTTGGCTATGCCACATGTCAGCCCATGTACCTAATAAGAATGTGCCACTTGGCACAACATAATTCGCTGAAGGTCATTGACCAGTCAGCACCACGTCAGCAGTACGGACAGTTGACTGGGCTGTCACATCTTGCAAAAATTCGCCTGTTTGGGAAAATGAACAGAACATGATTCTGGGAGCATACGGTGTCTAATTCACGCGAAACAAGTTGCGCCGGATTCAGGATGACGACTACTACATGGTCGTTTAGGTTCCACACAGATCTGACAACTTTGAATTTTGTGCTTCTTATTTTTTTTAGCACCTGATCAACCAGGTTCCCTGTTTACCCCCAAAGGTATTATGCCAGAAGCAAGAAGACAAATTCAATAACAGCATAGGATTACCGAAGCCATGGAGATAGAAGGAAGACTGACTGGCTAGGGACTAGCCACATTTTTGTGTTAGGAGCTTGCTGGAGCCCATAATTTTTTTTTTTTTTTAAGTGTCGAACTGCGTAGGAGGATTGAGGAGCACAGAAGAGATGGATGACACGCAACATACGGCTAGTGTAGGAGGTAAGGCGCAACATAGGTGAACGCCACACATGAAGGAGATAGTAGTGTCCGAGGATAGGAGGCACATATAACGAAATATTGGCAGTTGGGATTTTACAATAGATGGAGCTGACAAAGGATGTCGTGGTAGGAAGGAGGTTAGATATATTTTGCAAGAGAAGGAGAAAGGGCAGAGTGGATTAGTTTGGTGGGAAGATATTTTGAAGGAACATTATTACGCATGGGCCAACTTAGGGATGGGATCAAGAAATATTCCAATGATTTGTAGGACAACTGGAGCAACCAGGTAGAGGGTCAAGAAGATTCAAATGGATTCTAAGTGAGGATAAAAGGAGGCATTGAAGATAAAACGTGGGTTGGATGTTTGACAAAGGAGGAAGCGAAACTATAGAGTTTGTCCTTGGTTGTGTGATATCTCTGTAATTTCTGTAATGTATGCATTTGAATGTCTAAAGTTGTAGATGGGTCTATTAGATTTGGTAGCTACTAAGCAACTTTATTGTACTATTCATGCATATATCTATATCTGGGTTTGGAATGCAAGTTTTTGTCCACTATTTGTACATGTTATGGATTTGAAAGGCTAGTGAGCCTGTTGGTCTTATGATTTTAACTCAGCCCATGGTGCCTTTTTCCTTTTTTTTTATGATAATATAATATGATGGATGTTCAAGTTGCCCCATATATTTTGTGTTGATGTATGAATATCTAATGTTACTTATGCCATAAGGAATTTATGTTTGTTAAATGGTTATTTACAGTCTTGAATATACGTGAATGCATGTAATGGTTGGGTTATTTGCAATGCGGTTAAATATAACTAGACAACACTTTCTGTATGTAAAGGAACTAAGCTTTAGAATTGTCGATACACTAGATAATGCCTAAGAGTATAACTTCCTAAGTAGGGGAACTTAAAACACTGCGCAACACACAATACTAAGACAATGGTAAGGTACTTGTCAGTGGGAGTTCAATGTAATAGGACATAAACAATTTTGTCAAACTGCGGACCTTGGTTCCAACAGTCACCCATTAGCATCTTGGGTAAGACTTCCCACATCATGGGTGTCACTGAAAGGGCCAACACTGAGTGGGTTTTTTTTGGCCACTACATATCAAATATTGGGTCTATCAGAAGCCTGCGCACCAACAGTTGGGCTTTCTCTTCCTCTCGACTCTCCAAAGCTTGTACCAAGTGCCTCATATTTTTCCTAGTGCCATGGATTTTTAGTTAGGCATGTCAAACTGTTAACCCCATGAACAAGAGGGAAAATTTGTCATAACCACACTTTTTCCTATTACCAAGATGTAGTTAGCATCCTCCCTCTTGGAATTTTGGTTCTTTGGACATTTATCTTTCATTCTAGACACATGATGCTACATTCTTTAGATTAGTACAAGTCGACAGAATAATGTCGCCCCCAGGCGAGACCCCTCTTGAGCCAGGAAAACCTATAGAGCTTAGGCACGTTGAGACTCTCTGGTCATACATTTTTATTCCCAACTCTTGGTTTGGTCCATTTTCCTATACTTCAGATGTTATAGGTCTTAAAATCGTTTAGCCATTACGTAGTCTTAGTTAGGGTAGGGGGCTACGGTTGGGCTCCTCCACACTTGTTGGCCCACTCAAGCCCGCCACTGTCATCTTTTCTTTCTAGTTGGTTTCCATGCCTCAATAAAGAGCCAAAGTCCAATATGGAGCAACATATTACCAAGAGAAAGGTCACTCCGAAGCTCAAGCCTAAGCTGAGAGGTCAGCCACTCGCTACTGAGATTTGACCCCTGAATCAATTCAATTAGAGATCACTCAGGTGGAAAAGGAACTTTCTAATGAGCGGTGAAATCTTACAGACATCGAGGGTGTTGGTGATCTAGGTGGCTCCAGAAAGGCTAAAAAATTAAAGTATTTTGATTTCATCGAAACCGGGACTAGGGCGTAGATCTCATCTTCTAGATTCGAACAGTGTAAATGGTGCCTCAATCTGAGTTCATATGCGAAAGTTATGCTCATTCAAAGTTTTAGTGAAATTGGGAAAAAGTCAAAGTCAAAGTCAACATTCTACCATGTGGAAGGACGTACATATGACATGGCATAAAATTCAACAGGCCTAGTGGGACCCACAGAACTAATGTGGCAGCCCAGTTAGCAAACCAGGACCCACAAGCAGATGATGTGGCAGCACCATGAGTCGACACATGGCAAGTAAGTGACAAAAGTGGCATATGATGTGGACCAATGAGAGCCTGCCACATGGGCCAATCACATCGTGCCACATGACACCTCAAATTATGCCCAAGTGGCTTTGTCACTGTGCAACCTCCATTTTTGTCTTATTCTCATGGTTTGGCGAGTTGTTACAATATGGACATACCTTTACCATATATTATATGGTTTGAAAACTATATTAAAACCAAAATTGGGCTTTAAAACCATATTAAAACAAAATTGGGAGTCCATGGGTTTTGAACCCAAAACATCTCCAACAAAAACTAACTTAATTTTATTATGCCATCCACACACTTTATTCTATTCACCCTCACACTTTGTTATAAAGTGTCATTCAAATGGTTCAAAGGGAACCATGGAGAATACATGAGAGATGAGGGCAAAGGCAAGACAATGAAGACATAAATCTCAAGAAGTTTCTAGGAATATTGTTAGAGCATATGTTAAGGAATATTCCAAAGAATATTCTTTATGACGAATCTTTAAGGAATCTTGGAGATTCCCTAAGGACATAATTTTTTAGGTGTGAGAATTATGTCAAGTTTATACTCTTCTGAACCAGAATTTCGCAAGGAATCTGATAGTGCGATGATTGTTCTGATCTTAGCAGTCATCTTTCAATAAAAAAATATTTGAGCAGTGGAACCATGAAGGTGGAACCTTGACACAAGAATCTACATGGAGTCTGGAAGATTCCATAGAGGCCCAAAAATGATAGTTTCAGAACTAGACCAACTTTATACTCATTTTGCTTAGTTTTTCCCAAGGAACATGACGGTGTGATCAGTTTCTTCATCTAAGTAGCTGAATTTCAGTCAAGCCACAGAAGAGAGTCTTTAAGGAATCTTTGATGTAATTGGGGAGCCCAAATTTGACTGAGTCAAAAAGGGGTCAAGTTTATAGTCATATTTCACAAATTTTCTCCAAGAATTCAACCGTGTAGTCTATTTCTTCAGTAGAGGTGTGAATTTTTAGGCCATCCCTGAAAGTGGAGGTATAAGATGCATTGATGCCATGTCTTCTTTTGATTTTTGTTGAGATTATGATTTGATGTTGAGATCCTTGTTTTCCATTTTGTTGGAGGATCCTTGTATGCCACTTCATGTGAGAGTTTGATATTTTTTCATGCTAAAGGAGAGATTATATGAGTGAGAGTTCTTATAGGAGAACATCTCATGGAGAGACATGTCACTCTAGTTAAGGGAGTTCTTCCTTGTATTGACAAAGAACACATCATGTATTCATCATCATCTTGCAACAATTAATGAAGCGACCTCCCCACTCTTGACACCGAGCCCAGAGATGTAGTCCACACTAGACGAACTCCATTATCAAGTTGTGTGTGTTCTTTGATTTGATGGTTTCCTTTATGTTTCCTCTTCTTTAAAGTATGCACATATTGTTTATTTGTACTCTTTCACATGCAATTATGCTAACATCACATAAGTAAAAAATCTTGGTTAATTCCGGTAGCTGAGAGAATCCATATCAAGTTCGGTATTAGAGTGGTCTTCTTGCTGATACGAATTGCGAGTGTGAATGATAAACAAAGATTGAAAATGGAACAAAAAAGAAATGGAGGATAATAGAGATCTCTACGAGACCTTCTATAGGATGGAAAGCATGGTAGATATAATGTATGTAGATTACGAGGAGAAAATTACAAAAGAGTAATAAGAGAAAAAGAAAGCAGAGGACGGTGATCCACCTCCATATTTGGGAGAATATTATTTTTCTTCATCTTCTTCTCGTCATTCAAATTAAGAGATAAATGAAAGCTTTCAAGCAGATAATGTTGAATTGAGGAGACTTCTACAAGAAGAAAAAGGGGAGAAGTAGAGATTGCAGTTTCAATTACGAGCCACGGAAGAGGCCTTTGGAAAAAATGAACTGCAACAAAGGCTTAGTGAAGCCATCATCCTTTGCTTTAGAATCAACAACTAAGGTAAACAATGTTGATAGTTCTTTAGTTTCATTTTAACATGATGTTATTTATGTTGGAAGCCTTGAGGTACCCATTTCAGAATTGGGGTACACTGAAAGAGAATGCTCAAATGCAAGAGAAGTAAGGGGTTCTTTAGGCAAAGAATCCAAGCTATTGCCCAAATAATCAAGGAAAGAGAATGATGGGAATACATCATAATCTTCCCATGATAGTGCACATTGCAGAGGAAGAGTTGAGGCAAGCTCTCATCGCCAGGATTGCACCAGAGACAACCAAGCGAGGTATAAAAAGTCTCGTTATTCTAATGTTCATGATTACAAGAGGATTGTTAATGATGAGCATAAATCATGGCATAGAAAACCATGTAGTTTTTGTGGCTTGTATAATGATGTTGTTGCCAAGTGTTGGAAAAGAATGGCAACAATAAAGAGGACAAGATGTGAAATGCCTTCTCCACATCAGGGAAGGAAGAAGGTTAAGCAGGTATGAAAGAAGAATAATTTTTGTAGTCATTGCAATAGAGGTGGACATTATAGAGCCACATGTTGGAGGCTCCATCCAAAGCAACATCTCAAGAAGGAAAAAGTGCCTATGCAGGAACTAGCCGGTGAGGTTGTTCAACAAGCGAATCAGCTACACGGGGGTGATCCATTCACTTTGTTGAGTGAGAGATGGTTTTATTAGATACAGTGATTTTTCATGGCCACATTTTGTAAATCACATGTTGTGAAATGATTCTAAAAGCGATGAATTGTTTTCCATCACTTATGAATTCAACATGATGATCTTTTTGGCCTTTTGTTGATAGTTTGGGGTATTGGTTTATATTATGATTTTGATGTAAACTTGACCAAAGACTATGCTATAAACACTTGGCAAGTATGGGGTTTTCTTGGGTCATGATAGGTCATGTAAAAGAGCATGTATTTTGCAAGTTCTACTATGGGTTTGCACAGGATACATGTGTCGGTTCATCACTTATGGATTCAATGTACAAAGGTGAAGGAGAAGGAGTGTGGCCTATTAGGGCACTTGTTGTGCAGATAAGGTAGTACATCAAATTGCAGATTATGCTTATGCTTTTGGAGGATCAAAAATTCCTCAGTGGGGAGGAATGATCCAGGTGGCTCCAGAAAGGCTCAAAAATAAAATTATTTATATTTATTTGAAACTAGGACTAGATTGTAGAGCTCATCTTCCTGATTCTAACGTCGTAAATGACACCTCAATCTGAGTTCGTATGCGAAAGTTATGCTCAGTCAAATTAGGAAAAAGTCAAAGTCAACATTTTTCCATGTGGCAAGACGTACATATGACACATGGCATCAAATTCAGTAGGTCTAGTGGGACCCACAAAGCTAATGTGGCAGCCCATTAGCAAACCAAGTGGACCCAAAAGCAGATGATGTGGCAACACCGTGAGTTGGCACATGGAAAGTAAGTGATAGAAGTGGCATATGATGTGGACTAATGAGATCCTGCCACATGGCCCAATCACATGGTGCCACATGACACCTCAAATTAGGCCCAAGTGGCCTTGGCATGGTGCAACCTCCATTTTTGTCTTATTCTCATGGTTTGGGGAGTCATTATAATATGGACATAGTTTACCATATATTATATGGTTTGAAAACTATATTAAAACCAAAATTGGGCTTTATAACCATATTAAAGAAAAATTGGGATTCCATGGGTTTTGAACCCAAAACCTCTCCATCAATAAGTACCTTAATTTGGATATACCAACCATTATGCCAACCACACACTTTGTCTTATTTATCCTCACACTTTGTTATAAAATACCATTCAAATGGTTCAAAGGGAAGTACAGAGAATACATGAGAGATGAGGGTAAAGGCAGGCCAATGAAGACACGAATCTCAAGAAGATTCTAGGAATATTGTTAGAGCATATGTTATGGACTATTCCAAAAAATATTATGTATGAGGAATCTTTGAGAAATCTTGGAGATTCCCTGGGGGTAGAATTTTGAAGGTGTGAGAATTATGTCGAGTTTATACTCATCTAAACTAAAATTTCACAAGGAATATGATAGTGTGATCATTATCTTATATGAGCAGTGATTTTTTCATAAACAAATATTTTAGCAGTGGAACTTTTATGCAGGAATCTTTCAGAGGCCCGAAAATGACAGTTTCATAACCAAGCCAAATTTATACTCATTTTTCTCAGTTTTTCCCAAGGAACGTGACGGCATGATTAGTTTCTTCATCTCAGTAGCCGATTTTCATTCAAGCCATAAAAGAGAATCTTTAAGGAAACTTTGAGATTCTTGGGAGCCCAATTTTGACCGAGTCAAAAAGAGGTTAAGTTTACAGTTAGATTCATGAATTTTCGCCAAGAATTCAACCTTGTAGTCCATTTCTTCAACATAAGTGTGCATTTTCAAGTCATCCCTGAAAGTGGAGGTATAAGATGCATTAATGCCATGTCTTCTTTTGATTTTTGTTGAGCTGATGATTTGATGTTGAGATCCTTGTTTTCCATTTTGTTGGAGGATCCTTGTATGCCACTTCATGTGAGAGTTTGATATTTTGTCATGTTGAAGGAGATATTATATGAGTGAGATTTCTTATAGGAGAACGTCTCATTGAGAGACATGCCACTCTAGTTAAGGGAGTTCTTCCTTGTATTGACAAAGAACACATCATGTATTCATCATCATCTTGCAGTAATTAATGAAGTGGCCTCCCCACTCTTGACACCAGGCCCAGAGACATAGTCCACACTGGACGAACTCCATTATCAAGTTGTGTGTGTTCTTTGATTTGATGGTTGCCTTTATGTTTCCTCTTCTTTAAAGTATGCACATGTGGTTTCTTCATACTCTTTCACATGCAATTCTGCTAACATCACATAAGTAAAAGATCTTGGTTAATTCCTGTAACTGAGACAATCCAGATTAGTTGGTTGAGGTGGAAAATTGGGTTTCTGATGCCAGCCATATAATGGGTAGGTATAATCAATATATGTACACAATTGAAAACAAAGAAGGCATCACCTAGTGTTATAGACATATTTGGGCACTGCAACCCCAAACTCATATGTCCATAAACTAAGGGCTCCTTAAGTCCCTAAAAGTATTATTTCATACCCTAAAGGATCATGGTCAACTGATTACATCATTTCCCAGAAGTTCCACCTGAAAAACTACTCAAAACTGGACCATACAGGCTGCTCCATGGGCAAGGTGCGATGCATACTGACTGCCAAACTGGCCAGGTGCGATGCATACTCAAATGGCCTTCTGTGGGGTGCGATGAGCAAGAATAGACAAATGGCAGAGACAGTTTGCAAGGTGGATGATCATGGAATCTTCCAGAAACTTCTCTTGTGACACTCGCCTCTCTGAATTCGCCGAGGGATGAGTAAGAGATCATTGAATTCTCCAAGTGAAACCAAGAACTATCAGTGGAATGATACTAATCAAAAACCCAAAGCTGACTCACACCCTTGCAAGACATCTATAAATGGATCCCTCATCTGAGAGATTTGGAGGCTTGAATTTTGTATTTTGTAAGGAAGTGTTGTTGGTTTGTTGGTGAGAAGAGACATTGCATTGTTGGGTGATTTTCTTGTTCATGAGGTGAAGAGGGCTTCTACAACTGGGAGGATGATGCTGGATCAAACAGTTGGGTTGTAATCCTCTCTTACATTACTATTAATAAAGTTCTTTGAGTTTTCCTCTATATAATCTTGTATTTGTGAATCTTATTGTTTATGAATGCAATTGTATGGTCAATGTGTTTCTGATTCCGCATTGTTTATGATGTTTTAGATAGAGATGCTTTGATAGTTTGCTGTTACTTTGACTCTACAGGTATTCTTTGAAGGGGGACAAGTAGGAGAGGAGTGGCAAATTCTCTCAAGGAAAGGAGAAATCAAGCTAGCTGTAGAAATTTTGAATAATTTAACACATATTCAACAGAGATTATCCTGATCATGTACTATTGCGGAATACATACACAATACATAAGCTCCTCTACGTTGATCATCAATATAGCAGCATCAATAACAATAAAACATCAAGAGCATTCACACATTAACACAGTATGTAACCCGGGGAAAGCATCTCGCTAAAAACCCCAACTATCTGTATATTAATGATTGAGAACATGTAACATTACAAAGTTCAATGCTTATCACAAGCAATCCAGTACCAGCTCCACCTGTTACACACAATACAGCTCAGATCTGATCTCCAAATCTATTCCACTGCTTGCCTACCTCCACTGCTCAATACCTGCTCAAGAACTGATGAGAATGGCTTACCAAACTCGTATTTCACCTCAAAATAATCACTCACACTTTGTTGGACGTGAGCAAAGGCTACAATACTGGGCAAATACGTGAGCAAACTCATTGGCATACTCAATCCCTTGATTGTGCAAGATCTGGTGCACAACTATAGTCACAACTGATAGCAATCTGATTCTCTACCACCTGTCCCTGTTGAACTGAACATGCACTGACATGCAACTGAGTTAACTGATGTATTCATTAGTTGCATCATGAGTTAATAACTAGTTTAACAACTCATCATTAGTCTATTTGCAGTTAGACTAATTACAACTAGTTTAACTAAGTCAAACTGAACACAACTCCATCAACTCCACAATCAACTCCACCAAACTCAACTGATTGAGTTCTAACTGAAGTCATGCATGCAACAACTCAACTGACTCATAAGAAAAGTGTATTTCCTTCTGACAGCTGCATGTGCCACCTCTGTAGCTCAAACTGAAGTGCTCCAAGAGAATAAGATCAAGTTTATAGTCCAAATATTATTATGAGACAATAGTATTTGACTTTTCTATTTTTGACAGCTAGTCTAAAAATAGACTTTGATCACTCACACTTTGATAAAAAATAGAAGTCCATCTATTTTTCCCAACTTGACCAATCATCCATAAACAGCAACCTGCAATCCATAGACATGATCCATATGTCTAAAAATAGACTTGCGCCAAAAATAGCCTGCGGGCCCACTTAGTGAAGGCGACTCTTTTCACTAAGCTTCATCATCTTGTTGCAATCTCAACACTCCCTCTCGACAAGATATGGATTATCAGCAACCCCTATCCTGCCTCGGTGGTACTCGAATTTTCTCCTAGTGAGAGCCTTCGTCAGAATATCAGCATCCTGATCCTCCGTTGGAATGTACGAAAGTAACATGATCCTCCGCTGCACACAATCTCTGATATGATGGTATCTAATGTCAATATGTTTAGATCTATCATGAAATACAGGATTAGCCGAGAGTTTAATGCAACTCTGGTTATCACAGTAAATCACAGTAGGATCCAAATGAGAACCGAACAAACCAACCAGGATCTTCCTCATCCATATAGCCTCGCATGCAGCCAAACTTGCTGCCATATACTCGGCCTCCGCTGAACTGAATGTCACGGATCTCTGCTTCCTGCTGTACCAAGAAACTGTTGTCGATCCAATACTGAAGACCCCTCCTGATGTGCTCTTTCTGTCCGTTGGGCTCCCTGCCCAATCTGCATCCGTGAAGCCACATAGCTTCACCTCATCCTCCTGTCTGTACCACAAACCATATCCCGATGTGCCTCTCAAGTAGCGCAATACATGCTTGCCCACCTTCCAGAAGAGCTTTGTAGGCTTAACCATAGCTTGTGAAAGCTGGTTAACTGCTTAGCATATATCGGGTCGTGTATTGACCAAATACATCAGCGACCCCACCAACTGTCGATAAACAGTGGCATCCACTTCTTCTCCCGAAGTGGCATCCTCCTTCCTCCAACCTCCAAGAAGAGGAGTATCAACAGGCTTGCAGCCATGCATGTTGAACTTCTCCAGTATCTCCCGAGCATACTTGCCCTGAGAAACAAACAGTCCACCACTACGTTGCCATATTTCCAATCCTAGGAAATAGTGAAGGAGGCCCAAGTCCTTCATCTCAAACTCTGTAGCAATATCCTTCTTGCATGACAGTATCAACAACTCATCACCCGTTAGAATCAAATCATCAACATACAGTACAATGATAAGCAACTTACCCTCCACCACAATCTGGTATAGGTTAGGATCCGCCTCCCTCTTGGAGAATCCAAGTCCTGTGAAATAGTTGTCTATCCGTGTGTACCAAGCACGTGGTGCTTGCTTCAACCCATACAGCGCTCTCTTGAGCCTGCACACATGCGACTCGCTGCTGAAGACCTCAAAGCCTTCGGGCTACTCAATGTACACCTCCTCCTCAATGACTCCATTGAGGAACGCAGTCTTCACATCCATTTGATGAATGTGCCATCCCATCTGCACTGAGAGAGCAAGAATCGTCTGTATGGAAGAATACCTTGCGACAAGTGCAAAGGTCTCCTCATAATCAATCCCCTCAATCTGTGAAAAGCCTCGGGCAACAAATCTTGCCTTGTACTTCTCCACACTCCCGTCAGCTGCCTGCTTGACCTTGTAGATCCATCTCGAACCCACCACTGATTTCCCTTCCGGTCTAGGAACAATCTCCCATGCACTGTTTCTGACAATAGAATCATACTCTTCCACCATGGCGTCTACCCATGCGGGATCCTCCATAGCTTCCTCGAAAGAGGATGGCTCAGTCACAACACACTTGCTCATCAGAGCCATGTATCCAGTGTACCGATCAGGTGACTATCTCTGCCTGCGTTGGGCTGTAGGTGGTCCTACAAATTTCTCTGCATCTTGAGCCAGTCGCTCAGCTACTGTCAAGCGCTTTCGCCCTCTGATAGTTGGCGCTGCATGAGTGGTCTCTTCCACTCCATGAACCTCGTCCTGTGGCTGATCCACGTCCTGAAGCTCATCCTTAGGAACTAATAGCTCCTCATCTGCATGCAAGTGTAGCTCCCTCTCAAGCGAACACTTCATGGCTTTCTCTCCTGAAATTTTATATCTCGTCGCACAACAGTTTTACCACTGTCTGGAAAATACACACGATAGTTGTGGTGCGTATCAATGTACCCCACAAATATCCCAACCTCTACGGTCGGCTCCAACTTCTTCCTGGCATCCTTCGTCACATGCATGTAAACGTTAGCACCAAAAATCCTCAAATGAGAAAGATCAGGCTTCTTACCAGAATAAGTCTCCTCGGGTGTACTCATGCCAAGTATCCTATGAGGACAACGGTTCTGCACATAAACTGTTGTATTGCATGCTTCCACCCACAAGTGAAGGGGTAGGCCCTGATCATGCAACATTGCCCGTGCAACACCCATGATCGTTCTATTCTTCTGCTCAGCTACCCCGTTCTGCTATGGGTTATGGGGAGCTATGAGCTCTCTACGAATCCCTTCTGCCTTGCAGAAATCCTTGAACTCGTCCGAGATGTATTCACCACCATTATCGCTCCTAAGAGCCTTCACCTTCTTCCCCGACTCCTTCTCGACCAGTGCTTTGAATTCACAGAACTTTGAATATGTCTCGCTCTTCTTCTGCATGAAGAAGATCCAGCACTTACGAGAGAAATCATCAACAAAAATCACATAATACCTGTGTTTTGCTGTCGAAGCAACTGAGAAAGGTCCACACACGTCTGTGTGAATTCTCTCAAGGATCGTCGTGGCGCGACTATCCTTCTCGTGAAAGGTGGCTTTCACAAACTTCCCCAAAGTACACCCCTTGCACTGATCTGACTACGCAAGTGTGCCTTTAGGAAGCCCTGTAGTGATCTGCTGCAGTATCTTCAAGGCTCCATGGTGAAGGTGACCCAATCTCCTGTGCCACAACTCGCCATCATCCCGGCTCACCAATCCTTCTGCCTTGCCCGCCATTGCTGCGCATCCATCTACATGCAACTGATAAAGGTTCCTCACTCGAACCCCTATCTTCCGGGTCTCACCAGTTGTCTTGCTGTGCAGGAAAGCCTTTCCCTCGCTGAAAACAACATCATACCCCTTGTCTTCTAACATTGCCACTGAGATAAGATTCTTCTTCAATCCTGGAACATGCATGACTTCCTTCAATACGAAGGGTTTACCAGACTCCCTCTCAAAGGAAATGGTACCGATACCGGTCGCACTGTATCTACCATCATCGCCCATCTCGATGTGCACTCCAAGATCTTTGTCCTCCAGATCAGAGAACAAATCTCTATCTCCCGTCATGTGAAAAGACGCACCACTGTCCAAGAACCACACCGATCCCATCACACTTGAAACCAAGCATGCGATCAATGAAAAATCAAGCTCAAACTGAGAAGCTAAGGCCTCTCCCCCTGCAGATCCAGTAGCTTGCTTGTTCTTCTTCTTCTGCAGACAATTTGTGGCATAGTGTCCATGCTGGTGACAGTGAAAACACTTCACCTTGGACATATCTTGCTTCTTGCCTTTCGCACCAGACTGAGAAGCTTTCTTGCTCTTCCCTTTCTTTGCTTTGGCAGCCAAAGCACAATTCTCTTCATCAGCTCCCTTTGACGAAGATCCATCCCTGGTACTCCACCTGATCTCCTCCTGCACAAGATCTGACCATAGTCTTTCCCATCCTGGCAATTTCTCCCGACCATTGACAGAGTCCTGATAGGAATGCCAACTCTTCGGAAGACCAAGGAGAGCCAACCTCACCAATTCCTCATCATCAACAGTAACCCCCACACTTCCCAGCTCATCTCGACACTGAGTGAACTTCGTGAGATACTTGGGAATATTGTCACCCTTCTCGCATTTGATGTTTCTGATTTTATCTTTGAGCGCCAACTTCCTCTGATCGCTCTTGCTTTGGAATAATTCTGTTAATGATTTCCACATCAAATATGGAGTAGCCTTTCCATGGAGGCTGGACACAATGTGATCCTTCACGCCCTCCAACAGAATCCTTCGACATTTTGCGATCTTCTTTTGCCAAGCATCAGCTTGAGTAGCATCAGTAGGCTTTGGGATATCCGTATCTATGAACTCCTTCAGCCCGTTATCATCCAATACTGCCTCCATCCTGTCCTTCCATGCAATATAGTTTGAGCTGCCCTCAAGAGCATACTCCAATCGCAATCCGTTGAAAGACATTGCTGCGTTGTCACTAAGAAAAAACTGCTGCAAATTCGAATTCCACTAGCAACCAACTCAACTGCCTCGGATCTAAGATTCGTGAGAACACAATATTTCTCGTACAGAGATTGACTGTATGGGCATTCACCGGATATCTCACCTTCCAAAGGAAGGATGAATCCAGAGGCTACCTGGCCCGATTACAGACTCTGCCTGAAGAAATAGAATGTAAACACTTCCTGAATAGTAGATCTGATGATCACCAGCTCTGATACCATGTAAAAATTTTGAATAATTTAACACATATTCAACAGAGATTATCCTGATCATGTACTATTGCGGAATACATACACAATACGTAAGCTCCTGTACATTGATCATCAATATAGCAGCATCAATAACAATAAAACATCAAGAGCATTCACACATTAACACAGTATGTAACCCGGGGAAAGCATCTCGCTAAAAACCCCAACTATCTGTATATTAATGATTGAGAACATGTAACATTACAAAGTACAATGCTTATCACAAGCAATCCAGTACCAGCTCCACCTGTTACACACAATACAACTCAGATCTGATCTCCAAATCTATTCCACTGCTTGCCTGCCTCCACTGCTCAATACCTGCTCAAGAACTGATGAGATGGCTTACCAAACTCGTATTTCACCTCAAAATAATCACTCACACTTTGTTGGACGTGAGCAAAGGCTACAATACTGGGCAAATACGTGAGCAAACTCATTGGCATACTCAATCCCTTAATTGTGCAAGATCTGGTGCACAACTATAGTCACAACTGATAGCAATCTGATTCTCTACCACCTGTCCCTGTTGAACTGAACATGCACTGACATGCAACTGAATTAACTGATGTATTCATTAGTTGCATCATGAGTTAATAATTAGTTTAACAACTCATCATTAGTCTATTTGCAGTTGGACTAATTACAACTAGTTTAACTAAGTCAAACTGAACACAACTCCATCAACTCCACAATCAACTCCACCAAACTCAACTGATTGAGTTCTAACTGAAGTCATGCATGCAACAACTCAACTGACTCATAAGAAAAGCGTATTTCCTTCTGACAGCTGCATGTGCCACCTCTGTAGCTCAAACTGAAGTGCTCCAAGAGAATAAGATCAAGTTTATAGTCCAAATATTATTATGAGACAATAATATTTGACTTTTCTATTTTTGATAGCCAGTCTAAAAATAGACTTTGATCACTCACACTTTGATCAAAAATAGAAGTCCATCTATTTTTCCCAACTTGACCAATCATCCATAAACAGCAACCTGCAATCCATAGACATGATCCATATGTCTAAAAATAGACTTGCGCCAAAAATAGCCTGCGGGCCCACTTAGTGAAGGCGACTCTTTTCGCTAAGCTTCATCATCTTGTTGCAATCTCAACACATCAAAAGCGGAAGATCCGGGTTGGTCCTATTTTCTTCTCTTCCATCTATCACACTTAAAGGAACTCTTGAAAAGCTTTCATTGTTTGTTTCTAAGATAGCTACCCGTCTTAGTGGGACTAGCAGTTCGAATCGACACTAGTTTTCCCTGAAACAAAATGGCGACTCCACTGGGGAACGAATAGTTTGTTTTGTTTTTTTATTGTTTGCTTTATAAACTACAGACAGAGCCTGAAGTTAGCCAGCTAGCCTTCGAAACGCCTTTGCTATGCAATTGCGAAGTAGATGAATGCTACTTCAGTCAATCTCTGGGTTGGTTTATGAACTGAACATCTGACTTACAAAGCATTCTAAGTGCCCTTGTGGTAGCTCAGAACCTCATCAGATCTTACCCTTATGCTTTGTTTTTACTGTCCATCATTACTCAGCCTAAATCACTGAACTTAGCTGCAAATTTTGAGCAAAAACCAAGCTCAGTTTCGCTCCCTGGTCCATCACACTGTCTGTAACTGTGCAACCTAGATGCATCGCACCTCCCGTGTGTTGCAGGTGAGATGCATCCTTGTTTCCCTGTGTTGCAGGTGCGATGATTGAGTGATACTGCTTTCTTTTTTGAAAGTTGGTTTTTTCCTCCTTATTTTCAGCTTTATTTAGTAGTTTTGTTGTTCATGATCAGTACCTTCTTGCTGAAACCATCTTCCTTCACATTATTTCAGCCTCCATCAGTTAGGAATTGTAAATGTTTTTGTGTATTTGTCAATCATTTACAGTCTTCCTTTGTCGAAAGTAGCCTAATCGAACTGTCATTTTTTATGCAAGTGTCGTAATTGTCATTCTGAATCAAAAGAAGAGTGTCGTAAAGTCTTCCTCTTCTAGATAGTTGATTGTACTTTTGTCATTGTACTTGATTTGAAATTATTAGTATTTGAAGTGTCGAAAACAATTTTCAATTCGAAATCGAAAAGTGTCATCTTAGCCTTTCTTTCATTTTGAAAAGAAAATTGTTAGTACTGTCGCTTTGAAAGAAAATAGTTCAGATATGTACTTAGCTTTCTTTTTTGGCATTCACACATTAAGGAAGCGGAAAACAAATACATGCATGTGCATCTGCATTTTGACTGCATGCGAAATTTGATTTAGAAAAGTGCATTTAGTGTGTGCTCTATGCTCTCTACTAAAAGAAAATCATAATCTTCTTTCCTTTGTAGCTAGGATTTTCATTGTTAAAAGAAAATAAACGACTGTTTATCATTTTAGATTGCATATTTAGGAATTTCACATCTACATCGTGCGGTGAACCTTGAAAGACAAAATTCTAAGCAAGATAAACTCTAAAATAAACCTCAATGAACATAAAAACGCTTTGGAACCTAACGCAACACATCTAGAAGTCTAGGCTAGAGACGTGTTCCAGCGTCGTAAAACCTGGTAACTATCGTTTTCATCGAAGGTTAGGTGATTCCTCCTCTTTGATACAACAAGTGCCAGTACAGACTTGTGCTCCCCATACCGTCGAGTATATATTGGGAGACCACAATAGGCTGATATCCTTTATCCTTAGGAAGCCGTGTCTGCCGCCCTATCGATCGTAATGCACTGAACACAACATTCGAGAAGATTGAGTACTGTACATAAGTCCTTGGTAATTTCTCTATCATTTATCACCAAGGTGTATTTTGCAGTTTTACGATTGGTTTGGTAAACCCTCTATCTAGACTTCCAAAGCAGTCACTTTCATTCCTTTTCGACTCCTTAAAAGAAAAGGTCCATCTGAGCACTTGTCACTTCAGGCTCATTAAAAATCGAAGGCAACTAGAGTCACCTTTAGCTTTTTCTCAACTCTTAAAAATTGAAAAAGCAAGTTGCATCAAAGTGTCTTTAAAATTTATTTTAAACGGAATAACATCCCTATTCCTTCGTTGATCTGAGGTTGAGATAATGGAGTCTACCAATCAAGGAATCCCTCTTGGAGGGAATCCTAGTCCTTTCTCCTCTTGGGGAGATATTGGTTCTCCATATATGGCTACATTGTCCCTTCTAGGAATCACAATCGGCTTGCCAGTATGGATTTTCTCGACCTCTGTCGTTCAAAACACCGTAATTCCTCAACAATCTAATTAGCAACCAGATGATACTGAAGTTACCCCTTCGCCTTCTACTTCATTTGTTTCTCCTTCCCCTTCTTCCTCTTCGCTTGGTGAAACTAGTGACACTAAAAACCAAGTAGCTGAGAAGAAAAAGAAAGGGAAGGAGAAGAAGAAGAAGCCAGCTAAACAAGGGAACAACAATGCATCATCTGGCGAAAATCCGCACACTAAAGTTTCCAAACCAAAAACTCCATGCGTAATTTGCAAGGAGAGACATTACCATCGAGATTTCCCTTGCATCCCACGGATCTTGAGAGAATGGTCTCCCCAGTTGCACCATTCGGTGTCATCAACCTCTGACAGTCAGGTTGACAGCACACCATCAACTAGTGAAAACGAAGTCAATAGACAGAAAGGAAAAGTCAGAGTTCCATGTAGGTTATGTGAAGGTGATCATACTCTTCACCATTGTCCTTTTCTAGACGAAGCCAAAAGCATTCTGGATAACCATCCTGCCTCACCACAGCAACTACCACTTGGATACAAGAAACTCTTGCCAAGTCCTTTGCTAGTTGAAAACGTGATTGACATAACTCAATTGTCGATCGAATCGCATATCATTGAAAGTGAACCTTCTGAGTCCATACCATACCAATGTCCACTAGTCGAGATGGCAGTCGACCCAGTCTTGCCTTCAGAAAATCCACCTTCAAATGATATAGTTTCCAAGGAGAATGAGAACAACACCATTCAAATTCTTTTTGTCAATACAGAGTCTAATGAACTTGGGGGCAATCCACCCATTCCTTCACAACAAGAAGAGATCCCCCTAGTTCATGAAACTTATCCGAACATTTATCCGGTACCTCCTCCGAGCAGTCTAGTCGTTTTCTTTGATTGGAATCAACTAGCGAAACCTCGCCTTCCATCTAATGTACCATTCTGAATCATAGTATAAGTTTACAAAGTGAACGTGTCTGGCACTATCATAGATGAAGGGGCTTAAATGAGTATCCTTTCCTCAACTGCTTGGAAAGAGCTTGGTTCGCCATCGCTTTTTCCTGAAAAACAAAATTTATCAGGCTTCAACAAAGGAACCAGTCGACCATTAGGGATCCTTCCAAATTTACCGATAACTTTGAGAAAGAAAACCGTTCATTTGAACGTGATGGTAGTCCAAGGTCCACTAGATTACAATCTACTACTTGGACGTGACTATATATATAGCATGGAAGCTATTGTTTCCACATTCTTCCGAGTGATGTGTTTTCCACATGAAGGCAGACTAGTGCAACTTGTCGACCAGCTTTCATTTCCTGGTTCAAGCACAATTATAAATCCACCATCATCCCTAAATGGTCTCTTCACATCAACAATGTCTCTTCAACCTTCATTCCATCAACCTAATTACAGCGAGTAGTTCGGTGAGTGTGATGAAGTTTAGGGGGCATGCACCCTAGTCTGCTTCGGCAGGCGAACCTAGAGGAAAAGAGATATTTTCTTGAAAGGTTATAATACTTGGACCGAAAAAACATTCCCGTATAGGTTATGTGATCAGTCTGACACAATTATTTCCTTTGTACGATTGTGAATGGAAGCTCACAGCATTCACCTTCATACGTTATGTGATTGGAAGCTCATAGCAATCACCTTCGCCTATTTTGATGGACAAAGCAAAGGAAGAGTTTTTTTTTCTGTCGACAGAAACAATCCAGCCTAACCGCGGGAACTTCCATTTGGTAACCTAGAAACTCTCCTTTTACTGAAATACCTAGGGGCATGCAAACCTTTGCATGCAAGTGAAAAGCGACCTTTGATTTTCTTAGTTTGTAGGTTCTCAACCCTTTAACCTCGTAGCTCGGTCGTTTCTAGCTTGCATAAAAAGGCAATGAGCACATGTTATAGTAGTGTTCAAGCTCATTAAAAAATAAATCTACCAAGAGACATTATCAAAAGACTGGTAAGAGCAATGTTCCCGCAAGGTTCAAGCTCGTTAAAAAATCAACCTGCACTGAGCACATGTTGGCAAAAGGTTCAAGCTCATTAAAAAATAAACCCACCTTTGGTAAATAGCCTTTGTGATCGCTTTGCTATCAGCCCTTTTTGAACCTTGGTTGTGTTCCTTCCGTCACCTCCATTTCATTCGGCCGACCATGTGCTTCCACTTGATTGTTTACCCTTTTGAGGAACATCTGCAACGAGTGATTCTAATTGCCACCCTCTTCACACTGCCATGTTTTGAGAAGTTCCAAACTTACCTGGAACCAACTGCTACCCAGAAATACCACTCGTTCCTCAAAAACGAGTCTCTTTTAAACTCTTTTTAGACTCGTTAAATATAAAAAGATTGTCGAGCTATTGGCCTTTCCAGCTCGTTAAAGTAAGGGGAACGTCATCCCTCTCATATATTTTAATCTTTTTGGACTTAAGGGATTATTAAACAAAAATATCGAGCGCTTGTCTTTGTCGGCTCGTTAAAACTATCGAAAAGTCATCCCTTTTGTATTATTTTACACTTTTTCGGACTTAAGGGATTATGCCACGAAAAAGGACTGTTGGAGTCTCATTTTTGTCCCTTTTCAAACTCTCTAAACAAGAAAATGACCGACTTATCTTTGTCATTAAACTCATTAAAACAATAGCGACGAACTTTTCCACCCAGACAAGAACGAGTCTCACTGACGCTAGGCTCGCTAAACACAAAGCGACAGGTTTGCCCGAAGGGAAAATTATAGACCAAGCATATGTTATCCTCCTCAAGCTTGTCAAAAATAAAGAGGTACTGGTCAGCAATGACTAGGGAAAAATGGGAAGAAAACTTGAAGAACTCTATTGGTAGCAGGTCGCTCTTGAACATGACACTTTCACTCCATCACCGTGATTGAGTTGGGTTGGGTTTTTCCGTTCACCGTCACCATTGGTCTGTCGTGCCATCCATGGGGTTAACACTACTAGTCCATATCAATGTCACCAATATGTTCAAGAGAAGTCATTCAGAGAATTCACCATCCAGCAAATGCCTCATCCACTGCATTACATCCACCCTTCATTTTTCATGGCCGCCATTCCTGAACCTTATATCATCAGATCGTTTTCACCTCCACAAAAATCATTTGCTCTGTTTCGCATCGTAGATGTGGGATACATCAAGGCCCTCCTACGACAAGTCACTTCTTGTCAACATCAACTCATTATCCAAGAATTTGACTTAGAAACAACCCTTTCAGTACTTTGAAGCTTGCATGCCTCAATGGCAAGTTTCTCACTTCCGGCGACAGGTTTACATCAATGACCTTCGACCGAAAGACTTTGCGTGGTGTTCGACATCAGCTCATATATTCACACCACGTGAATTGTACTGTAGTACCTTGAGGGTCATCATCATTATCGGTGACTCCTCTCATGTCTATTAACAGCTTACATCATTGGCTAGTAATCAGGCGATGTCTTTCCATGTTCGACTTCAGAACATCTTTTCACATGGATCGACTTGTACATCGGGTGAAGATTGGATGAGTTTTGAAGACCCCGGATCTAGTTTCATCCATCCGGGCTGCGATATATTCAGGAAAATAAAGACATCAATTGTACACAGAAGCTGCATAGATAGTCATCTAAGCTAGGGAAGATGACTCTTCATGCGAAGAATCACCAGTCTGCAACAGCAGACGATTGTCTGTCCTATGTACATGAAAATGAATTTATAAAGTTGAGCATGGGAATACCCACCTCAGCTAGATCATGAAAATACTATGATGATGATGTATTGTATTGTATCTTATACATGTCACCTTCCAGTATGAATACCTCGGATCCTCATGATAAAGCATTTCACCCGACATCAAAAGATTTACGACCTCATGCTTTATGGGGCAGCTGTTATAGACATATTTGGGCACTGCAACCCAAAACTCATATGTCCATAAACTAAGGGCTCCTTAAGTCCCTAAAAGTGTTGTTTCATACCCTAAAGGATCATGGTCAACTGATTACATCATTTCCCAGAGGTTCCACCTAAAAAACTACTCAGAACTGGCCAAAACTAGACCATACAGGCTGCTCCATGGGCAAGGTGCGATGCATACTGACTGCCAAACTGGCCAGGTGCGATGCATACTCAAATGGCCTTCTGTGGGGTGCAATGAGTGAGAATAGACAAATGGCAGAGACAGTTTGCAAGGTGGATGATCATGGAATCTTCCAGAAACTTCTCCTGTGACACTTGCCTCTCTAAATTCGCCCAGGGATGAGTAAGAGATCATTGAAATCTCCAAGTGGAACCAAGAACTATAAGTGGAATGACACTAATAAAAAACCCAAAGCTGACTCACACCCTTGCAAGACATCTATAAATGGATCCCTCATCTGAGAGATCTGGAGGATGGAATTTTGTATTTTGTAAGGAAGTGTTGTTGGTTTGTTGGTGATAAGAGACATTGCATTGTTGGGTGATTTGCTTGTTCATGAGGTGAAGAGGGCTTCTACAACTGGGAGGATGATGCTGGATCAGACAGTTGGGTTGTAATCCTCTCTTACATTACTATTAATAAATTTCTTTGATTTTTCCTCTATATAATCTTGTATTTGTGAATCTTATTGTTTATGAATGCAATTGTATGGTCAATGTGTTTCTGATTCCGCATTGTTTATGATGTTTTAGATAGAGATGCTTTGATAGTTTGCTGTTACTTTGACTCTACAGGTACTCTTTGAAGCAGGACAAGTAGGAGAGGAGTGGAAAATTCTATCAAGGAAAGGAGAAATCAAGCTAGAATCAAAGCGGAAGATCCAGGTTGGTCCTCTTTTCTTCTCTTCCATCCATCACACTTAAAGGAACTCTTGAAAAGCTTTCATTGTTTGTTTCTAAGATAGCTACCCGTCCTAGTGGGACTAGCAGTTCGAATTGACACTAGTTTTCCCTGAAACAACTAGTCTCTAAATCAAATGAAACAAGTTCTAATGTCAATGGAATGCAAGCATGCGAGAATTGAATGGAAAAAGGGATCTCTTCCTGATCCTAGCTGCTCTCCTGCTAGCAATAAGGAGCCCATCCCCGTTGAAACTATTAATTGAGAAAAATATGCATGCATGCTTATCTGCCTCTCTACTTTTAGCTTCCTTTTATGTTTTCTTATCTTAGCTTCAAGGAGAAGAAGACCCTTTATGGCCAACTAGTTGAATCTCATGTTTTGTTTCTAGTAGCCCAAAACTCCTTATTTTCTTTTAAAATTTTAAAACAATTCAAGTTGTGTTTGATATGGTTTTCCTAGTAGCAAGTGATCACAAAATTCTTCAATAATACATAGAAATTTATGAAAATACACAATACAAAATTATATATATGAGAGATCAATTAACACTGCCTCACACAATATTGTCGATGTCATGTTGTTGTTTAAAAATTTAATATAAAATATACTTTGTCATACACTAATGTCATTTGTAAATTTTATAGAAAAGATACTTTGGTTTACTAAAGAATGATCTTTCACCTTTATTTGCAAAATTTAGAGGATTGTTAAAATTGGCAACTAGGGCCAAACTCCATGTGGGTCATCTTATTTACGGCAGATGATATTTTTCTTGGATCCCTCTCATCAAGAGGTGTAGGATTGATCTAAAGATCAGCCGATTCCGATAAGTATTCATGGAGTTATGAATTTATTTGTGTTATAAGACAATTCGTCAAGGTCGGCCAACAACCAAATAAACCCCTCATGTGCTCAACGTTTTAGTATAAAAGGAGATGACTTGAGAGTCATTTTAGACAAAACTTCTCTCTTGATTTCTCTCCACTTGTCTTGGGTTTTAATGTGAGAGAAATCTAGGAGGAAGTAGCCCTAACGCAGTCCTAAGGAGGATGCCCTAACACAGACCTAAGGAGGATGATCTAGCTCTCAACGCAACTATGGAGGAGAGATCTAAATGATGCCCTATAGAGAAGCCCTAACACTACCCTATGGAGAAGAGCTAACGTTGCCCTATGGAAAAGACCTAATGCTTCCCTTTGGAGAAGCCCTAATGCTGCCTTTTGGAGAAGCCCTAACATAACCTATGAAGAGGTATACACAGTCAAGAAGGGCAGCAATGTAAGCCCTCAACGCAGATTAGAAAAGGGTCTCTACCCTAGATGGATGCCCTAGAACCTTAACACAGTGTATGGAAGAATGAAAGCTCTAACCACAACAAGGGATAGGCTTGTTGTAGCAAGTCGTGGTCCCTTATACACCTACAGGTCTACATTAAGGCTAATAAGGATGGCGTAAGGGCTAGTTGTGACTGCTGGGGTATAACAAGCCAACGTGTGGTTTAGGAAAGATGGGGAAGGGTTATCATAGAAATTGGGACAGTAGCAAGACATGGTGCTGCAATAGCAATTGGGACAACAACAAGACATAGTGTTGAAATAGCAATTGGGACAGCAGCAAGACATGGTTCCGCAATAGCAATTGGGACAGCAGCAAGAGATAGTGTTGCAATAGCAATTGGGACAGCAGCAAGACATGGTGCTGCAAATAGCAATTGGGACAACATCAAGACATGGTGTTGCAATAGCAATTGGGACAGCAGCAAGACATGGTGCTGCAATAACAATTGGGACAACAGCAAGACATGGTGTTGCAATAGCAATTGGGACAGCAGTATGGTAAGCAAGGTGCAACAAGCACATGGTGGCAAAACAAGGTGCAACAATGGCACATGATGGTACATGATGCAATACAGTGATGGGTATTGTCATGATTGATGAAGCATGATAAGATGCAGCATTGTGATGATGGGTGCAGCATGGTGCAGCACGGTGAGGTGCAGCATGATGATGAGATGCAACACAATGATAGGTGAAGGAGTCACCTTGGAGAATCATTTGAAGCAACATGTCTTCAACTGATCTCATGTATCATCTTCTTAGAGATGATCTATGCTCTTATCTAGATAAGTCAAAGTGTTGAATTATGTTGTAAATGTACTATCTCTCTCTCTCTCTCTCTCTCTACTGAACTATTAAAGAACATATAAGAAGAATTGGTCAAGGGTTTCCCCACATTGGGGTTTGTCCCTGCCTAGCGCCACATCTTGTGTCCTCTTGTCTTGGCTCGTCTTCTGTGATTTATGTTTATGTTCTATCTGCAGTTTACTTTAATGCTGATGTGATTGCTAATCTGGAAAAGATATTGAGCTAAATGTGAAAATTGAAATAAATTGCTCTAAGCATAGAACATACCTAAAATTAACATGGTATCAGAGCTGAGGTGAAGACAAAGCCATAGAAAGAGTGAAAGAGCAATCACCAAAGACAGTTGGGAAAGGACAAAAGGATCAGTGGATTCCTCATCCCTCTTCTAATTCACCAAGGGTGAAGTCCAAGCAAATAATATTAGAAGAATGGCATAGCGGAAGTTTCTGATGACCTACCTAAAGATCACTTCAATGGGAAATCTAGATCTAAGGATGGAAGGAAGGGCAAATGCCTTGGTTGCAATATGTTCGGCCATTATGCTAAGGAGTGTCCAAATGACAGGGACACATCTCTTGATGTAGATAACAATCGTTCCAGGGACATCTTCAATGATTAGAGGAATGACAGGTAATGCAGGTCATCAAGGTAATGGCTGACTCTTCAAAGAAAGAAAGGAACCTCAGGTATGAAGAATCAAATGTTGTTTCTGATAAGATAAAGAAGCGTTATCTTGTATTGGCCCTCTCCTTTAGATTCTTTGGGAATCTGTCTTATTGATTGTAGTGCTCCAAAGCAGTTCAACGGATAGAAGGGTGCTCTCTCTAATTTGGTAAAGACGGAAACAATCGTGGGATTATACTTGGAGCCGATGGCACCTATCCCAGAAAGGGTGTAGGGAATGTTACCCCTCAATTGAATGAGGGTAACTCGATTCATTTACAGAATCTCTTTTATGTACCTGATCGCAAGAAGAACCTGATGTCCATTTCGGCAATGGAAGTCAAAGGTTAAAGGGTGGCATTCATCAATGGAAAGGTACGTGTTTAAAATTAAAATTTTCAAAGATGCTTTTTCTCATGGGTTTAGGGTTGGAAATTTGTATCAAGTTGCAGGATGGTCCATTGGGGATCATGTCAATTGACATATCTCATCTATAGCACCGAAGGTCTACTTATTATGGGACCCTACCCGATGTGAGTCAAATGGTGACAGGGATGCCTAAATTCAAGAAGAGCATGAAGGTACATGTCCAAGATGTACGGAATGAAAATCTTACAAGGGGACCATTCCCCTTATGTAGCAGGTCCACAGGTTTGGAACAACTCGAGGAGTTTGAGATTCATGATCAGGAATCTCATGTATACAGGTGGAAGAAAGCCTTCTATGGCTTGAAGCAAAACACCCCCAGCATAGTATGGGAGGATTGATAGATGTCTAATGAAGCTAAGATTCACTAGGAGTGAAACCGATTCAAACAATTACTCGAAAGGTGTGGATGATAGACCTCTCATACCGGCACCTTCTAAGGACAACCTATTTCTGACAGGTGCAGACCCTCTCATTTGCAGAAGTAAGAGGGAGTTGGATCCCGGATGTGGAACGGTAAACTGCAAGCCTATGACTACCTCGATGATCTTAACTTTCAAGAATTTATATGGTAGTGATGCCAGACTAGATTTGGGAAATGCCTCTGAGTTTCATAAACTCATTCGCATTGATGTTCTTGGTGAACTTCCATTCAGACATATGTTTTGCAGTTAGCATGATGAGCTCATATATGGTTGAGCCTCACTGGATCGGTGCCAAGAATCTTCTGAGATATCTTCGGGGCACAATCTCTCATGAATTCAGATACACTGCTGGAAAAGTGAAGCTGCATGATTATTCAAATGCTGACTAGGCAGGTAGTGTGGAGGATTGCAAGAGAACTTCTGAGTGCTGGTTCTCTTTGGATTTTGCTTCAATATCATGGATGAGCAGGAAGCAGAAGTCAGTTGCCTTAAGCACCACCGAGACCGAATACATAGTTACGAGTACGATCTCGTATGAAGCTGCCTGGTTGTGGAAGCTCTTCAATGAGATGTTTGTACACATGATGGATACCACCGTGATCTTCTCTTTCAACCAAGGGGAGGATTCGATTATTGAAGAATCCCGTATTCTATCATTGCTCCAGCAGATAGACATCAGATACTACCTTATCAGGGATATGGTACGTTGATGAGTGAGGAGGCTCCATCGCTTTGAGACTGATGTATAGGTCGCAGACATTTTGTCAAATCCCCTGGGAAAGGTCAAATTTGTGACTTTCCCGAACGACTTGGAGCCGTTGAGAGACCCTCTTATGAGGGTCCTGCATGTTGCATGAATTGAAGCTCTGGGAGCTCCGGGGGGCTTGGGGTACTTATTGGAACAACACGCGACCATAGGGTGACTCACCCTCCCCTAATGGTGTGCTGTGTATATGGTGAATGGCTCAGCCTTCCCCTGTGATACCCCAAGGCAACTTAGGGACATGATGATTGGTTCTCCTGTCGAGGCATCCTACCCATGCAATTTGGGACCATGGGAAGTACCTCCCATATGATCAATGAGCAGTGAAATGGGGTTAGGGACCATAGTAGTACTATCGATGGACGCATTGTTGTATCTACCATACTCCCTATGCTAGGATGACCTCCATTGATCTGGGATCAGTATGAGTAGTTTGAGACACTCTCTTGTGATATTGATATGGGATCAATAAAACTGACTTCGGGTCAGTAGAGAATGGTATGATACATTCTCGATCAATTCTTCTTCTTCATGGTTCAACAGCAGGGCACTGATGACAGAGATAGTACAGTTGGACATATGGATCAGCGGATGGAGTTCTCCCTAGTTGAGAGGGAGTGTTAAAATTGGAAACTAGGGCCAAACTCCATGTGGGTCATATTATTTATGGTAGCTAATATTTTTCTTGGATCCCTCTCATCGAGAGGTGTAGGATTGATCTAAAGATGAGCCGATTCTGATAAGTATTCATGGAGTTATGAATTTATTTGTGTTATAAGACAATTCGTCAAGGTCGGCCAACAACGAAATAAACCCCTCATGTGCTCAACGTTTTAGTATAAAAGGATATGACTTGAGAGTCATTTTACACACAACTTCTCTCTTGATTTCTCTCCACTTGTCTTGGGTTTTAGTGTGAGATAAATCTAGGAGGAAGTAGCCCTAACATAGTCCTGAGGAGGATGCCCTAACGCAAACCTAAGGAGGATGATCTAGATCTCAACACAGTTATGGAGGAGAGATCTAAACGATGCCCTATGGAGAAGAGCTAACACTGCCCTATGGAGAAGCCCTAACACTTCCCTTTGGAGAAGCCCTAACGCTGCCCTATGGAGAGAAGAGCTAACACTTCCCTATGGAGAAGCCCTAACACTGCCCTTTGGAGAATCCCTAACATAACCTATGAAGAGGTATACACAGTCAAGAAGGGAAGCAATGTAAGCCCTCAACGTAGATTAGAAAAGGGTATCTACCCTAGATGGATGCCCTAGAAACTTAACACAATCTATGGAAGAATGAAAGCTCTAACCACGGCAAGGGATAGGCTTGATGTAGCAATCCGCAGTCCCTTATACACCTACAGGTATACATTAAGGCTAATAAGGAGGGCGTAAGGGCTAGTTGTGACTGTTGGGGTATAACAAGCCAACGTGTGGTTTAGGAATGTTAGGGAAGGGTTATCATAGCAATTGGGACAACAGCAAGACATAGTGATGCAATAGCAATCGGGACAATAGCAAGACATAGTGCTGCAATATCAATTGGGACAGCAACAAGACATAGTGTTGCAATAGCGATTAGGAAAGCAACAAGACATAGTGTTGCAATAGAAATTGGGATAGCAACAAGACATGGTGTTGCAATAGCAATTGGGACAGCAACAAGACATGGTGCTGCAATAGCAATTGGGACAGCATCAAGACATGGTGCTGCAATAGCAATTGGGACAACATCAAGACATGGTGCTACAATAGCAATTGGGACAACAAAAAGACATGGTGCTGCAATAGCAATTGGGACAGCAGCAAGACATGGTGCTGCAATAGAAATTGGGACAGCAGCAAGACATGGTACTACAATAGCAATTGGGACAGCAGTATGGTAAGCAAGGTGCATCAAGCACATGGTGGCAAAACAAGGTGCAACAATGGCACATGATGGTACACGATGCAGTACAATGATGGGTACTTTCATGATTGATGAAGCATGATAAGATGTAGCATTGTGGTGATGGGTGCAGCATGGCGCAGCACAGTGAGCTGCAGCATGATGACAAGATGCAACATGATGATAGGTGAAGGAGTCACCTTGGAGAATCAGTTGAAGCAACATGTCTTCAACTGATCTCATGTATCATCTTCTTAGAGATGATTTATGCTCTTATCTAGATAAGTCAAAGTGTTGACTTCTGTTGTAAATGTACTATCTCTCTCTCTCTCTCTATTGAACTATTAAAGAACATATAAGAAGAATTGATCAAGGGTTTCCCCACATTGGGGTTTGTCCCTCCCTAGCACCACATCTTGTGTCCTCTTGTCTTGGCTTGTCTTCAACAATTTATGTTTGTGTTCTATCTGCAGTTTACTTTAATGCTGATGTGATTGCTAATATGGAAAAGCTATTGAGCTAACTGTGAAAAATGAAATAAATTGCTCTAAGCATAGAACATACCTAAAATTAACAAGGATCCTATTGGAGCCTTTAGTGGCATTCTAAATGGTAACTTGCTTCCATTTAAAAGTTTAGTTCAAATCTTGTATCTAATTGTTTGATACAAATATCTTATTAGTCCCTGCCACTTGTGGCATGGGACTATTAGTACTCGTTTCCCTGTTCCGTGAAGTATGGTCGTTCAACCTATCAAATGGAGGCATTGATTTCCACCACCAATAAGATTTTTAATCATCTTATTTGGCCTCTTCCCAAGGCAAAGAGGCTATAATATCATGCAAAAGACTATAATATCATGGTTAACAGGATTTGTTTGATTCATATTTTCGAAACTACAACTAATGTTGGCATTAGTTCAGTGACATTAAATGTTTTTTTTTTTTTTTTTGCCACGACACATGTCGCAAGACCATGCTAGAGCAAATGGCTATTTGCATGCGTTGGCTATATGCATGTGAACCGGTGATGCTTTGGGTGGTGCATCTCTCATAAAAATGTGAACATTCAAGAAGGTTGATTGTTTTTTGAAATCTGCAAGCAACCTCCGGTTCAGAACAAGAAAATTGTTGTAGGTCTGGACCTTGCTTGATTTGAATAAGCCATATGCTGATAGGAATGACAACCATAACACTCTTATGTTCATTTTGTTTGCTCGGTTACTAATATGTTAGCTCGGTGAGCACACCTGCATCACAATACAACAAACTTGAATCACACAAACACATATCAGATTCTTAGGTATACAATAAACTTCAATCAACATAAACATATATCAGATTTAGAAGAGGTAAGTGATTTTTATTTTTCTTGAAAGGATCTGAAGGATGATTGACTGCAATTGTATGATTATATATGTTGCGGTGGTTTTCATGAGAGATAGAGATACGAGTTCAATAGCATTTTCACTATGAGATTTGAACAATTTCAGTAGCAAGAGATTGGACTATTTGAGTAGTAGAAGAGTTGACGCACTCACATATTACGATATTCAATGCTAACTGTAATTCTGTGTAGTAATTTCAAAATATTATGTGAAGAGATTGGACGAAATCTAAACGTTCACCTAAATTTTTATTTATAGGAATGCATACAGTTAAACATACTTCATTTAGATACATTACTTGTTGAAATCACACCAGATAAATTATTCTATCACAAATTTAGGGCTTCTAAGGTAGTTATATCTTTCAACTTCGTTGGTATTTGGGTTGCAGAAGGTTTTCAGATAATTCCAAAGATTTCAGCTCGGGTAAATGACCAAATGCATGCGAGATATTACCACTAAGATTATTGTTGGAAAGGTTCAAACTTATAAGGTAATTCAACGATACCAATTTAGAAGGAATACACCCGCTTAGTCGATTTCCTGATAGATCCAAAAATGCCTGCATGGGAAAGAAATACTTTTGAAAGATCTCCAGTCCCTTCATATTCAATATAAGTTTGTCCTGCAACAACGACTCTAGCTGAGGCTTTCCTGCCACACCCTATTTTGTCACTCCTTGGAACATACTAATTTGTGAAGGGATCTTACCAGAGAATTTATTATTTGAGAAACCCACAAGTTGCATGTGACTGAGATCCCAAAGCCAATTGGGTAAATTTCCTTCTAATCGGTTATAACCCACCATTATAATGCAAAGGTTCTTGTTCTGTCCCTAACTTTTTGGTAGTGTGCCACTGAAATAATTGTTTTCCCACCCCGGTTTTCAGTTTCTCCTTATTTCTCCCATGTAGTTAAATGCCCATTCCCATAACCATACATTTAACAGACTGAAAAAAAAAAAAAAAAAAATTGCTGAAAACACAAATTCTGGAAATTTTTCAGAATGCTGGAAATTGCAGAATTAAAAATCAGCAATCAAAAACAGCCATTAAAACACATTAGAACACTGATATTTTTGGTCAACTTGACCCTGGAAAAACCCCCTACAACTCTTGGGGAAAACCAGTTTGAGAGCTCTTCTTTATTTCTGAAAATTGCCTTTTTACAGTGAGAATTATTCAGCAAAAAATCAGCAAGCAAATTTACAACTTATCTCCTTTCCCGTGCCTCACAGCAATCTGGAAATTACAGCAAACAGGACAGCAATAAATGTTGTACGGCCTCTGTTTTGTGTGCAGAAAAATCAGCAAACTGCTCCTCGATTTTTGTGCAAAAATCTGCCTTTCACTATGTGTTGAATCAGCTGTACAAATCTGCTCAACTGCTGCCTTGGAATGTGTGCCAAGCTGCTGTCTCCTTCTCATCCCTGCTCAGAAATCTCTCTTGCTCTCTTGCTCTCCTTCTCCCAATCTGCTCATGAAAGAATGAATGACCTTTTCCTCCTTTTCCTCCTTTAATATAACTCTAAGTGACTTTTGGGTGATCCAAGTGACTTTTGGGTGATCT
Organism: Pinus tabuliformis; assembly: GCA_031772625.1. NCBI lineage: Eukaryota > Viridiplantae > Streptophyta > Pinopsida > Pinales > Pinaceae > Pinus > Pinus tabuliformis. The sequence goes on from CM062812.1 coordinate 36,062,721, forward strand.
CTAAATCCAATGGCTGAAATAGATTTAGATCAATGGCTGAGATTAAATGCTCATTTAAATCTCACTTTCTATTTTTTAATTCACCCCACTTTAATAAAGACCCACTTAGTCATTTATTTCCAAAGTCACTTTTCCTTTCTAATTTTTCATTGACTTTATAAAAGTCACTTTAAAATTAGACTTAGTAACTTTATCACTTAAAGTCACTTTTAAATTAGATTTAACTTTATAAAATTATAAAGTCACTTTATGAGAAAAATTAAATTCTTTTGGACACTTTTCCCTAGGCCAAAGATCAAAGCCTAAGGGAACCACCTGTCCTGCGGTACCAAATTTCAACACTCCCTCTTACCGAGGAAGGTGTTCCTTACCACACCCATCTTGTCTCTGAAGTAGACATGCTTGCCTCGTGGTAAGGCTTTGGTAAGAATATCTGCAACCTGCTCATCAGTGGAAATATACTCAAGCTTCACAGCTCCCTTTTGAACATAGTCTCTGATGAAATGATATCTGATCCCGATATGCTTTGACCTGTCATGAAATACTGGATTCTCCGTGAGTTTAATGCAACTCTGATTATCACAGTAAATCACTGAAGGTCTCAACGGCTGACCAAATAAGCCAAACAACATCTTGCGAAGCCAGATAGCCTCACAACTAGCTAGACTGGCTACTATATACTCTGCTTATGCTGAACTCAGTGCTACTGACTGCTGCTTCCGGCTGAACCATGACACTACTGCTGAACCCAACCCAAAACAACACCCTGAAGTGCTCTTCCTATCAGAAGCACAACCTGCCCAATCAGAATCAGTGTATCCTGCCAATCTCACTCCATCTCCCTGCCTGTAGTCCAGACCATAATCCACTGTCCCCTGCAAGTACCGCAAAATGTGTTTTGCAGCCACCCAGTGAACCTTCCTAAGCTCACACATAAACTGACTCATCGTGTTGACTGCAAAACAAATATCTGGTCTAGTGTTGACCAAATACATCAAGGAACCAATCAGCTGTCTGTACAATGTGGGATCCACCAACTCGGAATCCGAAGCATGAAGATTCTTCCAGTTGGTGATCATCGGTGTCGACATGGGTCTACAATCCTCCATGTGGAATCTGCTAAGGATGTCCACAATATACTTCCCCTGCCCCAAGAAGAAATGCCCCTCCTCCTGCCACACCTCCAAACCCAAAAAGTAATGCATCAAGCCAATGTCCTTCATCTCAAACTCCGTCGCAAGATCTCTCTTGCAGTGCTCTATGAGTCTCTCTGCACCTGTAATGATCAAGTCATCCACATACAGCACCAAAATGAGAGGCTCCTCACCAATCACAATAAAGTAAAGGTTCGGATCTGCCTCACTCTTTGTGAAACCCATCCCCTGCAAGTATGCATCTATCCTGGAGTACCAAGCTTTGGGAGCTTGCTTCAGGCCATAAAGGGCCTTCTTCAGTCTGCACACATGGGACTCCTTCCCATGCACCTCAAAGCCCTGTGGCTGCTCAATGTACACCTCCTCCTGTATGAAGCCATTGAGAAATGCGGTCTTCACATCCATCTGGTGGATCTTCCAACCCATCTCTGCTGTTATCGATATAATGGAGCGGATCGAAGTATATCGAGCCACGGGAGCGAAGGTCTCCTCATAATCAACTCCCTCTACCTGGGAGAACCCTCTAGCCACAAACCTTGCTTTGAATTTCTCAATGCTGCCATCTGCAGCATGCTTTACCTTGTAAAGCCATCTGGAAGTAACCACGGATTTGCCCTCAGGCCTCGGCACCACCTCCCAAACATCATTCTTCATGATAGAAGAATACTCCTCCTGCATGGCCTCTCTCCAGACCTGCTGGCTAGCTGCCTCCTCATAGCTAGAAGGCTCAGAGTCAAGGATGCTGGTAACCATTGCCATATAGCTACAAAACCTCTCAGGTGGTCTACTCTCTCTGACCGGCCTCTTCGGCTCAGCAACAGATGTGGCATCTCTCGGTGTCCTGAAGCCACTTGGGCTTCCTCTTCCCTGAGCGCACTTCTCCCACCGGAGAATGAAACTCCTCCTCATCATCATCAGTAGCCTGAACTCCTGACTGTCTGTCTGCTGTCCTCCTGCCTGCACCTGAACCTGTAGAAGCTGAGGTACCGTGTGAACTGTCCATCAATGGACTCCCTAGTGAACTGCTCTGTGAACTGCTCTGCATGCTGCCCGGAGCACCACCCCTCTGGCTCGATGAGCCACTGCTCACTGACGGACCTGACATCCTCATAGATGTACCTCCTGATCCTTCTGATCCCTCCCCACTGGATCCCTGCGACTGACTCTACTGCTGTTGAGGGTCTGGCTGATCCAGATACTCTAACTCCCGTGACCTCCTAAAGGCCCTGTCCTCCTCGAACTTCACATCCCGTCTGACAACAACTCTCCTCTGTGCAGGAATGTAAATCCGAAAGGCCTTTGAGGTCTCACTGTAGCCCACAAAGATACCATTTTCTGCGGTGGGCTCTAGTTTGGTCCTCTTCTCCTTGGGTATATAGGAGTATGTAATGCATCCAAAGATATGAAGATGACCAAGATCAGGCTTCTTCCCAGAGAAAGCCTCCTCCGGAGTCATGTGCCCCAAGGCACGATGCGGACTCCTGTTCTGCAAGTAAACAGCTGTGTTGCAGGCCTCTGCCCACAAGAACAATGGCAACCCCTGATCATGTAACATGGCTTTGGCAGCCCCTATGATGGATCTGTTCTTCCTCTCCGCAACCCCGTTCTGCTGGGGGTTGTAAGGAACAGTGAACTCCCTCCTAATGCCTGCCTCCGCACAATAGTCAACAAACTCTCCAAGGGTGTACTCTCCTCCATTGCCTGACCTCAGGGACTTGATCTTTCGACCTGTCTGAGTCTCCACAAGAGCTCTGAACTCCTGAAACCGCTTGAAGACCTCACTCTTGGTCTTTAAGAAATAAATCCAGGTCCTCCTGGAGTGATCATCAATGAATAAGACATAGTACTCATATCCACTCAAGGAAACATGAGACATCCGACCGCTCACATCGGAATGAATCAAATCAAGTATCCCAGTCGCTCTGCTGTCACTGCTGGGAAAAGGGGATTTGGCAAACTTGCGCATCGCACAACCTCTGCAAGTATCAAAGTGATCAGTACTGAAATCTGGCACACCTGTAGTGATCTCCCGCAATGTCCTCAAGGCTCCATGATACATATGTCCCATCCTGCGGTGCCAAATCTCACACAGCTCAGAACTGCTAGCTCTGCTGTCGGTACTACTGCTCAATGCCAAAAGGGGCTGAAATGCAAACTTGTACACCTTTGCATGGCGTACACCTATCACTCTAGCTGAATCAGCTGGAGTGCCCTTGGGATACATCAACACCTGTCCTCCCTTGAACAGTACCTCATATCCTCTTTCCTCCAAAGCTGAGACGGATATGAGGTTCTTCCTCATCCCCGGCACATAAAGAACCTCTGACACCTTCAAGGGAGGTTTGGACTCCCTCTGAAATGTCACTGTCCCCACCCCGACTGCTCTAACAACTCTGTCATCACCGAGTACTACCTCAATATCAGTGCCACTCTCTGAAAGCTCTGAGAAGTACTCACGGACTCCTGTCATGTGACGTGAAGCCCCACTGTCCACATACCAGATACCTGAAGATGCTCCGGTAATCGAGGGAAAAGCATGCTCCCTCTGAACCTGTGTGGCAGGTGATCCTGCACTAGAGGACTCACACGTAGTGAACGCAAACTCTCGGTCAAAACGACCAGCAAAGTCCTCAATCTCTGCTGAAGCTGCCACGTCCTGGTTCTTCCCCTTCTTCTTCTTCTTCTCCGGACACACAACTGCATAGTGTCCCGTCTTTTGACAATTCCAACACTTCACCTTGGAATAGTCCTTCTGTGTGTTCCCCTGTTTACCTTTACCTTTGCCTTTGCCCCCACCACTGTTTGTGGAAGCCTGCTTCTTCCCTTTGCCTTTCTTGCCTCCTGCCACCAGTGCTACATCCTCATCCTGCTCAACTGGCTTGGCTGCCCCAAGCTGTCCTTTCCTGATCTCTGTCTGAATGCAATCATCTCAAAACCTCTCCCATGTGGGAAGGGTCTCACGTGCACAAACCCCATCAGCAAAGTTCAACCATGAACGGGGGAGGCCATTCACTGCAATCCGCACCAACTCAGTGGGTGGAATGGCCTCTCCAATCGCTGCCAACTCATCTCTCACATTGGTAATCTTTGTGAGATATCCAGCTGCACTATCATTCCCCATCTTAATGTTCTTCAGCTTCTCCTTCAGGACCATCTTTCGGTTCTCATTGGTACTCTGGTAGAGATTGGACAATGCTGTCCACATCTCATGGGCATTGCTCTTTCCTCTCACATGAGGAATGCAATGGTCTTTGATTCCGTCTAGAATCAGCCTCTTACCCTTCTTGTTCTTCTTTTTATACTCAGCCGACTGAGTAACATCAGTGGGCACAACAACAGGGTTCTGTGCGGTATGCACCATGATATCCCAGACTTCTGCCTCCTCAAAGATACTCTGCATTCTCTCCTTCCAAACACTGTAATTTGTATGCCCATCCAACCTATCCTCCACCCTCAATCCCAATGACATCCTACTGTCCTAAAACTGAAAAATAGCACTGCTGTAGTAAAGATAAAACTGTTATTTATGAAAAAATCAGCTTGCTGGAATTTTCTGAGTGAAAAATCAGCAACTGTAATTTTTCCTTTTGCTGTCCCAAACTGCCCTTCAGCACTCAAGCTCTGATACCATGTAGAAATTTCTGTTTTCCCACCCCAATTTTTAGTTTCTCCTTATTTCTCCCATGTAGTTAAATGCCCATTCCCATAACCATACATTTAACAGACTGAAAAAAAAAAAAAAAAAAATATTGTTGAAAACACAAATTCTGGAAATTTTTCAGAATGCTGGAAATTGCAAAATTAAAAATCAGCAATAAAAAACAGTCATTACAACACATTAGAACACTGATATTTTTGGTCAACTTGACCCTGGAAAAACCCCCTACAACTCTTGGGGAAAATCAGTTTGAGAGCTCTTCTTTAATTCTGAAAATTGCCTTTTTACAGTGAGAATTATTCAGCAAAAAATCAGCAAGCAAATTTACAACTTATCTCATTTCCCGTGCCTCACAGCAATCTGGAAATTACAGCAAACAGGACAGCAATAAATGTTGTACGGCCTCCATTTTGTGTGCAAAAAAATCAGCAAACTGCTCCTCGATTTTTGTGCAAAAATCTGTCTTTCACTATGTGCTGAATCAGCTGTACAAATCTGCTCAACTGTTGCCTTGGAATGTGTGCCAAGCTGTTGTCTCCTTCTCCTCCCTGCTCAGAAATCTCTCTTGCTCTCTTGCTCTCCTTCTCCCAATCTGCTCATGAAAGAATGAATGACCTTTTCCTCCTTTTCCTCCTTTAATATAACTCCAAGTGACTTTTGGGTGATCCAAGTGACTTTTGGGTGATCTCTAAATCCAATGGCTGAAATAGATTTAGATCAATGGCTGAGATTAAATGTTCATTTAAATCTCACTTTCTATTTTTTAATTCACCCCACTTTAATAAAGACCCACTTAGTCATTTATTTCCAAAGTCACTTTTCCTTTCTAATTTTTCATTGACTTTATAAAAGTCACTTTAAAATTAGACTTAGTAACTTTATCACTTAAAGTCACTTTTAAATTAGATTTAACGTTATAAAATTATAAAGTCACTTTAGGAGAAAAATTAAATTCTTTTGGACACTTTTCCCTAGGCCAAAGATCAAAGCCTAAGGGAACCACCTGTCCTGCGGTACTGTTAACACCCAGGTTGTTCCCTTTGACTCCCAAGGGAATACGGCCGGGGTAACCACTAACCAAGCTTTGGATTACTGTTCCTAGCCAAACTATAATCAGAGAGGGCTCTCTCTTTAAGATTTATCTCTGTTTTGTGAGGATTTTAGGCTAGTTATGAGTTCGGTTTTTGTTTAAGGTTTTGGTCGTGAACTGTTGATTGAGAAGGGCATGAAATGTTTGAGGGATTTTTAGTCCATTGGGCATATGGAGTCAGACATTGAGTAGGTCCTGATGTCTATGATGGAGAAGGATTTACTGCAGAGCTAGATAGCTATTCATGATACAAATTTTGGTTTATAAATGAAACAGAGTGAAATGGAAACTTATATAAAGTGTGACTGTAAGTTGAGAAAGGGCAAAATCTGTTCAGTAGCATCTAAGAATTACTGCACAGAAACTGTCAAAGATTTATAGTAATTTGGAGCATTTAAGAATTCCAATTTAACAGATAAACCTGAAGAAAACATTTATAACAAGGAAAGATTGAATTCAGGGTGTCTCCATGGACAAATCCTGAGTTATTCTTCTTCTTTCTTGTTGAGATCAGACCACATATATGAGAAATGAAATACACAAAATAAAACACAGACAGAGATAGAGAAACTTATTGTATCAAGCTATAGCACTAGAATTCTGCAGCATTCAATGGTTCCAACACAGCATACATCAGAAAAGACAATCTCTGAAATTCCGAATCTTCTTTGTATTATCTCTCCAAAATACAGCCGAGTTCTCTTTTTGAACAAGTAACAACAACCCCTGCAAGCTTATGCGAGGGGGAATATATACAATCGGTTCTACAAATATCTGAACCGCATGAGTCACTATGATAATTAAATATGCTCACCAACTTTACAAAAATAGCAGATAAAGAAGTTATTACTGCTCTTAAATACAAAATGAATGCTCTTTAATTCTGTCAGAAGTCTTTTTGACCTTTGGAGGCCACTGAGTCGGTTGAGCGTTCTGCATAAATGCTAAATGATGTGTCTTTATGGCTTTATCATGCTGTTTCTTTCTCGGCCCTGTCATCTGTAACTGTCAGTGCTGCTTTAGTGGCCGAATCTTTCTGCTGAGTTGGCTCAGTCCATTTTTCTTCAGTCATATTGTATGCATCAAATTTTCCTGTACATGATGACTTATGTTTTTTGATGAAAAAACTTGATGAAAGGCCTCTTGATTACAGTATCAACTGTATCATTTTGGTCCACCATTCTTGAGTGGGCAATTGATGTCTCAAAATTGCATCTAAGGTCTCATCTACCTCTGTATATTTGTAGAAGTTTGGAGGCACTTCAAACAAATGCTTGATCTCATTCATAATAAAAAATAAATTCTCTATTCTATCATAGAGATTTTGCCCAGATGCTGGCCCTGTTTCCTCTGAAGTGCTTGGTCTTACAGTGATCTGATTTGTAGCAAATGTGTTGACCCTCTTTGCATAGTTTTCATGTGAAAGTAGCCTCCCTGCGCTGTTCAGTAAGCCAAGAAGACCTCTGCTTTGTAATGCTGCAAATTTATCCATGAACCTGTTTACTTCTGTCTGCATGTCCTGGCTTCTTCTTTCCAGTGTTTGTACCAGGCTTCTTAATGTAAGGACCCTCTTTATCAGCAAAATGGTTTCAGTCCTGTTGGGAATTCCCATTGCTGCCAGCTGAGGACCTGTACAGTTATTGAGCACATTAATCATTCTATTGGCTACCTCAGGCATGTTGCCTAGAGATGCCCTTGCTCTCTGGACTTCTCTTTGTGCTTTTCCTATGAGTTCCATTTGCTCATGAATAGTCTCAATGTACTGCCATTGATCTGTGATTGATTGGCCAATGTTGGCCCATAAAACTATCTTAAGCTCAGCCACCACTTTGTCAAGGGTGAGCTCCTTCTCCAGCTCCTTTATCTTCTCCTTAAGGGCCTTTATTTCCCTTCCTTTTTCTGCCACATTTTGCTTTGACTTGTCATATTTTTCATTGAGCTTAGCCAAATTCTCCCTGGCTTCATTTAACTCTGCCATTTGGGCTTCTAGGGCCTGAATTTCATTCTTCAGCTTCTGCATATCAAGGCTTGGAGCCTGCTCTGTTGTTGGTGCTGGTGCTGATGTAGATGGTGCTGCCTGAGCTGTCTGTTCTGTAGGAGGAGCACTAGTTTGAGGGGGTTCCTCAAGGTTGATTATTTGTGGAGGGGGCTGTGATGTTTGGCCTACTTCCCTCTGTTGTAGGGCTGCCTGCAGTGCTGCCTCTGATTCTCCCAATTTTTCCTGTGTCTGGATCAGTTGTTTGTATAATGATACCAGCATATCTGCTGCATCTTGGTCATGTCTCAGCTGGGCAACCTCTTCTGTTTGTGGGTGAATGGTTGCTGGGATTTTAACCATTTTCCTTAGTGCTGCCATATCTGCATCTCTTAATTTCAGCAGCGCTTGTACAGCCTTGATGTCCTTTGGATCATGCCCAAGTTCTATGATTATATCCTCTAAAGCTTTGATTCGGTTGTCCTTTGCTTGAGAGGATGCTTTCACCAACTCAAGTTGGGCAGCTGTAATATTTAGGCTATTTTCCAGCCTAAGATTTACCAATGTTTTGTCTGCAAGAGTGGCATACACCATCTCACCCGTTTGCTTGTGCAATTCAATCTGATCCATAGGGTGGATGTCTTTTGCAAGGACCTCAAGGTTGGTCCTTATATAGTCTGCAGCTGACTGTGGCTGCAGCATGGTTGGCATGAAATGACTCATTACCATTTTGCCCTCATGTACATCGTATGCAGACATTAATCTTTGTTGGTTTGTAGGGGCCATCTTCAACAAGTAATTGTAGAGTTGTATCTTGAGTGGCTCATTCCTCTTTTTTATATCAATAAATTGTTGTTTGATGCCTGCTTCAGCTCCCCTTTGGTGGCTTGAGGAGTTGACTTCTCCTCCAACTATCCTTTCATGTTCCTGGTGAAAGGAACTTGCAAATGCTTCCATGCTTGGTGGGCCCATGCCCAAAGATTGCCCAATAGGCATTTCTTCCTCAGAGAGGGGATTCATTATGTGCCTTTTCTCCCCTTGACTTATAGATGTGGTGAGGGGAGTCTCCTGCTCTCTATCCCTCTTCTTTCCCTTTTCTTCTTTTTGTGGAGTTTGTAGCACTGAGGCCTCCACTGTCTTTTCTTGCCTAGGGGGCACATTCTCTTGAGCCTGTTGCTCAGTGGATATAGGGGCTTCAGGTGTTTGTTCTTGCTGCTGTATTTGCTGCCCCTCTTTTTGCCCTTCTTCTTGCTGTTCTACCTGTTTTTCTGCTTGCTTTTCTGCCATAGGAGGTGGCTGTTCTTGCTGATGTGCTGTTGAAGATGATGCAACTGCTCCAAGCTGCCTTTGGTATGAAGAGGAAACCTGCCCACAAGTTTCCAAGTCAGCCTCTTTCTCAATATTTTTTGCTTCTCTTTGTAGCATTTGCTCTCTAGTCATTGGCTCTTCTAGGGTGCCCTCTTCCCAACTTAATAAATTGGCATATTTCTCAATATGAGGCAATTTAATATGAGCATAGCCACCCAATTTATGTTTTATCCTCCTGAGAGAAATGAAATGATTCGGGTCATAAGGTACCCATTTGAAACTAGTTTCTAATCGGAGGCCTTCTAGGATCATATCTGCTTCCTTCCATCCCTCCTCCCTTATGTTGTAAAGGAAAGGGCCTAGCTGGTTCCTGACTTTTAGCTGCACTTTCTTGTTTTTACTATGGAAATGGATTTGGTCTGCATTTCCAAACTGTCTGAAATATTCCAAGGAAAATAGTCTCATAGGGACATATCTGGGCAGCCTATAAGGGTTCAACTCACAGCCATATACTCTGATTACTGTATGGTGTTGGTAAAAGTACCAATCACCAATGCTGTAGGACTTAGAGAGATGGAGAATTCTTTGCATTTCCTCGATTAATCTCGGAGGAGGAACACCATATAACAAAGTCATTGCTGGATGAATGAACAGGTCTATGAATTCACAGTAAGTGTATGGTGAACGGGAGGTGCAATGAAAAACTGAGGTCCAAAATACTACAAACCTTGGATTCCCCTGGGCATCAAGTTTCTTGAGGGGAATGGGGAAACTGTTTGGTTGATGAAATAGGAACAGATGATATATGTATGAGGTGTATCTAAACACCTTTTCCCTTTCTAGATTCATCAGTTGCTCATGAACCTTGTTTACAATATACTCAGCATAGTCATAGTGCACAGCAGGAGGCTTCCCAGGAGAAAATATGGACAGCATGGCCATTATGGTGTCATCAACATCCTCAACTCCCTTGTAGCCCAGGACATAGCTAATCAAATCTACCATCATCCTCCCCAAGTCATTGAGATATGGATGTCCAATAGGAGGTGTTCTCAGAGCTTCAAGCTTGGCTGAATGAATAACTGATTAATTTTGATGATTTGGGCACTGGACAGGTTCCCCCCCTTCTTTAGTAAATCTAACATGGAGAGAGGAGTCAATGGTCTTGCAGGATGAAAGTTGAGCATTTGATTTATGGCCTCAGGGGTGATATGGAACAAGACTGCACCTGAGGGATTGAGAACAGCTCCCTGACATGGATCATAGCATTCACAGCATCTATGGATCAAGTCTGGGAGGGCATTGACTTGAGGGAGGTTGTAAATGGGCAAGTTGGAGTCCCAAATCCCTAAAATATCAGCTCCACTGAGGTGTTGAGCTTTCAATTCATTTAGCATATGAATATTATACTTAGAATTTATTGGGAACCAGTCTAACATCTGATAATCAATATCTCCTAGGGCCTTCCATTCTAACTCTCTTTGTGGGGCATTCAGAGGTTGAATATTCAGGGCTACTGGTGTTTCCATGGTTAAGTAGTGTTATGACTTGTATTGGAACTGGTGTTACTAAACAGAGCAACACAGAGGAGTGTCTCTGGAACAGATAGGTGAATTGCAGAGGAAAAGAGGGAGAATGGTAGTGACAGCAATTGAAATACCGCACAGAGGACTGAGAGAGCAAATGGCAGGCCTGAAAAACTTTCTTCGCGGTGAATCAGAGCAGCTGGGTCTTGAGTTCACGAATGCGCGAACTAACTGTAAATTAAGGTAAATTTCGCTAAATGCAGGTTCTGCAACAGAATTGCGACCCAACAGTTGAAAATAGGTACTGGTACCGGGGACTGACTGGTAAATACAGTGTTTTCTCAGTCTTTTTAACTAGCTTTGGAGAATTATGGAGAAAACCAGGCGTAGAGGGAATAATATGGATAAATACCTTGCGTTTCGCCGGCAATGGTTACGAATGCAGGTGGTTTGGACGCGCCGACGGTCTCTGTAGCGATTTCTGCAGGTTAGCGCTGGTTTGGTCGTAAAATGCATGCAGAGGGAGCAATAGTTGTTTTTGTAAAAAGTGAGAAAAACGCAATTTTCGGCGAAAATATGGACTTTTGGGTCATTGGCGCCTTTTTTTGGATGACGTCAGCATGACGTCATCAGGTGGGGTCAGGGTCCGGTGACGTCAGCATGACGTCATCGGGTGATGTGGCAAGCTGTGAGTGGTCCACGGGGATGGCATAGGTGGCGGACATGTCGGAGCGCTGGCGGACGAGGGCGCTGATGCGGCGGTGAGGTGGCCTGACGTGGGCATGACGCAGCAATGACGTGGGCACGGCGGGACCAACGGTAAACCAGAAACGGTAAATGGTATTTCTCGGACCGCTATTGATACGGTCGTGGATTTGTTAGAGGGCGACCCGAGAGATTATGGGGGTGACGCGTGGCAGAGGCCTGACGTCACCCTCTGACAGTTTCTCGGGAGGTAAGTTACGGTCGTCGGGACCGACCCGATATGGATGTGGGTCGTCGGGACCGACCCGATATGGATGTGGGCCATCGGATGAAGAACCCCGGATCCGACGGTTGACGGATCGCTAAGGCGCCAGGACGATACGGCCTCGGGCGGGGAATAAAATAATATTATTCGGTAAAATACGCGCCCGGCGAAACATTAGAAAGTGGGTTTTCAACTGTGTTACGGGAAAAATGTGTTATGCGCGGGTTTATTAATAAAGGCGGATTAAGGTTATTAATCCAAGCGGATCTTGGATTAATCCCAGGATTAATATATCAGCGCTCTTTGGGTCGCGCTATAATGTTTTAGCGCTTAAACCATTCAAAACCAAACTTAGAGCTATAATGCTCGGGGAAGGGGATACATAGGTATTTTGGGGTTTTTTGCATAATTTACATAGTAATAGGGGGAACAGGGGGTATAGGGGGTTAAATAGTAGAAGTTAGGGGTTAATATGAGTGGGAGAGGTGGATTGAGAAGTGGAAACACTAAGTTTTGTATGGAATTAACTTAGTTTAGGAAGTAGATCAAAATGAAAAGAATTTTAGACAAGAAATGTGGCTTTTAAAGAAACAAGAACCAACATAGGACCTTAAATTCTTTCATGAACACAACTGGTGTAGGGATATTAATAATGAATGTGAGGGGGGAGAAACAGGAAGTTAGACATGCTTCTTTGTGTTGCTGCAAATGATAGAGAAGAGGAGCTTCTCTGTCCATTGATGCTTCCTTTATGTTTGACCAGCAAAATTCAGTTGAAAGGAATGACATTTCTGCAACCCCATCTACCTACCCATCTACTTGCCTAGCATTTTTTGTTTCTACATAGAGGGTGCACTTGGACTTGCAGACCCTCATGTGCCTTTTCTTTTCCTTTGGCTTTTTCTTTTGATTTTCTATCTAGAACTACCCTTATTGCTTCCAAGGCCCCAGATTAAGCAGTTGGGAACCTTAATTCTCTACCTAACTATTGGTCTGCCAAGATTAAACAGTTTGGACAGACTTCTTTCTCTATTTTACAACAGAAAATTGAAACATGGCATGATCCAGATTAGGCTGTTGGACCATCCATCAAAATTGAGTCAACATCAAGTTATGTACACACATTGTCTTCTCTTGGAAATATGGGATCTTTGCATCACCAAAGCAGAGCATATTTGGAACTTTCATTTGCAAATCATGAAATATGAAACCTATTGGTATAGGTATCTAACAGTGGCTCCACATGGGGATGGTTTTTCTTCTTGAAAGACCAAGAACAGCAGGTCAGAATGCCTTGGCCCTTTGACTTCTCTTTACCAAAACTTGGAGTTTCTCTTCCTTGTAATCTCAAAATAGGAATCTGTCATATTTGTGGAACTTGCTGAATTAAAGCCTTTTCCTGATTCTGCAAGACCTTTCAAACTGAGCTATTCACATGCTGAAAGAAAACATTATATACAGCAAATTATGTACAAGGGAACAACCATGCTATATACATGAAGAGTAGTCAAAATAGTGCTTCAACATCCTGCCATTCACAGGACCTTCATCCAAATCAGTCTCATCAAGACCTTTAAGAAAGTAAGTATTGTTTCCTTGCACTGCTTGGATAACAAATGGTCCTCTCCACAGGGAATCAAACTTTCCATGTTTTCCTTTAACTTCCCTTCTTGAATCCCACTTGAGGACTTTGTCACCCATGTTAAAGTATTCAGCCTTAGTCCTTCTGTCAAAAGCTTTCTTTAACTTTTCTTGTAAAACTTGAACTCTGTTATAGACTTGGTCTCTAGTTTGCTGCAAGCATATTATTTGATTGATCCTTCTTTGTATGTCATTGGGCTCAGCTTGACTTTCTTGAAGTAGTTTCATAACAGGGATCCCTAGTGATGAAGGAAATTTGGCTTCTAATCCATAGACTAACTCATATGGGCTGACCCCAATAGATCTCTTGGTTCTTTGTCTATCTGCCCATAAGGCATTGACTAGCTTCTTATGCCAATTCTTCTTGTTTTCTTCCAATGTCTTCTTTATGATGTTTACAAGGCTTTTATTTGATGATTCAGCTAGCCCATTTCCTTGAGGGTAGTATGCAGTAGAATGGCCCAAAGTAATGTGGAATTTGTGGCAGAAGTTCACCATCTTCTTGGATCTAAAAGCAGCAGCATTGTCTGTTATGATCTTGTCAGGACAACCAAATCTAGACAATATGTTATTCTCCAAAAACTGAATGATTGTTGAATCATTTTCCTGTCTACATGGGATGGCCTCAATCCATTTGGTAAAATAGTCTGTGGCTGTGAGGATCCATCTATGTTGGCCTAAGGATGAGGGATGAATTTCCCCAATGAAATCCAAGCCCCATTGTTGAAAAGGTTTTTTTGTTGCAATAGGCCTCAAAGGATGTGGCAGTAACTTTCTCTTTCCCTCAAACACTTGGCATTTATGACATGAAGTGGTAAATTTTTTGACATCAGAGAAAACAGTGGGCCAATAATAACCTGCCCTCAATATCTTATCCACAGTGGACTTCCAGTACAAATGTCCACCACAATCACCTGCATGAAATTCTTTCATAACATTGTTAGTCTCACTCTCAATCAAGCAGTTTAACAATATACCCTCATGGTTTTTCCAAAGTAAATTACCATCCATGACACAAAATCTTGAAGCTTTCATTTTTAGGAACCTACATTTAGTTCTGGACAATCCTGGGGGAGCACACAGGTTTTGTAACACATAACATATATCAGAATACCAAGAAGATTGTTCAAAGGCTACATTGATCTTTGGAGTCGCCAACTTCGGTTCATTGTCCAGTTGGTTAATGTCTAAGGCTTGAAAGTTTGCTTCTGTCATCAATTTGGCCAAGCCTTGCCCTTTTATCAGTTTTGTAGGTTTTATTTCAATATCAAATTCCAAGATGTTGGCAATCCATTTGCCTCTTCTGCCCTCTAGGTTTTCTTGGGTGAGTATGTCTTTCACAATGGGACTTGGCACATAAGCTATAACATGGGAGTATAGGATGTAAATCCTAAAGTCTTTGATGGCCTTGACCAAAGCATAAGCTTGCTTCTCCATGATCTGATATTTCAGGGGTGCATCTCTAAGAGCTCTACTAAAGAAAGCAATGGGTTTTTCATTTCCTTGGTCATCTTTCTGTAATAAGACAGCAGCAATGGTATGCTGGGAAGCAAAGGAGAAAATGATAAATTCTCTGTCAAACTGAGGATTTGTTAGGACTGGTGTTTGGGTAAGGGCCAATTTTATGCCTTCAAAAGCTTGATTTGCTTCTACTGTCCATTTCACTTTAGAATCCTTCTTTAGCATGTTATATAGTAATCTGATCAACTCTACTAAGTTTGGGATAAACCTCCTTAAGAAGTTAATCTTTCCCAAGAAAGCTTGTAACTCTTTGATGTTTCTTGGGTGGGGCATTTGTAAGATAGCTTGTATCCTGTCTGGGTCAATTCTAATGCCATCCTTTGAAATGATATGACCTAACAGCTTACCTTCTTCTAAACCAAACAAAGATTTCTTAGGATTTAAGGAAATTCCGTATTTCCTACATGTTAAGAATATTTGTCTCAAGTGCTTCAAATGTTCTTGGTCGGATTTTGAGAAAGGTGTGAGTTCATCTAAATAAATAACCAGGAAGTCATGAATCTCTTTGGCAAAAGCAATATCCATTGCTCTTTGAAAGGTAGCCCCTGCATTTTTCAATCCAAAAGGCATTTTCACATATTTGAAGGTTCCCCATGGAGTAGTGAATGTTGTTTTATCTTGATCATCAGGGTGTACTAGGATCTGATTGAAGCCTGAGAATCCATCAAGTAGTGAAATCCTTGAAGCCCCTACCACTCTTTGGAGAATGTGATCCATCTTAGGTAATGGATAATTATCTTTTAGGGACACTTGATTTAAGTTCCTTAGATCAACACAAAGTCTTATCTCACCAGTTTTCTTTCTTGTGGGCACCAAATTTGAAATCCAGTCTGAGAACCTGATAGGTGCTATGATACCAGCTTTAAACATTTTTTGTACCTCTTTCTCAATTGAAGGGAGAAGCATAGGATTTATCCTTCTCAGTTTTTGCTTGAATGGCTTTTGATTATGCTTGAGGGGGATGGTGTGTTGGATAACAGAGGTGTCATAGGATTTTAAATCCTCATAACTCCATGCAAAGACATCTTGAAACTCTTTGAAGAGGTCAATGTATTTAGGCTTCTGATCAGGAGGTAAGGATGCAGACAATTTTATTATCTTGGGCTTTTCAACAGTTCCAATGTTGCATTCTTCAATGGCAGCATTAAGGGGCTGCATTTTTGGTTTTCTAGGAACATCATTTGAGTCAAAAATATCCTCCAATGGAGTTAGGCCTGTTGGAAGAAAATTGTCTTTCAGTTGTATAACTTCAGCTTCAGCATCAGCCACTTCTTCACAACTGATTTGTTGAATTTCTTGTATGTTGTCTTTGTTAAAAATGGTTGGATGTAGCATTTGGTTAGCTGTTTTGGGTGATACCGCTATTTGGTCTTGTTCACATATAGTTTGTGACTCACTTACAACCTCTGCATCAATGTTTAGTCCTGAAAATTCTTGCTGTAAAGTCAAGAAATTGTTTATTTGTGTGTCATCCTCAAATACTTGCCAATCCTTGACATTGTTTGGGACAGAAGGCCTGTGTTTAATTTCAGCTGTAAAGCAGTGCTTGGGTTCAAAAGGTAGTTTACATGTGCTTGCAAATGTGGCCAAACTGTGAGCATCGAGATTATGGGTTCTAGAAATTTTGGTAATTTGAAATTCAGTGAAGGCACTTAGTAATTCTACAGCAGCAGACCTACAAGATCTTAGTCTTTTGTCATTAGTGACAAAATTTCCCTTTACTTGTTGGATAATTAGGTCTGAATCTCCCATGACTGAAAGTTTTGTGGCTTGTAAGGATTTTACTAGTTTGAGGCCTAGCAAAAGAGCTTCATATTCTGCCATATTGTTGGTGCATCTGAAATTTAGTCTATAGGCTCGACCTTCTGCATGACTGTTTTGTTTGTTATGTATCCAAACCCCTGCTCCTGCCCCTAATTTGTTGACTGACCCATCAAATTCAATGAACCATAGGATTTCTTGGTCAAGGGTGGAATTGTCAACCACCATGGGGCAAGGCATCAACAACTTGAGATCTTGACTTACACTTGGTTTTTCTTCTTGAACAATTTTGTTTATTGATTTCTCAACCATTATTTCCAGAGCAGTAGTTTGTTCATTTATATCCTGATCTTGTTTGAATGTCTTAGTTTCATCATCATTTGTAGAACCTGTATTATCATTGAAGAGAATATAGGAGTCAATGTCAGAATGGACAGCATATATGGGAAAGTTTTGAGGTTTTTCTTCACTGCTTACCATGTATTTCATCAGTGTTTCTCTGTATAGTCTTTTTGGTTGCCCAAAGACAGATATAGTGGCATAGGACATGTCTAATTGAAGAGAACCTTGAAGTTTAGCCCCCCATGATCTTGATAACAGCATTTCATACTTAGGTGGGATATCAGCAACTACAACATCCATCAAGATTGTTTTATTGGGGTATTGGACAAGTGAGACACGGAGATCCTTTATGAGACCTAAACACTTAACTTGGCTGGAGTCAAATAAAAATAGGTCCTTATATGGTCTTGTAATATCTAGATTTAATCTTTCCATAACTGATTTGGGCATCAGGTTGTGGGAAGCCCCTGAGTCAAACATTGCATTGTGTAATATCTTATCATGAACATGCAAACTGACATAAACAGGTAAGATTCCTATAACTGCTGTCTTTCCATCAACCTCTGGGCCGAAAAGTAGTTCTGGAGTATCATCTAACACATTAACATCATCTTTGTTATGGGTAAGCTGAAGGGATCTCTTGATTTGTTGTTTATAGATGTCATGTTTGGCCAACTCTGAGAGAGGAATAGCTATTTTTAATTTTCCAATTTCAGCTTCCAAGTCAAAAGGTTTTTCAGATTGGGTTTTAGTGTTCTGGTTAACAACCTTTTCCCTTTCTATGGACTCCCTAGAGTTTTGTTCTTGATTCTCATTTTGACCTTGGAGTGTGTCCTTTTTACTCACCTTTTGAGAAATATTGCTTGGATTATGTTGCAAGGATGATGTTGCCACTGGCTGTTGATTTGAGGAAGATGCTTCAGTTATTTCTTCCACTGTTACTTCTTTTGTGATTGGATCAGTTTTGTCAATTGGCTCTGTGACAATAGCCTTCTTAGGTTGTGGGGTTTCCTTTGTTTTGTCAGGCTGTGTCACATTTATTGTTCTACTTCTCAATTTGTATTGCTTGTGAACCTCATAAACAGCTGTATCATAGCCTTGTTTGAAATCAAATGACTCACCTGATTTGGTTTGGAACTGCTTGATATCATCATCCTTATGATCTTCTTGTGTTAAAAAGACTTGATTCCCACTGTCCAATCCCATTAGGTTGATGTGAGGATCATCATTGGGCTCACTGGATGTGGAAGCCTCAGCATAATTCTCTTGAAAAGGGGGTCTGACATGTTGGTCAGGATCAGTTCTTCCCACATTGGGATTTTGATTCTTTCTAAAGTTTTGGTTTCTTACATTGCTTGTTTGCCCTTCCCATGATGCCTTTCTTTCTATGGTTTCCACTCTATCCCCAAGTCTATCCATACCTTTGATAATTGCATCCAACTTCTGCTCAAATGTTGAAGGTTCTTCCTTAAAGGTAGTTCTCCTTTCGGTTCTGGCCCTATTTCTCTTGGCAATCAGATTTGCCTCTACACTCACTGCTATGTCTTGCATGTCTGCCAAAGTTGCAGGGGCTCTTTCTCTTAGTTGATATGCCATGTCAGCATCAAACCCATCAGGGAACTTTATTAGTGCTAAATCAGGTGGAGGCCTGAGGTTTTGAGGAATAGCACTATAGATAAAATTGAATCTAGTGCAATAGTCCGAGACAGTTTCTTGTGGACCTCTCTTTATGGTGTCATATTCAGATAAAATATGTAGAGGGTCTTTTTTCTTTTCCCATCTGTTTAGAAAGGACTGGTAAAGGGCAGCCGAATTAGCTATAGAGTTTGCAGCCAGTGCCCTGAACCAAGTTCTTACTTCACCTGTCAGACTTTGTACAAAGATTTTCATTCTCACATCATCATCATCTATCTCATAGTTTTCGAAGTAATCTTGCATTTTCTTAGTATGGTGTAAGGCAGTGTATGTATTGGTTCCATCAAAATAAGTGATTTTGCCTTCGTAATCCTGAGGCATGGCCCCAGGATTGTTTGGTAACTGTAGGGGTGCATAACGATTAGCCATATCTGGTGGGATAAGTGGGACAACTGGAACAACAGGAACAACAATAGCAGTTTGAGTGTTAGGTGTTGACAATATGTTTTGTGAAGTGGATGATGAAGAGGGGGAGGAATGAGTTGTATGGAGGTGAAAAGTTGGCTTAGAAGGGGTGGGAATAAAGGTGTGATGAACTGCCTCAGGGCTAGATTCAGGAGATTGCTCTGGTCCCTTTTGGCTCTTTTGAGTTTTATGGATCAAATTTGGATTGTCGAAAATAGGAGGAGGATTTGGGTCAGGATTTGACCTGGTGTACCTAGTCTTCCTTTTGGGAGCGAACTTATGAACTTCTTTTTGGTATTTTAGGATACTTTTAGAACTATTTCAAGGGACTGCTCAAGCTGTTTCTAAAACCACTGCTAAAGACATACAGCAGTTTGAAAAATATGCTCATCCCCAGCGGAGTCGCCAATTATGTTAACACCCAGGTTGTTCCCTTTGACTCCCAAGGGAATACGGCCGGGGTAACCACTAACCAAGCTTTGGATTACTGTTCCTAGCCAAACTGTAATCAGAGAGGGCTCTCTCTTTAAGATTTATCTCTGTTTTGTGAGGATTTTAGGCTAGTTATGAGTTCGGTTTTTGTTTACGGTTTTGGTCGTGAACTGTTGATTGAGAAAGGCATGAAATGTTTGAGGGATTTTTAGTCCATTGGGCATATGGAGTCAGACATTGAGTAGGTCCTGATGTCTGTGATGGAGAAGGATTTACTGCAGAGCTAGATAGCTATTCATGATACAAATTTTGGTTTATAAATGAAACAGAGTGAAATGGAAACTTATATAAAGTGTGACTGTAAGTTGAGAAAGGGCAAAATCTGTTCAGTAGCATCTAAGAATTACTGCACAGAAACTGTCAAAGATTTATAGTAATTTGGAGCATTTAAGAATTCCAATTTAACAGATAAACCTGAAGAAAACATTTATAACAAGGAAAGATTGAATTCAGGGTGTCTCCATGGACAAATCCTGAGTTATTCTTCTTCTTTCTTGTTGAGATCAGACCACATATATGAGAAATGAAATACACAAAATAAAACACAGACAGAGATAGAGAAACTTATTGTATCAAGCTATAGAACTAGAATTCTGCAGCATTCAATGGTTCCAACACAGCATACATCAGAAAAGACAATCTCTGAAATCCCGAATCTTCTTTGTATTATCTCTCCAAAATACAGCAGAGTTCTCTTTTTGAACAAGTAACAACAACCCCTGCAAGCTTATGCGAGGGGGAATATATACAATCGGTTCTACAAATATCTGAACCGCATGAGTCACTATGATAATTAAATACGCTCACCAACTTTACAAAAATAGCAGATAAAGAAGTTATTACTGCTCTTAAATACAAAATGAATGCTCTTTAATTCTGTCAGAAGTCTTTTTGACCTTTGGAGGCCACTAAGTCGGTTGAGCGTTCTGCATAAATGCTGAATGATGTGTCTTTATGGCTTTATCATGCTGTTGCTTTCTCGGCCCTGTCATCTGTAACTGTCAGTGCTGCTTTAGTGGCCGAATCTTTCTGCTGAGTTGGCTTAGTCCATTTTTCTTCAGTCATACTGTATGCATCAAATTTTCCTGTACATGATGACTTATGTTTTTTGATGAAAAAACTTGATGAAAGGCCCCTTGATTACAGTATCAACTGTATCATTTTGGTCCACCATTCTTGAGTGGGCAATTGATGTCTCAAAATTGCATCTAAGGTCTCATTTGCCTCTATATATTTGTAGAAGTTTGGAGGCACTTCAAACAAATGCTTGATCTCATTCATAATAAAAAATAAATTCTCTATTCTATCATAGAGATTTTGCCCAGATGTTGGCCCTGTTTCCTCTGAAGTGCTTGGTCTTACAGTGATCTGATTTGTAGCAAATGTGTTGACCCTCTTTGCATAGTTCTCATGTGAAAGTAGCCTCCCTGCGCTGTTCAGTAAGCCAGGAAGACCTCTGCTTTGTAATGCTGCAAATTTATCCATGAACCTGTTTACTTCTGTCTGCATGTCCTGGCTTCTTCTTTCCAGTGTTTGTACCAGGCTTCTTAATGTAAGGACCCTCTTTATCAGCAAAATGGTTTCAGTCCTGTTGGGAATTCCCATTGCTGCCAGCTGAGGACCTGTATGGTTATTGAACACATTAATCATTCTATTGGCTACCTCAGGCATGTTGCCTAGAGATGCCCTTGCTCTCTGGACTTCTCTTTGTGCTTTTCCTATGAGTTCCATTTGCTCATGAATAGTCTCAATGTACTGCCATTGATCTGTGATTGATTGGCCAATGTTGGCCCATAAAACTGTCTTAAGCTCAGCCACCACTTTGTCAAGGGTGAGCTCCTTCTCCAGCTCCTTTATCTTCTCCTTAAGGGCCTTTATTTCCCTTCCTTTTTCTGCCACATTTTTCTTTGACTTGTCATATTTTTCATTGAGCTTAGCCAAATTCTCCCTGGCTTCATTTAACTCTGCCATTTGGGCTTCTAGGGCCTGAATTTCATTCTTCAGCTTCTGCATATCAAGGCTTGGAGCCTGCTCTGTTGTTGGTGCTGGTGCTGATGTAGATGGTGCTGCCTGAGCTGTCTGTTCTGTAGGAGGAGCACTAGTTTGAGGGGGTTCCTTAAGGTTGATTATTTGTGGAGGGGGCTGTGATGTTTGGCCTACTTCCCTCTGTTGTAGGGCTACTTGCAGTGCTGCCTCTGATTCTCCCAATTTTTCCTGTGTCTGGATCAGCTGTTTGTATAATGATACCAGCATAGCTGCTGCATCTTGGTCATGTCTCAGCTGGGCAACCTCTTCTGTTTGTGGGTGAATGGTTGCTGGGATTTTAACCATTTTCCTTAGTGCTGCCATATCTGCATCTCTTAATTTCAGCAGCGCTTGTACAGCCTTGATGTCCTTGGGATCATGCCCAAGTTCTATGATTATATCCTCTAAAGCTTTGATTCGGTTGTCCTTTGCTTGAGAGGATGCTTTCTCCAACTCAAGTTGGGCAGCTGTATTATTTAGGCTATTTTCCAGCCTAAGATTTACCAATGTTTTGTCTGCAAGAGTGGCATACACCATCTCACCCGTTTGCTTGTGCAATTCAATCTGATCCATAGGGTGGATGTCTTTTGCAAGGACCTCAAGGTTGGTCCTTATATAGTCTGCAGCTGACTGTGGCTGCAGCATGGTTGGCATGAAATGACTCATTACCATTTTGCCCTCATGTACATCGTATGCAGACATTAACCTTTGTTGGTTTGTAGGGGCCATCTTCAACAAGTGATTGTAGAGCTGTATCTTGAGTGGCTCATTCCTCTTTTTTATATCAATAAATTGTTGTTTGATGCCTGCTTCAGCTCCCCTTTGGTGGCTTGAGGAGCTGACTTCTCCTCCAACTATCCTTTCATGTTCCTGGTGAAAGGAACTTGCAAATGCTTCCATGCTTGGTGGGCCCATGCCCAAAGATTGCCCAATAGGGATTTCTTCCTCAGAGAGGGGATTCATTCTGTGCCTTTTCTCCCCTTGACATATAGATGTGGTGAGGGGAGTCTCCTGCTCTCTATCCCTCTTCTTTCTCTTTTCTTCTTTTTGTGGAGTTTGTAGCACTGAGGCCTCCACTGTCTTTTCTTGCCTAGGGGGCACATTCTCTTGAGCCTGTTGCTCAGTGGATATAGGGGCTTCAGGTGTTTGTTCTTGCTGCTGTATTTGCTACCCCTCTTTTTGCCTTTCTTCTTGCTGTTCTACCTGTTTTTCTGCTTGCTTTTCTGCCATAGGAGGTGGCTGTTCTTGCCGATGTGCTGTTGAAGATGATGCAGCTGCTCCAAGCTGCCTTTGGTATGAAGAGGAAACCTGCCCACAAGTTTCCAAGTCAGCCTCTTTCTCAATATTTTTTGCTTCTCTTTGTAGCATTTGCTCTCTAGTCATTGGCTCTTCTAGGTTGCCCTCTTCCCAACTTAATAAATTGGCATATTTCTCAATATGAGGCAATTTAATATGAGCATATCCACCCAATTTATGTTTTATCCTCCGGAGAGAAATGAAATGATTAGGGTCATAAGGTACCCATTTGAAACTAGTTTCTAATCGGAGGTCTTCTAGGATCATATATGCTTCCTTCCATCCCTCCTCCCTTATGTTGTAAAGGAAAGGGCCTAGCTGGTTCCTGACTTTGAGCTGCACTTTCTTGTTTTTACTATGGAAATGGATTTGGTCTGCATTTCCAAACTGTCTGAAATATTCCAAGGCAAATAGTCTCATAGGGACATATCTGGGCAGCCTATAAGGGTTCAACTCACAGCCATATACTCTGATTACTGTATGGTGTTGGTAAAAGTACCAATCACCAATGCTGTAGGACTTAGAGAGATGGAGAATTCTTTGCATTTCCTCGATTAATCTCGGAGGAGGAACACCATATAACAAAGTCATTGCTGGATGAATGAACAGGTCTATGAATTCACAGTAAGTGTATGGTGAACGGGAGGTGCAATGAAAAACTGAGGTCCAAAATACTACAGACCTTGGATTCCCCTGGGCATCAAGTTTCTTGAGGGGAATGGGGAAACTGTCTGGTTGATGAAATAGGAACAGATGATATATGTATGAGGTGTATCTAAACACCTTTTCCCTTTCTAGATTCATCAGTTGCTCATGAATCTTGTTTGCAATATACTCAACATAGTCATAGTGCACAGCAGGAGGCTTCCCAGGAGAAAATATGGACAGCATGGCCATTATGGTGTCATCAACATCCTCAACTCCCTTGTAGCCCAGGACATAGCTAATCAAATCTACCAGCATCCTCCCCAATTCATTGAGATATGGATGTCCAATAGGAGGTGTTCTCAGAGCTTCAGAGCTTGGCTGAATGAATAACTGATTAATTTTGATGATTTGGGCACTGGACAGGTTCCCCCCCTTCTTTAGTAAATCTAACATGGAGAGAGGAGTCAATGGTCTTGCAGAATGAAAGTTGAGCATTTGATTTATGGCCTCAGGGGTGATATGGAACAAGACTGCACCTGAGGGATTGAGAACAGCTCTCTCACATGGATCATAGCATTCACAGCATCTATGGATCAAGTCTAGGAGGGCATTGACTTGAGGGAGGTTGTAAATGGGCAAGTTGGAGTCCCAAATCCCTAAAATATCAGCTCCACTGAGGTGTTGAGCTTTCAATTCATTTAGCATATGAATATTATACTTAGAATTTATTGGGAACCAGTCTAACATATGATAATCAATATCTCCTAGGGCCTTCCATTCTAACTCTCTTTGTGGGGCATTCAGAGGTTGAATATTCAGGGCTACTGGTGTTTCCATGGTTAAGTAGTGCTATGACTTGTATTGAAACTGGTGTTACTAAACAGAGCAACACAGAGGAGTGTCTCTGGAACAGATAGGTGAATTGCAGAGGAAAAGAGGGAGAATGGTAGTGACAGCAATTGAAATACCGCACAGAGGACTGAGAGAGCAAATGGCAGGCCTGAAAAACTTTCTTCGCGGTGAATCAGAGCAGCTGCGTCTTGAGTTCACGAATGCGCGAACTAACTGTAAATTAAGGTAAATTTCGCTAAATGCAGGTTCTGCAACGGAACTGCGACCCAACAATTGAAAATAGGTACTGGTACCGGGGACTGACTGGTAAATACATTGTTTTCTCAGTCTTTTTAACTAGCTTTGGAGAATTATGGAGAAAACCAGGCGCAGAGGGAATAATATGGATAAATACCTTGCGTTTCGCCGGCAATGGTTACGAATGCAGGTGGTTTGGATGCGCCGACGGTCTCTGTAGCGATTTCTGCAGGTTAGCGCTGGTTTGGTCGTAAAATGCATGCAGAGGGAGCAATAGTTGTTTTTGTAAAAAGTGAGAAAAACGCAATTTTCGGCGAAAATATGGACTTTTGGGTCATTGGCGCCTTTTTTTGGATGACGTCAGCATGACATCATCAAGTGGGGTCAGGGTTGGGTGACGTCAGCATGACGTCACCGGGTGATGTGGCAAGCTGTGAGTGGTCCACGGGGATGGCATAGGTGGCGGACATGTTGGAGCGCTGGCGGACGAGGGCGCTGATGCGGCGGTGAGGTGGCCTGACATGGGCATGACGCAGCAATGACGTGGGCGCGGCGGGACCAGCGGTAAACCAGAAATGGTAAATGGTATTTCTCGGACCGCTATTGATACGGTCGTGGATTTGTTAGAGGGCGACCCGAGAGATTATGGGGGTGACGCGTGGCAGAGGCCTGACATCACCCTCTGACAGTTTCTCGGGAGGTAAGTTACGGTCGTCGGGGCCAACCCGATATGGATGTGGGCCGTCGGATGAAGAACCCCGGATCCGATGGTTGACGGATCGCTAAGGCGCCAGGACGATACGGCCTCGGGCGGGGAATAAAATAATATTACTCGGTAAAATACGCGCCCGGCAAAACATTAGAAAGTGGGTTTTCAACTGTGTTACGGGAAAAATGTGTTATGCGCGGGTTTATTAATAAAGGCGGATTAAGGTTATTAATCCAAGCGGATCTTGGATTAATCCCTGGATTAATATATCAGCGCTCTTTGGGTTGCGCTATAATGTTTTAGCGCTTAAACCATTCAAAATCAAACTTAGAGCTATAATGCTTGGGGAAGGGGATACATAGGTATTTTGGGGTTTTTTGCATAATTTACATAGTAATAGCGGGAACAGGGGGTATAGGGGGTTAAATAGTAGAAGTTATGGGTTAATATGAGTGGGAGAGGTGGATTGAGAAGTGGA
Organism: Pinus tabuliformis; assembly: GCA_031772625.1. Taxonomy (NCBI): domain Eukaryota; kingdom Viridiplantae; phylum Streptophyta; class Pinopsida; order Pinales; family Pinaceae; genus Pinus; species Pinus tabuliformis. The sequence continues at coordinate 36,088,504 of CM062812.1, forward strand.
AACACTAAGTTTTGTATGGAATTAACTTAGTTTAGGAAGTAGATCAAAATTAAAAGAATTTTAGACAAGAAATGTGGCTTTTAAAGAAACAAGAACCAACATAGGACCTTAAATTCTTTCATGAACACAACTGGTGTAGGGATATTAATAATGAATGTGAGGGGGGAGAAACAGGAAGTTAGACATGCTTCTTTGTGTTGCTGCAAATGATAGAGAAGAGGAGCTTCTCTGTCCATTGATGCTTCCTTTATGTTTGACCAGCAAAATTCAGTTGAAAGGAATGACATTTCTACAACCCCATCTACCTACCCATCTACTTGCCTAGCATTTTTTGTTTCTACATAGAGGGTGCACTTGGACTTGCAGACCCTCATGTGCCTTTTCTTTTCCTTTGGCTTTTTCTTTTGATTTTCTATCTAGAACTACCCTTATTGCTTCCAAGGCCCCAGATTAAGCAGTTGGGAACCTTAATTCTCTACCTAACTATTGGTCTGCCAAGATTAAACAGTTTGGACAGACTTCTTTCTCTATTTTACAACAGAAAATTGAAACATGGCATGATCCAGATTAGGCTGTTGGACCATCCATCAAAATTGAGTCAACATCAAGTTATGTACACACATTGTCTTCTCTTGGAAATATGGGATCTTTGCATCACCAAAGTAGAGCATATTTGGAACTTTCATTTGCCAATCATGAAATATGAAACCTATTGGTATAGGTATCTAACAGGTACCAAATTTCAACAGAGAATTTATTATTTGAGAAATCCACAAGTTGCATGTGACTGAGATCCCAAAGCCAATTGGGTAAATTTCCTTCTAATCGGTTATAACCCACCATTATAATGCAAAGGTTCTTGTTCTGTCCCTAACTTTTTGGTAGTGTGCCACTGAAATAATTAGCAAAAAAATTAATGAATATGACACTGCTACGACTTTTGAACATTAGAGAAGGATGCACTCGAGTGAACCAGTTTAGGGAAAGAGAGAAGCTATGCAGGTTCATTAACCGCCCTATTTCCACAGGAAACTCTCCCATCAAAGAAATGTTATCTAGTTTTAGATATCTCAGTTTCAAACAATTTGCTAGAAAGGGTGGGACGAGGTTTGACAATTGGTTGCTGCATAGGTCTAAGTATGTTAAGTGAGTCAGATTAGCCAGAGCGAAAGGAAGATTGTCTCCTATTTTATTGTGACTGAGATCCAGGAAGTCAAGATTCACAAGCTTATAGATTTCAGTCGGTAACTCTCTAGAAATACTATTATTTCCCATATTTAAATTCTGAAGGCGTTTGAGTTGACCAATCTGAGAAGGTATGCTTCCATTGATACAATTGTTGTAAGCTAAAATTTTTTGGAGGAAGTCAAGATGACCTATTTCTAGAGGTATTCTATGAGTGAGGTTGTTGGAAAACAGAGCGAACTAACACAACATTCTTAACTGTCCCAATTCAGAAGGAAGTTTCCTACCAGCCTATTTTGAGACAAATCTGGACATCCAGATTCAACAGTTGACCTAATTCAATAGGAATTATTTCAGAAAAATATATTTTCTGATAAATTTAGATGTATAAGTTCTCTCAACTCACCTAATTGGGAAGGAATGCTTCTGTTAAGCATATTATCGTCAAGCCTCATCACAACTAATTTCTTTACTGATGTTATAATCTCTAGCGTTATATTGCTATGAAGCTTGTTCTAGTTGAGATCCTATTTATTTCTGGTAGCATTGGATGTGCTCTAAGCCTAAAAATTTGCAAGGAGGCTAGAACAAATGTATTCCAGAATACACAGAAATCGTTTTGGGAAATTCCACCCAGAGACAGTTTTATTAAAAAATTAATTATTTTTAATGGATGCCGAAGTCTAGACTTATGAAATTAAAATAATTAAAGGGTATTAACTAAACTAGGGGTGGAACTTCTAGGAGAAAATGAGGATCAAATCAAAATGATCTAAGCCATTGATTCGAATCTAATTTGGGTCATTGATTGATCAACGAGAGGATTATAAGAAGGACTTTGATGGGCATTTGGAAGACACACCACGCAGAAACTCAGTGGCCCAAGTAGATCGATTTTCTCACTGGTTGAAATTCGGAAAGAGGAAATCGAATAAGAGGGTGAGTTGTAGGTGAGAGGGAGAGGGTATCAACAATAGTCGAGAGTGCAACAAACAACAGAAAAAGGTAGCGGAGAAGAGGGATGCATATCACCCACGCAGAGGAAGTGGCGCAGGGACAACACAGTCACTGCGCAGAGGCTGACACAATGTGGCCAGCGTGAGGGCAACGGATCCTCTCAGGTGTCAGAAATTCACTGTGGAGCGAAGAAATTTGTTTGTAAAATTTCTCTCAGTGATTCTTCTTCTATTCTGCTATCCATAGATTATACATGAGATTTTACTGAAGAATAATAAAAGAAACCCTCATCTGATGCACTGATTTTCCCACATTGGGTTTTTCCGAGGACAATTGTCCAAAAACAACTATGTTAATGTGTTATTATTGTGTTAGTATTTTCCTTAATTAATTTTCTGTAGAAATTAATTTGTGAATGTTGCAGTGTATGTATTTCGATATTTGTCATAGACAACTGCAAATAATTTGTTTCAGTAAATTAACAAATAGAAGAAATATTATCAGTTGTTGGAGTAGGATTTGGAATTTCCATATTTTCACATGGTATCGGAGCGAAGGTAAAGAAAGAGAACAAACCGAAAGAGCCCAACGTTGAAGAGAAGAAGGGAGATCGAATTGCTACATAAGCAGCAGATCGAAACCCCAAAAGGATTGCGCAATCCAAGCTAGGAGGGAAAGGTTCTCGAGGAAAATCTCTCTCTAAGTGAGTTGATAGAGAGGTAATATTTATAGTTCGTGGTTTGTCAGAGGGAGAGGGAGTAGCGCAACAACAGATCCAACATAAAGCAGTCTTCAAGTGGGATGCAGTTTTTTGCAGCAATTGCTAGGGCAATAAACATCAGGAGAAGGAGAATAGCAAGAAACAACATGGGCAGTCAAGATGTATTATCTTCCATATTGGAAGAAGAATTCACATGTTTGTCAAGCTCAACATCAACAGGTGTTTGGTATATTGATAGCAGGGCTTCAACTCACATGATTGGAGTACAAGAATACTTCTCTAGCTATCAAGAAGAGCAGATGGACTTCCAGATCACTATGGGAAATAAAATGAAGTGTACACCAATAGGGAGAGGCACCATAACATTTCAAACAGAAGCAGGAACCAACATAAGAGCCACTAATGTACTACATGTGTCGAGGTTGGGAATGAATCTAATTTCAGTGTCCCAATTTCAAGACAAGGGGTACGATGTATACTTCATTGGAAGGAAAGTGTATGTCAAACATCCCAGCTAGAAGAAGAAGAGACAAATTGGAGCTCAAAGAAACAAATTGTATAGATTGCAGATCGAATCTCCAATGACACTGATAGGCAGTAATCATAATGGGAAAAGGAACTGAATGAACTATGGCACAGGCAAATGGGACACTTACATGATGGAGCATTGAGAATGCTCAGAGAGAGTACTACAAGGGTTCAAGTTCTTTGATCCAAGTGGATATTGGTGGCCACCCGCCAATTCCACTTGGACCCCCACCATTGTTTCTTCCAGATTTTCACCTCCAGGATGCCCTGTTATGCCACCGGGGTCACCTTTGTGTTCCTTCAAGTGAGCGTGCCAAGCTGATTTGGGAAGCACACTACAGTCGGGCTGTTGGGCATTTCGGGGTCGAGAAAATGGTGGCAGTACTATAGAAGTATTTCTATTGGCCAAATCTTCGACAGGATGTCGGGAAGTACATCAGATCATGCACTGTCTACGCCATTTCCAAACCGACCATCAAGAAACAAGGCCTCTATACCCCACTGTCTACCGCTAGTTGACCGTGGGAATCCATCTCGATGGATTACATGTCATGCCTTCCTTCTACTAAGCATGGAAATGACTGTGTTTTTGTGGTCGTCGATAGGTTCTCGAAGATCGCCATTATGGTGGCCTTCAAGAAGAATATCACAACAGAAGCCACTGCTAAACTCTTCTTTGAACGAGTGTGGGTACACTTTGGGATCCCACAATCTATCATCTCAGATCGGGACAACAGGTTCCTCAGTATATTTTGGTGCAGTCTCTGGTCGATGTTGGACACCAAACTCACTAAGTCCACATCCTTCCATCCCCAAACTGATGGCCAGACAGAGGTTGTCAACAGGATGATTGTACACATTCTGCGCATGTACAACTCAAAAAATCCACACACATGGGATGAGAGACTCCCCTATGTTCAGCACAGCTATAATTGGGCTCTCCACAGCTTGACTGGCCACAACCCTTTTCAGGCGAGCTTGAGATTCCAACCACTATGTCCCATTGATGTGGCCATGGCATTTGCAGCTACTCAGGTAGATTCAACTCATGTCCAATCTGAAACAGATAAGGCAAACAACTTCATTGAGCACATCCAACATATTCGTCAGCAGGTCCACAGCATTCTGGAGAAATCAAATGCCAAGTACAAGCAGCGACATGATCAACATCGGGTGCCACACAAGTTTCAGGTGGGCGACAAAGTCTGGTTGCATCTGGAAAAGGAACGCCTTACCAGAGCCTATCGGAAACTCAGACCACTCCGATATGGTCCTTACACCATTACCAAGGTTGTGGGAGACAATGCATTTGAGCTCAGCATTCCCCCATTCCTTGGCTTTCACCCATTGTTCAATGTGGACCGCCTTTGTCCATACTTTCCACCATTACTAGACACATCCAATATTGCAGAACAACTCACACCCACAGAGTTAAATCCAGATTGCATGGAACAAGCTACAACTGATCGGATCATGGACACAGAGATCAAGCGCACTCACCAACAGAAGATCCAACTGTATTGAGTTGTCAAATTAGGCCAACTCCTCCACCAGTGCAAATGGCTCACCAGGGACCAAGTTCAGTCGAAGTTTCATCTCATGGAGGAACTCAACGCAATGGGGACCATTGCTTCCTAAGGGGGGAGGAATGATCTAGGTGGATATTGGTGGCCACCCGCCAATTCCACTTGGACCCCCACAATTGTTTCTTTCAATTTTTCAGTTTCCCTTATTGTAGCACAATTTACTATTTTTAGCAGTTTTTCGAGTCTTGAACTTCTGGAGTCGTTTTGAGGCCCTAAACGACGTTTTTTGGGGAAAACTGGGAGCAACATGCGGCCATGGTCCTTTATTAGTCTTCCTAAAGTTGTATTCCTCAGATAGATCTTTCTAACGAGGTATTGTGCGCGTCAAACAGAGATCATATGCCAAAGTTACGACCCCGGGAAGTTGATGTACCAATTTACCCAAAACGGGGCCCATAGTTTGGCGCTTCATCTCCTAGGGTTAGGTTTTTGGATGTTTAGGGTTTTCCATTGTTTCTCAACAATAAATAGGCCTTCGAGCCTCATTGTAAGATAGTTCAGAGGCATGTAGCCGCCACATCTCTTCTCAGAGATAAGCTACCATCGCCCTAGCTAGTTTATTTCCATTTTTGTTTGTAAGCATATTTCAGTATTTTACAGTAATGAAATGAAGTATTATTTCTATTGCATCTCTGTATGTATGGTTATATTTGTAATTTGTTGTGTTCCTGTTTAAATCCGTATCATTCTTACTATTGAGCATGATGATGTATGCAGAGGATGTGTACTAGGAAAATACACTAAGGCATTTTTTCCGAGAAGTGACAACAAAGCAAGAGGCGTGTTGGGATTAATACACTAAGATATTTGTGGCCTGATTTCTACAAAATCTCTTAGTGGTGGCAAGTAATTTGTCACCTTTATTGATGACCACTCTAGAAAAACCTGGATCTATTTCTTAAATACCAAGGATGAGGTCTTTTATCAGTTTAGAGAGTTTAAGGCTCTTGTATAAAACCTTACAGTGAAAAAGATAAAGGTATTGCGTTCAGATAATGGTGGAGAATATACAGATAAAGACTTCACATATTTTTGCGAAAAGGAGGGCATCAAAAGAGAGTGGACAACTCCTTATAATCCACAACAGAATGGAGTAGCAGAGCGGAAGAATAGAACAAATATCAGGGCAGCAAAGGCTATGTTATATGACCAGGACTTTCCTATATTCTTATGGGCAGAGGCATGCAACATAGCGATGTATATCCAAAATAGAACTCCTCACAAAGCATTGAGGAAGAAAACGCTTGAAGGAGCCTTCACAGAAAGAAGTTGGAGGTGAGTCATCTCAAGATATTCAGAAGTTTCCTTCAGAAGTTTGGCATATTGTTACATTCCAGATGAGAAGCATAGTAAGATGGATCAGACTGCAAAAAAGGGGTACCTCGTAGGGTATAACGAGACCTCAAAAGCATACAAAATCTACATTCCAAGCAACAGGAAAATTGTAGTAAGACGAGATGTAAAGTTCATGGAAGATAGAGCTTTCAGAAAATCTCGAGAGATTCCAGCAGAAGATCAATCAACAGATGTTTCATTAGTCCAACAACATTAGGGGTAGCAGGAAGGACAATCAAGAGGACGGATATTGGGATCGAGTATCGTAACTAGCGTCAACATTTCCTCAGGAGTAGGAAATCCATGCAGTTATCAACAGATGGAACAACAAGAACGGGAGGAGTATTTGATTAAGACTCCCACCACTAATGGTAGAACCATCAAGGAAGTACGAAAGACACTGAGGGATGCAGAGGAGTTTGTCGGAGCTCCTAGAACCGAGAAGAGGCAGCGTAGACAACATGACAGGTATCAAGCCTTGGTAGCACAAGTTGAAGAACCCTCTCGCTTTCAGGAAGTCGTACAACACCAAGTTTGGGTGGATGCCATGGTAGAAGAGTATAGTTCTATCACGAAGAATGATGTCTAGGAAGTGGTACCTAGACCAGAGGATAGATCAATTGTAGGATCAAGGTGGATCTACAAGATCAAGTATGTTACAGATGGCAGTATAGAGAAGTACAAGGCTAGCTTCGTGGCAAAGGGGTACACACAAAAGGAAGGAATAGACTATGAGGAGACCTTCACCCCAACAACTAGATATACCTCTATCAGATTCATTATATCCTTAGCAGCTCAAATGGGATGGGAGATTCACCAGATGGATGTCAAGGCAACATTCTTGAATGGGGTGATAGAAGAAGAGGTGTATATAGAATAACCTGAAGGCTTCAAAACTCATGAAAAGAGAATTCATGTATGCAGATTAAAGAAAACCATGTATGGGCTCAAGCAGGCACTCAGAGCATGGTATGGTCAAATTGACGGTTACTTGCAGCAGTTGGGATTTGTTAAGAGTGATGTTGATCTCAATCTCTACTATTTAATGATGGAGAATGAGCCACTTATTTTGGTTTTATATGTCGATGACTTATTTCTAATAGGGTCATCTAGGCTCATAAAGGACTGCAAGAAGAATCTTGAAGCTAAATTCACCATGAAGGATATGGGGTTAATGCATTATTTTCTAGGGTTAGAAGTTTGGCAGAAGAATGGGGAGATCTTCATTGGGTAAGGAAGATATGCTACAGAGATTCTGAAGAGACTCAAAATGCAGGATTGTCAGCCCATGGCTACGCCTATGATCACCAACTGGAAGAAAATAGATGCATCAGGAGACAAGGAAGTGAACCCCACCTTGTACAGATAACTCATTGGGTCGCTCATGTATCTGGTCAACACTAGGCCAAACATTTGCTTCGTTGTCAACACCCTTAGTCAGTTCATGGTGGAACCGAAAAGGGTACATTGGGCAACAACTATGCACATTCTTAGATATGTGCATGGAACAATTGGATATGGGTTGAAATACATCCAAGGAGATAACATCAGATTGAATGGATTCATAGATGCGGATTGGGTAGATAGTTCAGTAGACCACAAAAGTACCTCCAGGTACTGCTTTAGCATTGGATCAAGAATGATCTCTTGGTGCAACAGGAAGCAAAAGTCGGTAACTCTGAGTTCAACAGAAGTAGGATATATGGTGGCCAACACAGTTATGTGCGAAGCTATATGGCTTAGAAAACTGATTGTGAGTTTGTTCAGGAAGAGGATGGAAGTGACTAGTATTTTATGTGATAATCAGAGTTGTATCAAACTCTCTAAGAATCCAATATTTCATGATCGGTCGAAACACAATGATATCAGATGTCACTTTATCATAGATTGTGTTCAGCGTGGGGCAGTACAATTGTAGTATGTCCCCACAAGAGATCAGGTAGCATACGTACTCACAAAGGCTCCAGGAAGAGCTAAGTTCATCTAGTTCAGGGAACATATGGGTATGGTGGAGAACCCATTTCAATAACATAAACAAATGATTTCTCAGTTACAGCAGCAACATATGAGAGGGAGTTGCAACGCAGATGCAATAGTTGGCAGCAGTATGCAGGGTCAGCAGTAAGACAAACGCATCATTTGCGCAGTTTTTGGTGGGCAGTGATGTCATACATCAGTAGCGTAGAGGGAGATTTTACAAAGTTAAGATCATGCTTTAGTAGGTTACATTTCTAGAGCACATTCCTCGCTAATAGGGAGTATTGATTTCTGGTAGCATTAGATGTGCTCTAAGACTCAAAATTTGTAGGGAGGCTAGGACACATGTATTCTAGTATACCCAAAAATAGTTTTGGGAAATTCCACCCGAAGACAGTTTTATCAAAATAATTAATTATTTTTAATGGATTCCTAAGTCTAAACTTAGGAGATTAAAATAATTAAAGGCTATTAATTAAACTGGGGGTGAAACTTCTAGAAGAAGACAAGGATCAAGTCAAAATGATCTAAGCCATTGATTAGAATCTAATCTGGGTTGTTGATTGATCAACAAGAGGATTATAAGGACTTCGATGGGCATTTCGAAGACACACTAGGCACATACTCAGTGGCCCAAGTAGATCAATTTTCTCACTGGTTGAAGTTCAGCAAGAGGAAATTGAATCAGAGGGTGAGTTGCAGGTGAGAGGGAGAGGGTATAAGAAATAATTGAGAGTGCAGGAAATGGCAGGAAGAGGCAGCGCAAAAGAGGGACATAGATCACCCACGCAGAGGCAGTGAAATAGGGACAATGCAGTCACTACGCATAGGTTGATGCAATGTGGCCAGTGTGAGGGCAGTAAGTCCTCTCAAGTGTCAGAAATTCGCTGTGGAGCAGAAAAATTTGTTTGTAAAATTTCTCTCAATGATTCTTCTTCTATTCTTCTATCCGTAGATTGTACATGAGATTTTGCTAAAGAATAATAAAAGAAATCCTCATCTACTGCATCGGTTTTGCCACATTGGATTTTTCCGGGGACAATTGTCCAAAAACAACTGTGTTATTATTGTGTTAGTATTTTCCTTACATTTATTTTCTGCAGAAATTAATTTGTGAAGACTGCAGTGTATGTATTTCGATATTTGCCATAGACAACTGCAAATAATTTGTTTCAGTAAATTAACAGATAGAAGAAATATTATCAGTTGTTGGAGTAAGATTTGGAATTTCCAGATTTTCACATATCCAACACCTTCAAATTTCTCAGCGTGTCGATCTGCGAAGGAATTGGGCCAGAGAGTGTATTTGGAGAGAGGTTAAGGTCAATGAGATACCTGAGTTGACCAAGCTTGCCAACCAGAGTGCTTGTGATATTGGTAGTTGTGAGATTAAGCTTCTCAACTCTTGAAGGGCGATGGCATCCGAGGCAATGAAACTCTAAGCGAGATTTGTAGCAGGCAATGACGTCCGAGGCAATGAAACTCTAAGCGATATTTCTAGCAGGCAATGACGTCCGAGGCAATGAATGTTTAGAGAGTTACAAAGCCTCTATCTCTGGTGGCGTTTATGCATGAAAATTATGGGAAACTTGGCACACTCTTTTTGATGCGTGATATTATCATCTTCACATTTGTTGGTATTGACATGCTTGGATTCCAAGACTTTACAGAATTTTAACTTCACTTTTTTATTTTCTAGATTTAAAAATGACTAAATAATTAATAATAATAAAAAAAAGAGATTTTTTTGGCTCAAGGCTCGACGCCTTCTTCATTTACCTTTGATTAAGTAGAACAAAATATTATATTAGAAACATGGAAATATTGTCAGAACGATTGTTTAAAATATGTAATGTAATTCAAGGACTTTGTAATGAGTTGTCGAAATGGTGTGATTAGTGGGTCAGGTGTTTTAGTTGGCTGCATATTCTTCCTTCAACGATCTCTTCTTTTTTTTGGAAAACATTTATTTGCTTTGCTGGTATGCTATGCACATTTTCAAAACATGTGAGAGTCCAAAGTGGAGTACAAGATCATAGCTATGATAATAGTCAATACATATATGATAATAATATACATTGGTTTGCATCAATTGAATCATCCCTTACGTAATGGCCAGGACGTAGCCTTCACTTTTCCTTATTTTATGAATTGTAGCCTTTGATCATTGCAGTGGGATGTTGTGTTACTTTGATTTTCCCACACGACACCTCATATTGCAACTGAGATTTCAATGAAAATGGTTTCCTCACGTATCACTATGCTACTATTTACTTTCATTGGTATTATAAATTCACGTATGATTATAATATCAAAGGAATCAATGAAGGTATGAAGTGGTGATGAGCATTGGTCTAATCTATAAACCTTAAATTAAAGTTTCAAACCTAATTATCATCAACAACAACTTCCACATAAGTATCCAAACAATACATTGTGCCCTCCACACATAATGGTGGTTTAGTTCAGGTGTTAGATCCAAGTCATTTGCAAAATGGACATTAAGGAACTGATTATTGTCGGGCAAATAGATACGTGTGATTTGACCTTGCATGCATACTACCTCCAACTAAGTGCAGAGCCTTCATTACATTGTAAGTTTGCCATGGCTCGTTGAAGGCCCATGCAAGAAAACTGATCAGATCAAGCCCGCTTTAGGCAGGGATTTGCTGCTTCGCAGCCTTCCTTGTTTCAAATGATAAACACTTTTTTCAAAAGAGTGATTTGTGTCGATTATGTGTGAAATGTTTCCATGATTAAAATCAGAGTGGTTGTTTTTTTTCAGAGAGAAAAACATCATGATATTATATTAAGGAAATATAATGAGCAGATACATATAAAGCCATATCGAGCTGGCCGACAGAAGGCCTAAAAAAGACAGGACTAATGCTGATGAGATCAAAACCATTACATTCCAAGTGAGCAGCATAGATTCACATGAGACCAAAATCATTCTAACAAAAGGAGAGGTCCATAAAAAGATCCAACATAGAGCATGGAATAGTCAGAGTGGTTGTTAGAATAATTGTTTTTAAGATTTTTGAAAATTTTCAAGAAGTTAAGATTTTTCGCATTAATGTTCTCTATTGAATCTTTCCATTACTTTATAGTGATAATTTCTTACGTTATTGTCAATTATTGACGACAAATTGGTTGTAATATATCTTACAAGAAGGGTTAGCAATGAAGATATTGGGAAAACAGTTAACTAGTATGAGTGGAAAACTCCTTAATCAATTGAAAAAAATATTCATTTTTATATTTGATGTCATTTTTAGAATTTTGTTGCGTGTATGTTTAACGCGTCCTTCGTTTAGAGTGATCTCCCCACCCATCATTAGGGACTCAAACATAACAGATAAAAAAAAAAAAACTAGAATAATTATAAAGAAAGAAACAACTATGTGAACGTTAATATAATCTTTAAATAGATTTACTAAAAAGAGAAAAATAATTATTAGAAAAATTAACCTCAAAATATTAATAATGCCATAGAATTTAACCATAACCAAATATTAAAAAAAATAAGAATTACATTAACAATTAAACAATTAAATTAATAATTATTATTATTAATAAGATAATATTAAGAAGGATTGGAAACTTCCACAATTGATTATATTGTTAGAAATTTTTGGATTAACACTATGTAATATGTGAAATACTAAAACACACATATTAGTCTAGAAATCTCTAATAATAAAATAATATTAATATTAATAACTTATGATGGTCTTAAAACCATTAAAATTAATTGATTTTCTTCATTCTTTGTATTTCAGCGTCACTTGAAGTTCAAATCTTACATTTTATTTTATTTTATGATATAATATCATGTACTTCAATCATAAATTATTTTTTTCATAATTGTCCTTTTGGCTGATTATGTGTAAAATGTTCTCTAGGCATGTGAGTTATATTGAGATTTCTACGGAAATCTATTTGTTGGTTGGAGTGGTAATTCCCAAGTTTATAGCCACTAATTGATTGTATATCATTTTGAGGATGTTTTATAAGTGAGATTGGAGATGAGAAATTTATAATTATATGTGGAAATAATCTATTTGTTGGTTGGAGTGGTAATCTCCAAGTTTATAGCCAATGATTGATTGTATATCATTTTGATGATGATTTATAAGTGAGATTGAAGATGAGAAATTTATAATTATATGTAGGAAATAATTAAACTATATGATGGGAGAAAATTTTTGGACAAGTTAACTAAATATTCACTTTATTAATTTATATTTCAAGGAGCAATTAATACCATGATATTAAAAACTAATGTTAATATTCAAAGAGCAATTAACACCATGATATTATCAACTAATATTAATATTAAGGAGCAATTAACACCATGATATTATCAACTAATATTAATATTAAGGAGCAATTAACACCATGATATTATAAACTAATATTAATATTAATATATGTATGTATGTGAGCAATTGTAAAAGGTCAGGCATCAAGGGAAGAGTATAATTGTAATGGGTCGAAATGTAGTTGAAAAGTCAGGTGTTGGGCCTTGAAATGTATAGACAAATTTATACACATCATTTAAGAGATTAAGTTATATATATAAAAAATTAATTTAAAAGAATAAGGAATGAACCACATTAGTTCGTTCGGAACGTTGACCAAATAACACTGACGTGATTAATCCAAAATACATGCTTACTAGATATTAAATTATTTAAATTATTTACATAGTAGAGTTTTATTTTAATATTTTTATGTTTTTATTTTTTTTAAAACATAAATTTGTTCGAAATTGGATAGAGATTGGTTGAAATTATAAATTTGGCATATGAAATCTACCTAGTTTCAATGCTTAAAGAAGTTTTTGAGGGCGTTGAATCCATTTAAACATTCAAATATGTATTTTAAATAACAAAAGAATCTATAATTTTGACAGTTTTTTTACTCAATTCTAACGAAAAAACCAAAATGTAGAAGAGTTAAACCACAACCATAATAGATTGTTGAACTTTATTACAATTAGATTATATTTAATGCTTAACACATATCTATATAATATTATATGAAAAATCCCCAAAATAACAAGTTTATGAATTGTGATCTTAAAAACAAAAAACAAAAATAAAATTTTATTTATTTCATATTTTTTTTACAAAATCCTTCCCAGGTTTATATTTTGTTACTAACATGTGGCTTGAGAAACGACAATCTATGAGTATCTTGTTGGAATTTGACAACTAATTGTGTAAATATGTGTAAAAAAAATTGTATTTACTGTAAAGTTGGTTTTATACCGAAACAACAGTTATGTAACAGAGGAGGCTCTTATAAAATGATGAAGGCCCGAACTATTGTAACCATGGAGAATAATTGTTGATTTAATAAAAAATCCAATCCCTTGCCTCGTGGATGTTTCCTTGACACCCTGTCAAGGTTTTACCACGTAAAACATTGTGTTTTTACTTGTGCCTTTGCATTCAGTTTCATTTATATAATTCTTGGTTAATTAACTACTTAGCCAACAATTGGTATTAGAGCCATCTATAAAGTGAGTAGGAAAAAGGCCACCTCAAAAAACGTAGTCAACTGTCAGCTCCAAGAAATAAAGTCGTTCGTCGAAGAGCAGCATAGTCAGTCGCAAGAAATAACCGCTGTTGAAAACTGCCCCCATGAGGTTGATGAGGAGACAATTTTTTGTCAGTGAGTTTTGACGAGGAGCCAGTTTCTTCTTCTTCTTCTTTTTTTCTCTGAGGAGCAGCTGATTGCCACTAAGTTTTTGACGAGGAGACTAGACAGATTTTTTTTTTGCTGAGGAACCGCTAAGTTCTTTTTTTCTAAAATCGCTGACCTGTTCAGAGCCTGTCCAGAACTGTGTCAGCTGCTAGTGGTCCTGCGTGAATTTATTTTTTTAATCGTTGGTCTGTTCAAAGCCTGTCCAGAACTGCGTGAAGAGGTCACTCCTACTGTGTGAAGAGGGTTGTCTAGAGCTGCGTGAAGAGGGTTTTCTGAAGAAAAAACTATTGAAAAGACAACCGAGTATTTGTGAAAAAACAAAAAACAAAAAAAAAAGAAGCAAAAAACAAAAAACAAATATTTTATTTCCAGAAATTATTTGTTCTAAATTCAGAAAACCAGTCAAAAAAAAAAAAATCCCCAGAAAACTGTAGTGGTTTTTTTTTAGTAAAGAATTGTCCATATTCTCATTAATTAAAAAAAAGGTGGATTTGTTTTTTTTTGGGGAAAGGAATAAAATTCAAACAGAAATTTTTCCTGTAAGTCACAGAAATTGGAGTAGGTCGTTTGTTCAGTTTTTTTGAAGAAAAAAAAAGGAAACTCAAGTAACCAAGAAACCCTAGTTGCAAGACTGGAACCCCAGGAGGAAAAAAATGGCCAAGATGACGAATGCAAAGTTTGAGGTGGAGAAATACACCAGTAAGAACAACTTTGATCTATGGAAATTGAAAGTTAGGGAGTTGCTGGTGCAACAAGGGTTGCACAAAGCATTGGGCGTGGTGAGTAAGAAACCTGCTAGCATGACAGATTCAAACTGGGAGGACTTGGATGCCCAAGGTCTCAGTACCATCAGGTTATGCCCGGCGAATGAAGTTCTCTTCAACATTGTTGAAGAGAGTACAACTGCAGGTTTATGGGAAAAACTAGAAAAACTATATATGACAAAATCGTTAACCAATAGAATTTATTTGAAAAGACAATTGTACAGTCTACGGATGAAGGAGGGTACAAAAGTTGCAGAACATTTAAATGTTTTTAATACACTTATATGTCAATTATCAGATATGGAAGTTAAAATTCAAGAAGAAGACAAAGCTATAACCTTGTTGTGTTCTCTACCCGAGTCGTGGGACCACTTCGTAACTTCAATCAGTTTGAGCACTGCTGATTCTTTGAAATTTGAATCAGTTGTGGGAGCTCTCTTGTCTGAAGAAGTACGAAGGAAATCTAGTACTGAAACAACTGCACCAGAAGCCATGATAGCTAGAGGACGGTCAAAGGAAAGAGGAGAAAAAACAAGGGGGTCTTCGAGATCAAAATCAAAGGGAAAGAAGTGTAAGGCAAAATGTTGGCACTGTAATAAAATTGGACACCTTAAGAAAGACTGTTGGAAACGAAAAGAGTCTGATAACCCGAAGAAGGAAGAAAATTAGGCTGATTCAGGTATGATAGACGAAGTTTTATCTGCTGAAGAATTATGTATGATAGACGAAACTTTACCTGTATGTAATGTCTCGCAGGATTTTGAAAGTTGGTTGTTAGACTCTGGTGCTTCTCATCAGATGTGTCCACACAGAAATTGGTTTACTTCATATGAAGATGTAAATGATAGTTCCGTGTTTATGGGTAATAATGTATCAGGTCAGACTGTTGGGATGGAAAATATCAGGATTAAAATGTATGATAACACAGTTAGAACATTAACTAGTGCTAGACATGTACGTGAATTGAAGAAAAATTTGATTTCTTTGGGAGTATTGGATTTGGATGGATATAAGTTTACAGGTCAGAATGGAGTGTTGAAAGTCTCAAAAGGCGCCCTAGTTGTTATGAAAGTAGAAAAGGTCGGAAATCTTTACAGACTCAAAGGAAGTACTCAAGTCAATGAAGCAGCGATTGTGTCAGAGAAAGAAGAAGAAGGTACTTGCCTATGGCATCAACGATTGGGTCACATGAGTGAGAAAGGTCTTCAGGTACTGATGAAACGTAAATTACTTCCTGTTTTGAAATCTTTGAAGTTGGATTTCTATAAACATTGTGTGTATGGAAAACAGTGTAAACAAAGATTTAAAATTGGAAGTCATAATAGTAAAGAAATTTTGGACTATATTCATTCTGATCTGTGGGGATCATCTCATGTTGTATCATATGGAGGTGTTTTATATTTTTTAACGTTTATTGATGATTTCTCCCGTAAATTTTGGGTCTTTATGTTCAAAAAGAAATCTGATGTATTTAATGTCTTTAAACAATTTAAAGCAATGATAGAAAAAAGAACAGGGAAATCAATTAAATGTTTAAGAACTGACAATGGTGATGAATTTACTTCTCTAGAATTTGAAAAGTACTGTAAGGATGAAGGAATTGTTAGACACAAAACTATTGTTTATACTCCTCAGCAAAATGGTGTTGCTGAACGTATGAATCAGACTCTTATGGAAAGAGCTAGAAGCATGATCAACAATGCTAACTTGCAAAAGGAGTTGTGGGTAGAAGCAATATCCACTGCTTGTTATTTAGTTAACAGGTCACCTTCAGTAGCAATTAATTGTAAAATTCCAGAAGAAGTTTGGTCAGGTTAGTCTTGTGATTATTCACATTTAAGGATATTTGTTTGTGATGCATATGCTCTTATTCCTAAAAATCAACATTCAAAATTAGATCCAAAATCGAAATGTTATGTCTTTATTGGGTATGACTATGCGGTGAAAGGATATAGGTTGTGGGATCCTACGTCGCAGAAGATAGTCATTAGTAGAGATGTAACATTTGATGAATCTTCCCTTTTAAAATCAAATGTTGAAAGAATTGAACATGAATAGGTATTGTCGAATCAACAAATTCAGTTGGAGGATAGTCCTTTTTTTTTAAAGTTGAAAAGAAGGAGAGACTTCTAGAGGAAAAGGTGACGAAGATACAAAGGAAGTTGTTGAAGTTTCTGAACCAGTTCAACAACCAGTCACTCTAAGAAGGTCTACAAGGGAAAGAAAAACTCCCAAAAGGTATGAAGATTCTGCTTCATCTTTTGCTTTGATTACTGAAGATGGGGAACCTTCTTGTTATTAGGAAGCAATGGATGATACGGATAGTGAAAAATGGAAAATGACTATGGAAGAAGAAATGGATTCCTTAGCCAAGAACAATACCTGGGATCTTGTAGAACTTCCTGAAGGGACAAGTGTTGTTGGATGCAAATGAGTCTTCAAATTGAAACAAAAAGTTGATGGAAGTATCGAAA
The DNA here is from genome assembly GCA_031772625.1 of Pinus tabuliformis. Classification (NCBI taxonomy): domain Eukaryota; kingdom Viridiplantae; phylum Streptophyta; class Pinopsida; order Pinales; family Pinaceae; genus Pinus; species Pinus tabuliformis. Next base: position 36,105,746 of record CM062812.1, read on the forward strand.
GGTATAAGGCGAGACTGGTAGCAAAAGGGTATTCTTAGGTTGAAGGTATTGACTTTCATGAGATTTTTTCACCAGTTGTAAAACTTGTTTGTATTCGTACTGTGTTGGCACTAACTACATTACTTAACCTTGATTTAGAACAGTTAGATGTTAAAACAAATTTTCTACATGGTGATTTGAATGAAGAGATATATATGGAACAACCAGAAGGTTTTGTACAAGGTCGCAACAGAAGGTTAATTTGAAAGCTCAGGAAATCATTGTATGGCCTGAGGCAGTCTCTTAGGCAATGGTACAAGAAGTTTGACTCCTTCATGGTGAGCCATAACTTTATTAGAAGTGAGTATGATCATTGTTTATACTTCAAGAGTTTCAGTGGCATATTCATTATCTTAGTTTTGTATGTTGACGATACGCTTATTGCAAGCAAAAGCATGGAATAGATGAACAGGTTAAAGGCTCAGGTCTCTAGGACATTTGATATAAAGGATCTTGGAACAACAAAACATATATTGGGCATGGAGATACACAGATACAGGAAAAATGGTAAGCTTTGGTTATCATAGCAGAAGTATGTGGAAAGAGTACTTGAAAAGTTTTGTATGAACAATGTGAAACCTGTTAATATTCCATTAAGTTCCTATTTTAAGCTTTCTTCGGTTTTGAGTCCCAGAACTGATGAAGAAAATCAGTATATGTCTCATGTACCATATGCAAATGTTGTAGGCAACTTAATGTATGCGATGGTTGTTGAAATGTGCCAACAAGAATATTCCAATTTAATTTGTCCTTGAATTAATTTGTGAATTAAAATTGAATTTAGTCTTAACAACTACTTGGAAATAATTAATTAATTCGATTTGAATTAATTAGTTGGAGAAATTCAAGTTAGAAGTCTTTATGAAGTCATGCAAGAGTTATCCCTTGTATTAAGGAGATAAGCCTTAAATTAAGGAGATAAGATTGAGTTGTAATTAGTTAACTCAGTTTATTGAGTTAAGTCCAGTTAAATTAGTTCCAAACTATTTGAGGAACTAATGGTGAGTTAACAGTCAGTTGATGCATGCATGCACTCAACAAGTGTACCCCAGTTAACTAAAGATTCTCTCATCAGAAACTCATGCATGTCTATTCTGAGAAAGACCCAGTTGAGATTAAAGACAAGGACATTATACTATTAGTTGCATGTGTTTTACTATAAAGAAAACTCATACATACAGAAGGGAAAATTCCTTGAGGATTGCACAGTTCTGACAGTGTGTGAGATCAGAGTGTTCCACTTGGTTGAAGGTGAATCATCCCAGAGGAATAGCGCAAGGAAATAGGAGCTTGGAGGGCAGAGAGGAAGGCTTGTGAGAAGCCAAGATTTCCTGTGAGCATTTGTGAGGATTGTACTAAGAGCTGGCTAGCTGTGAGAGCTAAGGCTTTGTATAATTCCTATGTATTTCCACCTTGTATGATAATACAGATAGTGGGGTTTTTAGCTGAGGCTTTCCCCAAAGTATTCTCATGTGTATTGTGCATTGATTCTTCTTCTTCTGGTTATATTTTTCAGCTCGATCGTTAAGCTTCCGCAAATTGATAATAGAAGTAGGTTATAGTATTCTGCTTTGATTTATATTACATTATCGGGTTCACCTACTGTTGATGCCCCGAAAATCGTTGTATCAACATTGGGGGATAACCACCCGGTCCGAACCTTAGTACAACTCCTTTTCCGTTTGGAATGGTGGCTCCGACTGGGGATAATGGGACCAGTTTCCCAGTAAATGGATAAACGGGATAAATGAATGATTGGTTAACTAATCATATGATAGGCGAATAACTTAATCTATTGACGAAATGAAAGAACTACTACTAATCCCGGGAACTATTGTACTTTTAAAGTGTAGCGCTTGATGATCTATGTTTATAAACAGGCATGTAGATGACTCTATTCAATAAACATGGACTTTTATTCATTCAGAATTACTCTGCTTAAATCGTTAAACAAAGGATTAGCGCAATATTGCTACACTATTTATATCATCGATACATATATGATCAAAGGAAAGGCATCCCATAAACATCCAATAGTGGAAGGAATACAGAAATGCTATTAAAACACATACATATATTCGATAATAGCAAAGGTAATCAAATAACAATTCATATGAAAAGAATGGATTCAGACATAGATAATAGTACCATATGAGCTGCTAAACACTCCCAATATCAATCGCTATCTGAGATTCTTCCTTCAACGCAGAAATACTTTCAAACAAAGACAGTAGTGCACATTTGCATAAAATCTTCCTTGTCAAAATTAGAATAACTGGTCCAGTTTTATAAAAGAATATGGTTGAAGCACAATAGTGTAACTTCAGTCTTTAAGTCAAGTACAAAACTTTACGACCCTTTCTAAAAACATGAAAGGGTCTATAAATACCTAATTAAGCTAACTATATATGAAACTGAAATCCTACTTAATTGGTATCAATTGATTTTGATAATATTTTTCTCAGCAATCTGGCAGTCGGCGGCATGAATCATCAAGTAGGCTGTTTGCCTTTAAATCTGAGCTGACTTATCGCAAGCATCGGCTCCACTTCGGGTGGTTTGTTGAGGCGAGAGCTGAGCTGGGCGGCATAGGTGGCATCCTGAATATCGGGGATAATATACCCGATTGCATCTGTAAGGCACTTGAGGGCGGCTCTCTGAGTGTGTGGTTTTACCAAGAAGAACCAATAGGTGTCCCACGTTAAACTGTTAATTCCAGCAATTAATCTTCCCTTTTCCTCTAGATCTGGATAACATGACTGCTCCAATGTTTTCATCGCTATCAATTTTCCTGGTGTGCATTGGGAAATCATGTTTGACAAGTAGAGAGTGTTATTAACTAATTCAACCAAATTGCTTGAAGTTGATTTGCATCTTGAAACTGCCCTCTCTGCTTTCATTAACTGGGACTGCCATTCTGTAAATAGTATATCTTTATGTGACTCTAAAATTCTTGGTAAATTCGCCGCTTGTCCTTGATCAGTATCTTGCCAGTCAAGAAATGCCGCTATCATTTCTTCAGCTTGATCCAATTCCGTCCTAGCCTTTTCTACTTTGTCACTTATGGATGCCGTTAATTCACATAGTGGCTCTGCCTGGGCGATTTGTTGACATAGAAGCTTAATTTGGGCTATCAATGCAGTATTTATCTGTAGTGCTTCTATTCTGAATTCAGTTACTTGTGGAACGCCCTTTGTTTTCTCGAGCTGTGCTGATAGTTGAGCAATTTGCTCATCTTTTGTTTTTAGCATTTTCTCATTTGCTGCCTTCAATTGCGCCAAGGCCTCTGATAATTCTTTCTGCTTTTGGATTGCACTGTGGTCAATCCTTTGTTTTTCCGCCTGCAATTGTTGAGTTAGTTGATTGTTTAATTGCTGTTGTGTCAACAATTGCTGTTCTGCCTGCTCCGCTTTCTGCTTTGCTTCAGTTAGCTGTGCCTGTAATAAGAAGATTTCCTGGTCTTTTGTTTTCAGTAAAAGACTCACCTCTGATGCCTTATCTATTGTTGCTGCCGAATAGGCTCCAGCATATTGTGACAGTTTTGTCAGGTCATCAGAGGGGTCAAATTCCTCCTTCCAAACCACATTGCCCGTGACCGTTTGTTCTGGGAAAAGAGAAGGTTGATCAGTCCTTCTTCTCTTCCTCTGTCGTTTTACTACAGCTTTATGTCTTGGGCTGTAGAAGACATCCAAGGGAGGAATCTCTTCTACCTGCAAAATGATTTGATCAGAGGGGTCCTTCGGTATTATCTCTACTTCTTTTGAAATGGGTGGGCCGCTGGTTCCACTTAGAACCTGTTGTGAAGTGGTTTCCTGTGTGTCTGCTGCTTTAGAAGTTTCAGTGTTCTTGGAACACTCTAGACTACTGATAATAGAATCAAATTGCTGCCATTCCTGGAGCAATTTAGGATCGATATGAGTATCCACATTTATTTCAATGTTGGTCTGTTTTTTCTCTTTAGTCTAGGTCTCCTCCCGCACTTTCTCCTGCTCTTTCTCCTGCCCTTTAGTCTGAGTTTCCTCCTGTGGCTTCTCTTGTTCTTTTGTTGTAACCGGAGGTTCCTTTGACTGTTGTCGTTCAGGCTCGCTTGACGATGTTGTTGGGGTTGTTGCTAATAGATCTAGAGGCAGAGTTTGCAACCTCTATTCTCTAAGTCTGTTAAATTCAATCAACCCTTCATCTTGATATTTCATTCTGGCAAATGCCTTAACCTGCATTATTGACTCAGCTGAGGAGAACAGGTCGTCAAACATATCTTCTTTATGATCAAATTTTGACAATTTGGCCTGTTCGAGTGCATTATAGGCGACTTTGTTGGGATCAAATTGCCTATTAGGGAGAGTTGCTAGAGTTAATGATTTCATTTTAGTAGCTTCTTTCTCTGCATGTTTGAGATCATGCAAGGTATAGACACCGCATCTCAAAGGAAAAGAGGGCCAGCCCTGTTTTTTATTTTTCTTGAGAGTCTGTGTAACACTCTCAGCAATGATCTGGTAAGCTATTTCCCTCGCCAGCAGTTTATCAGGTATGTACAAAGGAAGGACGTGAGGTTCGGCTTGGCTGCCGAAAACTCTTATATAAGTGAACTTCTCCTCCCCGAACCATCTTCCTACTGATGTTAAGTCAATTCCGGCTTGGTAGGAAATCTTGGGAGCAGGTTTATCAAAAATAGAATAATGAATAGGTAACATAAAGCCATTGCAGACTTGGTATAAATGGTGCTTATACGAGGATTTCCACAATTTCTGATGGTATATGTGAATCGGCATGGGGTCTTGTGGCGTCCACCTCCAGCCGAGCACAGGAAATTCAGAGTTAAAACACAAGGTGTCTAAAATATAGGCACTGTAATAGAATGGGGGAATTACCCTTTCAGTAACGCAGGTCTTATTTCTAAACTCAAGAACAGCTGTTGCTAGTTTATCTGAGAGAATAGTGGCCCAATCCATTATTTCACTGTTGCACGCCGCTTCCATCAAGGGAACCATTTCTATAGTGAAATTAGAAGAGTCGTGCAACCCCCACAATCTACACATCATTATTCCAGCATAACAATAAGGAGAACATAGGGAATCAACTGAGTACTTACCGGAAGATTCATGTTTGTGTTTTGCTGGATTTTGTCTCCAATCCCGGATGGGTTCGGATTCCACCTCATTCTCTTTTCGGAATTTCTCCAAAAATGCCTTATTGTACTTCTTCTCTGGCTCAGGCAAATGATACATTTGCCTTAAATCATCAGCCTTGAATGACTCGAAAATCCTCCCGTCTCTGGTGCAGAAGGTTCTGTCCATGATCGGGATTTCCTCAATTGCCCATCGCACTACATCTGTATATGGGAGAATTTGCTCCCGAGCTGCTATCCGATGAAGGAAGGAGTCAGCCAGGTCTTTTAAAGTACCATCAGATTTCCGAGTTGAATCTGCAGAAGCTTGTACTGTTGTCACTTTAGGTTCTTCGACTTCAATCAGGTTGTAGGTACTTTGCCAAGTAGTTCTGCCGAGACCAAAAATCTTTTTGTTTGTTGGATCAGCGACTGCTTGTCCTGTGGCTGGCGCAACGGAAGCGACTGTGGTTTTCTTAGATTTCTTCCCCATTCTGCTTGAGTTTTCTTCTTTGGATGAATTCTGCACAGAGGTGAAAATGAACGTAACACAGAGAATTGGCAATGAATACCCAATATGAGAAAGATAAATTGATCAATGCGTGGTGAGGGATTAGCTTTCAAAATGGCCGTGAATACAATCTATGGGAAAATTTCAGAACTTATTATTACATTAAATGGCCATTTATACCTGCCAATCCTTTAAATGCCCATCATATCATTAATCGGCCAAATGATTCGTTTAAGCGTGCCTTGGATGTTTTGACGATTGAGCGCAGGTAAATCACTGTTCGACAGATCAAGCTTTTAATATGAATTGATCGTAATATCCCTCTGTCTTAATGACTTTTTGAAATCTGCGCTTTTGGATTTATCGCAATCAGGTGTCGGGGAAAGCTTAACTTCTTATGTTGGCACCTTTTGAAATCCCCGATCGCCGATAGCGATATCGCATCGCATCGGGAGTATGGGCGCTCTATGAAAATATGGATAGCATACCGCCGATCGCCGATAGCGAAATCGCATCGCATCGAGGTGAATGGCCTGGGGCGCTTTAAGAACATGCATAGAATATTGCCGATAGCCGATAGCGATATCGCATCGGCGAAAACCAATGGGCCATCAACTTATGCTCCCTATGTCATTGCGATATGCGATCTTGCGATCGCTTTATCGCAATGATCAAAGATTGATTATTTGTTTTATTATGATCAAAATGGGTTTATCGAAAAGGTTTTCATAATGTTTTTCATTTTGTTTTCGGACCTTTTTGAACAATACAATATTGATACCAATCAAAACTAAAAGGGACCCATTTCATATAATAGTTTTTCTAAAGAAATAATGATAAGAAATGGGGGGTTGTTGTAAAGCACAACAATTGGCGATTCGCTGGAAGAAACAGTTATCTCTGAAAAGTATGGAAATACTTAAACTTTTCCAAAATAGAGTTCTCATTAAAGGGAAAAAATTCTAATATAACTAGGTATATTTGCATTCTAAATAAAATAAAACTATCTTTGTTAATTTCCTCTCTTGTTTAAAATTAGATACATTCTAAGTTTTAAATTGGCGTTTCTTGGTTTATAATGATAAAATAGAGAACCTTTCCAAATCAGCTTTTAGAATTGACTCCTTTGTCATAGGTAGAGCCTCTGCTGCCAGCAAACGTTCATAGTTTCGACAGGGATACCTTTAAACCATATTATTGTCCATGGTCCCATCCACTTAAGAGTGTGATTAACAGAATGAATTCAAAACATGTTTTCATATTTTGTATTTCCTTTCATTTTCTGTTATTGCTAAGATAAAAAGCCATTGTCCTGGTTTGGTGGCCAGCTATTGACAATGCCATTCACTGGTAGTAATTTAACCGAACAAGCTGGCTCGTGATGAGACCCCTTGTCTTATAATTCTAAGCCATTACCCTGTTTTGGTATGCAGTATTGGTAATGTCGGTTAAACTATTTCCCTATGAACATGGTAAGCAGGCTTGTAATAAGACCTCTTATCTTTAATATCAGATATTTTAGAATTACACTCTGAGTAACCATAATCTTTGGTGAATGGGATGGACAATTTTCTCCTTAAGAGTAAATGGATGACAAGATAAGAGTTAAAGATGCTGAAGTTGGATTAGTTTCTGTTTTGATATTGATAACCCTTTTGTGGCCAATCTGAAAACATAAAATGATTTACAATACTTCTAAACTTCGAGAGGGGTTCACAAAAATTGAATTGTGATTTTGGGATGCAACTATACCTAGTTTCCTAGAAATTTTTTCTCTTATGTAAGACTTCTATTATCTAAAAGTAAATATCCACACTACCTCTGTTGAGCAACTTTTAAATACAGCAAAGGTCAATGGAAGATACCTTACAACTTTATTTTCTAATGGTCCTACAAATTACAAAACTCTATTAAACTAAAAAGGAGAAGGGGTTACCTCCTCAATTAAAGAATTTTTTTAAGATAAGGCCATTAACAGGGAGAGAATCTCTCAAACCTGATAAATCTTGTAATATGAAGGTCGAATGGCCTATCTTCTCACAGATCTGAAATGGCCCAAGCCACATCTTCTGGAACTTGGTGTGTTTTCCCTTGTCCTCATGGGCTTTGTCCCATTTCAGAACTAAATCACCGACTTGAAATTGTTTTGAACCGGATGAGACTGAATCAAAGGATGACTTGATGATTTGCTGATGTTTCGCATGAATAACCTTGGATTTTTCCCTTTCCTCTTCTAATTTTAGAATTTGGTCATGTCTAAATTGAATAGAAGAAGAAGGGCTTTCCTCAATAAACTGAACTAGGGCTAAGGAAGGAAGGACAAGATTAGTTGGTACCACTGCTTCTTTTCCATACACAAGGTTAAACGGAGAAGATCCTATAGAAGCCTTTTGTGTTATCCTATCAGCCCATAGTGCGAATATTAAGGATTTGTGCCATGTTTTATGGTTCTATTCGATAGTTCGCTTAATGATTTTAATTAGATTTTTATTTGTATATTCTGCTAAACCATTGCCTTGAGGGTAGTAATTAGCGGAATATTTTAATTTAAATCCTCTTTTAATAGCGAAATCAAACATAGCATTGCCTGAAAAATAAGATGCATTATAAAAAACAAGAGCATTTGGGACACCAAACCTGGTAATGATGAATTGATCTATGAATTCAATGATTGCCTCAGAATTTGTTGTCTTCAAAGGAATTGCTTCAACCCACTTAGTAAAATAATCGGTAGCAGTAAGGATATACTTATGTTGTTTGGAAGAATGCGGAGTAATTTCCCCAATGATATCCAATCCCCATTGTTCAAATGGTTGTTCAATGTTGACCGGCTGCAAAGGGAAAGCTGATTTTCTTTGTCTTCCACTAGAAGTTTGACAATTTTGGCATTTCCTCACATATTCATGAGCATCTCTAAACAGAGTGGGCCAATAGTAGCCAGCATGAATGATTTTATGGGCTGTTGTGTCAGCTCCAAAATGTCCTCCTGCTGGTCCATCATGTAATTCCTGCAAAACCTTTTGTGCTTCAGGTTTTTCTAGGCACCTTAATAAGATTGAATCATAATTTCGCCTAAAAAGCACATCATCAATAATTGTAAAATTTTTTGCTTTCAATCTAATGGCCCTTTTGTTTTTGTAAGACAGGTTAGGAGGTGCATATCCATTTTTCAAATAAAAGATTAAGTCAGCATATTGTGACTCAGAATCAGTAATACTTATCTGGTTGATTTCTTTGGTTTGATCTGTATCACTTGATTCTGGAATATTGGATGCTCCTGCCAATAACCTGCAAAAACCTTGACCTCTAACAATCTTTGCTGGTTTAATTTCTAAGTCATATTCTTGAAGTGTTGTAACCCAATTTGCCCTTTTTTCACCTAGTTCCCTTTGGATCAATAGTTGCCTTACTGCGGGGAAAGGAACTATAACTTTTGTGTGAGCTTTTAAAAGGAAGGGTCTGTAATGTTTGACAGCTTTATATACAGCAAAGGCTTGTTTTTCTACTTCGGAGTAATTCAATTCAGCACCCTGAAGATTTGAACTATAGAATGAAATGGGTGCTTCCACATTGTGATCATTGAGTTGCGTGAGTACTGCTGCATAAGAAAAGTTGGATGCGATAGTATACAATGTAAAATGATTAGAAAAATTCGGAGTATTTAAGGCTGGGGCATTGATTATCGATTGCTTGATTAAATCAAACGCTTCCTTTTCTGCTGATCCCCACTTAAAGACTGAATTTTTCTTAATCATAGTTTGAATTGGCAAAATAATTTGAGAAAAATCTGGAACAAATCTTTTAACAAAATTGATTTGGCCTAAAAATGAATGCATGGATTTTTTATTATGAGGGAAAGGTATTTCAGAGATTTCTTTGATCCGATCAGGATCAATATAAATGCCATCTTTAGACACGATAAAGCCTAAGAGCTTTCCTTGGTCAAGAGCGAAGAAAGATTTTTTAGGGTTAAGAGAAATGCCATATCTTTTGCAACGTTGAAAGATTTGATTTAGATCATGCAAATGATTTGACCTCTCTTTGGAAAATACAGTAATATCATCTAAATAGACGACTACTGTTCTATTAATCAACCCTTTAAAAGCTATATCCATTGCTCTTTGGAACGTCGCTCCTGCATTAATAAGTCCGAAAGGCATTTTCTGATACGCATATGTTCCCCATTTTGTTCTGAATGTGGTTTTAAGCTGGTCATCAGGATGGACCAGAACTTGGTTATATCCTGAGAAACCGTCTAGAAAGGACATTAACTCAGAGCCTGCTACTGATTGGAGTATCTGCTCCATGGTAGGTAATGGGAAATTGTCTTTTAGGCTTGCCTTGTTCAAATTTCTGAAATCAATACAAATCCTAATGTCGCCATTTTTCTTTCTGACTGGCACCATATTGGAGACCCAGTTTGAGTGCCGAACGGGAAAAATAATCTTAGCTTTCAAGAGTTTGTTAAGTTCAGACTTTATTTGACTCTCTAAGTTCGGATGTATTTTCCTCAACTTTTGCTGAATTGGTTTTTGATCGGGAAGCATTGGAATGGTATGCTAGATGATGGATGTATCATATGTCTTTAAATCATCATATTTCCAAGCAAAAACCTGTTTATTTTTCCTTAACAGTCTAATGAATGCCTCCTTCTCTTCGAAGGAAAGTCCTAATCCTAAATTAATGTTTTGAGGAGTTTGCTCAGTGCCAAGGTTTACCAATTCAAACCTTAGGGTAGAACTATGGAGCTTTGCATTAGTCACAGGTTTAAACTTGTCTTTAATATCATAAAGATCCTCAAGCTTTACCACAGGCTTAGGGATTGAATTTTCCTCAGGTTTACCTCTCATTTGAAGGTCATGCTCGCTTTCCTCGATGATTTGATCATCATAGGACTTTTCGGAAGTTAAGAAATACAAAATGTCTTCATCATGGTTGAATACTCTCCAATTTGTGACATTGTCAGGAATTGATGGCCTAAAAAGCAACTCTACTGAAAATCTATCTGGGCTGAAGTCTTCAGAAGGTAGGAGCTTGGAAGCGACATTGGCTAGCAGGTTGACTGCCGAATTTTGAGACCCGGGAATAGAAGAAATATTGAATGCCAAAAAGTGGGACGTAAGTTCCTTTGTCAGCGATTGATAATGCTTGAGATGGGTGGAAAGACAATGAATTGTATTCCTTATCTGTTTGATAATAATTTCAGAATCTCCGAACACTTTCAAATATTGGACCTTGAGGCCGATGGCTTTATATAGCCCTTGGACTAAGGCTTCATACTCTGCTGTGTTATTTGTGCATTCAAATTCTAACCTACAGGACAGCATTGTTTTTTCCCCTTGTGGGCTAATCAAAATACATCCTGCTCCTGAGCCCTCACTAGATTTGGACCCATCGAAATATAACGACCAAAATAAAGAAGTATTAACAAATTTATTTACAGTTTTCTCCGTACCATTGAAACATCTAGACCTATCTGTTTGTGAAAAAATCTCAATCTGAGATGCAAAATGGTTTACTGAGAAAGGGGATGACTGAGCAGCGAAGTTGCCAAAGAATGACTTTGATGAATAATTCCCCAAAATGTTGTTATTAAATGCTATTGGTTGGTTTTCTTGCTCAAACTCAGTAACTGTATGGGTCATATGTTTTTCTCGATCAATCCTTATTTGATTTGACTTACCCTTATAGGGAAGCCACATATGTGACCAATCAGTAGAAATATACCCATGTAGTTTTTCAAACCAATCCCTGCACAAGATCAAACCGTAAAATTCAGGTATATCGGCTATTAGGATATCAATCCTTTGTACTATTCTGGGATCAGCAGATAACCTGATAGTTACGGAATTAATCTCTCCTAAAACTTGTACTTTGGTCCTGTCCAACTATACAATAATAGAAGATGCCCCCGAGTCAATCAAACAGTTGTGCAGGTTTCTATTGTAGATCTCATAGGTTAGAAGGAAAGGTGGAGTATGAGAGTTTGATCTATCTCCTATTAGGACTGCATCAGTAGCTTCAACCATACCAGAAGGTGGATGACCTGTATCATCAGCAGCTTTAGCACTGGGAAGAGGTGAAGTGGGAACAACATTAAATTCTTTGAGAAGCAATTTCTGCTGATGTTTTAATTTGCTAAGTTCAAACATGGTAATGTTTGCCTTAGTTTTCTTCATATCATCAACAATATTGTAATCCATCGAATCGGATACTACCAAAGTTTTAGATGTTGAAGGAGTATTTGAGGTTGAAGGTTGGTTTTGAGGGACCGCTGCAGGTGGCTTCTTTGTAGATACTTTTTCCTTTGTTGTAGCAGCACCTGCACTCCTTTTCTTTGAAGTTGCCTGAACAGGTTCGGAGGTACTTTTACTCCTAGTAGTGACAGGGAACGCTTCTTCTTCATTATCGGTATCGGAGTTGGGTAGTATGAAATCCCACATTCCGTGACATTCAACAATCTCCTCTTCTTCATCAGTAGGTGTAGCTGTTTCTTCTTCTCCTTCTTCAAGATCTGAATCTGCATTTGATATAACATTTGGTGGTTTTGATTCAGTTTTCTTATAATTTCTAAAGGGTCTTTTGGTTGAGGTTTCGGCTACCTGTTTCTTGATTTCAACCATTTCGTTTGACAAAGTCTTGAGGACCTTTTGCAAACCCTCCATGTCATATGGATCTTTTGGGGTTTTCTTCCTTGAATCATCTTTAAAAGAAACTTTTTTGGCTTTTCTGTCTTCCAGAGCAGCTTTCTTTTCTAGAGCATTAATGCGTTTCTCCACAGCAAGTGCTTCTTTCATGTTTTCAGCTAAAGTAGGTTTCCCAGCCCTGTCTACAAAAATAGCTATATTGGTAGGTAGGGCGGTTATATACCATTCGCTTCGAATTTTCTCACTTGGTTTGGAGGCCGTCGGGATTTTATTCAATAGTTTATTGAATCGGGCATTAAATTCCTTAATTGGTTCCCTATGCTCTATCCTAAGATTGGAGAGATCGTTTATTAGTGTAGCCAAAGACCTATCATCTCCATACTTGGTAAGAAACTGTTCTTGGCAAGTGTTCCAACTGGTAATGGAACCAGAGGGTAAAGAAAAATACCAGGATCCTGCTGATCCTTGCAAGGTATAAGGGAAAAGTCTAACAACAACATCTTGTTCTGTTACTCCTTTCAAGTTGACTGCCAACATGAAGTTATTAATGTGTTCCTCAGCTTGGGTCCCATCATCTGGGTTAAACTTGGGTAGCCATTTTTCAGGAGCATCAGGTAATGCATGCAATGGTGCAGGCATGTTGACTGCACCAGGCCTGGTCCATGGATCTGCCATTATAACAGCAGTAGCAGATGATGCTACTGTTGAAATTCCAAATGTCTGGGAAGGAAATAATGTTGCGGAGTGAGCAGATGGGGATGTTAAAGCTCCTAATCCCTGATGAACAACAATATGTAATGAGGGAGTGGATGGTTGACTTCGCACAGGGGAAAGTGAGATGGAGGTTGAGGATGAAAGCTCTTCACTGTCAGATCCTTCAGTATATTTCTTCGCCTTTTTCCTTTTGGGTAAAGGGAACTCAGTAGGTTCAATACCGAGCTTTTCGCTCTGAAGTCTGGTGAGAGGGTGAGGTAGATTAAACTGCGAAGTCGCACTGCTTTGTGATACCTCAGATTTCTGTGGTGAAATCGAGAAGCTCTGAAGTTTGTGGATAAGAGACTGGACTTCAGGGGATTCAAGACTTAATTGTTCTGGAGTATGATGGGTTCGAGCAGTGGTAGTCGATTCCTCTTCTTCTTGTTTGGATACTGGAGAACCAGCATGCAATTGGGAAGTACGAGGAGATATGGAGGGAGAATTACTCTTAGAATGGCCTACAGATTTAGGTTTGCTTGCCATTCACAGTTGAGGCCCTCCTTCTAGCGCCAAAAATGTTGATGCCCTGAAAATCGTTGTATCAACATTGGGGGATAACCACCCGGTCCGGACCTTAGTACAGCTCCTTTTCCATTTGGAATGGTGGCTCCGACTGGGGATAATGGGACCAGTTTCCCAGTAAATGGATAAACGGGATAAATGAATGATTGGTTAACTAACCATATGATAGGCGAATAACTTAATCTATTGACGAAATGAAAGAACTACTACTAATCTCGGAAACTACTGTACTTTTAAAGTGTAGTGCTTGATGATCTATGTTTATAAACAGGCATGTAGATGACTCTACTCAATAAACATGGACTTTTATTCATTCAGAATTACTCTGCTTAAATCATTAAACAAAGGATTAGCGCAATATTGCTACACTATTTATATCATCGATACATATATGATCAAAGGAAAGGCATCCCATAAACATCCAATAGTGGAAGGAATACAGAAATGCTATTAAAACACATACATATATTCGATAATAGCAAAGGTAATCAAATAACAATTCATATGAAAAGAATGGATTCAGACATAGATAATAGTACCATATGAGCTGCTAAACACTCCCAATATCAATCGCTATCTGAGATTCTTCCTTCAACGCAGAAATACTTTCAAACAAAGACAGTAGTGCACATTTGCATAAAAGCTTCCTTGTCAAAATTAGAATAACTGGTCCAGTTTTATAAAAGAATATGGCTGAAGCACAATAGTGCAACTTCAGTCTTTAAGTCAAGTACAAAACTTTACGACCCTTTCTAAAAACATGAAAGGGTCTATAAATACCTAATTAAGCTAACTATCTATGAAACTGAAATCCTACTTAATTGGTATCAATTGATTTTGATAATATTTTTCTCAGCAATCTGGCAGTCGGCGGCATGAATCATCAAGTAGGTTGTTTGCCTTTAAATCTGAGCTGACTTATCGCAAGCATCGGCTCCACTTCGGGTGGTTTGTTGAGGCGAGAGCTGAGCTGGGCGGCATAGGTGGCATCCTGAATATCGGGGATAATATACCCGATTGCATCTGTAAGGCACTTGAGGGCGGCTCTCTGAGTGTGTGGTTTTACCAAGAAGAACCAATAGGTGTCCCACGTTAAACTGTTAATTCCAGCAATTAATCTTCCCTTTTCCTCTAGATCTGGATAACATGACTGCTCCAATGTTTTCATCGCTGTCAATTTTCCTGGTGTGCATTGGGAAATCATGTTTGACAAGTAGAGAGTGTTATTAACTAATTCAACCAAATTGCTTGAAGTTGATTTGCATCTTGAAACTGCCCTCTCTACTTTCATTAACTGGGACTGCCATTCTGTAAATAGTATATCTTTATGTGACTCTAAAATTCTTGGTAAATTCGCCGCTTGTCCTTGATCAGTATCTTGCCAGTCAAGAAATGCCGCTATCATTTCTTCAGCTTGATCCAATTCCGTCCTAGCCTTTTCTACTTTGTCACTTATGGATGCCGTTAATTCACATAGTGGCTCTGCCTGGGCGATTTGTTGACATAGAAGCTTAATTTGGGCTATCAATGTAGTATTTATCTGTAGCGCTTCTATTCTGAATTCAGTTACTTGTGGAACGCCCTTTGTTTTCTCGAGCTGTGCTGATAGTTGAGCAATTTGCTCATCTTTTGTTTTTAGCATTTTTTCATTTGCTGCCTTCAATTGCGCCAAGGCCTCTGATAATTCTTTCTGCTTTTGGATTGCACTGTGGTCAATCCTTTGTTTTTCCGCCTGCAATTGTTGAGTTAGTTGATTGTTTAATTGCTGTTGTGTCAACAATTGGTGTTCTACCTGCTCCGCTTTCTGTTTTGCTTCAGTTAGCTGTGCCTGTAATAAGAAGATTTCCTGGTCTTTTGTTTTCAGTAAAAGACTCACCTCCGATGCCTTATCTATTGTTGCTGCCGAATAGGCTCCAGCATATTGTGACAGTTTTGTCAGGTCATCAGAGGGGTCAAATTCCTCCTTCCAAACCACATTGCCCGTGACCGTCTGTTATAGCTCCAAATCTCACTCTTATGGTTTGTGATGCTGCACTTATGGCCTAGGGCAACCCCTCCTTCCAGACCTGGTCCAAAAATTTAAAAAACAATGTTTTATTCCCTGTACGCGACTTTGCCCTGTGTTAAACGCGTGTACACGCGGGTCTGTCATACCCAACCCGCGTGTATCTATTAAAACACTTAAAAAAATAATAAATTCCTCTTTTTCGGGCGGTGATCGCGGGTTTACCTGCTGGATCACCTGTTAGTGCCCGTGGCCCAACTGTTCCCAACCAACTCCTAACTAAAAAACTACTTTGGAGAGGGTATAAAAAGACATCAAAGGGAAGGCCAAGGGGAGAGAGAAAAAGGAGAGCAAGATTATTATGCTGAGATTTTTCCCTTAGACCAGGTCTGAAGTCCTTGGTGCATTCTGCACTTCCCCCATTTTGCATAGGAAACCCTTGTTTCCATGTGTATTGGTGATCATTCATCCTTGACATCATCATTGAGTAAGACTTGGAAGGAGCTCTTGTTGGAGGCTTGAGGCTGGAACGAATCCGGGAGGAAGCTTGCTTGGAGCCTGCTGAAGGTGTTCAGGTGACATCTTTCCGATATATGTACTTTATTTGCCTTTATATATAAAGAAACACGTCTTTGTTCCCGAATAATCTTTCTTTATGCTTTTGAAATTCTTGTGTTGAATTCTTATGAAAGTGGTTACATAAAGATTTTTTATAACTAACTTTATAGCATGGAGATGATTTATATATAAGTATTTGCACTTGTACTGTTGTGTTCTTTGATTTGTTTGTCTTGCAGGTCAAAGAAAGAAGAAGGGAACTCCAAGAAGGGTTTGGACCCTTAAGGTCTTCTCGAACGTAGGACCTTAGGTACGTGCCCTTAACGTTAGCATTTGCTTAAAAGTAAAATGATGGCTCTGTGTGTGTGTTTGTTTGAATAAGCAATTTTCAGTCTGGTAGAGTCTTAGCCCAAAGGACCCTAGGGGTATTTTCCCTTCAACCACCGTCTGTTCTGGGAAAAGAGAAGGTTGATCAGTCCTTCTTCTCTTCCTCTGTCGTTTTACTACAACTTTATGTCTTGGGCTGTAGAAGACATCCAAGGGAGGAATCTCTTCTACCTGCAAAATGATTTGATCGGAGGGGTCCTTCGGTATTATCTCTACTTCTTTTGAAATGGGTGGGCCGCTGGTTCCACTTAGAACCTGTTGTGAAGTGGTTTCCTGTGTGTCTGCTGCTTTAGAAGTTTCAGTGTTCTTGGAACACTCCAGACTACTGATAATAGAATCAAATTGCTGCCATTCCTAGAGCAATTTAGGATCGATATGAGTATCCACATTTATTTCAATGTTGGTCTGTTTTTTCTCTTTAGTCTAGGTCTCCTCCCGCACTTTCTCCTGCTCTTTCTCCTACCCTTTAGTCTGAGTTTCCTCCTGTGGCTTCTCTTGTTCTTTTGTTGTAACCGGAGGTTCCTTTGACTGTTGTCGTTCAGGCTCGCTTGACGATGTTGTTGGGGTTGTTGCTAATAGATCTAGAGGCAGAGTTTGCAACCTCTATTCTCTAAGTCTGTTAAATTCAATCAACCCTTCATCTTGATATTTCATTCTGGCAAATGCCTTAACCTGCATTATTGACTCAGCTGAGGAGAACAGGTCGTCAAACATATCTTCTTTATGATCAAATTTTGACAATTTGGCCTGTTCGAGTGCATTATAGGCGACTTTGTTGGGATCAAATTGCCTATTAGGGAGAGTTGCTAGAGTTAATGATTTCATTTTAGTAGCTTCTTTCTCTGCATGTTTGAGATCATGCAAGGTATAGACACCACATCTCAAAGGAAAAGAGGGCCAGCCCTGTTTTTTATTTTTCTTGAGAGTTTGTGTAACACTCTCAGCAATGATCTGGTAAGCTATTTCCCTCGCCAACAGTTTATCAGGTATGTACAAAGGAAGGACGTGAGGTTCGGCTTGGCTGCCGAAAACTCTTATATAAGTGAACTTCTCCTCCCCGAACCATCTTCCTACTGATGTTAAGTCAATTCCGGCTTGGTAGGAAATCTTGGGAGCAGGTTTATCAAAAATAGAATAATGAATAGGTAACATAAAGCCATTGCAGACTTGGTATAAATGGTGCTTATACGAGGATTTCCACAATTTCTGATGGTATATGTGAATCGGCATGGGGTCTTGTGGCGTCCACCTCCAGCCGAGCACAGGAAATTCAGAGTTAAAACACAAGGTGTCTAAAATATAGGCACTGTAATAGAATGGGGGAATTACCCTTTCAGTAACGTGGGTCTTATTTCTAAACTCAAGAACAGCTGTTGCTAGTTTATCTGAGAGAATAGTGGCCCAATCCATTATTTCACTGTTGCACGCCGCTTCCATCAAGGGAACCATTTCTATAGTGAAATTAGAAGAGTCGTGCAACCCCCACAATCTACACATCATTATTCCAGCATAACAATAAGGAGAACATAGGGAATCAACCGAGTACTTACCGGAAGATTCATGTTTGTGTTTTGCTGGATTTTGTCTCCAATCCCGGATGGGTTCGGATTCCACCTCATTCTCTTTTCGGAATTTCTCCAAAAATGCCTTATTGTACTTCTTCTCTGGCTCAGGAAAATGATACATTTGCCTTAAATCATCAGCCTTGAATGACCCGAAAATCCTCCCGTCTCTGGTGCAGAAGGTTCTGTCCATGATCGGGATTTCCTCAATTGCCCATCGCACTACATCTGTATATGGGAGAATTTTCTCCCGAGCTGCTATCCGATGAAGGAAGGAGTCAGCCAGGTCTTTTAAAGTACCATCAGATTTTCGAGTTGAATCTGCAGAAGCTTGTACTGTTGTCACTTTAGGTTCTTCGACTTCAATCAGGTTGTAGGTACTTTGCCAAGTAGTTCTGCCGAGACCAGAACATGTAGTATCAAATATCAATCCTTTCTTTTTGTTTGTTGGATCAACGACGGCTTGTCCTGTGGCTGGCGCAACGGAAGCGACTGTGGTTTTCTTAGATTTCTTCCCCATTCTGCTTGAGTTTTCTTCTTTGGAAGAATTCTGCACAGAGGTGAAAATGAACGTAACGCAGAGAATTGACAATGAAAACCCAATATGAGAAAGATAAATTGATCAATGCGTGGTGAGGGATTAGCTTTCAAAATGGCCGCGAATACAATCTATGGGAAGATTTCAGAACTTATTATTACATTAAATGGCCGTTTAAACCTGCCAATCCTTTAAATGCCCATCATATCATTAATCGGCCGAATGATTCGTTTAAGCGTGCCTTGGATGTTTTGGCGGTTGAGCGCAGGTAAATCACTGTTCGACAGATCAAGCTTTTAATATGAAT
This sequence comes from Pinus tabuliformis, assembly GCA_031772625.1. Lineage (NCBI taxonomy): Eukaryota > Viridiplantae > Streptophyta > Pinopsida > Pinales > Pinaceae > Pinus > Pinus tabuliformis. Next base: position 36,124,682 of record CM062812.1, read on the forward strand.
TGATCGTAATATCCCTCTGTCTTAACGACTTTTTGAAATCTGCACTTTTGGCTTTATCGCAATCGGGCGTCGGGGAAAGCTTAACTTCTTATGTTGGCACCTTTTGAAATCCCCGATCGCCGATAGCGATATCGCATCGCATCGGGAGTATGGGCGCTCTATGAAAATATGGATAGCATACCGCCGATCGCCGATAGCGAAATCGCATCGCATCGGGGTGAATGGCCTGGGGCGCTTTAAGAACATGCATAGAATATTGCCGATAGCCGATAGCGATATCGCATCGGCGAAAACCAATGGGCCATCAACTTATGCTCCCTATGTCATTGCGATATGCGATCTTGCGATCACTTTATCGCAATGATCAAAGATTGATTATTTGTTTTATTATGATCAAAATGGGTTTATCGAAAAGGTTTTCATAATGTTTTTCATTTTGTTTTCGGACCTTTTTGAACAATACAATATTGATACCAATCAAAACTAAAAGGGACCCATTTCATATAATAGTTTTTCTAAAGAAATAATGATAAGAAATGGGGGGTTGTTGTAAAGCACAACACCTACATACAGATTTTCTACATGATATCAGAGCCAAGTTTATTAGAGTTGTGAACAGTATATTGAGAAGAGAATTCGAAGTTTGAAGTTCGGGGTTGCAGGTGCAAATTGAATTCATATCATACTTCAAGGTTGGCTAATGGCGTTCTATGGCTTGAGACTCGAGTATGCCTTGGAAGGTAGCTCGAATTACATAACATGGAAAGATAAAATGGAGGCTATATTAGAAGAAAATGGCTTGAAGGAATTCATTGATCAAGAAATCCAAAAGCCAGCTTCAACTAATGCACAAGAGTTGGCTGAGTGGAAGAAGTGTGTGGCGAAGGCGAGACGGATCATCCTTGAGGGAGTTCGAGACCATATTGTCTCAAGTCTCCATGGGAAGGATACTCCATTTTCAATGTGGAAGACATTGAAGGACCTCTACCAGAACAGTAGCGACTAGAGGAAATTGGCGCTCAAGGATAAGCTTCGAAGAATCAAGATGGAGAAGGGCGATACTATTTCCACATATCTGAACAAGCTCACCACCTGCAGAGATGAGCTTAGCAGTGTGGGAATAACTACTGCCAATGATGATATGGTGAGCCTCGCTCTCCTTGGCCTTCCAAAGAGTTGGAATAGCTACCAGGACTCTGTGAATGGAAGGGAGAAACTGCCAGATTGGGAACGATTGTGGTCGGATCTCATGTAGGAGGAGATCAGGAGGAGCACACGAGATGGTTCTTCATCCAAGGATGATGATGAAGAAAATCTGGCCTTAGCAAGTAAGGCAAGGAAAGGGAAGGGAAAGGCTTCCCATTTCAAAACGAATTCTTCTCATGGAGGGAAGAAGGGTGACAAGTCTAAAGTGAGATGCTTTAATTGTCACGAGATGGGACATTATGCGACTAATTGCCCATCGAAGAAGTCCAAGAAGGGATCCTTAGAAGGATCGGAAGGTGAGGCATTAGCCTCTCAGTTCGAAATGGACTTTATCCTCATCGCATGCATGGTGTCATCGATGATGGATTGTGTCTAGTATCTTGATAGTGGAGCCTCATTCCACATGACCGGCGATAAAAGTTTATTCAGTGCCTTGGAGGAGAAAGACCTCAAGATGCGCATAGAGATGGGTGACGACGGAAGGTATAATGTTTCAGGAGTGGGCACAGTTGCTTTTCAGAGGGAGCATGGAGCTCCTATCACCTTGACAGATGTGAAGTATGTGCCTGGACTGAAGAAGAACTTGGTATCGGTCGCAATGTTGGAGGACAAAGGCTACGATGTTGTCTTCAGTAAAGGAAAGGCGTTCCTAAGACACATAGCCATGGGTCAGACCAAGAGGATAGGGATTCGGGTCAATAATCTCTATAAACTAGGTATATGATTGTGCAGAATTGAGTACGAAAGAAGAATTGGCGCAAAGCCAAGACATTGGCGAGTTGTGGCACAGGCGGTTGGGCCATTTGCATCATGGGGCTTTGAAGATAATGTAGCAGATATCTACATGACTTCCCAAAGTTAAACTTGAGCAAGTTGACACATGCAAAGGTTGTACCTTGGGAAAGTACACCAAGTCTTCCTTTCATGATCGAGACAGTCGAGCAAAGGCTATCTTAGAGCGATTTCATACTAATGTGTGTGGACCATTCTCGACGGCATCCACAACGAAGCAAAGGTATTATGTGATTTTCATTGATGACTATTATCGTAAATGCTGGATTTATTTCATGCAAAAGAAGGACCAAACCTTCACAGAGTTTTGTGAGTTCAAAGATTTGGTTGAGAAAGAGTCAGGGAAGACGATCAAGGCCTTGAGAAGCCACAACGGTGGAGAATATGTCTCTCAAGAGTTTAAGGAAATCTGTGCAGCGGAAGGAATTAAATGAGAGTTGACGGCACCTCATAACCCACTGCAGAATGTGGTGGCCGAGAGGAAGAACAAAACTATTGTAGGGGCAGCACGAGTAATGTTGCATGACCAAGGCCTACCACTTCACTTGTGGGCTGAGGCATGCAACACAACGATCTATTTGCAGAATAAAAACTCACATCGCATACTTGGGATGAAGACACCAGAGGAAGCTTTCTCTGGTAAGAGACCAGATGTTGGTCACTTCAGGATCTTTGGCTCATCGATATATTGCCATGTGACAAAGGATGCACGGAAGAAGCTTGAGTCGACAGCAGAGTTGGGGATATTTGTGGGGTACATTGATACACCTCACAACTATCGGGTGTACTTGCCTACCAGTCGGAGGACAATGGTTCACAGAGATCTCAAGTTTGATGAGCAGAAGGCCATGTGAGTTTCCCTTGAGAAGGAGCTCCAACTACAGGCTGTGGAGGAACTGTTGGTCCCTAAGGAGGAGGTGCCTCAGACTGATGCAGAGCAGCCGCATGCAGAGGTTTCAGGAGTGGAGACATCCACTCAAGCAAAGTCTTACAGATATGGACGAAAGCGCACAAGAGAAGTTGACAAATTGTTGAAGGATGCGAGACAGAATGTGGGAGCACCATCTTCTCAGCGCAAACAGAGGAGGTCACCTGAGAGGTACACTGGATACATGGCCCTTGCTGGGGAATGTGTTGAGGCCGATCCATCTTCCTTTGAGGAAGCAGTGCAGCAGTCGATTTGGGTTGATGCTATGGTGGAGGAGTATGACTCCATAGTTCGTAACAATGTTTGGGACGTGGTTCCGAGATTGGAGAACAAGTCAGTTGTGAGTTCCCTTTGGTTTTACAAGGTAAAGCAAGCTGAGAGGAGGATCATGTTGCTGCAGTATATTTCAACAGAGGAGCAAGATGCTGACATTTTGATAAAGGCATTGTCAAAGTGTAAATTTGAGTTCCATAGAGACATGATCGGGGTGGCAGATAATCCCTTTCTTGTTGAGAGGGAGTGTTGAAATGTGACAACAAGAATATTCCAATTTAATTTGTCCTTGAATTAAATTGTGAATTAAAATCGAATTTAGTCTTAACATCTACTTGGAAATAATTAATTAATTCGATTTGAATTAATTAGTTGGAGAAATTCAAGTTAGAAGTCTTTTTGAAGTCATGCAAGAGTTATCCCTTAAATTAAGGAGATAAGCCTTAAATTAAGGAGATAGAATTGAGTTATATTTGAGTTGTAATTAGTTAACTCAGTTTACTGAGTTAAGTCCAGTTAAATTAGTTCCAAACTGTTTGAGGAACTAATGGTGAGTTAATAGTCAGTTGATGCATGCATGCATTCAACTAGTGTACTCCAGTTAACTAAATATTCTCTCATCAGAAACTCATGCATGTATATTCTGAGAAAGACCTAGTTGAGATTAAAGACAAGGACAATGTACTATCAGTTGCATGTGTTTTCCTATAAAGAAAACTCATGCATGTAGAAGGGACAATTCCTTGAGGATTGCGCAGTTCTGACAGTGTGTGAGATCAGAGTGTTCCACTTGGTTGAAGGTGAATCATCCTAGAGGAACAACGCAAGGAAATAGGAGCTTGGAGGGTAGAGAGGAAGGTTTGTGAGAAGCTAAGATTTTCTATGAGCATCTGTGAGGATTTTACTGAGAGTTGGCTAGCTGGGAGAGCTAAGGCTTTGTATAATTCCTATGTATTTCCACCTTGTATGATAATACAGATAGTGGAGTTTTTAGCTGAGGCTTTCCCCAAAGTATTCTCATGTGTATTGTGCATTGATTCTTCTTCTTCTGGTTATATTGTTCAGCTCGATCGTTAAGCTTCCGCAAATTGATAGTAGAAGTAGGTTATAGTATTCTGCTTTGATTTATATTGCATTATCAGGTTAACCTACACAGGCAGATTTTCTACAATGTTATCTACAAGACCTGACATTTCACATGCAAATGGAGTTGTTAGCAAGTTCATGGCAAATCTAGGTGAAGAACATTGGCGAGCAGTGAAATGGGTGCTTCGATATCTAAGAGGCACAAGTGACCATTGCATCATCTTTAATGGTAGTGAAGGATCAGTCTGTGGATATGTAGATGTTGATTATGCAGGTGATTTGGACAAAAGGAGATCTACTACAGGTTATGTCTTTACTCTTGCAGGTGGAGCAATTAGTTGGATGTCAAAGCTTCAAGAAACAGTTGCGTTATCCACTACCAAAGCAGAATATATAGCTGCTTCAGATGCTAGTAAAGAAGCAATCTGGTTAAAGGGCCTACTTGATGAGATTGGAAGGACGCAGGAAAAAGTGAATGTACTTTGTGACAGTCAGAGTGCTATTCACTTGGCTACAAATCTAACTTATCACAACAAGACCAAGCACATTGATGTAAGGTATCATTTTCCGAGACATGTGATTGATGGCGGAAAATTAGCTCTCAAGAAGGTCCATACACGAGAGAATTGTGCAAACATATTCACGAAGCTAGTTACAGTAGAGAAGTTGCGATGGTGTTTAGCTTCTCTTGGCTTGCAGAAGAGATGATGAATGGGCATGGGCAAGGGATTAGGAAAATTGTTGTCAAGGTGGAGTTTGTTGGAATTTGACAACTAATTGTGTAAATATGTGTAAAAAAATTGTATTTACTGCCAAGTTGGTTTTATACCGAAACAACAATTATGTAACGGAGGAGGCTCTTATAAAATGATGAAGGCCCGAACTATTGTAACCATGGAGAATAATTGTTGATTTAATAGAAAATCCAATCCCTTGCCCCGTGGATGTTTCCTTGACACCCTGTCAAGGTTTTACCACGTAAAACATTGTGTTTTTACTTGTGCCTTTGCATTCAGTTTCATTCATATAATTCTTGGTTAATTAACTGCTTGGCCAACATATCTAAGCTATCAAAATTATCAGGTAATAATATTTAACCTCGGCACACTAACCCATACTCATAATTGGATTTGTGCCCATGAAATTTCAAAGTGGTGACCTTTAACCCATAAAATACCTTAACAAAATACCTTATCACCTACTACTCTACGTCTATAGACATCTTTTTCTTTTACATAAATTAATTACTACATATTTATAATTTTAATTTTATTAGTCAATTCTAAAATATATTCTAAAAACTAAGTGTTCCATAACATCTTAGTCTTTGTATATATATATACACAAAGACTAAAAAATATTCTAAAAACTAAGTGTTCCATAACATCTTAGTCTTTGTATATATATATACACAAAGACTAAAATTTATTAGTATTAAGTTTATATATATGTATATAAACTTAATAGTAATAATTATTTATTATAATGAAATTAAAAAGAGATTTAATTCTTATTCGGTTCAATATAAATATTTTAAAAACTTTAATTGTCTTTTAGTTTTTTTTTCCAATAACTCTCATTAATATTAGCATATATTATAATAATATTTAGTTAAGATATTTTCAGTTTCAGGCAAATTTTGAAGCGATGGAGTCAAAGGTTTATGAGTGTTATGTTTCTTCCTTTCTTGTAGCCGTCACGAACCAGAGTCACGTATTCCCCTTCGAGGATGAGTCATGAAGGGGTATAAAGCTTCCTGGTATCTTTTGTGTGCAAGAAAAGTCTTTCCTTTAGTGAATCAAGTTTGTATCCATTGTGACAGCTTTAGGTTTTCTGAAGAAACAAAAAAACATGGGTGGTCAGTGGAGCAATTATTTTCCCTTCCAGTGACGACCGTTGTCTCCAATCTCTTCTATCACCTGAGATCCAACTCTGTTTCAGCTAGTTGGGTGGGTTGGCTTTGAAACGGGTGCTAACCGAGCACCAAAGAGATTTTTTTTTCTGCCCTCTACCCTGTTTGATCTATTTTTAAATTTACGTTTACCCTTATGGTTGGTTGAGAGGGCTCTGGTAGTGCTTCCTATCTCCATTCTAACATTTTTATCACACATAACTCGCCCACTTTCATGGTATGGGTATATCGCTCCGCAGGAAGAAGGTAACTAGGACCATTTGTTCCAGGTTTTTGTTAGAAATATAGACGGACAAACTTTGATTTTTTTGGACAAAAAACATAGTCTCAATTTTGCATAGTCTCAATTTTGTCAAAGAAGTGACCTATTGTAGATAAATGGGGTTTCCCTGAAAATCTCCTATGTCTGCAATATGAAGGGAAAATGATTGAAGATTCAAATAAGCTCAACGATTATGGAATAAAAAAAAAATTCCTCCATAATCCTTACTTCAAGGCTGTGCAGGGGTACCCAAAGTGCCAAAACTTCATCTGGTAACTCTATTTCTTTCAAGGAAATGATTAAAGATAAGTGATCAACCATAACAAAACTAAGCCAAAACTTTTTAGGCCTCTATATCGCTGATCAAATGGAGCAAACACCTACTATGGAGGTCAATCTTTTCGAGGCATATTCCCTCTTTTCCATCCTTCATTTTAAAGCTATTATTTGCACATTTATTGACTATTGGCCAAAATCATAAGCTTTATTCTAGTGGGTTTTCTCTTTGTGGACTCCCAACTGCAATATTTATCTATGCTCAAAAGGATTCTTCATAGTTCAATCTAAAACCTAAAAGGATCTAGATTTGTTCTAAATGAAGGCCCTTGGTTATGGGGAAGATACGAGTTATTTATCACTCCATGGTTCCTAGAGTTTGATGCCACATCTATGGTGGTCTAAATCATGTTGGTTTGGGTAAGGATCCCAAATCTCCCCCACCCTTTCTGGCATCACAAAGTCCTTGAGGACATTGGAAACAACTGGGGAAATTCAAGAAAATGGATTTGGAAAAAACTCATAAAGGCTTCTTCACCTTCGGCAGGATATGTGTGCAGATAAACCTTAGCAAAGGTCTTCTATACCACATAATATTGAAACACCAAAATTCCAATGGTCCCAAGTCTTAGATTATGAAAACATGACCTTCCGATGCAGAGTTTGCTTCTAAACAAACCATCTTCATAACACATGTCCCCAAGTGAAGAAGAATCCAAAAAATAAAAAGAGACAATTAAACGGGCCAAAAGGCTGGCAATTTTCAGAACACTATCTATCAGAAGACGATGAAGAAGGTATCAAGGAGAACCATCTTGTTCATTTTGAAGCGGATGTTCTGGCGCAAGCTGAAATCAAAACGGACAGAGAAACAATGGCACAAACATGAACACCTATCTTTCTTTAGAAAGGGAGGAAATCTAAAGGTTCTCCAACATTGGATAGGAATGAGGGTAAAAAAAGACTCATGTTTCAAAGAGCTCAGATTCACACAAAGATGTTTCTCATATGAAAGTAGATCGAGAATTGGCTATGGTTCCTTTTGAACCAAATTTAGATGGTTGGCAAAAAGTGCAAAAAAGGAAAAACAAAAAAGAAAAGATGTATGCAAAATGTCAGATTTAATTTCCTTCCATTGTTGTATGTTGATCTTTGTTAGTTTCACTTTATAGCTCTATGTCATCTTCTTTTTGGAATGCTTACAACATATGCAAAATATAATTTTATTTTTCCTAATGATGAATAAAATTATGTGTCATTTCTTTCAGGGAAAAAATATTTAGTTAATATAATATTAAAACAATATTATATATTAGTATTATATTATTAATGATGATGATGATGATTAACGTCCCCTAAAACTAATGCGGTCTATTAATTAATATATTATATTATTTAACGTTAATTAATACTAATTACTTAATTATGTAATATAATATATACAAATATTAATAATTAATATATACTATAATAGTATTATTCATGAGGCACAATACTTGCTAAGGTTTTGCAAATGGGGTAGCAAGCTAAGTGGGCTTGATTATGGGGAGAACTCCACAGTTAAGCGCGCTTGAGCCAGAGGCAATTTGGGATGGGTGACCTCCCGGGAAGTCTTGACGCTATGTGATTCATTTCACTAGTTTCAATGATGATGATTGACGCTATGTGATTCATTTCACTAATTTCAATCCCAATTCTTCACCCTTGTGAGCATCACCCGATGCAATGAGTGCTAAGTTGACTATTAAAAAATCCGATGCAATGAGTGCTAAGTGGACTATTAAAATTGCAATGAGTGCTAAGTGGACTATTAAAAATCCGATGCAATGAGTGCTAAGTGGACTATTAAAAAATCCGATGCAATGAGTGCTAAATGGACTATTAAAAAATCCGATGCGATGAGTGCTAAGTGGACTATTAAAATTGCAATGAGTGCTAAGTGGACTATTAAAAAATCATGAGAAATTAGTCAGTTACGGCTACCTATCATGGAAATGGTCATAGATGACAATTGAATCCCAAAATATGATATTTGCGAAAGATCCTAATACTTAAAATTATTAATATATCTATACATTATTATGTTATAATTATTATAAAATATGTTTTTTATATAGTTATAGTTATATTATAGGTGATATATATTTTTATAAAAGTAATATATAATTATAATTAATATTATAATATTATTTCTAAATATAATATTAATGTTATTATTAATTATTAATTAATTATATATAGAGAATTATTCCATGTGGAAAATGCTCTTTTTATTCTATATAAGGAATATACATGTTTTGGTTCATTGTATCATAAACTCAAACTATTACATCAAAATCAATCAATTGAACTTGGGCTAAAAAAGTCCCCATCATTCTTCCTACCACTTAAAATAAACTCAATTGACTATTATAATATATAAATATATTATATTAATTAATAACATTAAGATTTTATAAAATGTATATATCTAATTATAAATTAATTAACAAGTAATATTATAATGTGTACTTATGTTTTATATTTTAATATTAGTTAATTAAAATAATATATTAATAATTAATGATGATGATGGTGGTTAACGTTCACTGAGACTAAACTTTGGTCTATCCAACCATTATTTAGTTTGATTTAAGATTTTAGCTATAAATCTTAATATATAGTTATTAAAATTTATTTTAAATATATATTATCAATTAGAAATAATTGAATCTATATTATATTAAATAGTAATTATATATAATCTCTATTATATTAAATAATAATTAATATATAATTACTAAGATTTATTTTAAATATATATTATCAATTAAAAATAATTGAATGTATGTTATATTAAATGCTGTTATAAGAAATGTTTTTTGTTTTATCATTTTTAAAAATTAGTTAATTGAAACACAACAACAAATTAAAGTGTTTTTAGTTTTAAAAATTAACTAATCTATTTTTATAAGGTTATAAAAGTATAAAATCTATAAAATTTAGCAAAAAAATTAACAAAAAAAATTATAAAATTTTAGTAAAAATTTAACAAAAATTCATAAAAACAAGAATTTAATTTACATTGGTGTAAGAAAAAAATAAATTTGATCATAGTGAACCGATAATTTATTAGAATAATTTGGGCAAGACCTAAGATCAAATTTCGTAACTACCACTATAACAAGATCAAATCTCGTAGCCACCACTATAACTACAAAAATATAACCAACCACCCACAAACCAAATATATTAAAAACTCATAATCCAACCTAAAACTGAGAGGTCAAGTATTCTAGACTCTAACCTGGATTCCATTATCAACCTACTTCAATTCTTACTTGACTAAAAATCCAAACCTGCATAGGGTGTATGAATTCTAGCCTCGTCTTTTCATATGTACGTACTGAAATCTATTTTAATGATATACGCATTAAGTATATATATTTCCCCAAAGTTTTTCAATTATATACGCACTGAGTACTTTCCGAGAAGCTTTTTCTTGATGTACGTACTGAACTGTATTTTCCCAGAAGCTGCCTCGGGCGAATAATACATTTCATGGATACGACGCGACGCCCGAGAACCTGTTCAACCTAACAGAATAAAGGCAACATTTCCTGTCTGCCTAATTCGGAAGACGCCCGGAAGTTTCACTGGCCTTGACCAATGTAACCCACTTTTTGACGAAACAGCCCTTCATAGGCCGCCGGCCTTGTACCATTATCCTTTACAGGTTTTCTGTATCAAACATGATAAATAAAATAATCTGACTAGAAAACGATAAGATTTAATATTTTTTATCGACAGAATTCCGACCTAAACAGTTAAAAAATGAGACGATTTTAAGTATTCTGTACCCTCGTAAAGGCTGCGGAGAAGAGTGGGATGTGTCAGATGTCACGACACGGTTAGGCGTTATGGGGAAAAAAGGTATCCCACGAGGCGGGCGGAAAAGAATATGGTCGTCCACATGTATGGTGGGGAATCAAAGAGATTCTTTCTCGGATACATGATATTCCTTTTGCTATCATTGGCATTTACTATCCAGGAGTTTGTGTGGCCTCCAGCAGCATGAGCCCTGAAGATCCGAGCACAGGAACGATTTATCCAGAACACAAATATTCCAGCTTCTCTTCTTCTGCTGCAGCACCAGGTGCAATATCTATGTTTTTCATTTTGTTTTAATCTTAATTTTAAATTACATAAATCATCTAATTCTTGGCCGGAGGGGATCATATGATCTTGGATAGTACTGTTTCAGGTATTTTAGAGTAAAGATTCTACAGAAATGTATGGGAAATTGAATTTGACCTAGGTGCATAAAACTTCCACTGATCTATGACTAAAACTTAAAAAAAAATACAACCCTAAGAAAAAAAAGGGCACGGTATAGATTTTTCCGTACTAAGGAAGCAAGCTTGGGTTTTCTCTTCTTCGAGTAGAGTGATTGTTATTTATGCGTAGTGATTATTATCTGCAGATATTATGACATATCCTTATGGTGTTCTTAGGTTCCACATCAATATTTTACTTCTTTTTGGATGGCAGGGGGAATGGATGCAGGGAAGGATGGCGATCCCAGCCCGCAATCCCCGGGCTGTTCTGTCCGGACCCTGGAACTATCGAATTCTGGGAAACAAATCGGAGAGGGATCGAGGAAACAGTATGTGAAGCAGGTGACGGGCAGGTACAATGATACTGAACTGCACCTCGCTGTCAAGAAGGGGGATTTGGAGCGTGTGAAGGAGATTCTCAGTGGGTTTGATGATCCGCAGAGTCTGGTGAGTGAAGAGAATGATATGGGGGAAACTCCTCTATATGTGGCTGCAGAACAGGGGCACTTGGAGGTGTTGCAGGAGCTTCTGAAATCGGCCCGTCAGGATACAGTGGTCAAGAAAAATCAGTCTGGTCTTGATGCTTTCCATACAGCTGCCAAGCAGGGGCATTTAGGTAAGATTTTAAGGTTTTACTTATGAATCCTCTTCTGGAATCTTCCGCCTTTATTATTTCAGTAATTTAGCTGTTATCTAGTTGGGGCTTATTAAGGGGATCCGTCCCATGTGACGGATACAGCCCTGTGCAGTGTGATTGCTTACTTCATTGATCTACAACTTTTCCGTCCTCCAAATGGGGATGATGATCTCGAGAATGCCCTGGGTCACCTGGACCTCTATGAGTGAATTGTGAATGGATGTACTGTGATGATCGGAAACTCATAAGTGGTGGACTTCCTAAGCCACGATGAGAAGGTGAGTGACTATTAAACACGAAGTTACATCATAAGTGGTGGACTTCCTAAGCCACGATGAGAAGGTGAGTGACTAATAAACACGAAGTTACATTAGAGACATGAGCTAACTTCATCCGTGCAAAATCATATTCAAATTATAGCCTCTGTACTTGCTTAGGTTATTATGACTGAGTAGAACAAGGTAACTGCGGTGAGCATATTGCCTGTGATGATCTGGGGTTCAGGTTTGATAGCATTCCACTGTCAGATGCTGCAGTGTGCTTTAATTGGGATTCAAACTTGTGGCCAATAGCTGATAAATCCTACCCTACACCCATTACAGCAGGCCTCTTTGTAATGATTATTCTAAAAAAATGTACATAATTTTATCACATTATAGCAGCAAAAAGAAATGATACCTATTTGTTAAAATTGGTATCATCTACGAGGTTGACGGTCCATCTACTACCTCTTTGCTTGTAGTGGTTTGGTCACTCGAGGATAATTGTCCAGATTCTTTCATTTCTTCATAGTGGCTTCTAGCCATTGAGTTCAGTCCTTGAGGTTTTACAAAGGGAATACTTCCCGAATGACAGTGCTCTAAAGTAAGATACAAGCATGTGATGGCTTCTTCGTCAATCTGTAGCCTCTGTACCCATAGAAAGATTTTAGAGCATTAGAGTTCAGAAAATAAGGGCTGCGGGTGAGCATATTCTCTAAGATGATCAGGGATTCCTGTTTGGTTTGATAGCAATTGCTAATACTGGGTTCTGCAGTATGTTTGATGATGACCCTGTTGGAGTTCATACTTATAGTACTAGCTGGTAAGTCTTACCCTACACAAATTACAGCAGGCTTCCATTTTATGACTGTTACAAATAGATACACGTAGCATTTTCACATTATAGCAACCATCGCATTTAAAAGAAAGAACACCTATTTGTTGAGATTGTGCTCTATCTCTGAGTTTGAGGCACTTCCTCATGTCCATCTACTGATCTCCCCCACCCCTGTTGTAGTGATTTGATAACTCAAGCATAATTGCCTAGATTCTTCCATTTCATCCTAGTGGCCTCTAGCCATTGCAGTCTCTTTTTTGGGATTTTTACTTAAAGCAAGTGCTTCGTATTTGTTAATTCTTGCCTGTCAAAGAAAGCTGATGTGATATTGTTCTGGAGTCATGTTTGGCTTGAGTTCCAAATGTCTAGTTATCAGGATATTATTAATGAAAGTCAATTTTGTTTTTGGTTCACTATCTATTCTACTTTCTATGTTAGTTGAGATCAAGTTTAGTGAATCTAGAATTTCAAATCCCCCAAGGCCTCATTAACTCCCATTCTTGTCTATGTTTTGATATTGAACTTGCATGTAAACTAGCACTTTCTTTTGGCAATGTTGTTTCCCATCACCATATGTAATAGGTCGGCATTTCCACATTACTATAGCACTTTTTTTTATAACTATAACGGTTATATTAATTATTTAAAACCGGTTGGGCTGAAACCAAAACAACCATCATTACAATATTCAAAATTCCTTTTAGTTGCAGCTCTCCTTTTCCTTACATAGGTGTAGATTTACTCTAGATTACGGGATCGGGTTCCATGTAGGTTCTTCATCATTCTTGCTTAAGGCTCCTTGTGGTAGGAGGCATGCTAGGTTTGCTTTTGCATTTGCTTCCTTATTTGAGCCATGTAGAATATGGAAAAGGAGATAGGAAGAGAAGTCTTGGAGCACGTATCTCCGCCTTTGAAGTGTCTTGTTGAGCGCCAGATTGCTGAAGTGGTCCTCCGAATTTAATATCTTTATCAAAATTTTTGAGTCCCCAAAGACTTGTATTTCCTTAATGCCTTTTTCATGTGCTATCTGACAAGCTTTTAGCAGCCCAAGGATTTCTGCCTGGTTGTTGGTTCTCTGTCCAAGTCCCCAGCTGAAGCTATCTTCACGAATACCCTCCGAGGAGTAGATCACTCCGCCTGCTCCTGCTGTCCTTGGATTGCCTTTGGAGGCACCATCAAAAAAGATTGTTGTTCTACCCTGTTTCCTCCACAAAGCTTGAAAATCTGTGTCCGCTTCTCGTAGTCTCCATACAAGAGTTTTACTAGGGCAAGTGGTGTTGTTTATCCTGTCTCGAAATATATAAGTTCCCATCCATTTTTTTTCTTCTGGGAGAAGCATGTTATCGTTTTTAAGGGGATGATTGGCCACAGTCTCGAGGAGTAATGCTTTTGCTTTTGCTGCCACCTTCAAAGGGGAGTTTGGAATGCTGTTGAAGATCTGGTCATTTCTGGCGAGCCATATTTTCCAGCAGACGTATTTAGGTACTGCTTTCTAGATTCTATTCCATGCTGTCTTTCTTTGGGTCATGTGAGGATAACGCATTCTCCAGGTGCTAAAAAGGTTAGCTACTTTGACTTGCGATGGGGCAGAGACATTGAGGCCTTGAAGGATGCAGTCCCAGACTTCTTGAGCAAAAGAGCAATCCACAAACACATGCTCCATGGTTTCCTGGGCTTTGCAGCAGAGAGAACACCGATGTGGCCCGTGAATACCTCTTTTACTTAGATTGTTGCCAGTTAGCACTTTCCCATGCATTAAAACCCAGGTGAAGAAATTTATTTTGGGGAGACCGAGAGGGTCCCAGGCTTGTTTCCACACAGATGCAGTATGGCTTGAAGCTTGCTGTGGTGAAGAGAGGCAAATCCATGCCTTGTGTTGTAGATTCCAGTCATTCCCCATCCCCATTTGTCTGTCAAACGCATGTGAACCGGTGCCAGTCCCGTTAACGCTTCTTCCAGGAGGGCCTTTTGACTGCGCATTTGATCTGGAACTCGTGAGATTTTCCAATTTCGCCTTTTTCCGGAGTCGTCCCATGTCGAGATATCTGCCAGGGTGAGGAATCCTTGCTGAATGAGCTAGTTCCTGATTTCTTTGATTGCTTCATTTTTGCTCAAAGGCAACTGTCCCATTATGCTGTCTTGCCACAACATCGTGTTTTTTCCATTGCCAGGAATGCAATACAAGTGCTTTTGGAAGAACTCTATCGCACGAAGGCAGAGATACCATATCGACGACCCTTTGATGTTGTTATCTATTTGAATGTTCCTTAACGATGAGCCTTTTAGATATTTTTCTTTATGACCTGACTGACAGGGTGTTTGCTGTTTGAGAAGAGGGTCCAAAGTATTTTTCCTCCAAGAGCTAGATTGGCAAGGCTTGGGTCTCTTATTTGCAGGCCTCCTTCAGAGATGGGGCGTTTAACTGTATCCCAATTCACTAGGTGGAATTTTCTTTGGTTTCCTCTTCCTCCTCTCCACAGAAAATCCCTGATAAGTCTGGAGATCTGTTCTGTGATCTTCTTTGGGGCTAGAAGAAAGGAAGCCTGATAAATAGGCAGGGAGGACAAAACAAATTTTATAAGGATGAGTTTGCCAGTGTTGGTGAGCCATTGACCTCCCCAAGCTATAATCTTGGACTTAATTTTGCTTATTACCTCTTTCCACAATGATAATTTGTTAGGGCCGGGGTTATTGGTAACCCGAGATATTTGATTTTATCCCAAGAACCAAATCCCACAAAGCCTAAGGAGAGGGCTATTCTCTGAATTGCTTGTTGATCCACATTCCACCCATATATTGCACTTTTCCTTTTATTTATAAGAGCTCTTGATATGCTGCAGAATTTTTGAAGAATTCCACTGTAAACTTTGGCTATCTTGATGGAGGCTCTGCCCAAAAGAAGAGTATCATCTGCAAATAGTGCGTGATTGAGAGGCTCTAGCCCTTTCGTCAACTTGACTCCTGGAGCTGTCCCTGCTTTCTTTTCAGCTGTCAGTTTTCTACTTAACGAGTCTGCCATCAGAATGAACAAGAAAGGGGAGAGGGGGCAGCCTTGCCTTATTCCCCTCGAGGCTTGGAAATAGTTTGTTGGTCTGCCATTAACTAAAGGAGCTATCCATGGCTTTTCAGTACAAGCTTTAATCAAATTGACAAAGTTAGAGCTGAAACCAAAGGAAAGGAGGACTTTGTATAGGAAAGAAAGATTTACCCGGTCGAATGCATTTGCCATGTCTAACTTTATGAGCATACCTTGCTCCTGCTGAAGATAACTGGAGTGTATGACTTCTTGCACCTGTATTACATTGTCCAATATGTCTCCCTTTGACAAAGCCGCCTTGGGTGGGAGAAATGAGTCTCCCAAGCAGTGGCTTGATTCTGTTTGCCAACAATTTTTTCAGGGTTTTGTATGATGCATTGCAGAGCGAGATTGGCCTAAACCTGTCAAAAGTGCCCAGATTCACTTCTTTTGGTATTAATGCAAGGAAGGTAGAGTTAGTACTGCCTCCCACTTTGGCTTTTTGATGAAAAGCTTTAATCATCCTCAGAAGATCAATTTTTATTATTTCCCAGCAGATTCTATAAAAATGAATTGAGAAGCTGTCAGGTCCTGGTGCCTTGTCTGGTTCCATGGACCATATTACTTTACAGATTTCTTCCTCGGGGAAAGGTTTCGTAAGACTAATGTTGTCCTCCTTGCTTACCAAAGATGGAATGTGGGAGAGAAATTTAGATGACTTCTTCACTCCCATTCCCATCCTCTTTATACAGATTCTGGAAATGATCTTTTGCTGCCTTTTTTAGCTGTTCTTGACCTTTGGGCACAATCCCATCTGGGCAAGTGATTTCAGAGATATGATTTCGAGATAGCCGGGCTCTATATTGCCTATGGAAGAAAGAGGTATTTTGATCTCCAGCTTTAAGTCATAGGCTACGAGACTTAAGCCTCCAAGTCTCTTCATGGCGGAAAGCGCGAAATGATTTGATTTGGGCAACTTGTTTTTTTTCTAAATCTGAAGCAGAGATCTCCTTACTTTCCAAATCCATCTGCAGATCTGATAAAAATTGAATTGTCTCTTTTCTGTTGCTTGTAGGAGAATTTGAGGGTTCTTTAATCCATTTTTTCAAAGCTCTCTTGGTTATTTTTAGTTTGGACCATGCCTCCAGAACAGTTTCCATGAACCCTTCTTTCCCTAACCAAAGTGGGTTGAATCTAAAGGGGATAGGGCCCAAATTTTCTTCCTCTTCCAGCTATAAGAGAATAGGTTTGTGATCTGAGGCCAACTTTGGGAGAATTTTTGAGGAGATCAATCTTTTTCCTAGCAACAAAGAGCTCTGCGCTAGGAAACGATCTAGGCGAGCAGAGATGTGTTTTTCCCTAGCTCTATTGTTTGTCCAGGTGTAAAGACCTTTCTTCGGTTTGAAGTCAAGAAGATCCCAATGAAGTATTAGCTCCTCTACTAATGGAAGCATTTGGTCCCTGCCACTATTGCCACCTCTCTTTTCTTTTGGATCAATGACGAGGTTGAGATCTCTAGCCACTATTATATTATGAGGGGAGTAAATGTCTAAGAAATCAGACAAGGTCTGCCAACATTCTTTCTTCTCTGTAAGGTGGACTGGAACATAAAGGTTGAAGAGAGAGATGGAGATCTTACTAGAGAGGTGCCGAAGTTTGGTGAATATCCAATGTTGGGTCTCAAAGGAGCTTTCTAGTTGATACTTGTCCTCCGACCACAATGTTGCTAGGCCACCAGAGGAACCTCTTGCACTAATGGCCTTTCCTGCATTTTTTCCCCATTTTAATTTGCTGATCTCAAGAAGGGTTTCCCCTTCAATCTTAGTCTCTTGGAGCATGAGGATCTCAGGAGTTTCTATTTTCAGAATATCTTTGACTGTTTTAGCTTTCGAAGGGTTCCCCAAGCCTTTGCAATTCCAAGAGACTAGTTTCATTATTTAACGGGGTTGGAGTGAGTTGATCCCCCCTTAGAGGGCCTTGTTCTGGTGTTTCTCTCGATAGACATTTCAATGGTGGATTGGTTGCCTTGCATTTTTTGCCTCTCTGCCTCTTCTTCCTTGGCTTCCTTATGAGATTTCCTTCCAATTCTTTTAGAGGGTCTCTTGAATGTCTAGTCTTCCGATGATCCAGAGGTTTCTGGGGTTTTTTCCTTGTCATTTCTGCATATGTAGGTGAGGAGGAGGTTCCTGCTGGGGAGTCAAGTTGGGTTACTTCTATGTTCTTCTTTTCTGCTTCGAGTGAGGGAACTTGGCGTTCAATCTCCTCTATCTTTGTTTCTGGAATTTCGATTGAAGTATTGAGGGTTTCGAATGGGTTTATTGAGGTTGTTGTCTTTGGCTGTTCTCCTCTTTCTTTTGAACCATTCCTGTTAAGGGAGTTCCAGACTCCATCGGTACCTCTTTCCCTTTATTCCTGTTACTCTCCTTGGCTTGGATTGCTTTTTGCACCTGGATCCATTTTTCTCCTTTCGACTTCTCTAGATCTTCCTCCTTTTTTTTGCAGTATCTTGCAAAATGCCCATATTCATGGAAATTTTTGCATTTGAATGGTAGTTGCTCGTAGTCTAACTCTTGGATATAAGACTAGTTTGCTATTGTTAACTTTATGGCTTCAGGTAACCCTATTTCCAAGTCGACTTTGACGCATATTCTTGCACATGAGTACTGATCCCTTCTCTCTGCTCTGTCTATGTATTTTCACAGGGTGTTACCAATCGTTTCTTGTGACTTCGAGTTCCAGCAGTGCAGTGGAAGATGAGGGAGGCGCACCCACACTGGAACTGTTGACAGCACATCTTGTGTCGGATCGAAATCTGGTGACCATGAGTTTAGATACAGACCTTGAGGTCCCATGAAATATGGTCCATTCCTAAAGATGAGATTTCTGTCTTCTACTGAATCAAAACAAAGACAAAAAAGCCCTAACTAACCATAAAACTTTTGATGCCTTCCTTTACTAGTGGTCACTAGTTCCTCTGAACCCACGCCTCGACAGCCTTGGGGGAAGGCCATAGCCCTGTAAATTGACTGATGAGCCCTCTTTCAGCTAAGTTCATAGCAAATCTGCAAGAATCTTCAACGGACAGGGCGACTGTGGGGATGTTGTCAAGTTTCTTTACAAACTTGCGCTGAGTTTCCCTTGCTGGTTGTTTACTACTATTGCCGATCAGCTTCCTGAACGCAAGGATCTTTGGTGGAGGAGGTGAAGGAGGAGGGGCCTCAGGGCCCCCTCCGGGGCCATGGCGATGAAGGGAGTACTCAGATCGCACTAGGGGCTGCTGCGCGTGCGAAGCGGAGGTTTTCCCTCCAAGCTTATCTCAATTTCTGTTTATTTATTATTTTTAAGGAGTGAGGTGCAGTTTTCACTTCAGGTTACCCCAACAATTCAAGGCACTCATTACTTTAACACTTTTAACTTCAGTAATGATTATCTATATTTTTTTCCCAAATGGTCGATTAAAATTTAGTCTATTCAATGAATTCTTATTATGCTGATGAAATCAATCTGCGATTCCATTTCCTTTTTTGTCACTAAACCATGAGGAATTACTGATGTTGCAAGAACAACATTCATTGGTTTTAAATTCCTTCAAGTCGTTTTTGGTAGTCTCACTAATCTATCTTGGACCAACAAGTTGTACAACTGACAACTAGAAGTGATCAACATCAACAACTGTCATTATCTTTGATGATCAGCCATTGGCTTGGAGTCCTAATTTGACTAGAAGACAAACAATCAACGCAATATATGTTAAATAAGGAATTGACATAGTTTATTATTAAAATGTTTTCTTGTATAAATAGATATCAGAACACTAAGTAGTTTAGATGCAAAGGTAGCCAATATTGTTGTAGGGGTTTAGAAGCAGTATGTAGAGGTGGGAGACGCGGGTGCGGGGAGACACACAAGGGGGATGTGTGGGAGTACCCTCAAATTTTAGGGAAATTTAGGGGGGATGGAGGGACGTCGGGGTATATAATTGTTTCTTTTTTCTTTTTTAATATATATATATATTTCAAATTCATATTCAATAATGAAAGCATAAATACAACAATACATACATAATTGAATTAAATAATGAAATACGTTGATCCATACTCATCATCCTTATTAATACATACATGATTCATCCATAGAACACAAGATTCAATAATGAAATACTCTGATCCATATTCATCATTCATTATTCACCATTCTAGAATCTACATTGATTTAAAAATTAAATTCATCATTCATCATTCTAGATTCTAAATTGATTTAAAATTAAAATTCATTATTCATCATTCTAGAATCTAATTAGTACTAAGCAAAATAGAGTCTAGGCAATAATAGATACTGAAATTTGAAGACTGGAATAGTAAATTGATATAACTAAAACTCAAAAACAGTGGAGTGATGAGTCTAAAAGTCACTCTAAAGTACACAGAGGGCTTGGTGCTCTTGACTAAATACTAATTCCATACCCTTGTACATAACAAAATGCAATGGAAACATTTCTATCCATCGAATCCTAAATTCCTGGAAAACTGTAAGTCTGTTGGATTTTGAGTGAGATCTAAAATTCTACTTTCTCCATATGAAATCCAATGAGGTTGGAACCACTGTCAAACATCCTGAGTCCTTTATCTTTCATTTTCATCCTTTTACTTTAAGAATTTAACATTACCATGAATTGCATAGCATTAGTAGGGCAATATGGTCAAATACTAGGTTTCCCCTGTCATAAATCATTGTTTACAAGCAAATTTAAGGGGGGCGTGCATAACCCATTTTGAGGGGGACGCCCAGGCATCCCCCTTTTGGGGAGTTGCGTCCCCCACATTGGGGAAATGTCCCCCCCCCCGTGTCTTGCCACATCTCCCCAAAAGGGGGACGTGGGGAAACGTTTCCCTAGACGTCCCCCCGTCTGGGTGTGTGGGTGCGAGGGGTGCGCGCACCCAACCCTGGGGGAAGTGTCCAGTTGAACACTGGGAAAAACTATCTTACGTGTTAGAAATAGAATAAGAGGAGGAAGAAACATTAATTTATCACTTTCTAAGTTTGATATTGCCTTTTAGAGACCATTGCCCATGGCTAAGGGTATAGAAGCTTTGTACTCTGTAACCCATTATGTATCAATATAAGCTGGTAGTTGCTGTTCTATAAATGTATCTGTTAAGCATGTTTTGTAAACGCTATCTTTTAAGCTTTTTTGGAACTTGAAAGTTGTGGTTGGTGGATAGGTATTGGAATGTATGCACATGGAGTCCCTGTGATCCAAAATGGATTACTATATAATTTCTCATCCCTTTTGGTACTTTCTGGGTGAATAACAATAACCGTGGATTTGTAGGGGCCATTTTTAGCACCAATCCTGAATTCCACTGAACAGGGCCAAAAAAATTGCTTGTATGGGGCCTGAAAATGGACTCATTGGGGTTGAAAATGTTAGATAGTACATAAATAGTCTATTACTGGGTTGCAACACATATGGCAGTTCTGGCCCTTTGATGCTTTGTGTTATGGAAGCATTATACAAATCCAAACTGTATTGAATTCTGTACAGCTTAATGATCTGTAGATGAGGATGCAACAATAAATAGACAATGAGGATGCAATGACATGTCATTGATTTTCAGATTCCAGCATTGAGGACGCATGCATGCATGGGCCAGCTATGATACAATAAGATAAGTTTATCCATAGTCTTCAGTTTACAGATAAGTCACTAAAGTTAGATGAGGTACTGCTTTTATTAGCAGTCTTTTTAAATTCGTTTTTTAATCTGTTAGATAGGGCTCAGATCCTCCTCGGAATGTGTTATCACAAAATCTAGCACCCTCATATTATGTAAGGTTGCAAGCATCAAGGGGCTAGTTTTGTTCAACTTAGGGAGGCTACCCACTGTCACAACTCTTTTCCAACTAAGGGGGGGCTTCCATAAATTAGGACTGCTAATGTATTGAAACGTGCAACTAGGGCCAAATTTCACTTTGGGCAGCTCATTTGAAGAAGATGATTATTGCATTGAATTCCTCTTTCCGAGAGGACCAAAATTGACCTAAGACTCACTGAATTTGGACAAGGAGAAATATGTTTTTGAAGTGAAGCCCACAAGATCATATTTGTCAAGGTCGGCTTGGGGTCTCATTAGACAAATTGACCCTCCTCCATCACATATAAATAGAAGTGACCTTCAACCTCATTTGGCACATTCACAACAACATATCATTCCTTCTCTCTCCTACACTGATTGGTTCGTACAAATCACAGGGCAGCCTATTCTTCTTCACACATGCGAGGGTTTTGGAGGCATCTTTGACTTTTGGTGTTGACTTTTTGCAGCAGGACAGTTTGACTTTGTTTGACTGAGGTTCTCTCCTTGGTTTGACTCACTTTGACCAACAAAAGTTTGATTTTGGAAGGCCGAGTTGTTTGGCACAGAAATCGAGGAAACCTGGGCACTTTGACAAGCATTGACTTCAGGATTGACCGCTCTTTTGACCGCAGAAAATTACAACGGACTTTCTCTCTCTTTTGACTGGACTTTGGAGGACTGTTTTGGGCTGACTTTGACGAGCAAGGAAGGCTGAGTTTGACTAAAGTTGACGAAGCTCAAGAAGGCAAGTTTGACTGTTGCACTGATTGTTGACTGGTTAGGGTAAGTTGACTGCTGTTGACTTTTCAAAATTGCAGTTCATCAAGCTGATCAGATTGGTTTGGGTAATTTGCAAAAGTCAAGTCACTTTGACTTTAACTCTCATCATTGTACTCTATTGGATATTCTCTCTGTAGGAATTTACAGGGTAAGTTCCTCAGAAAGAATACCAAAAGGACACCGCTCACAACCAGATCACAGATCAATACACCAGTATTTTTGACGTGGTTAAAACCCTCAAAGAGGGAAACAGTCCACGGCCTGTCCCAACGTGGGTACTACAGGCAATTTATTAATCAAAGAATGAAAATTTACATAAGCTTCTCTCATGCACGGATTACCCGAACAATGACCCTCCATGCGCTTTAAATAGAACTCATGGACCAATCGGGTGTCAAGCCACGGATCAAGTGTCGGTAATACCGAGGAGAGAGTGAACCGTCGGATCACTACATATCGTGACCGTCGGATTGTAAGTTACAAAATGTACAACGGTAAAGAAACACACTTTACCTAACTCTATACCTAACTCTATACTAGACCAAGTTGAACTTAACTATATCCTATGTGTCGGAATATCCTAACATCCCCCCTTAAGAACAACTTGGGATAGGATTGAAGGATTTACAAATATGACACAATAGGAGAAGGAAGGAGGCACTAGAGCCTATCCCCCTTAGTGACAACTTCCTGAACTCCAAGCATATATCGAAGTTTAGTGAACTTCGCCTCTGTGAGAGCCTTTGTGAAGATGTCTGCAACCTGATCATCTGTTGGACAATATTGCACTTCAAGAACATGGTCATGAATGAGCTTTCTGATGAAGTGCATGTGTAGTTCAATGTGTTTGCTGCGCTGATGCTGGACTGGATCTTTGCATAGCTGAATGGCACTTTGATTATCACACCAAAGTGTGGTTGGATGCTGCTGCTCAAAGCCAAACTCTGATAGGATCTGACGAAGCCACAAGGCTTCCTTACTAGCTTCCACGGCACCACGATACTCTGCTTCTGCTGACGAAAGAGAAATGGCAGCCTGTTTCTTACAAGCCCATGTAATAGGTCCTGAACCAAGAGTGAAGACATAACCGGCAGTAGACTTCCGATCATCAGGGTCACCAGCCCAATCAGAATCAGTGAAACCAACTAACAGAGGAGCTGCTTTGGCACTGTAATGAATCCCAAACTGTACTGTACCTCGAACATAACGAAGTATTCTTTTAGCTGCTTTCCAATGACTTTCACGGGGGTTTTGCATAAAACGAGCAACAAGGCCAACAACAAAGGAAAGATCAGGACGAGTATGGGTTAAATACAAGAGTTTTCCTACAAGTTGACGGTATAAGGTAGCATCAACTTCAGGAGAAGTACAAGAGACTGAAAGTTTGACTCCAGACTGAAAGGGAGAAGGGGCTGGCTTACAGTCTTCCATGTGAAAATGACGAAGAATATCACAAGCATACTTGGACTGGGAAAGGAAAATACCCTCCTTGGATTGCAAGACTTGAAGACCGAGAAAATAGTGTAAGTGTCCTAAGTCTGTCATTTCAAATTTCTTTTTAAGGCTGGACTTCACATGGTTTATAAGGTTGGGATCACTACCAGTAAGAATAAGATCATCAACATAAAGAACAAGGATGATAAGAGAGTTGCCCACTTTCTTGGTGTAGACAGTATTGTCAGAATGACACCTAGAAAAGCCAGATTCTAAAAGAAAGCTATCCATTTTGGCATACCAAGCCCGAGGAGCTTGCTTGAGGCCATAAAGGGATTTCTTAAGTCGACAAACAAGGCTGGAGTCTGTTTGTATGAAGCCAATGGGTTGTTCCATATAGATTTCTTCCTGCAAGTCCCCATGCAAGAAGGCAGATTTAACATCCATCTGATGGACTTCCCATTTTAAAGAGGCAGCAAGGGAAAGAACAAGGCGGATAGAGTTCATTTTGGCAACAGGGGAGAAGGTTTCAGTGTAGTCAATGCCTTCAACCTGTGAAAAGCCCTTAGCAACGAGACGAGCTTTATGTTTATCAACTTTCCCATCTGGTCCATACTTGGTTCTGTAAACCCATTTACATCTAACAAGTTTGCGTCCCTTTGGTAGAGGAACAAGATCCCATGTATCATTTGTCATCAATGAATGATATTCTTCATTCATAGCTGCTTCCCAATGTGGATGGCCTGAAGCTTCTGCAAAAGTGTCAGGATCATGATTTACTGGAGCTTGAGCCAGTAAAGAAGAGGCTCTTTCAAACTGAGAACGTGTACGTCGCTGATCTGTAGGATCACCGGCAAGATCACCTGCTGCATCCCGAGTAGCACGGACCCATCTTGGAAGTTGAGGATCCTGAGAAGGTGGGGGAGGATTATCATCCTCGCTTTCATCATCTGAAGAAGAAATGTTTTCAAAAGTAGAAGAGATAGGAAGAGGTGGCACATCCGCCGGACTAGGCTCGCAGGCCGATTTATTTTCATCAAATTTTACATCTCTTCTAATGATAACATTTTTGGACTTAAATGGAATAAGTCTATAACCTTTTACATCTTCAGAATATCCAACAAAAGTACATTTCTCACTCTTAGGTTCTAAAGCTTTATGCTTTTCATCTGGAATATGGGCCCATGCTTCACTTCCAAACACACGAAAGTGACTTACATCTGGTTTAATGGAACTCCAAGCTTCTTCTGGAGTGATATTCTCTAGAACCTTAGTAGGAGTGCGATTGATTATATAATTTGCACAATTAATTGCTTCGGCCCAAAAACTAAGACTGAGTCCTTTAGATTGCAGCATACAATTAGCCATTTCCTTTAAGGTGCGATTTTTCCTTTCAGCTACACCATTTTGTTGTGGAGTGTATGGAACAGTATGTTGCATTTGAATTCCATTTTCGGTGCAAAAGTTGATGAATGTGTTTTTAACATATTCTCCACCATTATCAGTTCTTAGCTTAAGAATTTGATGTCCAGATTGTTTTTCAACAAAGGCTTTGAAGGCCAAAAATGTGTTAAATACTTCGCTCTTGAGTTTTAAGAAGTATACCCAAGTGCGTCTGGAGAAATCATCAATGAAAGTTAAGAAGTACTTGCAGCCAGAGAATGAAGCAACAGGAAGAGGACCACATAAATCACTGTGCACAAGCTGTAAAGGGGCTGAGGCGTGCCAAGAGGCACGTTTGTCAAAACTGTCCCGATGATGTTTTCCGAGTACACATCCGGAACAAACACCATCTCTGCAAGATACCATAGGAAGACCTGTCACCATATTTTCTTTACATAGATGCTGAAGGGAGCGATAGTTTAAGTGACCAAATCGCTCATGCCAAAGTTTGCTCACTTCATCATTATGAGCAACAAATACTGAGGGAAGATTTGATGACCCAAAGTTGTGAAACTTATACAACCTTGTGGAATCATCAGCAAGACCAGTAGCTAGAATCTGTTTAGGATCTTTTAGATCCTTGATTACAACATCATGAGGTGAAAATTCAACAATTTTACCTTCACCTGAATGAGTTATCTGATAGACAGATAGAAGGTTGCAGGATAAGGTTGGAACACATAATACATCATTAAACTGACCATTGTCTAGATGAACAGTTCCAGTCCCTACAACATTAAGAGATCTATCATCACCAACATATATATTTTTGGTGTTACAATCATTTAAAGAAGAAAACATGGCTTGGTTTTTGGCCATGTGATAAGAGGCTCCAGAATCAATGAGCCACTCATGAGAATGAGAAGAAGAAGAAGATACATTTAATGCATAACCAGACTGAGATGATTGACAACGACATGCAGAAAGTGCCATTCCGGAAGTTGAAGTTGAAGTAGGCTCCACATGGATGTTATGTTTCTTCATTGCGGCTTCCAAGGCTTCCATCTTCTTAAAGCATTTAGATTCTAAGTGGCCATCTCGATTACAAAAGTTACAATGTCTATCAGTCTTCTTCCATTTGTTTTTATTGGTCTTATCATTTTGCTGAAATGATCTTTCATTTTGAGGCTGAGTTGGTTTAGGACCATTCTTTTGAGGATATGACTTCTTAGGATTCTTTGAATTTGGTTGCTGCTGGGCGGCTAACGCTTTCGTGGAAGAGTTTCCAAGATTAAGAAGACCAAGGTGTAAGAGTTTTTCTTGTTCTCTTATTAAGGAATCACAAAAGGAGTCAAAGGAAGGGGCCTTGTAGTCTTTTCCTTGACAAATGAAAGCTTCCCTTGTAGAATGGAAAGTGGAAACAAATACAGAGTAGGCTGGTCCCAACTTAGTAAGGATGGAATAAATAAGGTTACCATCTTCTTTCTTAACTTTAACACCTTCCAAGAGATATCTAAGGGTCTTGAATTTGGACAAGAAATCTTCAATGCAAGAAAAATTATTAGGATCCAAAGTAAGCAACTCATTTTCAAGTTGATGGGCTCTAATTTCATTTTTAATCCCAAAAACTTTAGCGAGTTTTTCTAATGCTTCATGAGGAGTCTCAAGTTCTGCAATGTGGAATCTAAGATCAGGAGAAATAGACATCCCTATCAAACCACGTGCTTGATCTTGTCTATTTTCCCATTTTGCAGCCTTGTCTTCATCTTTTGGTTTCTTCTCTTGGTCTGTGGCTATTCTGAAGAGACCTTTACTTCTAAGTAAATCTTCCATGTAGGCTACCCATTGGAAGTAGTTAGTGCTGTCAAGAATGACTTGGCATGGACTTTCCATTTTAAAAAAAAAAACTGAAGCTGAAGATGCTGAAAGTAAGTGTTCCAATGGATAGATCTCGAAAAAATAGGCGGTTTTAAAAAAAACGGCTCTGAAAAAGGCTTCCGGATGAAGAAGTTATGGCTTTTTGAAAAAAAATTGTTGACGTTGCCGGCAAAGTGCGCGAATGTGCGGGAATGAAAAAATCCGCCCCCACAAAATGGAGACTTGAACCCAAGACCTCTACTCTCTTAAAATAGCTTTGAACCAATTGATCTATACAAAAAATTTGAGAGAGAGAGAGAGAGAGAGAGAGAGAGGGGGGGGTGGGGGCCTTGGTTTGCGTGCTTGCCTTGAGAAATCTTTTTTTCTCTACAAAACACAAAACACAAAACCCAACACTAATATGCAAAGAAAAACGAACCTTGCGGCTCGAAGTTAGCTTTAGCCAAAAAACTAGAAATTTAAAAAAAAAATCTCAAAGTTAGCTTTAGCCGAAAAACTAAATATTTTTCTCAATGTTTCTGATTTTCCGAGATCACACTAAGGTGCAGGGAAAAGAGCATACGCATGAGAAAAATCCTTCGTTTCTGTTTCTGATTTGCCCAGATCGCACAGAGTCGCACGGCAAAGAGCATACACAGAAATGAAAGGTATAGATCCGGTTTAAAAAAGGCTAAATAAACCGAAACCGAAATAAGCAGAGAGAAAATAACAGTAAACTGCAAAAAACACTGTATACCTCCCGATCTGAAAAATGACGCAGCTAGGGCTACCGGAAACCTTTTCGCGTGAAACGAAAGGGGTTCCTCACTGGAACAGATGCTCCGAACGCAACAGAGCAGTCCTCTCGGCCCGAAAGCAGTCAGAAACAGCAGATCTAGGAAACGACAGCCGCATGCAGTTCTACCGGCTTCAGATTTGGATCACCAACGGACGCGGCCCTCAAATAGCTCTGATACCATGTAGGAATTTACAGGGTAAGTTCCTCAAAAAGAATACCAAAAGGACACCGCTCACAACCAGATCACAGATCAATACACCAGTATTTTTGACGTGGTTAAAACCCTCAAAGAGGGAAACAGTCCACGGCCTGTCTCAACGTGGGTACTACAGGCAATTTATTAATCAAAGAATGAAAATTTACATAAGCTTCTCTCATGCACGGATTACCCGAACAATGACCCTCCATGCGCTTTAAATAGAACTCATGGACCAATCGGGTGTCAAGCCACGGATCAAGTGTCGGTAATACCGAGGAGAGAATGAACCGTCGGATCACTACATATCGTGACCGTCGGATTGTAAGTTACAAAATGTACAACGGTAAAGAAACACACTTTACCTAACTCTATACCTAACTCTACACTAGACCAAGTTGAACTTAACTATATCCTATGTGTCGGAATATCCTAACACTCTCTCTAATGAACATTTGATATTTGATAATAAGAAGGATTGATTAAGGGTTTTCCCCATCTAGGGGTTTTTCCCTGGCTTGAGCCAATTTCTTGTGTTCTCTTGTCTTGGCTTGTCTTCTGCACTTTATTGTTCATGTTCGATCTACAGTTACTATCAATGTGAATTAATGGTTAATGTGATTACTATTGGAAATTAAAGTGGAAATTATCATTGGGCTAATAAAAGGACATTGATGTAATTGTTGCGAGCAATAGAACATACCATTGCTATCTAAAATTATCATGGTTTCAGAGCGCAGGCGAGGACAAGACCAAGCAAGAGAGAAAATAATCACTAAGATATTTGTTGGACAAAGATTATTGGACAAGTCTCCATGGTCTCTACATCTTACTTCAAGACTGAGGACAAGCTCAATGATAAATTTGACTATCATGCGTGGAATATGACTTTGGATCTGAGTTTGGAAGAGCATGAAGTATTGGACTATGTGCAAGGAAAAGTGGCAGAGCTTCCTTGAAATGCACTTGCTGTTGCTAAAACGTGTTAGAAAATCAGAAAGGCAAAAATATTTTCTTATGATGATAATTACTTGTGATATTCTTATGTTCTTATTAACTTTTTTATGTTCTTCTTTTATCTTGATTCATCAAGCAATTACCAAAACCATAACACAAAGATCAAAGACACCAGAGGTAGGCACACAACCAGGGCAAAACCCCTATCTAGGGGAAAACCCAGTCAAACCTCTTCCATCAGTAGTTTCACAAGACAAGTCGAGATAATCCAAGACTCTTTGACCTAGACCCAAACTTCCTCCAATCATCAAGTCGGCCTTTCCTTCCCCTTCAGATGATAACCTTCCAACAACAACTTTGACCTAGAACTGTTATTTTGTAGCAACAACTTTGACCTAGAACTTCGATCTTGTAGCAACAAAATTTCAACCTCCCAACAACAGAGCTTCAACCCAACAGCTGAACTTCGACCTGCAGTAGAATCCAGAATTTCGACCCCAGCAGTAGCCCAGTAACTTCACACGTGTGAGATAGAGAGATAGCCCAAAACTTCGATCTTGTCCTTCTCCCTTTTCTGCAACTTCACACTTTTTTGGTTCTTCTTCTTGTGTATCGAACTTGAGTGAGTGATGCTCCAAATGAATCGAACTGCACTTCTATATATAGCCTCTTCTGAGGATCAAATTGCCCTAATGTAGGCCAACTTCATCAGGTAAGGGCTGACTTAGTGTGGAGGTGACAAATGAATTATTTGACTCAATAATAATTCTTTTTACATGATACAAAATCCCAAGAAGGATATAATAAAACGGACAATGACTCTAATGGCTCTAGATAAAACCTAGAAAGCTTCAATGGGGACTTTGACCTAGAAAATGATGACCCAAGCATGAAACCCACGCTCTAATAAGTAATTTTAATAATAATAAAAAATTCTTTTTCTTTATTTTGATAAATACATTTCATTATGACTCAAATATAATTATGAACACTGAACCTAGTTACATTCTTCAACACTCCCTCTTAACTAGGGAGGTATTCATAATTACCTATATATACAAGTACATGGAAGATCTCAAAACACATGGACCATGAAGAGTTTAGGCACACACGATGCCACATACTAGATTCTTGACCAGGGAAATCTATCTGGGTGGGACTAAAATGGACTAAAGCTTTCAACCTCTATAGGTACCATCAGGCTTACTTACTAACCATCAACCCAGGGATCTAATGCAAGGTCAGAGCTCTATGACCAACACCACTCTCCTTACTTCAGGAACTAAACATCAACACACAGGCTGGCTAGATGTCCTCCTAGGCATTTTGTATTACACACAATGCCTCAACACACCCGATTATTCAAATCGGTAACATCAAATCTCTCTTGATCAAACAGATCGATAACATCAAATAAATCAACCATGCAAAACATGCTTCCAAAACTTCTACCTTTTTAAGGAGAAATTTCTCTGTACAGACACAACCCCAATCAGTAACAAACTTTCAAATACACATAAGTAAACACAAACCTTTCAAGGTCTTCAATCATCTTGATGCCACTTATATCAAGTTATTCATATGTAACTAGTCGGAAGCTTTTCTTCTTTAATTTCTTCAGCAACTCTAAGACATCCTCAATATACATTCTCCAATTTCTTCTTCAAGGTATCCATCATGACTATCATAATATGCCCTCCCTCTCAACTGGGGAGATATATTCTTTCTTTTATCAACTATTTTCTATAACAATGGAGAGTCTTTCATGGCTACATTCCTCCTTAGCAAAATCATCTTGATCATCATCATTCATAATACATATAACTTCCTTCATCATGCTTATCAATCAAATTAACTTTATTTACGAATATCTTTCAACATCTTGAAGATTATGTACCTGCACAACTTAAACAACAAGTACAACCAAATACATATATAGAAGCATGTAGTTAATTATATCAGAATCATACATTGACTTTAGACATCAAATTTTTAAACTTAGTTAGGTTCAACAAGAGACACATACTTCTATACTTCAACTTCTTGTTCGGGTTTTGTTACAAACCCTAGATCACATCATTTAAAGTAACTCAATCAAGATATTGGTCTCATTATATCTAGGGCCTCAATATTACTTTCAGAGATATGACAAACTTTACTATGATATATTGCAAACCCTAAAATCCAACTTTGAGACACTATGCTTTAGATATCAATCGACAAAACCAATTATAACACAATCTAAGGTTTCAACAATATGACCAACTTCTACTAGGGTTTGTTGCAAACCCTAGATTCATCATCAAGGCTAAACACTATTATTATATCCTAGAATATCAAACTTCTACTAGGGCTTAGTTACAAACCCTAGAATTTACACACTATGAGCATCAATAATTAGGTTAGCACATATAGATATCTAGGATTTCATAATCATGCATGTTGTATCTCTGAGATGATAATGGTCAGCTATCATGTTAGGGGATCTAAGATAATTGTTTTGGGGGTTTTGTTTTAATTTGGAGGACCAATGTAGGAAACAGATTTAAAACAGTGATGCCTAACCTTTTGAATAATATTAATATCTAAACAGAGGGCTGCTATTAAAATTCACACAGTGATATAGCTTGCATGGTGGTGAGCAGAAATAAAGAGGTGGTATGACTATCACAATTTTCAAATTGACGATTAAATAATCATAAGTAAGAAAACCTTTAAATTATGTTCAGAAGGTTTAACAAAATATGCTTAAGCTTACAACAAATGTTGATGATATTATGATTTAGAGGGAATTAATAAAACAAACAGTTTATATAATTCATTCTCTTTATAGATGATCACTTCAGAAGCTTATAAGAATAATTGAAACACAATTACTCCTACCTGGTTATCTTTGTAAAACATAAGAACATGAAGAAAACACTGTGAAATAAAACTGGAAAAAACTTATAGAAAAACAAAACTGTATGAATCAGAATTCAGAATCCATTTGCTTTTGTATTAATGATTCAGAAAAGTCAAGTACATTCAATGCTTAGAAATGCTTCTTCAAGGGTGCAACCCTTAATAACTCGTGAAAGAGAGTTATTTATACAATTTGAGAACTGAGAAAATATCTTAAACTATTTTACAAAAATAGATAATTACAAAATCAGGAATATAAACTGCTAGCCGATCTGGCACTAT
Source organism: Pinus tabuliformis (assembly GCA_031772625.1). Taxonomy (NCBI): domain Eukaryota; kingdom Viridiplantae; phylum Streptophyta; class Pinopsida; order Pinales; family Pinaceae; genus Pinus; species Pinus tabuliformis. The sequence continues at coordinate 36,156,933 of CM062812.1, forward strand.
TTTGGTGCTAAGCTGTTTGATGACTGTTGCTGAAAAAATTGAAAACTGTTGAACTTGTGATGACTGTTCCTGTAAAAGCTGAATGTTGTTTGATCATCCTCTAGTCAAGTAAATCAGTTAATTCTTCCCAGCGTTTCTTATCTGGGATAGATATCTTTGTTACCCTTCTGTAAACTTCATCCATCTCTGTATACTTAGTGAAAGTGGGTTTTACCGGGAATATGTGCCTAATTTCATCTAAAATGAAGAAGGTGTCCCTGAGTGCATTTAGCACCACTCTTGGTGTTGTTGCACCTCTTATGTTTGAAACTGAAGCTGCATTGGTGCCTACCTCTGTAAGCTTTCGAACATAATCCTCAATAGGCATTAATTTGTCATTAATCACAAGCATAGAGGGCAAACCCTTGCTAGTCAAGGGTTCAATCCTACTGAAAAATCGCTGAACTATTGTATTCACACTGCTGCACTTTTCTTCCAACTGAAGGATGAGGTTCTTCTTGGTGATGATCTTCTTAACTTCCAGTATAGTTGCTGTCCTATCATTTATCCCTAATTCTTCAAGCTCATAACTGTCTTTAGAATTAAGGAACTTGATTATATTAGAAGCAATTTCTGGCTTGTCCTCAAGCTCTTTAGAAATAGTTTCAACAGTTTGCTGAGCTTTCTCCAAGAGGTCTTTTTGATCAAATACTATCTTGATATAGGGCCATATATCATCTTACTGAAAAATCGGTGAACTATTGTATTCACACTGTTGCACTTTTCTTCCAACTAAAGGATGAGGTTCTTCTTGGTGATGATCTTCTTAACTTCCAGTGTAGTTGCTGTCTTGTTATTTATCCCTAATTCTTCAAGCTCATAGCTATCTTTAGATTTAAGGAACTTGATTATATCAAAAGCAATTTTTGGCTTATCCTCAAGCTCTTTAGAAATAGTTTCAACAGTTTGCTGAGCTTTCTCCAAGAGGTCTTTTTGATCAAATACTATCTTGATATAGGGCCAGATATCCTTAATTGCTTTAGTAATTTCTTCCCACAAAATTTCCCTTGCCAAACCCAATTTGTTTCCAAGGTAAGATTCTTTGAGTTCCCTCTGCAATGTTTCAATCTGACCTTTTGCTCTCTGCAACTCAGCTGCATGTGAAGTGTCTGCAACTATTTTCATATGTTGTAACTCCTTGAGTTCATTCTGCAACTTCTTGATTTCTCCTTCTGAATAGTCAGGTTCTGAACAGTTTCAACAAGTTCTTCAACTCTTTCTACTGCACTTGTAGTCGATGTTGTGGCTAAAGTAGAAACCCTGGTTACAGGGATTGTTGCAAGGGGTACTTTATCCATTAGAGTTTGAGCTCTTTTGACAACTTCCTCTTTCTCCTTGACTAGTTTCTCCATCTGCTCTTCCATCTATTTTATTTGCAAATTCTGTTCCATGATGAGCTTCATCATGTCAAACTTTTGAGTTTTAGTTTCTTCAATCTCTTTAGCCATTGGGTCCTCAGAAGCTGGCAATTTGAGCTGTTTCCTTAATGTTGAGAGCTCAACATTTTTCTTCTTAACAAGTTCTTCTGCAGCATTTATGTTGGAGGGATCATATCCCATCTTCAGCACCAGATCTTCTAAAGATTTGATCTTTGTGTCCTTTGCCAATGAGGAGACTTTCTCCAACTTGAGCTGTGACTGTGTGTTTGCTAAGGTAACCTGCAATTTTGACAAACTCATGGCAAGTATGAGTTAAAGTAGAAGAAATCATCTGTCCAGTTTGTTTGTGCATCTCAATTTGATCAATTGGATGCACATCCTTTACATTAAATTCAAAAGAGGTCTGCTTCTGATAATGTGCAGCAGTCCTAGGATGTGGAATTTGGGCTTGTAAGAAAGCCATCTGCATCTTTCCCTTCTCAGAGTCAAAGACTGAAAGAAGTCTAGCCTGAGAGCTGGAGGAATGTTTCCAGAACTGGGTGTAGGTGTTCAATTTCAACTCTTCATTCTTCTTTTTAATCTCACTGAAAACATGAAAGATGTCCTCCTCCTTGTCCTTCTGAATGCTTCCACTGGTCTGAATTACCTGTTGTTCTTGAGAAGTAGTGGAATGAGTTGGGGATTGGGTAGACTGTCCACCAGACTGTGTATAGAGCATAGTCTCTCCAAGTCCATCAAATGTGGTTTTCTGAGACTCATGTGTTGCACCAACAATCACAGAGATCCTAGGTCTCTTCTTTCTATGCACAATCCTAAAGCCCTGGCTTGATGCTTCAGTTGTAGGGGATGATTGTTCTTCCCTTGCTCTTTTAGTTGTCTTTTCCTGTGCAAGTGGAGTTTGCACATTTGAAGTGGAAACTGCCTGCTCTTCAGCTTCTTGGAGGGTGTTCTCTGTCCATTCCAACTGATTTTTGTATTGTTCTATTTCAGGCCTGGCTGTATGGTGATATGCAGTAAACTTGTTTTCCACCCTGAGTTTAGAAATCACTCCCATTGGGTCATAAGACCAAGTGAAACTGAGACCAAACTTCATTTCCTTTAATAACCTGTTCGCCTCTTCTCTTGTTTCTCTAGTGTTGCAGATGAATGGACCAACCTGAGCTTTTAGCTTGAATTGAGATTTCTTCTTTGCTGCCACAAAGTGTAGTTCATCTGCATTTAACCTTTGCCTAATATATTCCAGTGCAAAGATTCTGATGGGGAGGTACTTGGGAAGTTTTTAGGGTGGAAGCTCACAACCATAAACCCTGATTTCTGTGTAGTTTTGGCAAAGATACCAATCTTCTGTTGTGGCTTGGTCGACCAACTGCAATACTCTGACAATCTCATCACTGATTCTTGGTACTGGAGTGCTGCTCATAAGACTGATAGCTGGATGAATAAACAATTCTATGAACTATTTATAGGTAAACTCTTCTTTCTCCTTCATTCCCATTGTAGTCCAAAAGATCACTGATTGTTGGTTGCCTTCCTCATCTAGCTTCTGTAAGGTAAATGGAAATTTGTCTCCCTGAAAATATATGAAAAGGTATACAAGTACTGAAGCATACTTGAATGCTTCTTCAGTGTTAAACTGGACAAATTGCTCATGTATGGCTTCAGCTAGGAATTGGCTGAAATTATAAATAACAGTGGGTTTGGAATCAACAGAAAAGATAGATAAGAAACCTAGGATGGCATCATTAACATATTGATCAGAGTTATAACCAAGCAGATAGGACAAAATAGTGGTGATTTGCTTGGTTCTATCAGGGAACATGGATGAGTCATAAGGAGGGTTTCTTTTAGGCAGAGGACTATCAATAGCTAGGAAAAGTTCAAGAGTCTGGGATCTTTTAGTAAAATCTAGTTTTTGATAGGCTTCTATCAGGATTTCATGGGAAAAAGGATGGGTTGGTGTAGTAGTAGGGGCCTGCAACATCTTTTCAATGGACTTAGCATTGATTAAACAGAGGATTTCTCTTGTGGGTGAAATGATTGCTCTTTGGTTGGGATCATAGGATTCATGGCATTTCCAGACAAAATCGAGTGCTCTGTGTATCCGAGGGAAAATGTAGCGGGGAAGGAGGGAGTCCCACAGTCCTATTTCATCTGTTTGATTAATTAATTGATCTTCCATCCAGCAGTAAATTTCATATAGATCAAATTGAGAAGAAGTCTCAATGATTTTACAATCTCTGTCGACCAGGGGGGTATGATGGAAGTCAACCTGTGGATGTACAAGAGGATTTGGGATTTCTGCAACTTCTTTTCCCTTAGGAGGCATTTTATCAAATGAATTTGCAGACTGAAAATGATAGAAATGGAAAAATCGGTCTGAAACAGAGTGATCATAGTAAAAACAATATGACTAAAAAAGACAAGTGGACCTGGATGTCGGCTTTCTTCTGAACAGGACAAAATAACTGCTTAATTGTCGAACTGTCGTTCAGATGTAAGGAGGCAATCTTGAATGATCAATTTGGTTATATAAATGCACTGTGTAACCGTTTTCATGGAGGAACAAGGCTTTTAATGGAAAATTTGGAGCGGAGCTGTTGAATGAACGGTTAAATCTGCATTAATTATCCAACGAGATTAATTAACGGGTCTTTGGGACATAAATTCGCGGGAGTTATGAATTGAATGAATAATGGATAGGCGACAATTGATTGGATGGAAGAAGTGACGTGGAGCAGACGTGGATGGTGACATGGAGCGGTGGTAAACGGTCACATGTAAACCGCGTTCAGGGGCAACTTGAGGCAGTAAGTCGTATCGGGATTTTAAGTCCCAAAAGACTAAAATGAGGATAAGGTGGTTTAAGGTGGTGGTTTCGAAAACTGCCAACTTTGAACCCCCCCCCCTCCCCCCCCCCCCCCCCGGCCGATAAAGTTCAGACGACAAATGAGGGTTGAGGAGGGATGTGGGCCATAGGATCTCGGGGGAGCATGCGAGATGAAAGGTAAGGTGGAAGGGATTTAACATGTGAGGCGGAAGTGATGGTGGGGTCACGATTTTATGGCAGATGTGACAATTTTGTGTAATGGGGGAATAAATGAATGAAGTTAGGGTGTTTAACAAATAACATTGGTGCTTAAAATTCATAATTAATATAAAATGCAACATCGTATGCACGCATTATCCAATGTTACAACTTAGGATAAAATCCTTTCATGTTGCAATTATTTCTCATATGTTTACCTACCCTTTATACTCCTAACATTTCCATTTATTCATCCGAGTGCATTTAGGCTAGCAACTCAATATTTCCTTTTAATGACTAATCTACCTCTATCCCTTATTTCCTCCATTGGCTCAGATTAAACTGTTGAGCCAATTTTATTTGCTACCTATTGACAAACAATTTAAATCAAATCCAATCATGATTAAACTGTACAATTGGATTAGATGAACTAGTGTGGCATTTAAACAATCTGCACACAATTTTATTTGCAAAACTAAACTATACTAAGAGTAGTGGCATTTGGATTTGCAACACTTTCAGAGTTTATTATTTTTTGCTTTTCTTTCTAACCTAACATTTTATTTTTGCCTCCATTTTTTAGGGCATCTATTATATCATTTTATTTGATATGGACTCATTCATAAAAATATCCCTAACATTTTCTATTTAATATTCTTTTTGTCCATATCCTAACTTAACATTTTTTGAAATATATTTTCATTTTTTGGCTAATTGATACTAACTTACCAAAACCAAAAAATGCTACAACAATGCACAAGCATGTCACAACAACATATATTAGGCAAACCCAAGACCCAAATACCAATATATTAAAGTTAGACATATAACAATTTTGATCACGCTAGGGTTTTGATTAGACAGACAAACATACACCTAGGGTTTCATTATAGGAGTTTAATCTAGATATTATAAGGGTTTTGCTCATAAACCCTAATTTACCAAAAACTCTAAAGATCCGGGATTTCAATACACAACAAACCCTAAAGGACTAGGGCTTCTATAATAGTACCAAAACTCTAAACATCAAAAGAATAATATTTTCTAGATTTCATCAATAACTCTAAGAAGACTAGGGTTTCATAACCAATATTGACACACCCTTAGGTGAGGGTTTTTACAGTGAACCTTTTAGGGTTCCATAATGACGATTTAATGAGGTAGATTTAATCTATTGATTAATCACCCTAACAAGAATCTTTGTGATTCAAAGTCCTAGACATAACGATGTTAGTAATGTAAAGTAGATTTTAAAAAGAATGAATATACCTTTTTCATGAAGAGAACAAAGCTTATGATCTTAAGACAGACCTTTGAGTTGTTTCTTTAACAAACCTTGTAGGACATCAATTATTGAAGAGCTTCCTTTGCAACAAAACTTCTTTCATGCTTCAAGCTTGTTCTTTGAGGTCTCCTTCATAACCCTTGAGTATATCAACAAACTTTCCTAAACAAGGAAAATATGAAAAGAAATGTTATTAACATCTAATACAAACACATCTAGATAAGAGAGGGAAACCAAATATAAAAAGATAATGCAAGGAGTAAGATACTTATCTATGGTAAAATGGTGAGAGCTTCCTGTTAATCCAATCTTGACGGATACCTAACAACTCAAAAATGTTCTTCCAAAGCATGTTATACCTATAAGTACTACAAATGAAAACATAAAGGAAAACAATTCAAAACTTGATGTGTAAGGGATAGAGTCCCTAAGAGTACCTAGCAAATAGGTATTTGACTTCGGATCCTTCCATCTTGTTCTTCTTTGGTGAACCTTCGTTGGCAATGTTTGCTTGATCCCTATCTTTTCTTTTATTCCTTGGATTCTCAGGACAATTACTTCTATAATGACCCATTTTGTGACAGTTGTAACATTCAATCTTGGATAGGTTTATCTTCCTCCTTGGCCTTTTGAACTTCTTGAAGGCTCCTTTATTTCTGTGATGAGCGGAGTAGGCATTTGAGATGTTTTCCTCTTCATTCTCTTTGGTGCTTACTAATGAAATTTTGACTTCTTCTTGACTACATGCATTCCATAATTGTTCGAATGATCCAAATTGGATCCACGAAAATTATCAGAGTTCTATGACTGTATCAAATCATGACAGACTTCAAAAACTTGTGAACAATGAGCTATCAGGAAAGACCTCTGGATAGTGGCAGTTTGTAGCCAGCACAGAACGACGAGGACTTCAGTTAAAGCGCGCTGACCGAGGCCCATGGAAACCACGCAGTGGCGCAAACTGGAAATTGGGAAATCCAGATCAGAAAACAGAGGTCGTTTCTGATCGCGCATCGCTAGGCAAAACCCCTCGAGAAGGAAAAGCCCCCAGTGCATGGTCGCAAGGAAGCCAAGAAATCGTAGGAAAAGCGCTAAAACGACAGGCAGGTCCCACGCTCCAAAAACCGGCGAAATATCAGAGGCGTTTTAGGCGGTAAGCGGGTTTGGCCGAAGACCCAGCGATTCCATACGTTGGATGATGCGTGTCCGACGGATGAGAGAGAAAACCGCTCTCATTGCGGGCTAACATTCGAGCAAGTCAATCGCGCGATAAGAGCGATAACCGTAGGATCTGGAGGCCCCAGATCTAACGGCAGAGATTGCACCTGATGGGAAACCGGATTTGGAGGGGAGAATAAGCTAAGGCATATAAAGATTTGAAGTCCGATTTGACCGCTGACCTGGCGGATGAATCATTTCACAAGGTAACCGAAAAACCGAACCGTTTGAGGAAGAGTTGGCGCTCAGTTCGTGAGGGGACAAGTGGCTACCTCCCTGTTAGACATTACATAGTGGCGATGACGCAGAGGTAGGGAATTCCAAGCGGACAACAGCAGGCGATCCGAAGAGGCGGAAGAGGAAGTGAATAGTCAAGGGATGGACAGAGAACAGAGGACAGTGAAAGGAGACAGTGAAACAGAGAAAACAGAAAGCGAAGTAGAGAACAGAGAGCCGAGCTGACCTGCAAAGCTAAGGCAGCATCGAACGGACAGAACCAGGCTTGAGAGATTCAAGCAGTTCCTGTGAGGATATCTGTCGGGAACTGAGTACCAAATTGGACTCATCCCATTAAGACCAGTCGAGGTCGAGACTTGGTAAGGCAAAGTTTGTGCACTCTAGTGGCTTGGGGAATCCAAGAACCACCCTACTAAGCATCATCTGTTTCAGGAGACTCAATTTGAGCTCCTCATTGTAAAACTCTGCTTAAAGACACAATAAAAGAAGACCACCATTGAAAGCTGGACCAGAGACGTAGCCTTGGAGGATAGTGTGAACTCTTTATTAAATTGTTGTGTTTTGCATTTTGCTTGCTGTGTTTCTCTTACTGTTTTCCAGTGTCTGTGTATTTTGCAATCTTAGCGATCCATTGCCTAAGATAACATAGACACATACCAGCACGAGTTTGTAATACCTTCATTAATTAATTAACTGAGATCACTCACGAGTGATTTTCAAATCAAGTGGTATCAGAGCTATAGGTTGCTAAAGTTAGACAAGCTTGTGTTGGATTTAGCTGTTGAATGTTAACTAGATCAAAGCTCAAATTAAGAGAAGGAGAGTTGGTCGAAACTAACCCTGAGATTAGAAGAGTCTATCCTTAGAAGACAATGTCAGAGGAAGGTTCTGTGGGGCCAATTCGTAGATAGTTTCCTAGCCATAAGGTCCATGGTAGAGGAAATGTATAAGGATTTTAGAAAACATAAAGATGAAGACTCATCAGGCTCTAAACAAGATAAAAGAGAAGAAGAGTCTTTCCTCCATGACCACTCAAAAGGAAAGGGGAAAGAAGAAAGCTTTCTCACACCTCCTAATAGCCCTGAACATAAAAAGAAGACATCTTTGATTAAACTAGATGTTAAATTTGATTTACCAATATATGATGGAGAGTTGAATGCAGAAAAGCTGGACAACTGGATTAGACAAATTGATGTTTATTGCAGAGTATTGATTCAGACAAGAGCAAGGTTCAGCTGGCAAGCCTACGCCTTGGAGGCACTGCCTTGGTTTGGTGGGAAGACAGGACCCAAGCTGACATGAAGAGACATGGTAAGACTATTTCTGTCTGGAATGAATTTGTTTCTGCAATCAAAAAGTAGTTCTATCCATTGGCCTACATGCAGCAAGCCATGATGAGCTGACAAACTCTTCGACAGTTGAAAGGGCAAAGTGTACAAGGATACACCCAAGAATTTAGAAAGAGAGCATTGATTCTAGGAATCTTATTAGACTCACCTGAGACTCTGTTGAAGTACATTGGTGGTCTACACAACTACATGAGGCACACTATCCTCATGTTTAATTCCACTAGTATTGTTGAGGTATCTGTTCAAGCTACACATCTAGAAGCTAGAGGAAAGAATGGAAACCTGGAAGTAGGGGGATCATCCCAACCCACTGCAAGCAAGAATAAGGAGAAAAGAAAACAGAAATGGAAAGCAAGGAAGGCCAATACTGCATAGAAGAGCAAGTCTTCATGCACTCACTGTAAGAAGGATGGGCATGATGATGAGCACTGTTGGATTCTGCATTCGGAGCTGAGACCTAAGAAGTTTGAGGGCAAGAAGAAGAAGACTGCTGCAGCTATTCAGAAAGATTTGGGGTCGGACTCGGGAGATGAAACAACCATTGCAGCCACAGGTATAAAAGGTAAGAATTCTGAAGCATCTACTAGTAATTATGCACAATCTACTATTGATGAAGAAAATGAGAGAAAAAGACATGAGCTTTTCCATATTCGAGTTATTTCCAAAAATCAAAAGATTGATACTTTGTTTGATAGTGGCTCACAAGTAAATTTAATTTATGAAGCAATTGTAAAGAAGTTGGGATTACTGACTACACCTAACAAGAAACCATACCCATTAGGATGGTTAAATGATAAAACACAACTACAAGTGACTAGACAATGCAAACTCAAGTTTTCTTTTGGGTCAGCGTTTGTAGATGAGGTTGAGTTAGACATAATTCCTTTGGATATATGTGGAATTGTTTTAGGAAGTCCTTACTTGTATGACAAAAAAGCTATTTTCTATAGAGCTGAGAACAAGTATCTACTCGTTAAAGATGGAATCGAATACTTTGTAAGAGCTCATAAGCTCAAGAATAATTATACTCTCATAAACTCAGGGCAGATGAAACAAATGATAAATTCATGCAAACAATTTTTACTGATGGTTGTAAAGGAAAAGAAACCTGATAAAACTAATGTATTTGAGGGCTGTGATGCTAAACAACAAGCTGATTTAGAAAAAGTTGTTTTAGAGTATGATATCTTGTTTCAAGAACCTAAAGGTCTGCCACCCAAAAAGGAAATAGTGCATGAAATTAATTTGCAGCAAGATGCTCCATTCCCTAACATTGGAATGTACAGGTTGTCCGCTTTAGAGAATGCTGAAATCAAGAAGCAGGTGCAGGAGTTGCTCGAGAAGGGGTTCATCAGACCTAGCACATCACCATGTGGGTCTCCAATTGTTTTGGTGAGAAAGAAAGATGGCTCGTGGAGAATGTGCATTGATTACCGAGCACTGAATAAGATAACAATAAAAAATCGTTATCCTCTTCCTCACATAGATGATCTTTTAGATCAATTGAAAGAAGCTGTTTATTTTTCCAAGTTAGACTTGCATAGTGGATATCATCAGGTCGGAGTTGCAAAACAAGATGCATGGAAGACTGCTTTCAAAACAAAGCAGGGATTGTATGAGTGGCTGGTAATGCCTTTTGGCTTAACTAATGCTCCGGCTATTTTCATGAGAATAATGAATGATGTTCTAAGACCTTTTCTTGATGATTTTGTTATTATATATCTAGATGACATTCTGATATTTAGCAAAATATGGGAAGAACATTTAAAGCCTGTTAAGCAGACACTAGATGTTTTGAAAAGAGAAAAACTTTATGTTAAACTCTCAAAATATGAATTTGGCAAAACATCTTTGAATTATTTGGGACATATAGTAGGGGGTGGTGAATTGAAGATAGATCCCTCTAAGGTGGCAGTGATTGTAAACTGGCCTAAACCCAAATCTGCTACAGAAGTTGGGATCTTCTTAGGAGCAGCACAATATTGGAGAAAGTTCATTTCTAACTTTTCCTTAATTGCAGCTCCTTTACATGCTTTAACAGGATTGAACAAAGTGTTTTAGTGGGGAGGCAAACAGCAAAAAGCCTTCGACACCTTGAAAGAAAAGATTATTACAACACCAGTACTAGCACTGCCTGATCTTCAAAGACCATTTGAGATCCAAACGGATGCCAGTGACTATGCCATGGGAGCAGTGTTGATACAGCACGATAAACCCATATGTTATCATTCTGAGACTTTTAATTCTGCAGTAGTTAACTATCCTACATATGATAAGGAATTGTATGCATTAGTATAGAGTGTGAAAAAGTGGAAACATTACTTAATGGGCAAAGAGACAGTAATACATACTGATCATCAACCACTTCAATATCTACACTCCCAAACTAAGTTGCAGCAATCAAGACACTATAGATGGATGGGTTTTCTACAACAGTTTCATTTGGTCATCAGATATAAAAAGGGCATACATAATAAAGTTGCAGATATGTTATCTAAACGCATTATAAATGCATCTACTATACTTAAGCATAATTCTGTGTTACATGAGAGCTACATTGAACAATATGCTCAAGATATAGACTTATGCAACTTTAAGTCAAGGCAAACGGGTAGAAGAATTGGATTATCATATTAAGGACCGACTCCTATATCATTGTGGGAAGCTATGCATTCCACAAATTGAAAGAGTAAAGATAATTCGAGAAGCACACACTTCTCTAATATCAGGTCACTTTGGGGTAAGTAAAACAGTTGCACAACTGCAAAGATTTTGTTATTGGCCAAAAATGAACGAGACAGTTTCTAGATATGTAAGAGGGTATACTATGTGTGCTAAAAGAAAACCCAACAATAGAAAACTAGGCTTGTACACTCCATTACCAGTTCCTTCTCGTCCTTGGGAAAGTGTTTCTATGGATTTTGTTGGAGGATTGCCTAAATCTAGGAAAGGTTCAGCAAAATGTGTATTTTGATACCTTGTAATAAACAGATTACAGCTGAACAAATTGCAAAACTGTTCTTTCAACATGTATGGGTTCATTTTGGGTTACCCACTTCCATTGTATCTGATCGAGACACCCGATTTGTGGGAAAGTTTTGGTCGAGTCTTTGGGAACTGATGGACACCAAACTGAAGAAAAGCACAACTGTCCATCCACAAACCGATGGCCAGACAGAAGTAGTCAACAGGACAATGATCCAGTTACTTAGAGGATATTACAACAAGCGTCCTAAGCTTTGGGATGAACATTTGTGTTATGTGCAGCATGCTTACAAGAGAGCCAAACATTCTTCTACACAAAGATCTCCTTTTGAGACCTGTTTTGGTTTTACACCCAGGTCACCCTTGGATTTTGTCTTTGGTAAGGACACAATAGTTGAGGGACACAACGATGTGGACAGGGCAACTAGGTTCATTGAACAAATCCAAGAGATCCACCAGGCAGTACAGGAACAGCTGGAAAAGAGCCAGGCCAAATACAAGGCAAGGCATGACAAGCATCGGATGGAGCATAGTTTCCAAGTTGGTGATCAAGTCTGGCTGTATATCAGCAAGGACAGAATGCAAGGTGAAGGTAAAAAGCTAAAACCTATCAGGTATGGACCCTTCAAGATACTTTAGCAAATTGGTGTGAATGCTTTTCGCCTTGATCTACCAGCTTACACGCACATCTATTCAGTCGTAAATGCGGATAGCTTGAGATTATTTGAACCTTCACTAATTGAGGATCTCGAAGAGCAGAGTCAATTGCCTTCTATTGATGACTTGTTACCTGAATATCTTAATGAATTGCAGGAAGACACAGTTCTGGACAGGAAGGTGAGGACGACGCGTAGGGGAGATGTTGAGTACCTCAGAGTTGGGCTCGAGGGTTCAAAGTCGAGCGGTGCAAAATGGATAGAGATTGGACAAGTGAGACAATGGTATCCTCACTTAGTCGATGCTTGAAAACCAACTTTTGGTGGTCCAAAAGCTTTTCCAGTGGGAAGGTCGTGATCTGAATTGGATCCATGAAAATTATCAGAGTTCTATGACTATATCAAATCATGACAGACTTCAAAAACTTGTGAACAATGAGCTATCAGGAAAGACCTCTGGATAGTGGCAGTTTGTAGCCAGCACGGAATGACAAGGACCTCGGTCAAAGCGCGCTGACCGAGGCCCATGGAGACCGCGCAGTGGCACAAATTGGCAATTGGGAAATCCAGATTAGAAAACAGAGGCCGTTTCTGATTGCGCATCGCTGGGCAAAACCCCTCGAGAAGGAAAAGCCCCGAGCGCATGGTCGCAAGGAAGCCAAGAAATCGTGGGAAAAGTGCTAAAACGACAAGCAGGTCGCACGCTCCAAAAACTGGTGGAATATTAGAGGCGTTTTAGGCGGTAAGCGGGTTTGGCTGAAGACCCAGCGATTCCATACATTGGATGACGCGTGTCCGGCGGATGAGAGAGAAAACCGCTCTCATCGCGGGCTAACGTTCGAGCAAGTCAACCGCGCGATAAGAGCGATAACCGTAGGATCTGGAGGCCCCAGATCTAATGGTGGAGATTGCACCCGATGGGAAACCGGATTTGGAGGGGAGAATAAGCTAAGGCATATAAAGATTTGAAGTCTGATTTGACCACTGACCTGGCAGATGAATCATTTCACAAGGTAACCGAAATACCGAACCGTTTGAGGAAGAGTTGGTGCTCAGTTCGTGAGGGGACAAGTGGCCACCTCCCTGTGAGACGTTACACAGTGGCGATGACGCAGAGGCAGGGAATTCCAAGCAGACAGCAGCAGGCGATCCGAAGAGGTGGAAGAGGAAGCGAACAATCAAGGGATGGACTGGCTTTAAGCCATGAACAGACAGAGAATAGAGGACAGTGAAAGGAGACAGAGAAAACAGAAAGCGAAGCAGAGAACAGAGAGCCGAGTTGACCTGCAGAGCTAAGGCAGCGTCGAATAGACAGAACTAGGCTTGAGAGGTTCAAGCAATCCTTGTGAGGATATCTGTCGAGAACTGAGTACCAAATTGGACTCATCCCATTAAGACCAGTCGAGGTCGAGACTTGGTAAGGAAGAGTCTGTGCACTCTAGTGGCTTGGGGAATCCAAGAACCACCCTACTAAGCATCATCTGTTCCAACTGTTGATCCCTGATGCAAAGGCACTCCAAGATGTTGGTAATCCTAGAAGAGTAGTAATCACGAGCTCCTTTTCAAGTACTATTTCATCTATTCTCTGGAGTTCATCACTCATTCTAGCTATCCTTACAAGGAAGGATGCCACTGTATTAGTGTCGATAATATCGACAATGTTCGAAGATATCGTGATATTTTCGGCAAAACGATATATCACCGAGAAAATATCGCTATATTACTCTTTTGAAAATATCGGCAAAATATCGCGATATTGTTTAAAAATTTTAAAAAATTGATTTTTTATGCTTGCCGATATTTGTCGATATTTTGCTGATATTTTCGCCGATATTGCCGATAAGATGTTTTCTGGACCCTCGCCGATATTTTGCCAATACCGATATTATCAACACTGCCACTGTATGATCTTTTGTTATCTTCATACTTCTTAGTTCATTCTTGAGGCTTGCAATTTGACCAAGGTTCTTGATTGTGAATAATTTGGATAGGGACTCATACATTTCTTGAGCGAAATCTATGTTGGGTATATATGGAATGAGATTGTCCTTTATTCCATCCACTATTAGACTCATGGCCAATATTTCTGTTTCTCTAAACTTTTCTTTCTCTGCTTCACTTGATTCATTTGTAGGCTTCTTTACTTTTCCTTTGATTAGATCCAACACTTTATTCTTCTCGAGGATGAGATTTATCCTCTTTTTCCATGCGCTGTAGTTGGAGGCTCCTTCTAGTTTGTTTTCTCCGTTCAATGAGTTAGACATGGATCTTGAAGATAGTAGGCTTCTCCCCTTATATGATCCCTTTTCTTGATGACCCTTATTCAACTTCTTAAGACTCTTTATTCTCCTTACAGTGGATCTTCAAGCCACCTTTTTCTTTCTTATTTCCCTTAGCTCCGATACCATGCTAGAAAATTAGAAAGGCAAAAAGATTTTCTTATGATGATAATTACTTGTGATATTCTTATGTTCTTATTAACTTTCTTATGTTCTTTTATCTTGATTCATCAAGCAATTACCTAAACCATAACACGAAGACCAAAGACACCAGATATAGGCACATAGCCAGGGCAAAACCCCTATCTAGGGGAAAACCCAGTCGAACCTCTTCCTTCAGTAGTTTCACAAGACAAGACGAAATAATCCAAAACTCTTTGACCTAGACACAAACTTCCTCCAGTCACCAAGTCAACCCTTCCTTCCTCTTCATATGATAACCTTCTAGCAGCAACTTTGACCTAGAACTTCGATCTTGTAGCAACAACTTCGACCTAGAACTTCGATCTTGTAGTAGCAACTTCGACCTAGAACACTGATCTTGTACAAGCAATTTCAATCTTGCAACAACAGAATTTCGACCTCCCAGCAATAGAACTTCGACCCAAGACCAGAACTTCAACCCAACAACAGAACTTCGACCTGCAGTAGAATTCAAAATTTCGACCCCAACAGCAGCTCGGTAACTTCGCACGTGTGAGAGAGAGATAGCCCAAAACTTCGATCTTGTCCTTCTCTGCAATCCTTCTCCCTTTTTTGCAACTTCACACTTTTTTGCTCCTTCTTCCTGTGTATTGAACTTAAGTGAGTGATGCTCCAAATGAATCAAACTGCACTTCTATATGTAGCCTCTTCTGAGGGTCGAAGTGCCCTAATGTAGGATGACTTCATCAGGTAAGGGCCGACTTGGTGTGGAGGTGACAAATGACTTATTTGACTCAATAATAATTCTTTTTACATGATACAAAAGCCCAAGAAGGGTCCAATAGAAAGGACAATGACTCAAATGACTCTAGATAAAACCTAGAAGTCCTCAGTAGAGACTTTGACCTAGAAAATGATGACCCAAGCATGAAACCCATGCTCTATTAAGTCATTTTAATAATAATAAATGTTCCTTTTTCTTTCTTTTGATAAATACATTTCATTATGACTCAAATATAATTATGAAGACCGAACCTAATTACATTCTTCAAGAAAACGAAGTGTAGAAAAGGTGAGGTCAAAGCCAAGAAAATTATAATTGACTCCATTCAAAAGCATTTGGTTGCCTATATTTCTGATCTGGGAACTTCTAAGAAAATGTATGATAAGCTGGTTGGGATGTTCAAAATGAACAATGCAAGTCAAATTCTCTTTCTGAAGAACAAGCTGAAGGATATCAAGATGGATAAAGGGGAGTCTATCCAATCCCACTACATGAGAATAACTCAAATCAAGAATGACCTGATATCTATTGGAGTAGTTATTGCTGATAGGGAGCTCAATCTCATTTCTTTTGGAGGTCTTTCAAGACCATGGGATATATTTGTCATCACCATTATCAACAATGACATGATACTTGGTTTTGATGAGTTATTGGCTAGATGCACTCAAGAGGAAACAAGGATGATGGATAGAAACCAATGGAAATGAACCTACTGCTTTCTCTGCACATGCGAAGAGGAAGAATGATGGTCCAAGGAGACAGGGTCAAGGATCTAATAAGGGATTCAAAGGAAGAGGCAAAGGAAGATGCTACAATTGCAACAGGTTTGACCACTATGCTAGAGAGTGTCCTCACAAAAAAAATCCTCCAAGGGATGACAATAACAACAACAACAACAGTTATTAATGTAATGGTAATCAAAGGAACAACATGTATAACAAGAAAGGAAAGAGGAATGCTCCTGTTGCCAGAGAAGGAAATAATCGACCCTCTAAGAGGACAAGAAATGCCATGTATGATGAAAGTAATGTTGTAGAAAAACAAGCTAAGTTCTATCTTATTTTTGCTCTATCTACTGCCTCTCCTTTGGATACTTTGGATCACTGGTTAATTGATAGTGGAGCCACAAAGCATTTCACTAGATACAAGGAGGCCCTCTTAAATTTAGTTGAGAAGAAAACTAATCTAAAAATTATACTTGGAGATAATGCCACCTACCCCATAAAAGGGATAGGAACTGTCACTCTTCACTTGAATTATGGTCAAACCATACATTTTCAGTAAGTGTTATGGTGCCCAATTTGAAGAAGAATTTGGTGTCTATTTCCGCAATGGAAGACAAAGGCTTGAAGTTAGCATTCATTGATGGAAAGGTATGTATTTGGCATAGAAACCCTAAAGATTCTTTTACGATTGGATTTAGGGTTGATGGTCTTTATCAAGTTGGTCGAATTCCTTTGGGAGCATTATCAAGTGATACTTCTCTTTAATGTGAGCTATGGCACCGAAGATTTGCCCACTTACATTACAAAGCCTTATTTGGGGTAAGGAAGATGGTCACAGGGATGTTCGAGTTTCATATGAACCATGAAGGAGTCTGTCAAGGTTGTGCAGCTAGGAAACATACAAAGGGATCATTCCCTTCTGGTGAAAACAATACAACTGGTATTCTTCAATTAGTCCATTTTGAACTGTCCTGTGCCTTGCCTGTAACCTCTTTAGGAGGATACACATATTATGCAATCTTTGTGGATGACTTCTCACATAAAACATGGATTTTTTTTTTTGAAGAAGGATGAAGTGCTCAAATGGTTTTGTTCTTTCAAAGCATTGGTGGAAAATCAAACAGGGAAGAAGATCAAGGCGTTAAGAATTGACAATGGAACCGAATATGAATCCAATGACTTTTGCAGAGAGGTTGGCATTAAGAGGGAGACAACTGTTCCATACACTCTAGAGCAAAATAGTGTTGCTGAAAAGAAGAATCGAACTATCATGGAAGCCACCCGTGCCATGATCTATGATCAAGGTCTACTGAAATTCTTGTGGGGAGAAGCTGCCAACACTGTTGTATATGTTCAAAATAGGAGCCCTCATCAAGCCTTGGATTTCAAGACACCTGAGGAAGTCTTCACTAGTAAGAAACTTGATGTTTCTCATTTTAGAATCTTTGGTTGTCCTGTGTATTTTCATGTGCCTAAAGAGAAAAGGAATAAGTTGGAAGCTTCTGGGAAGAAAGGTATATTTGTTGGATACAGTGAAAATTCAAAGGCATATAGAATATATGTACTTGGTCAAAGAGATGTAGAAGTAAGTAGAGATGTTACCTTTGATGAAGACTCTGCCCTCGAGAAAGCCAAAGATCTCCCCATCTCAAGGAAGGACGATGATGATGACGCCGAAAAACAAGAAGAACCTCAGATGGATGAGCTTATGCTTGATGTTGATGGCCCTATGGATCCTCTTGATCCATGTCCTGGTGATCCCTCTGCCTCAAGGAAAAGATCACTATGGCTCAAGGATACACTTCAAGATGCTAAAAAGCATGTTGCTCCAAGAGGGACATTTCGGGAAAGTAAGAAGCCTAACAGGTATCAAGGGTACTTGGCTACCATGAGTACTATTATTCAAGCTGAACCTTGCATGTTTGAAGAAGCTGTAAAGCACCAAGTATGAAAAGATGTGATGAGTGAGGAGTATGAGTCAATCATGAAGAATGATGTCTGGGAAGTGGTGCCTAGACCCAAGGACAAGTCTGTGGTCACTTCTAAATGGTTTTACAAGATAAAACGTGGAGTTGATGGAAGTGTTGTAAAGTATAAGGCAAGTTTTGTGGCTTGTGGTTTATCTTAAAAGGAAGGAGTGGACTATGACAAAATATTTGCACCAGTGGCTTGATACACCACTATCTGATCTATAATTTCTCTTGCTGCCAATCAAGGATGGAGCCTACATCAAATGGACGTCAAGACTTCCTTCTTGCATGGCTCACTTAAGGAGGAAGTCTACTTGGAACAACCTCAGGGGTTTGAAGTACAAGATTGAAGGTCTCATGTATGCAGGTTGAAGAAAACCCTCTATGGGTTAAAGCAAGCCTCTAGGGCTTGGTATGAAAGGATTGATAGCTATCTTATGAAGCTGGGATTTAAAAGGAGCTATGTTGATCCAAACCTATACTATAAGGTTGAAAAGGACATGCCGCTTATTTTGGTCCTTTATCTTGATGGTCTTTTTCTGGCTGGTGCAGACCCTCTCATCTATCAATGTAAGAGGGAGTTGACTTCCGAATTTGAGATGAAGGACCTAGGACTGATGCATTACTTCCTAGGCTTGGAGGTTTGGTAAAAACTAGGCGAAATTTTCATTTCTCAAGGGAAATACATTGTGAAGTTGTTAGAAAGATGTGGGATGGTGGAATACAAGTGTGTGTCTACTTCAATGGAACTAAACTTCAATAAGCTATGTGGAAGTGCTGCTGGTTTCGAATTGGCAAATCCTTTTGAATATAATCAACTTGTGGGGGGCCCTGATGTTCTTGGTAAATTCCTGACCGAACATGTGCTTTGTTGTAAATACTTTGATTCCATTGATGGTTGAGCCTCATCACATACATTGGGTTGTTGCAAAGAATCTCTTAAGATATCTCTGTGGAACTATCAACTATGGACTGAGATACACTACTGGGAATTTGAGGCTACATAGATATTCTGACGCTGACTGGGCTGGTAGTGTGGTGGATAGAAAAAACATGTCTAGATGTTGCTTTTCTTTGGGATTTGCTTCAATTTCTTGGATGAGTAGGAAGCATAAATCGATTGCTCTAAGCACTGCCGAGGCCAAATATATTGCAACTAGTATGGCCTGTTGTGAAGCTATTTGGTTGAGGAAGCTCTTCAGTGAGCTATTTGAGCATGTGTTGGATACCATCGTTATCTACTGCGACATTCAAAGTGGGATTCACCTTTCAGAGAATCCCGTGTTCCATGACCATTCTAAGCATATTGATATCAAGTACCACTTTATCTAGGATATGGTACAACGGGGAGCAATAAGGCTCCAACACATCAGGATAGATGAACAGGTTGTAGACATCCTCATGAAGCCCTTGGGGAAGGTCAAGTTCTTAGCCTTCCGAGAGAGACTTGGAGTCGTGGAAGGACCCTCCCATGAGGGTCTCGCTTGAGTTGGACATTGAGCTCTGGGGGCCTGGGGTACTTCTTTGAGCTATGTGCGACCATAGGATGAGTGGTTCACCTTTCCCTATAGGTACACTGTGTACAGGGTGAGTGGTTCACCTTCCCCTGTGATACCCCATGGTGATATATGTGAGCATAGGGTGAGTGGTTCACTTTCCCCTATCGTTGATGATATATGCATAGGATGAGTGGTTCACCTTCTCCTATGGCATATGAGTAGAATGAGTGGTCCACCTTATCCTACAGATGCCCTAGCATAGCATACCTCTTACCCTTGCAGTCTGGGACTCTTGGGAAGTACCTCCCATTTGGCCAATGAGTTCGGAAAAGTGGTCAGAGACCATAGCACTATAGATGGACACATCATATATTGCCGTACTCCTTACATCTAGGATGCATGATGTTCAACAACTTGATCACTCAGGATCAAGTCCGATTGGGGTTCTACCCCTGGTTATGTAGACTGAATTTTGTCAGTGGAGAGTGGTAATGACTTGTGTCTCACTCTCGATCGATCCTTCTTATTATCTCTATCAATCTTTAGCAAAGACAAGTCGAGATGCAGAGATAGTACATGATGATGGATGGATATTGAGAGGGAGTAATAAAATGTGCAACTAGGGCCAAAATTCCACTTTGGGCAGCTAATTTGAAGAAGATGATTATTGGATTGAATTCCTCTTTCTGAGAGGACCAAAATTGACCTAAGGCTCACTGAATTTGGACAAGGAGAAACATGTTTTTGAAGTCAAGCCCACAAGAGCATATTTGGTCAAGGTTGGCTTGGGGTCTCATTAGACAAATTGACCCTCCTCCATCACATATAAATAGAGGTGACCTTCAACCTCTTTTGGCACATTCACAACACATCATTCCTTCCATCTCCTACATTGATTGGTTCTTACGGATCACAGGGAAGCCTATTCTGCTTCACATGTGCGAGGCTTTTGGAAGCAACTTTGACTTTCTGCATTTAATTTCTGCAGCAGGACAGTTTGACTGAGTTTCTCTCCTTGGTTTGACTCACTTTGACCAGCAAAAGTTCGATCTTGGAAGGCCATGTTGTTTGGGACAGAAATCAAGGAAATCTGGGCACTTCAACCAGCGTTGACTTCAGGATTGACTGTTGTTTTGACCGCAGAAAATTACAGCAGACTTTCTCTCTTTTGACCAAGGTTGACTGGACTTTGGAGGACTGTTTTGGGCTGACTCTGACCAGCAAGGAAGGCCAAGTTTGACTAAGGTTGACCGAGCTCAAGAAGGCAAGTTTGACTGCTGACTTGTTAGGGCAAGTTGAGTGCTGTTGACTTTTCAGAATTGCAGTCCATCAAGCTGACCAGATTGGTTTGGGTAATTTGCAATTGTCAAGTCACTTGGACTTTGACTCTCATCATTGTACTCTATTGGATATTCTCTTTTTGCTGAACATTTGATATTTGATAATAAGAAGGATTGATTAAGGGTTTTCCCCATCTTGGGGTTTTTCCTTGGCTTGAGCCAAATTCTTGTGTTCTCTTGTCTTGGCTTGTCTTTTGCATTTTATTGTTCATGTTCTATCTACAGTTACCGTCAATGTGAATTAATGGTTAATGTGATTGCTATTGGAAATTAAAGTGGAAATTATCATTGGGCTAATAAAAAGACATTGAAGTAATTGTTGCAAGCATATAACATACCATTGTTATCTAAAATTAACATAATGCTATAGAGTGGAGGCACAAAATAATTTATTGAAGAGTAAGCCCAAGCAAAATGGATGGTTTTAGTATAAGTGGAATAATGAATGGTGTGAGAAGGAAAGATGAAGGTAGAACCCCAATATCAAATGCCTAAGCACATCTTGGCAAATGGAGTCAAGGAAGCATAGATCAAAGAGGGCGAGTGCATGAAAAATGGAACAATAAGGGCTGCTAGGCATGCCATAGATCATTCCTAGCTTATAGATTTTTATGGCAGAAAAGTACCACAAAAGTCTAAAGGGGCCTTACTGAAACACAGTTATGAGAGTGAGGTTATGTTAAACTAGCAAAGATTAGGTTTATTAGATGAAAGGTTAACAGAACCATGGTAGCAATAAATGGATAAAATTCTCATATTACTCTATTCAAATGACCCAAGTTACCAGGATTCAGATACGGATTTGGGTACGGATACGGATCCGGATCTGGATCCACTTGATTTTTGAAAAGCCAGGATTCGGATACGACAAGGAAACGACAAGTACGATTAATTTAAATATATTTTATTATTAAAACTTTTGATATTAATGTCCAAATTTATTGTGATCACTACCCATCAACAACAATAGAGTTTATACTATTATTATTATTATTATCCAATTTTAAAGTCACAGCCAAGCCAGACACCAAATTGGTGTATGAGACCCCCTTGTTTGTGGGACAAGGGATTTGACTGCTAAGTCTACAAAGGTGTACATACTCTACCCCCCTCTAGTTTTGAACCTATGACCTCATGGGAGTAAACACATGCTCTTAACCATCAAGCCCACTCAAGTTGTATTGTGTCGATGAATTTCATGAAAAAACATACAATACTTCATAATTAAAGTAGCATTAATTATTTTATAAAAATTTAATTATAAACTATAATATATTACAAAACTATTTAAATGATAAATAATAATAATTTAATACACATATTACTTTATATAAATTAAATAATAAGCTTATAATATATAAAAGTTTAATATAAAATATAATCTACAAATTTTAAAACTTGTACATAACAAATTTGATATATTTTAAATAATTTTAATTTATAATATATATGGACAATAAAATAACAATTTTTTTATATTTTGAATAATTGATTTATAATAGATATACACAAGAAAATTACTTTATAAAATTATAACATTTCTAAACTAATATAAATAAAGTATAATATATTTAAAAAGTTTTAATTGAATTAATGTAAATAAAATATAGCATGGCTATAAAAGTATAATTAAATTAATATAAATAAAATATAGCATATTTATTATTAAATTATAATATTATATCATATCTAAAATATAAACACCATGTACCTATACGAGTTATTTTATAACAAGGAATGCCAATAAAATATAACAGATTTATAAAGTTATAATTAAATTAATGTAAATAAAATATAACATATTTATAATTAAATTAATATTATAACATATCCAAAATATAAACACGATGTAACTATACGAGTTCAAATGTGCGAAACTGTATATGCCCCGCGGATAAATAAATAAATAACCCAGTATCGGCTTCATACTACCAAGTCTGTAGATCCCAAAACCAATGATATTAATACCAACCACATCATCTTGGCCATCTCATTCGCTGCACGTGCACGTACTGTCTGAGCTTCCAACTATCTGGGTTAGAGTGCAATGCGTTGTTGACTTCTAGCAAACTGCCAGGTCAAAGCATTACCAAGATATTTTCACTTGTTAAAACACTGTTTTCTAGCGTATCCAAGTGAATCCGGATCCGAATCCATTTATGATCCGGGGATCTGCGAATCCATTTCCCAGGGTGGACGGATCCTGTAACATAGCAAATGACGCATAGTTCATTATATGACAATTTGCAACATGCTACAAAGATTTCATGATACAAATATCAGCATATGAAAAATAAGTGCATAATGAAAGCCTCACATAAAATGATATTATACTCCCAATCCTCCTTCCAAACTCCAATCATATGTTGTACAAATGAAGTTCAAGGGGAGTGCTCAGAAGCCTATCTGCAAAATTCTCAACAACCATTACAATGGTGAGAAAGTCGTTCTTTACAGAGGTAGCCTCTTCTCTCATACAATTAACAAGTATTGCTAATTAACTTCATGATAAGTCAAAGAAATAATATAAACTTGGAGTAGTTAGATCCCTTCTCAATCTATCGTTGACCATATCATAATATGTGGATACAAACCTCTCAAGGAGAACTTGCCCTCATCCCAGAATAGGAAAATATCACATCAAAAGTCTCCTAGAGGGGGTGTACAATTAAAATAAGGCTTGATCACTAGGTCAACATGCAAGAGATCCACATGTGGATACAACCCTCTTAAGGAGAACTTGTCGTTATCCCAAAATAGGAAAATATCATGTCAAAAGTCTCTAAGAGGGTGTACGTTTGATAATTAAGTCAGCATACAAGATGTCCACAAGAATTTGTCCTCCAAGAATGGATACATGCAAAATATAATTAAGTAATATTTAACCTAGGAGGATGTGCTCAAGGGTCCACCTAGGAAAGTTCACAAAGTATGCCCTCCAAGGAGCATGAAAGATAAAACAATGAAATATTCCACCAAGGAGAATATGCCAACTAATCATGAAGCCCTTGGAAAATGTGCCCAAGAGATGAGTGCTCCATAATAAATCCTCAAATATATTCCATATAACCCCAGCTAGTGTGAACACAGAACAACTATTAAATGAAGTAGGGTGCTCAAGCAATTAACCTCCAAGGTAATAAAATGGATTAGTTTAACCTTTAAATGGTCAAATCAACCTTAGCATGTGTGCACAAAGGTTAATGCTCAAATAAAACCATAGTCCAACCTCCCAAATAGTCACCATCTTATTAGATCAACATGAACAAGTGTGCCAAGGAACGAGCACATACACGAGTCTACACTACGGTACCACAGTTCACGGTTCAAGTTTTTGCTTAGTTTTTTCTAGATTGGTTTAGAGACATCACTTTTAGTTCTATTTTATTAGGTATCCCATGCAACTCTTGGGTATTGTCTGGGAGGAAGATTGTTTGAAAGGGGTAGTTTCTGATTTCAAGGTTTGTTATTTTGGGTATTTTTCATGTTCATAAACTTCCTATTTTTAGCAATTGATTACAGTTTTGAATCCCATTTCATGGTATTCCAAAAGGGTATTTCTCAATTTCTGAATCTGATGTGTTCAGAATTTTTCATTTTTTGGAAACTAATCACATTTATGGATACCGTTTTCAGTGAAGACCATGTGTGTGAATTATGGTGTTGATCAGGGAAATTCTATTCTTCAACTTTCCATTTTTAGAAGGTACCATGCATAGATGGGTTTGTATAATGATGGAGAAGAAACCTGGAAATATCAAATGATGTGGAGAAAATGTAAAGTTAGGTCAATAATGGGGCTTTATATTTTCAAAATAGTAGCACCAAGCCATCAGTGTTGTTTGACTCGTCAAGTCTGACCAAGTCATATCTGAAACGAGTACTCAGTTAAGACTTGTTGAGTAGACACGAGATCAGTAAGACTTGCCAGACATGGTTCAGATTTAGATTGCACAAATTTTACTAACTTCCATTTTGAGTTTTTTTTTTCTAGAGTTTTGCTGAGCCCTAGGTCAGTCAAGTCTTTGCTGAGCTATCTTAGGAAAGAACAAAATATTGTTGGGCTTTCCATAAATGGTAAGAGAATAGGTGGTTGAGCTTTTATAGTTTTACCAAGATTTAGGTTGAAAATAGAGCAAGATGATTTCCAACTTGCATAAGTTGTAGAGCTTGAAGGGCTATTATATCTGCATTTAATATACTTTCTTGGGGGCAAATGTTAGGTTCAACATGAAATTTTACTAATTTTGACCCCTAGTCCAAGATGCAAGATGTATATCTAGGGAGGGAATGAGTCCATGGTTTTCATCATTTACTGGAGTAAACTGTAAAAGATCTACTTAATGTTGCTCAAGGGAGTGATGGGTGACAATCTTCCTTGTTGCAAGGAGTATGAACTATGACTGTATGCATCATTTTTTTCTTTTCTTTTTGTTGTCTTTGCTTGCTTCAATAATGCTGGCCTCAATGTTTGACTTTGAATTGGTTAGGCTAAATGTCAATCTATTGAATCGTTTTGTGTTAGGTTGTCCATCTTTCCAGTCTAGGACAAACTCACTTATTGTTTTATATCACTGTACCTTCATCACGGTTTTATACTTATATGTAGGTTTCTTTCTTTGTATTATTTTTGACATTTTCTTGGAGTTGCATTGGCACTCCCACATTGTATTCATACCATAGTTTTTAAAACCGGAACCGGTGACCGGACCGGTCCACCTAATGAACCGGTTTACCGACCGGAACCGGTCTAACCGGGACTGGTTTGGTCTAAACGAACCGGTTTTAAAAAAAACATTAAATAATTAATTTTTAATGAAACAAAACTATTTTTAAGATGTAAAACCATGATTCCAAGCCAATAGAGACAAAATATGCAAAGTTTGCTCATTTATATACCATGTAAAGGTGAATATATCAAAATGGCACCGAGTGCAATACATATCATCGACAAAATAGCAAAATACATAAGAAATGAGGCTCTAAATGGCCTATAAAGTCCAAAAACAATGGTGCAAGCTATGAGGCCATTGGCCTACAGTCCTTCCAATTTCACAAGTTCCTTTTTCACACCCAAATGTCAAAACCCTAGAGCCTTTGCTCATGTGATGAAGTCCATCACTGCTTCCAAATCACTGTAGCAACATTTTGTGCAAATAATGATCTTCATTATTCAGGCCTTAGCATTAGATTTCGGAACCTAAGTGTTCATAGTAGTAAATGCATATGGCATCAATCTTCAATCCAACATGTCCTTTATGTCTTTGAAGTTTGGCCTGCTACAAAAGATTTGACCTTTTCAAGGGAGGACCTTTGATTTCTCAAGTTTCAACTGAAGAAGTACTTGGTCTCATTTCCACTGTGATAGATCATAGAACTCCCTTTACCACAATGTGCTTTCTCCAAAGGCATGCTAGTGAAAGTGGTCCATTTTCTATTTCAAGGGTGAGCATCACAGATACAGTTCTTCAAATACCCATCAGTAATCATATGCAATGCAAGATTCAGTCTTTCAGTATATGAGTAAAGATCTCACATTTCTTATATGTGGCTATGACTTTCTTTGAGCCACAATCCATATTGTACTTCTTGTCATTTCTTCTTGCTTTAGCACTATTTCATTTGGCATGATTGAAGACTGTTCATCGTTGTCCTTAAGGATTTAAGGATACCTTACAGTCCCTGATTAATCTATAATGAGTCTTCAAGTTCAAACTTCAAGATATACTGAGACCAATAGTTCTGATTTTCTGCAGACCTATACCGGTCCACGGACAGTCTACAAGAATGAAAAATCACTGATAGCAAATTCAGTGATTGCTTCATATGTTTTACTTTGCAGACACATACTGTTGATGTAGATCAGGCCTCATATTCATCATAGAACTGTAGAACTGCATGTACATCTTGTAAACCTTGACAGCCTTCTAACTAGTCATCAGTAAACTGTTTCGTTTGAAGAGCATGCCTAAAACCGGCCGGTTTGATACAAACCGGCCGGTTCCGTCCTAAACCGGCCGGTTTTCCACCGGTTAGGGCAAAAACTGGGCGAAGGGGGCCTTCCAACCGGGTTTTTTGGCCGGTCTAGACCGGCGGCCTTGCTAACCGGCCGGTTAGACCGGTAACCGGTTTTGAAAACTATGATTCATACTGGTTGTACTTTTCAGTCCCATTGACTTATTTTTGTGGTCATTGGTCAGACATTAATAAAATTATCTCATCTTATGATTTTTTGGGACTGTAGATAATTTTCTGCAACCTACTCTATTAGGAATGCTATAATGCAGAAATATGAGACTACTTTATTATTCTGTGGCACCTAGGTTGTATGAATTGTTACCACCCTTTCTCCTCATTTTTTTGTGTAACATCACATAAGGTGTATAATTATCCATTTGTAAAATTTAAGGGGCATTGTAACAACATATCTTAAGTTTTGTTTGTTAAATTTCCATGAATCTCTGCAACTACTTAGATAAATAACTGAAAACTGAAACTAGTTAACTTTCACCAAGATACAGAGTTTCTTAACAATTCATATGCAGTGGAATAAAAAAAAACACATCACGCAAATTGACACACTTTTCTTAGGAAACCCAACAGGGAAAACCTGCTTGCTTGATATGGCTATTTATTGATTATCTTGAGCACTAGGATCTATTACAAGGCAATCTGTCTATTTGAGAAAACGTTCTGCTTCTCACACAAATATCAGCTTATACAATTGATCTTGGCTGGCCTATGTCCTGCTTGATCTTGGCCTTCTAGCACACAATTCTTTCTCTGCTGCCTCCTTGACTTGCTTGCAAAACCTGCTCACTTCTGCGCCCTAGAAGCCTCCTCAATTCTTGCGCAAATACTATTTCCTAGTGCACTTAAGCTCCTATTTTATAGGACCACAGCTCCACACAGCCTGCGTACAACCAATCCTCCAAAAGCCTAGTGGACCTGTGCCCCTATTCTTTAGGACACAGTTCCGTCTCTCCACAATCAAGGCTCTCTCACACTAACTCGTGAACTCTGTCCTGTCGCAAGCCTTTGTGCACAAAACAATTGTAATTTACTTGTGCTTTTGTTTTCTCTATAGATTCAATCCATGCTAAATTAGGCTAATTCAAATTTAGAACTTGAGTTGTTGATTGACAAATTAACTGAAAGTGAACTCTTTCTCTCTCCAATCATCACTGAATTCATAAATTGCCCTTCCTTCAATCAAGCACTGAAGTCCGAACTTGTTCTAACTAAATTTGTAACTGCCACCCAATCCTGTAGTTAAATTGTTGAAGACGCCAGTAAACTGGACCTCCAGCACTAGGCATGAACTCTTGATGATTATTCCCGTAAACTGGAAAACTCACCCTAACTGAAGTCTAACATATGAGGGCAATTCGAGGTCTTCACTGGCTAAGGCACAAGCCAAAAGACCTTGCTCGCTACATGTTCAACATGTTTGTATTGAATCGTTGATGTTTAGTCATTTATCCTATGAGTATGTTTATTATCAGACATCACTTTTGTAAGTTCAAGTCTGAATAGAACTGAATGAACCTCACACACCATTTGTCTAATCCCTTAACATGCATATTTTTATAGGTTGTCTGGTAACAGCTTCTGCATTTTCTTCTCTCTATTTTTAGGTGCATGAAGAAGAAGGTTGAATCAAATAGAACTCAATTATTAGTCTTAAATTGAATTGTCATCTGGGGTGAAATAACAAAGGGCAGCATATGCAATTGCTATGTAACAGGCACACATTTTTTCTTTGGCAGGCATTGTGAAGGAGTTACTGAAATATCAGCCGGATCTATATAAAACTAATGATTTCGCATATTGCACCCCTCTTATTTCTGCTGCAACTAAGGGGCATGTTGAGGTGGTTAAAGAACTTTTAGCTACTGATCGCCAATTGATAGATAGTTCCAAAAATAACGGAAAGAATGCTCTTCATCTGGCTGCAAGAGCTGGTTATGTAGATATAGTAAAAGCCTTTCTGGATATGGATCAACAAATGGCCCGAAGAACAGACAAAAAAGGGCAGACAGCTCTACACATGGCTGCAAAAGGGGCATTTTGCTTGGAAGTAGTGAAATTGCTCCTAAAGGTGGATCCAGCAATGGTTATGTTGCCTGATAAGAATGGAAATACAGCTTTGCATGTTGCTACAAGGAAAAAGAGGGCACAGGTAATATTTCTTGATGCATATCATTAATAATCATAATTTCTGGAAGTCTTATGCATATGTTTTTTTCTCCATCTTTATAACTTCTGCAGAAGCGTGGGTTAGAAAAGATCACTTATTAGTTTTTAGCCAGATATCCTCTTAAAGATATGATGAAGAAACAGAT
This sequence comes from Pinus tabuliformis, assembly GCA_031772625.1. Classification (NCBI taxonomy): domain Eukaryota; kingdom Viridiplantae; phylum Streptophyta; class Pinopsida; order Pinales; family Pinaceae; genus Pinus; species Pinus tabuliformis. The sequence goes on from CM062812.1 coordinate 36,186,192, forward strand.
ATAAAGTGTGAGTTGGAACAGGCTATGTTGTTTTCTGTAAAATTATTGAGGGGATCTTGAATACCATGCTAACTGCCATAGGTTCAATGATAGTTTGAAAGAAGAAAGATTTAATTGAATGAAACATTTCTGATTGTCCAGGAACAGAGTCAATGCCACTAGTTTTATAAATGAAAATGTCTTCATTTGATAACTATACAATACGTAGAAGCCAAGTTGTTGGACAAGGCTGCCTGATGTGTATGATAAATGTTGGTTTTATGACGAATTAACCAAAACAGCATAATAAACACTGAATATGCTGTATATAGAGGGGGATCACAGTTCCCAAGAATAATAATGATGATAAATTACATTGTAACTCCTAAGATATTAGGAGGATAGCTCCCAATAACCCGAGACAATCATATACAACTACGTGTAAATTACTATACTAATTCTCATTCGTTACTCATCTAGGCCCAATTCTAGGCTGAGCTATTATCTACCTATACAAGGGGCCCTTTATCTTGGCTAGATGAATGGTAACATTTCCTCCCTTGTTGGAATGCTTCATCCGTGAAACCTAAGATGAAATTATAAGAGAGTTTCTTCGGCGTAAATCACAAGAAATTTCATTTGTCGACGCGTTTCGAACCAACAAGTGTGGTTCATCGTCAGGCCAAGTTGAATGAGCAGATCAGGCTTTGTATGATAAAATAGATAGAGCAAAAACTCCAACGGATGTATTCCAAGACCAGGTAACGACTATATTGACAACGGCTAGATTTCACTGGATTAGGGGAATAACCAATATTTAATTCAAAAATTGACTTTGGTTAGTTAAATTCTTAAAAGTGAACAGACCCTATTTAACCACTTATATCTATTAAAAATAAATTATAACCTAAATTAATTTACATTAATAGTTAGTTATCAAAGATGTTGTATCTAAAAAGTTAGAGTAATTAATACTTAATTATAAAAATTATTAAATATACAAAAATACATAAATATCTGGATATATAAGTCAAAGGGGCTGTTCCATATACTAATAAATAAAAAATTAATTATAGATTAAATTAATTTTAAATAATAGTTATAAATAGAAGTTTAACAAATATGTAAATAATCGAGTAATAGAGTAATTTAATTATGATATTATAAAAAAATAAATAAATAGTAAGTCAACCAAGTTATTAAATCTAAATATTGGATTAGTTAGTTATAAAAGTTATAAAAATTGGGGTAATACATAAATAGTAAGCTGTAATATTATTTACATTTATAATATTAAAAATAAAAATAAAATAATTAAAAATAAATTAATTTTCATTCAATGGTTATGAATAAAGGTTAGTTCAATATTAGAGTAATTTAAGGGTTAGAAAGAATTTTTTTCAATATTTAAAATTAAAGGTTAAAATAATCAAAGATTAATTTCAATCTTATTTTCTCTAAGTTATTAGTAAAAAAAAAAAGAAAAGGCTACTACAATCCCTCAGACTATAAGAACCTCAAGGAAGGAAGGCCCCAAGAAACAAGAAACCAGGGGAAAAAATCTTAAAAGACAACAGGAAAAACCAAACAAAGGGAAGGGAAGGCAAGAAGACCATGACTAGGAGGAGAGGGCTAGGACCCAGCAACTACTGATCTTCCAACCATCCTCCCTATTGAGATTGTTTGGCATTTTTTCAATCTCAAGCGCTTCCCTAGATTTCCGGTGATGGAAATGGGACACTCTAGCAATCACACTAGCCTCCTCGATGCAGACATGATGATTGGTTTTCTCCACATGCTTTGCTAAAACAGAAGACTTGGCTCTTCTATTCTTAAGGTCAGCTGCGTGCTCACTAATCCTTTGTTTTGTGCACAGGGTTGTGAACAAAGCAAGTTCACAGGTTTTGTGAGAGAGTTAGAGATATTCGCTATGAGAGCGTACCTTGGAGGAGCCAATACGCAGAGCATAGAGAGACTTTCTTGCAACCAGATTGTGCTAGGATTTAGGAGGTTCGTCCTAAATAATAGGGGCCAAACTGTGCCAAGAAGACCATGACTAGGAGGAGAGGGCTAGGACCCAGCAACTACTGATCTTCCAACCATCCTCCCTATTGAGATTGTTTGGCATTTTTTCAATCTCAAGCGCTTCCCTAGATTTCCGGTGATGGAAATGGGACACTCTAGCAATCACACTAGCCTCCTCGATGCAGACATGATGATTGGTTTTCTCCACATGCTTTGCTAAAACAGAAGACTTGGCTCTTCTATTCTTAAGGTCAGCTGCGTGCTCACTAATCCTTTGTTTTGTGCACAGGGTTGTGAACAAAGCAAGTTCACAGGTTTTGTGAGAGAGTTAGAGATATTCGCTATGAGAGCGTACCTTGGAGGAGCCAATACGCAGAGCATAGAGAGACTTTCTTGCAACCAGATTGTGCTAGGATTTAGGAGGTTCGTCCTAAATAATAGGGGCCAAACTGTGCTAGGAAATAGGAGTTCTCCTGCGCAAGGAAAGAGGGCCATGCAGGACGCAAGGAAGTAGGAGCTGGGTCAAGAGTTTGCAAGGTGTTTTCAAACTAGTTTAGCAATGAGAACGAGATGGTTTTCAAAGTGAAACATATTGCCTTGTAAGAGATCTAATTGCTCTAACTCTAATAATAAAGTCTACAACAAAGAAGAGGGTTTTCCTAGTTGGGTTTCCCAAGAAAAAATATTGTGTTAATTGTGTGGCTGTGTTTTTATCTCCGTGTTTTTATTTTGCTGCATATGAATTGTTAAGGAAAATTGTATCTTGGTGAAAGTCAACTAGATTTCAGTCTTTAGTCATTCATTTAAGTAGTTGTAGAGTTTCATGGAAATTTAATACCAATCGATGAGTGAGAAATTGACTTATCAAAAGGGGTAAAATAAATGTTATATCATAAAGAGTAATCATTGATCCTTGAGCTATGTACCGTTAAAAGCATTATCTAAAAGAAGTAAAAGGTACACCAGAGAGGTGGGAAAAGTAGGCTAAAGAAAGGGGTAACTCATGCCTCTGTGATTGCTCCCTCCATTACATCTATACACTCAAAATGTGGACTCTCATTAGCTGGTCCCTTGACCACGGTGTTGAGAAATCAAGGGGGATGTAGATTAAGGTTGATTCCTTTTTACTTGTGAGTTTTTGTTGGCCTTTTATTTACTTTATTATATCTTCTTCATCAAGCAATTACCAAAATATAAAAGACATGAAGATCACAAGAACAAAGAACACAATGTTGATCTTTAATGTACCTTGGACAAGTGGTTTCCCATGGGTTAGTCTCTACCTAGGGAAAAGTGTCCAAAATAATTCTTTTCCTAAGTGTGACTTTATAAAGTGAAAGTGACTTTGTAACTGGTAAAGTCAATGTTAAATTATGAAGTGAAAAGTGACTTTAGACATAAAGTATAATGTGGGTGAGTTGAAAAATAGAAAGTGAGAATTAAATGCATATTTATTCTCATCCCTTGATCTAAATGAATCTGAGCCATTAGATCTTAGGGTTGCCCAAAATTCATTTAGGGAAACAAAGGGGGGAAAGAAAAGAGAGACTGCATTCATTCTTCATGAGCAGATTGGAGAAAGGAGGCTGAGAGCTGGAGAAAAGTTATGAAGGAGAAATTTATTGCAGCAAGCTGAAGGAGTGATTTTGGGCAAAGCTGGGCATGGAAGTCAAGGCATAGAAGACAACAGAAGGTCCAATACGAACAACATTGAATGTTGTGAGTTGCACGCCGTTCGAAAAAAGTTCTTGATTTTTTTTTGAAAAAAAATCTGTACAGTCCATACAGTGGTATCCATACAGTACATATTTTCAGCTTCAAGTGGGCGTAGAAATCGAGGCAAAGTGGGCACGGTTTTCAAAGAGTTTTGGGTTGAAGAGATAAGTTGTATTTTGCTGTTTTGTTTTGTCTGCAAATGTATTTTTCCTGAACTTGAAAGATAAATAAATTTGAAGAGCTCTCTAACAGGTTTTCCCCGGAGAAGATTGAAGGGGTTTTGCCTAGGTCTAAGTTGACCAAAAATCTGTGTATTTTTATGTGTGTCGCTGGTCTGGTTATGTCCATATTTATTTTCAGCATGTGTTGATAGTCCCATGTGTTTTAATCTGAAAATTTCATTTCCAGAATTCTATATGTTGAATTTATGTTTATGGGAAAGGGCATTTAACTAAATGGGAGTGATAAGGTGAAATTAAAATCGGGTTGGGATTGTAGGAAACTTTTTTTTTAGTCATCAAATTTCAACACACAAGATTTAGGCTCCAAGCCAAGGCAAAACCCCTCCAAGGGAAAAATCCAGTAAAATTCTTCCCTTCTTATAGAATCAGAGCAAATATGAGACACCCAAGACCAAAGACCAAGGCCAAGACCTCCTCAAGCACCGAGTCAACCCTCCAATAAAATCTTCCTTAAACAAGTCAAAGTCCACAAAAGAACCACTTGTCAAACTTGCCTAGTTCAAAACTTTGGCCCTGCAACTCAAAATTTTCGACCTTGCAATTCAGATCTGAAATTCGACCTTGCAATTTTCGGACCTGCAGTTTGTACAGTTGCCCCAGAATCTCGCACGTGAGCAGAAATAGTAAAAAATTCAAGATTTTCCTCCTCCTCTTTACTTTCTCTCTCTTTCTCGACCATCACACCTATTTTCTTCTTCTCTTTTCTAAGAGATCAAACTTGTGAGTGAAGTGTGTCCAAATGGGGATGGAATCTCTTCCTTTTATAACCTTTCATGAGGTCAAATTAGCCCTCCTCTTGGCCAACTTCTCCTTGGTAGGGTTGACTTGGTCTTGGTGGTCAAAAATACTTTTCTAGACTGAAAAATATTAATTTTTCTTTGTTACAAATTGTCCAATGGGACTTTCACTCATGACAAAATTTCTTCTTGACTTAAATAAACCCGAGAAGCATGAAGAACATGCTTGTCTAGAAAAATAATAATAATAATAAATTTTCTTTTTCTTTCTTTTGCTTTTGCGAATATACATTGATACAAGTACAAATACAATTATAAAAACCAAACCTAGTTACATTTTCTGACACATGGCACTTGGCCATGAAGTCTTTCCCCTCCATTGCCACCTATTCTCAGTAACCCCTATGGATTGAAGCGCTGACTTTGGAAATGCGACCTTCCCTTAGCAGCCAATAGGGTTGATTACTTACACACCCTTACAAAGGTAGGGAACACTTATGAGACTTGGTCTAGTTAGATATTTGAAGGTGCTCTTAACACATATGCATCTATGATTTTGGTCTCTAATGAACAGTTGCTTTCACTTGAGTGTGATGGTTTTTCTAGGTGGTTTTGAACAGTTGAGGCCTTGAGGGCACCCTATTCTACACCTCCACATGATGCCTATACCATACTGCACTTTCAGAGAGCAAGATTATCTTGCAGATGTAGTGTTGCCATTATTCAACAAAATGTTGGGCATGTAGATGCGCTTGGCAATTGGACACCTCATAACACCTTTGATGCCACAATGCTAAGCTTCTCTTGCCAAGCATTGACGATTTTTGATGATGTACCAGTGGACCAACATACCTCCAAGCTTGCCTTGACACTACTTGATGAGCATGCCTTGATCTAGAGCCTAGATGAGGATGATTATCTCCCAAGATGATTGAGAAGGGCTTGTTGCCCTAGATGGGGCCTCGACGCTGGAGAGAGAGAGTAAACCACGTTGTCTACATGGCACCCACAGAGATGACACAAGGCAACTACAACTGGGTTTTGGACACATGGAGATGCTTTGAGGCTTGATTGGAGGTCCCTTTCTCAAATTGATGGTCGATCAATGATCATGATGCTTGGAGACTCCTTTAGCCGTTTGAATGCACTTTGGGAACATTTTGATCTCTAAAAGGGCATGATGTCATGCTTATGAGGGCTTACGGCTCACATATGTAGGCATATATTGGCATATTTTATTGTTTGAGCTAGTGGGTTGGCTTGTAACCCATTTTACTTTGTGTAAACTTGTTAGGGGCTTATAGTGGATTATTAGAGGTGATAGACCTCATATAAAAAGAGGATCACCTCTTTCATTTATTATCATCACACTTGTGGATTTTGGCCTCTCTAGAAGAGCACAACTTAGCCTATTTGTACTCGCTGCTTGAGATGTGATTTTATGTGGATTTTTGCTATTGGAGACTAGTTTTTGCATTGGAGACATCTTTTGGGGATTGGAATTTTGGGATTGGAAGAAGGCATGCTCTTGGAAATTTCGCAAGTATTTTGCTGCGTATCTTTTATGATTTTACATGTGATAAAATATTGCTAGGGTTTCTATTTGTTCCTTTTCTAAATGGAAATTTTTATTGGATTTTCGTTGCAAATTACTGCATATACAACAAAAGGTTTGAACAATACTTATTTAGTAGATTAACCATTCTATATAATATTTCTCTCTGAGATTTCAATTCTCTTTCTGTGCACAGATTGTGCATGAGTTACTATCATTGCCAGACATCAATGTTAATGCACTGAATAGGTTACACAAGACAGCTTTGGATCTCGCAGAAGAGCTACCAAGCTCAGGAGAGGCATCTGAAATCAAGGAAGCTTTGATTGAGGCTAATGCAGTTAAGGCAAAGGATTTGAATCAACCAAGAGGGGATGAGTTAAAGCAAACAGTGACTGCAATAAGACATGATGTATCCAATCAATTGAAACAGACTCGAAGGACGAATAAAAAGGTGAGTGGTATTGCAAAAGAGTTGAGGAAGCTGCACCGAGAAGGTATCAACAATGCTACAAATTCTGTGACTGTTGTTGCTGTTCTGTTTGCTACTGTTGCTTTTGCTGCAATTTTCACTGTTCCAGGAGGTTTTGTAGGAGATAATAATAATAATCCTTCCCCAGGTGCTCCTACACCTCCTAGTGAAGATAATGGAACTTCTGTTGTAGCCAATCGTCTTCCTTTCAGAATATTTTTCATATTCAATGCAATCGCACTGTTCACATCTCTAGCAGTTGTGGTTGTTCAGATAACACTAGTACCATGGGAAACCAAATCTCAAAGAAGAGTGGTATCATTCATCAATAAGCTAATGTGGTTAGCTTCTGTATGTACGTCTGTAGCATTTCTTGCATCCACATATATAATTGTTGGTCGTCATGGTCGATGGATGGCAATTCTAGTATCAGCAATAGGTGGTGTGATCATGGTTGGTGTGTTGGGAACCATGACATTTTGTGTAGTAAAATTTCGAAGGAGCAGGTCACTGAGGAAAAGAAGATCTTCTATAAGCCGTGGATCAACATCCTCCCATATATATTCGGAATTTTCAGAATCCGAATATGATAATAAGATGTATGCAATCTAAATTTTATCTACTTTCTTAATGCATATGGGAGTCGGTTCTCTTTGCTTTCATGTTCATTTTTTCATTTCCTCCGATCATGGTCTATATGATTATGATGCAATATCTCAGTAAGGCACCATAGTTTGGTTAAGTTGATTGGATAGGATATCCAGGAAATTTTCATGAACATTTTGTTGTATGTTTTATATTGTGTCTCAATGCATATGTTGGAACTTGCAGATTTTTATGCAATATAACATGTGCTTTATCATTGTTTGGGCACGGGAGTCATAATGGGTCCGCCACTTTTATTTAGGTCACCCATTAGCTATGACCACAGTGCAGTGCAACATTAAATTAATAGAATTTGTCCTCGCCTTCTGATGATGGAGACGTAGATGTAAATTATATTGGCATGTGGATGTTAAACTATAGCCTGCATATAAATAGAATGTTCACTGAAGTTTTGTCTGCCATCTAACAACTAAATATCAACCCTTTCTGAGGTTTCTCTTGGCATGAAAAAATGTCAAGGATTGAGCATGCAATGGTTTAAATTTTAAAACAATTGAATTGCATATGCTGTAAGAATGGCCTTTCATTGGATATATATGTCTACTTGTCTGTCTGGAATCATTCTGCTGTCGGTGTTATGATATCTGCTTAGGAGAGCTGTGTGGAAATTATTTAATCAAAAGTTGGAGATTCATTAGATGCTTGAGTCTTTGTTAATGGTCTTATCTTAGTTCTATTAAAAGTATTTTTATGTGTGATGCTTGTGAATGTTTGCGTAAGGAAATGAATTTGCAGGCAGACTAAAGGGTAATTGTGAAGAACATTAATACTGTAGTAGATCTGGGTGGTCCCAACATTTAAAACCAAGTTAGCATGTTTAAAGGGGCAAAAAAATGTTAAAATTTGGTTTAATCTTTGATTGAGTTCCTTTATGTGGATCCTACAAAAATAGCGTTCTAGGAGTTCTGTGTTTTAGTACCTATGTAACTGAAATGTACAAAGTTTAAACTGGGTCCTGTTTCCATACAGTAAAATATATCCAGCAGAAAACAGTTTTTAAAGTACATGGAAAACGTCTAAGGAACCTTTTCCAAACGTTTCCTGTACAGAGAAGTCATGGAAAAGTTTGCAGGCATATTCATTATGTAAATTCCATTTGATATTCCTTTTCTGAAAGTTAGGTGTGGGTGGAACTATGACATATGAACACATCTGTGAAAGCACTAGTACCTGTTTTGTAAGGATGTTTTGAAGCCTGTACCTTTTGTGAAAGTACTCACACATTCCAAGTGACATTAATAGCTAACTCAAAACATACAAGGAAATGCTATCCTTACTGTCTATGTAGAGAGTGACATAGTTCAATTACTAAAATGTCGAAACACATTACGAAAAGCCAGTCTACAATATTAGGAAAAGCCAACCTCACTGTCTCTATAGAGAAAGACACGAGGCAAGATTACGAAATAGAATGGTGGTAGGGAAATTACACTCTATGCATTGGAAGAAAGCTTATATTTGATACATTTGAAGATGCTGAAGTGTCATGTTTATAATGAAATAGTTAAATGCATTGAATTGGACATATTTAATACATTTGAAGATAATGAAGCGTCATATTTATAAATGAAATAGTTAAATGCGTTGAATTGGACATGAAAATGAAATGGAAAGTCGTATCATTAGATCGAATGAAAATAGAGTAGGAAATCATTAGGGGGAGGAAATTAAAGAGTACACCTATTTAATATTTTTGTTATTTTTTGCAATTTTTTTTTGACCTGAGCGATGGGTGGAGTGTCCACTTGAAAAATTGAAAGCCATTCGAAATTTAAAACGGAAACAATTCAAAATTTAAAACTCAATTTACATGTAAAAGACTTTTATTTGCATTTTTAAGGATAATTGCTATAATTCCACACTTTCATGCTTTATAATGCGTTCAAGGGATTTTATAAACTCCATTTATGTGAAAGTACTACAACAGATTGGATCACGCTCTTTGGACTTTGATACCAAGTTTCGTAACATTTTGATTCTGAATGATTATATCTGATACCATTCAGAGAAATAGAGGTTAAACATACACAAAATGGTAAAGGTACGTAAAACAATTAACTTCCATTTTTCAAATGAAACAAATAGAAAGTAAATACATACACAAGATGATAAAGGGTAGAAGAATAACCAACTTCTATTCAACTGAAACTAACAGCAATACAAATACAGCGACAACACAAAAGCTGTACATCCAGCTCACAGAACCTTCAGAATCTTTACAGCTTGCGAGCCTCCTCTTTTAGAATTATATGGACCTATGTTTGCATGCCTCTTTCAGAACTGTATGGCTTAGGTACTCAACAAAATATCGCAGCATCTTTCCAATTCTACATATTTAAATGTCTCATTTTGTTATGCACAGCTAACAATTATTTATGCTTGCAACACAGGGCTTCATGTGTTATTTGTTCCTAGGTGAGCCTAAAAGTTTAGCATTGGATTTGTTGTGGTTGACTATGTGGGGTTGGTGCCATAATCTGCCTTTACTATTTATGACTGTCATTGGTTTTATGACTGCATGGCGGCAATTCTCATATTTAAAATTTTACTTTTCATGGTTCAACATTATATCAATTTATTAACTTGGTAGTCACCAACACATTCAAGGTTAATTTTTGTGAAGATTAATTAAATCAGTGATAATGGAACAAGATACATAACTAACAAGATGCATATCAGCTTAATCATTCTCATTATTAAAATATATACTATACATATTATACATGTCCAAGAGATCTCATGAAACAATCAATGCATATAATCACTTAGCAAACACTCAATTCACTCAACAAGTATTATTTCACTATCAAATTATCTCTATGAGATGAGCAAACCAACAACCTTTCACTTAGCGATATATTAAACCGGGATTTATATGATGCGACTGTGCCAGCGGGGAATACATAACCACTTACGAATTATGGCAAGGAGGGACACACGTACCATCGCTCATGATGGTGGAGAGAGTTTGCAGGTTCGCACGGATGGCATTAATACTCAGATCGGTTGGAGTCATAAACCCAACGCCCCATTGATCATTCCAAGAAGGAAATGGGACTGGGAACCGAGGACGAGAGGACACCCCGTCAGAGTGATGGCGATGGAATCCAATTATGAAAACACAAATGGATTGCGGAGTAATGACGACTTTGAGTTGCAACTAAGCTATAGGAAACCAAGGTGGCCGATTGGCAATGCATTCAGCCTTGCATGCATGCGAAAGAATTGGAGTTGGGGATTAATTGGGACTTGTAGGGCGGGGAAGAGTAGTCAGAGGATTTTGGTGATAGCGGGGGCCGACGAAATGGCGGAGGGTCAAGCTAGGGATGTAGGACGCTGGATGAGGAGTAAGGAAGTCAGTCGAGAGGCGAAGGGCAAGAACCAGGTAGAGGAGACCATCAGGAAGATTATGCTTAACATTTCAGATGACTCAGAGACGGAGTTTGACATACGGGATTACCTTGTGGATGAAGAACCGTGCCGTGGTCAAGAACGTAAAGATAGGCGGGGAAAGGGACAGAGGAATGAGGATGAAGACCGGGAAGAAGAACAGGAGTCTGAGGAAGAGGGGGTGCGACAGGTGGGTGGCCGACGAGGGAGGAGAAGGGGAATGCGCGGGCAGAAGAAGGAAGGTGCCAGCCAGCGGGGCAGAGGGAGTCTCAGCGGGAGAGGAGGCAGAGGGGGCAGGACAACAAGAGTTGAGATTGAGGAAGAAATGGGTAGTGAGGCTAGAGGTAGGAAACGAGGAAAGCGAGATATGAAAAAGAAATTGCAGGAGGCAGAAGAGGCTTATCATCAAAATACTCACCCAAACATTCGAAGAATCATTGAACATTTGGAAGAGGAAGCAATGCAGGAACATTCAGGGTCAGAAATGGAGGATTGGGAGGCATATTTGCCTGATCCAGGACATACCAGAGGAAGGATGACATTATACAAACAATCTTTGCATGTCTATTGGGGCATGAAAAGATTATTAGCTAAAGCACTTGAACAGGTAGCCATGGAGATGGTAGAACTGGCTCAGGGTGTCATGAAGAAGGAGCTGAAAAATCTTCAAGTTACCTTAATGATGCAAGATAGGAAGATGGATGAGATCCTGAAGTTTCTTCAAGCTAGTGGTATGGGTGTTAAGACGGAGAATGAAGCCAATCTGGAGACACGGACTTAGCAGCAAATGGAGTAGTTGCAAACAGGTTTTTTGCTTTCAGTTTACTTTAGATATATTAGTTAGGCATGACTCCAATCATACTTAGTTTCACTGTAGGAAGGGTAGATGGATATATAGTATGGGAAGAAAGACTGATGGGTCTCTATTTTTGGATAACTGGATATATAGCATGCGTAGAAAGACTGATGGTTTTTTATTTTTGGATGGCTGTTAAGAATCTCAGGTGGTCAAGAAACCTGGTTTCCCTTCGGGGCGGGTTGAGACCGGCCCATATGTTTATGTGTATGTTTCCTATTCTACAGTAATAGAAATGCAGAATCTCGCCTTCGCTTACAAAAAAAACAACCTTTCACTTAGCAAACACTCAATTCACTCAACAAGTATTATTTCACTATCAAATTATCTCTATGAGATGAGTAAACCAACAACCTCAACAATTATTCTTCTTTAGACCAAGGATTGCACAAACAATTATTCTTCTAAGCATGGATTGCACAAATGGTAATCAATCCAACATTTATTGCCCATAATGATCATCTAGAAAGATTTCAAGATCATATATAAATTTGCAGAACATGTTATGTGGTAGTGCCCTAGTGAAAATATGTGCAACTTGCATTTCTATATTGTGTTGTGTGGTAGTGCCCTGATGAAAATATGTGCAACTGGCATTTCTATATTGTGATATATAATCCCAAGCACACGTAGGCGAACAACATCATGAACAAAATGATACTATATCATTGTGTGCCTTCTTTTGTGAAAAATTGGATTCTTGGTCTTTTGAATAGTGCTTTGATAATTATAGATCAATTGTGATGGTTGTTCTTGTTGCTTATGCAGATCTTGCAATTTTTTCTCAACCAAATTGTTTCACATGTTACTATAGTTGCAGCTTTGAACTTTTCCAAACAATTTTTGCTGAATCTATGTTGAATGTATACTCTATAGTAGACTTACCTGTGAATGTATAGCCTATAGTAGACTTTCTATCATTCACACGCCTTGACCAATTTTAATCTATGTAAGCAATCATATTACTTTCCATTATATATACACCTTTGCCAATCTTAATTTGTGTAATTAATCAATCTGAAATATTTTATAGTTTTGGATACAATACTTTAACCAATTATACTTGTTACCCACCAAAATGGGTAATCCCATAGGCGAAATTTTTTCTCCTACATTTGATAGCTAGTCAGTCAACCGAACAACCAACAATCCTTACCAACCACCATTTGCTACTGATATGCCATGTGCCTCTGCGACTTGCATCTGACATTAGCATTTGGATGAAGGTGGGTTACAACTCAAAAGGTACTTTGATCATTTTAACATGATGTGCTTATATTTGCTTGTTTTTGGGCATTTAGTATGGATTATGGGGTGCACTGGAAGATCGATAGAAATTGATCGTATCCTTGTTCTCTCACCTCACCATTGATCTTAGTCCAGTAGGACCTCCCTTGATGCCTTTTGGGTTATAAGAGGGACACTACTTGGGAAGCTATGAATGAGATAACACTTTCCATCTTCCCTAGTCATACTTAACCTCTTCCATTTCACATTACAAGCACATATTTCACTTCCATTCTTCAAGTACAACTTGTCATTGGTTATTTGGAATTTAGCACTCACATGTTTGCATACCTTGTGTAGGGCTTGAAAAATTGGTCTTGGGTGATTGATGTAGCTAGAAGAAAACAAAACACATATCATGGCCACAACAAAATAAAAGAAAGAAAAAGCAAAATGCAAAAGATGGTTGGAACAATAATAACTGGTACATGAGCAAATTCCTAGCATGGGCTCTACCTACCTCATATGGCCATCACTCGGTTCTTGAGCACACGATGCTCCATTACATCCAAAGGAACCCTTGCATGTCCCAACCCTGATGAGTTATAAATTGACTCATCTTAAAGGAGTACTAAAACTGCTACATCACACAAAGCAAGCTCTAACCCTTGAGTTATAAGCGGTAATACAAGGAATAATCAAGAAGTAAAAGGCACACAAGAGGGGTGGAAAAATCAAGGCCAAGCTGGTAACTCATACATCCATGAATACTCCCTCCTCACATCTGTACACTCATGATATGGACACCCTTGTCAGCAGGTCCCTTTGACCATGACACCTGGCCATGAAGTCTTATCCCCTCCATTACCACATTATTATTCACCAATACCTACCAATTAAATGATAGACTAAGGAATTGTTACTTCCCCTTAGGGGATGGAAGCACCTAATAGGGTTGACTTTTAGCCACCCCTACCTAGGAAGAAAACACCATTGCGAAATCATGGTCCTAATTTTGGAAAAGGATCCTTGTTTGAAGTATTAGATTTCCTTTAACATTCAAGTTTGGTCCAATTAGATGCATTATTGATCTTTGTCCTAATGAATGGTTGCTTTCATTAGAATCCATGTTGTTCTTGTTAGGCGCTTCAATAACCTAGGCCTTGGGCACCCACTCCACAGGTACCTAGGTTCTTTAGAGGAGTACATTGGCCCAAACAAGTGAAGCATTGAGAGTTTAGAGCCTCCTAGTAGCATTATTAGATGACATGTCCCGGAGCACCTCTAACATTTAGGACGTTGGATGAATTTGACCTAGATTTGAGGATTCTTCAAGATGCCACAACTAGACCCGTCATGTCCTTAGGTTGACCTTGAGATAACTTGATGGGAAACGCCTGATTTAGAGCATAGATGAGGATGGTCTCACAATAAGAGATTAGGTAGGGCTTGTTGCACCAAAGTCCTAATGTTGGAGAAGAGGAGGCCTCATTTAGTGGTTGGAGGCCCATGGAGACCACTTTGTGGCACACCAGTTGGATCTTGGGATCCCATAAGAGGCAATGAGGTGAATTTGAGGGCCAATCCTCAAATCTTGGGTTTCACACCTCATCACTCTTAGACATGGCATGTGGAGCATCTACACTGGATGGCGTTAACATTATGGAAGCCATGGCTCACATATGTGGGCAAGTTAGGGTATATTTTGATAAAGCTAATGGGATGGTTTGTAACCCAAGTACTTTTTAGCATTAAACTTGTTTTAGGGGCTTTACAGGCATACTTATTAGTCATAATCCTCATAGAAATAGAGGATAGATACATTTCATTTCATCATCATCACTTGTGACTTATTTCAACCCTCTTTGAGACTTTTGGCCTTGTGGAGATGTGATTCTATGGTGTATTTTGCTATTTGGAGCTATTTCTTTGGTCTTGGAGATGTCATTTTGGAGAAATAAATGCTTGTTCATGCATTATATCTTGTAAGTGTACCTTGTATTTGATAAACCTTTATTTTTGTGTCTAATGTATGGAATGGTTAATTATATAGGGTTCCTATTATGCTAGTTATTGTTGAAAATCGTTGTATGGAAACTAGATGATAACATTGTATGCATTACTCGGTGAATGTGAATGGCAATCCCATTGGTGAAATTTTAAACTAGCTATCCCAATTTACTTTGCTCTCTCATAACAACGATAGTTAGGGTTTTGAAACCCAAGATTTCATTATTCCCTTTCTCCTTGCCAAGATTTATCATATTTTACACTCCCATAGATTCCATCATCCCAAGGATTGGGCACTGGCCTTGGTCACTTTGTTGATCACCTACAAAATTACACTTAAACTTCACATACTCTCTCTAAAACTGATTTTTGGCCCCTCAAGGACAAGCCGCTAGCTAGGGCTAGGGCACAAATTTCAACTAGGGAACAAGTCATTGGCTTGTAAGAAGATTCAACATTGGAAGGAAGGCTGATTGCTTCAAAATCAACTCCTTTTAGTGGCTAATCCATCCGTTTTTTGGCTAAGATATCTTGCCTTAGGTAGATTTTGCCCAAGAAAAACCCTAGTTTGCCTTAGGCTTCCACTTGGGGATTATTAAAGGATTCTTGTTCCATAAGTTGAATTTATTCATTGTTTGGAAGCCTTTTCTAGGCCTCGTGACTCTAGGCTGATCCTTTTGGTTAGCTATTTCTCAATACCTAGATTATTTGTGCCCTAAATAGGCTACATTGGAGGATGCAAATTACCCTATATTGCTCGCTGAGCCTTGTTCTTAGGAAGAACTATCCTCCATAAGCCTAGCTTGTCACCTTATCTTGTATACTTATCATATCCTTCTAGGTGACCTACTAAAGGGAAGCCTCCCTAGTGGTGAAAGTCCAAAAACGAGTAGGAGGTAGTGGATATGGTGATAGTGGGCCACACCTCAAATTGTTGTCCCTTGGTTTAGTTCTTGTCTTGTGAGTCCCCTCACAAGACATGTTAGATTTTGAGGCAACATCCTTGGTGCCGTTTCTTAGGAGGGTTTGAGTTAATCTCCTCATGATCTAAAGATTAAGCTTCATCCTCTTTGAAGAGAACATTCAAAACAACAAAATAGATTCTCTTCTGGTGACTCCTAAATCCAATCATACTAAATCCTCTGGTAGTTCTCTAGACAACACCATAGCTCCAAGAAATCGGAAGGCTACCAAGAAGACTATTGAAGCATCTACGCCTCCTATTAACCCTATTAGTTTGGTGATTAGAAAACTCTTTGCTGATAACACCACCCCTTTCACCATGTATAGGCCATGGCCCGTAGCTACATTTGGGCCCTTAGATTTGAGAAAACTTCTTGATGCTCCACATCCATTACCTGAGAAGTATTACAAGTGGCTGCCCAAATTCAATAGTACTGATGCCACTACTGTAGAGAAATATATTCATGACTTTTACTGGGCAGTAAGTGCAAAGCTAATAATGGAATATGTAGTCATGATGTTGTTTGCCTTAACCTTTGATGGAAATGCTAGGGATTGGTACCTTAGTTTTCCCCAAGGTAGCATTTCTGATTGGGATACCTTTCACAAGGCATTTGAGAAAATATGGGCTATAGCTTTGGATGGAGGCATCCTTCTTGAGAAGTTCCTTCAAGCCACTAAAACTAAGAAAGAATCTGTGAAGGAATATACTCAAAGGTTTGAAAGCCTTCTTAAAGAGGTCCTTGAGAGATATAAGCCTATTGATGATACCATCCTTGATAGGTATATTAAATCTCTCCATGGAGTGAGGCCATGAGGGAGACCATGCCAACGAACAAAGTGTTCCAAACACACTTGCCCCAACCAATTTGGTAGGGCAAGAAGAGTCCCCTTGGTGCCAACCTTGTGAGGAATATCACTCCCAAGGAGATTGTCCTTACAACAATGCCTTCATTTTGTAAATTTTTGACTTTGGAATTTCAAAACCTTTAGGTTTTACAATATAATTTTTTTCATCCACATAACCATTCAAGAACACTAATTTACCATCCATCCATGACATTATCCACTTGTATTGTGTAGCTAGTGCTACTGACATCTTAATTGTGTTCAACTTTGCTAATGCAACAAAGGTTTTTGTATAATCAAGTCCCCTGTTTGTGCATAACCTTTTACAATTAAATGGCTTTTCTAATTATCAACTATATCATCCAAATTTATACTTATCTTAGACACCCATTTAGTATCAATCACCTTTTTTCCTTTGGGTAAACTTATCAAGGCACATGTATCATTTTCCACCAAGGCATTAATTTTTGTGTCCATAGCCTCCTTTCATTCATTCCTTTTTGAAACTTTTGCAAAATTATGTGGTTCATCATTCTTCATTATTTGTGTTGTAAGAGCAAAATTCACAGTGCAATGTCATGATTTTACATCTCCTCTCAAAGTTGATATCAAACATTTTACTTTGTGAAAGACATTTGACTAGCCACTTAGGCTTCTTCTTGACTTTATATGCCTCAGTGGATTTAGAATTAGACCCATCACCAATTACCATTTCATACTTTTTGCTTCTATGTTATACCCAATGAAATTATTCTACATTTTTAGTGTTTAATTTCCACATTTTTTCTTTAGGAACATGTGCATATGCAATACATCCAAATGTTCTTATGTGTGCAATACTAGGTTTGTACCAAAGTTATTAGAATTAGATCAATTTTGGCAAATTCGATCAATTATGGGACCATACCACTCCATTTGAATCCTCCATACGAGTAAAGGTTAGTTTCATATTGAACCATACAATTAGTAGTGTGAACCACTTAATTAAAAACAAATCCAATAAAATAAAATAAAAGTAAACATTAAATAATTTAGAGCCTCTTTGTTGATGTATTTTGGTTTAAATATGGGTTACATAGAGTGCAATTTGGTTGTATGCACCCTTCCTTGCCTTATACATGAAACCTTTGCATATTAGTGTACATTGCTTTGAATTCACATGAATTAATTTATTTAGTTTCCTTTCCCTTTCAAAATTTGGGCATTTATGTATTTTTTGATCAATTACTTAGGTGGTGTTGTTTTTAATATAGTTCTAGTTTTTAGGGTTGATTGATTCAATGACCAAATTCCATTTTAATAACATTGCTTTGTACCTTGACTATGCTTACTTTGGAGTCAAATTCAAAACTGCTCTTGCAAGATCTTTGTTGAAAGTGTATATTGTTTTATGAATTACTTAAGCCCAAAATTCAATATCAAGCTGCCTTTTTCAACACACTTCAAGCCATTTCAACAATGGTCTTAATCTTCCTTTTTGCAACACCATTTTGTTGAATAGTATTTGAATATGTAAATTCTTCGTCTTGTATCATTCTTCTTACAAAATTTCATAAATTCATTGGATTTATATTTTCTTTCATCCCATTTGAAGGTGAAAATTTTCAAGTTGTTTTGTTTTTCAACCATCTCTTATATATAAACAACAGCTAGGGAAGTTAAGATATGATAGATGTTATCTAACCTCCAAGCTCTATTTGAGAATAACTCTTTATGTTGTGTTCCTAACATGCATATTTCATAAATCTGACCATCAATTTCAAGGTAGTAAAGACCATTCATCATATTAGTTTTCCTCATGAAGACCAAATTCTTGAAATTCAAATATCTCATTCTCATTTTTTTTTTTTTTTTTTCGAAGGAAAACAACAGTAATTTTATTACAACTTTTGGAAAAAGGAACAAATTTAAATTTTGTAGATGCTATCTGCATTCACTAAGAGTAGCCTCTTAGCTTATGTGCTTAAGAAGAAAAACTAAAAAATATAAAAATATAAAAGAAAACATGAGAAGTTAAGTGTTGTAGTAATCACCTAACTTCCTTTTCTTTCCTTTTTTTCATTGGACCTTCTGCCATCCCCTTGAGTGTGGATCAATTGGAATCATTGCCAAGTCACTCACAGATGTCTATGGTCGGGGTTCTTTTTCTGAGTCGGAACTTTCTAAGGCATGAGATCTCTTTATGCCCACCATTCTGTCCTTTTTCTATGACACTTTGTTGTTGTTTTGGTTCATGGATCGCTTCTGATTTTGTACCATTTTGCTTGTGGGTTGCATTTCCAGCATGTACCTGAGTGCTCCCTTCTTGGTTTGATGGGTTCTCTGTGATTTCCCCTTCTTCATCGTCTGTCATGAAGGGTTCAAAAGGCTATCATCCTTTTGTTTTGTGGTCCTGCCGCTTTTTCATTTTTGGGTGTTTTTTTGATTGGGCTCATGTGTCTTGCAAATGTCCTATTTGGTAACATGAGTGGTATATAAATGTTGTTTATTCATAATCCAGAATTTGGGTCCAGGTTTTATGTTTCATCTAAATGTAATCACATAGACCTTTACTTGGGTCTATTTTCACACAAATTCTAGCGAAGGTAAATAACCCTTTCTCCATTCTATAAGAGTTCATCTTTTTAAATGACCCATAAGTGTTTCCAATATCCTCAAGAACCATGTGATGCAAAAAAGGAAGTGGAAGATTAGGTAGCCTCACCCATACTGGCATTGTCAATACCACCAATGTTGTGGCATCAAAATATGGGAACCAACAGGGGATAAAAAACCCCACATTTCCACAAAACGAAGGCCCTTCTTTCAAAACTCTCTCGAAATCTTCTTGGGTATCGAACTGAAAAATGAAAGCCCCTTTTGAGCATAGGTATATGTCACAATTGTTGGTCCAGGTTGTAAAAACCCTTACAAAACATCGGACCTGGGCCAAAACCCATTAAATCTACAAATCATTGCCTTGGATTGAAGAGCAAAGAAAATCTAATTTATCTATGTTAGATTAACCTCCATGGTGGGTGCTTGTTTCTATTGTTTAACAATGTAAGGTCCAAGATTGCATTGTGGCAGATATGATGGATTAGAACCTTTGCCTTGTTGGAAAATATGGAGACTTGATAATTATAACTCATTCTCCTTATCTTGTTAATTACTTGTGATGTTAGATATTCTTTTATTACTTCTTTTATTATGTTCATTAAGCAACTATAAAAAAACAAAAAGATCATAAAGAGACAGAGTACACAAGATAAAGAGACAGAGTGCACAAGATATAGGCTCCAAGCCAGGGAAAAACCCCTCCAAGGAGAAAACTCAGAAAACACTTCTCTTCTTCTTTAGAATATGCTTACAAAAGAGACTTCCAAGACCTAAAGACCCAAGCCAATGAATTTTCCAACACCTAAGCTAGCCCCCAACAAGATCTACTTCAAAACAACTTCCAAGACTTCGATGCTGCAACACTGCTACTACAATTTTGATCCCTGCAACAAAATTTTGGCCTTACAACTTCGTCCCCCTACAACTGCTTCAAAATTTCATCCTCTTGAAGTTGACATCTTCACAAGCCCTGGCGAGACAAAGATAAATATAACCCTTGGCAAAATTTGACTTTTGCTCCTCTTTTTCGTCCTCCAGCTACTCTTCTTTCACCTTCACTATTACAGTTGAGTGTCCAAATGAGGTCAATCTCCCTTCTATTTATAACCTTTCTTGAGGGTCGAATTGCCCTCCCTTAGGCCGAATTGTCCTTGCTCTTGGGACGACTTTGTCTTGGGATTATCCATGGATTTTACATGATAAAATACATATTTTCTTCTATTACAATGAGTCCAAATGGGACTATGACACATGACCAATATTATTCTTCATCCTGGCAAGACTTAGAAATACTTAGAAGACCTAAGAGCACAAAGAGCTTGCTTTTGACTCAAATTCGAGTATGAGGCCCATACTCCAAAAATAAAATATAATTTCTCTTTCTTTATAAAGAATATATAATGTCATGATTACATTTATAGCATAATGAAGACCGAACCTAGTTAAAATTTTCAACACTCCCTCTTAACAAGGGAGGTATTCATGGTACAAAAAATCTCGATCTTGAAGCATTATCATAAGAAGAGTCGGATTGATAAGCCACATTTTTTCAAGCATCTTTACATCATAACCAACATTGTCCTTGAAGGCCTTAACTGAAAGACTCATATTTAATTATGAGCATTATACTGGGAGGTTTTACATGAGTTGCCACAGTACCTCTCAAGGTGCATACTCCATCCAGATGTATACAAGGTATGTTCTTTTAGGACTATTCTTATCTTGGATTCCCAAAACCGGATCCTCAAAGAATATCGGTCCTCTTCGACTACTCTTATCTTGGATGCCCTACCTCATCCTTAAAGAGAATTAGTCACCAACTTCTTTCCATGGATTCTCTGATCCATAAGAATTTTCAATCTAGATGCTTATCCAATCCTATGTAATCCATTCTTTCTTTATGGCCTTCACTAAGACTTATGGCTATTAGTCCTAGTATAGTGCTTTACCCATAAAGAGAAGCACTATCCGATATCGCTCCCTCTCAACTAGGGAAGAGATATCCACCAAACCAAGCTTACCTCTCATGTACTCAAGCTTTTTGTTTGGTAACTCTTTAGTTAATATGTCAGCTACCTATTCATTTGTAGATAAATAGTGCAACTCCACGATCCTATCTCGTACTAGGCTTCTGATGTAGTGGTACTTGTTATATATATGCTTCGTCTTAGCATGAAACATCGAGTCTTCAATCAACTTTATGCAATGATGATTATGGCAATGTATCCATGTAGGGCTGAGTGGTCCTTCAAACAAGTTTGATAACAAATTCCTAAGCTAAACTACTTCCCTGCACACTTTACTTGCAACAACATATTCAACTTCAACACTACTCAAAGAAGTTGTATCCTGCTTTTTGCTTATCCATGAAACCATGGAAGATCTAAGGTTGAAACATCCTCCTATTGTGCTTCTTCCATCTGACTCACTACCACCCTAATCTGAATCTGTATGTCCATGAGTTGGATTACATTCCCAGTATACTTGAGGCAGCGATGTATGGTCCCACAAAAGTATCTTAAGATATGCTTAACTGCAATCCAATGATCATGCGTTGGCTCCATTTGAAACTGACCGAGGACATTTACTGTAAAACAAATGTTCGCCTTGGTATTAACTAGATACTTCAAGGAGCCAATCAATTTTTTGTAGCAAGTAGAATCTACCAGACTAGAATATGAACTCCTCAAAATTTTCAAATTTGTAACCATAGGAGTCATCATAGGCTTGCAATCCATCATGCCAAACTTCTGAAGCATCTTGATCACATTTTTTCCTTGATCAAGATAAATCTCTCCTAACTTCTACCATACTTCTAGTCCCAAGTAATAATGCATAATTTCAAGATCCTTCATATCGAACTCGGCTGCTAACTACCTCTTGCATACCTGAATCCGTCAATCTACAACTATAACTAGCAGATCATCCACATATAAAAGTATAATAATTGGCTCCTCCTCGACCACCTTGATATGTAGTTTTGGATCTGCAAAACTCTTAGTAAAACCATGTCTTAAGAGGTATGCATACATTCTTACATACCATGCTCTTGGTGCTTGCTTCAAGCCATATAGAGTATTCTTCAACATGCAAACATGATTTTCCCTCTGATTTATTTCAAATCCTTGAGGTTGTTCAATATAGACTTCCTCATCAATGGTCCCATTTTGGAAATTTTCCTTGACATCCATTTGATGGATGTTACATACCATAGAAGCAACCAACGAAACAAATGATATTATTGTTGTATACCTAGTTGTGGGAGCACAGGTTTCCTCATAATCAATCTTTTCTTTCTATGAGAAGACCCTTTATACAAACCTTGCCTTATATTTCTCGATACTCCCATCTGCAGCGTGATTTATCTTATAAATCCATTTGAAGTGACTATTGATTTGTCACTTGGCCTAGGGACAATCTCCCATACACCGTTCTTTATTATGGACTAGTATTAGGGCCTGCATATCACTTCTCCATTCTTGATGCTTAGCTGTATCCTCATAGGAAGAAGGTTTTGCCTCAATCATCTTTTTCATGTATGCAACATATCCAGAATACCTCTGGTCTCTTACTTTCTCTAGATGTCCCTAATGTTGTATGTCCTTTTGCCTCTTGAAGAGTGGTTTTCAACCAAACACGCCTCTTTCGATTTTTTGGAACAAGTACTTGTAGTATAGGCTCACAAGGACCTTCAACATCTTCTTGAGTAGGTCTCGATTCTTAACCATTTTGTAAAGTAAACAACATTCTTTAACTGATCAAGAAAATCATCAACTCTAGGAAAATGATACCTGTTCTTGATGGTGATTTTATTTAAGGCTCTAAAATCAACACACGTTCTCCAAGTTCCGTCTTTCATTGGGACTAATATGATCGGTGATCCACATGGAGAAGAACTAGGTCGAATAAAGCCTTTATCAACCAATTCCTGAATTTGTTTCTTAATCTATTCATTTTCTATGACATGCCAATGTTTGGAAGAGGGGCATCAGATTGAAGTTGAATCTCATGTTGTATTTCTCATTTTAGAGGTAAACTTTTTGGTTCTTTAAAAAATTCTTTATAAAAATCTACTATTTCAACCAATTTTTCCTTAAACTGAGAATCACACCCTTGAAAAACATCATATTTATCTTTAGGTTGTTCTTTAAAAATCACGAGAATAAACTTTTTACTTGAATTTATTAACCTTTTCATCTGACTGACATTGATTAAATCCAAGTTTGTCTTGATTCTGTGTGCCCTGACAATGTATTCAATTCCATCTTTAAATAGATGATACTTATTCTCCTTTCTATGAAATATGGCATCTCTATCATAAAGATATGGACTACCCAACACAACTCCACATATATCCAAAGGAATCACATCTAGCTCAACTTCATCAACAAAATTAGCTGTAATTGCAAACCTTAATCGACACTATTTTGTGACTTGCATCTGAGTATTTTCTTTCAACCATCCTAAAGGGTATGGTTTTGGATGATTTTTAGTTTCCAATCCCAATTTCCTTACTAGTTCCTCAAAAATTAGATTTTCTTGTGATCCACTATCGAATAATGTGTCTATCTTAGTGTGCTTGGATATTATCCTTATGTGAAACAATTCAACTCTCTTCTTTTCTTCAATCATATTATTAGCTTTTGAAGAAGATGAAGAGCAAGTAGAACGAGAGCTAGTTTAAGAGGGAATACCTATCAGACCCATAGCGGTAATATTATTTTCATCACCAGAGTCAGATCCAAAATCTTGTTGGACTGCAACATTAACTTTCATTTCCTCCTTCTTATTAAGAAACTTCTTTGGTTTAAGTTCAGGATGAAGCTTCCAACATTTGGAGTCTTCATGTCCAACCCTCTAACAATGAGTACAAGTAGGCCTTTCTCCTTCCTTCTTTGCTGTTGCCGATTTCTTCCCTTTCAACTTACTCTTTCCCTTACCTTCTTTGAATCTTTGTTCTCTGAATGCTTGAATGGTTTCTTTGAAAAGTTTGACCGAAAAGGCCTGCCACCTGATTCAATATGAATGGCTTGTACACACACTTCATCAAAGCCAGTTGGATTAAACATAAGCAAAGTATGTCACAATTAAGAATGAAAACTTCTAATATACTTTAACAAAGTTTCCCGTGTGTTTAATGGAACATTAAGTGCTAATGCCTTTTTCCTGAATTCCTGTGTAAACTCTTGCACACTCTGTCCTTTACCTTGCCTTAAATGTTGCCAATCCATTACAACTTATTGCATATATCCTAAACGATAAAATTTCTTTCTAAGAGTTTTAAAAAATTTAGACCATGAAGAGATAATTTTACCTTCTTGCTTCAAATCTGATTGAGTTTTACTTTTCCACCAAATCAAAACTGTTCCTCCCATTCTAAGTGTAGTTAACTGAATTTTTGTAGATTCATCAATAACATTTTGAATACTACAATACACCTCGATTTGTTTTATCCAGTTATCTAACTTTTCAGGATTCATTTCACCATCATATATTGGCAACTCAAACTTAACATCAAGCTTCAAAAAAGGTGATTTCTTTCGCTTCTTTTGTGAGTTTGAATCTAAACTTGAATAATAAGAGAATAAAGAAGAAGAAGATGAAGATGGTGGAGAAGGAGGTTCATTACCATAAACTTTTCCTTGCCCTTTTCTCTTTCGTGCCTTTAGCAGATGAAGCTGCATCTCTAGTCTTCTTGCCTTCATAAAGTTCTGGAATCATCCTTTGCATATTAAGGAACATTTGCTAATATTTCTCCTGTCCAATGACCTTTGTTTCAAGAGCTTCTCCTTCATTTGACTCCCCCATATTCAACCTTTGAGAGACT
The DNA here is from genome assembly GCA_031772625.1 of Pinus tabuliformis. Taxonomy (NCBI): domain Eukaryota; kingdom Viridiplantae; phylum Streptophyta; class Pinopsida; order Pinales; family Pinaceae; genus Pinus; species Pinus tabuliformis. Next base: position 36,211,304 of record CM062812.1, read on the forward strand.
TTCCTCTTTCCAATCTCTGGATTTATCTTCTCAAGTTTCCCTTCTCCACGTCGCCATGTGGATCTAGTCAACATTTACATTGGCAAATATCCTGCTTATACATGATCAACCTTGCTCTGGTACTAAAATATGATCCAAAAAACAACATAATTGACTATTTGCTTAATTTCTTCAAAAATTTAAATAAGGTTTTAACCCCGTACATAAATTACCTACATACAAATTCTAAAACACAAAAAATAAACAATGCGAGAGCATAACACATAAAACACATATACACAGAGATTTTCCCCTGGATCCCAAAACCGGGACTACCAGCTTGATTTTTCATTATGTTCCTTTCAGTGTTACAATACATATTTATACATGCCTAAGCATCTAATACCATGGACCGAAAACCATCGCGTCCAAAAAACATGTGCGAAAATCATGCACAAAACCATAGGCAGGTCCGCCCAACCTAACATAGGGTCCAAAACCAAAATTTTCCGGTACGCTGCCCTGGACCCCATAAAGTGGGGTTACGAGTACACATCAAACCCCCTGTGACCTCCCCCCCTCTAACCCTCGGTTAACTACGTGGGCTAGTCGTGGAAAGAATATAACACAACCCAACATTCTCCCACTTGTTGTTTTCTTTCCACAGGGGGCCACAAGAGAGCTTAGTCATTTATCCAGCCCTGCAACACCCATTGTTTCTCTACACCAAGAGAACTTCTCAGAGTTCACAGATTTTGTCAATGCATCTGCAGTATTCTTCAAAGTGTCCATCTTTACCAACAACACCTTGTCTTCTATCATGTCCCTCACAAAGTGATACTAAACATCAATGTGCTCTATGTTTGAATGATATGCAGGGTTCTTTGCCAAGAAAATTACACTTTGGCTGTCACAGTCTATCCTTATAGCTTCCTGTACTAACCCCATACTTGAACACAATCTCTGCAACCAAACTGCTTCCTTGCTTGCATGAGTGGCTGCCATGTATTCTGCCTCTGTAGTTGATAGTGCCACTACAGATTGTTTCTTACTTATCCAACTGACTGCACCTCCAAATAGGTTAAACACATACCCACTTGTAGATCTTCTCTGATCCAGATCTCCAGCCTAGTCTGCATCAACAAAGCCACGAATATCCAACACTCTGTCCAATCCTGGTCTTCCTTGGTAGCACAAACCATAATCACTAGTGCCACGTAAATACCTGAAAACCCGCTTCACTATTGTCCAATGCTCCTTTCTTGGTTTTGACATAAACCAGCTCAATACTCCCATTGCATGTGCAATGTCTGGTCTAGTACATACCATTGCATACATCAGGCTACCGACTGCACTTGCATATGGAACACGGGACATGTCCTCTTCCTCTTCTTGTGTCTTGGGACATTGTTTAGCAGATAACCTCACACCTACAGGAATAGGAACCTTCACCGGTTTACTATCCTGCATATTAAACCTCTACAATATTGTCTCGATATACTTCCTTTGGTTTAACCAAAGCTTCCTCTTTCCCTGATCTCTTTTAATTTCCATGCCCAAAATATAGTTTGCAGCACCAAGATCTTTCATGTCAAATTTGGAGGACAATTGGGTCTTCAAATCCTGGATAACTTCTTTGTCATTTCCAACCAGCAACATATCATCCACATACAAGACCAAATAAATAACACGGTCACCAATTAATTTAAAATACACACAGTGATCTGCTTTGCTTTTGGTGAAGCCAAATCCCCGTATAAATGTATCAAATTTCTAATACCACATCCTTGGTGACTGTTTTAACCCATACAAAGACTTCTTTAACTTGCATACCAGTTCTTTCTTACCCTTCACCGCAAAGCCTTCAGGTTGCTTCATGTATATCTCCTCTTCCAGATCCTCATGAAGAAATGTTGTCTTCACATCCATTTGTTCTACCTCAAAATCAAAAGCAGCAGCAACAGATAAAAGTAATCTAATAGAAGTTACCTTGGCAACAGGAGAAAAAATATCACCAAAATCAATTCCCGACACTTGGGAATAACCTTTTGCTACGAACCGAGCTTTGTATTTCTCCACTTTTCCTTCTGCATTCGTCTTCTTTTTGAACACCCATTTGCTGCCAATGGGTTTCCTTCCAGCCCTCCACTAGATCCCAAGCCTCATTTTTGTGCAAAAATGCCATTTCATCAACCGTGGCCTCTTTCTAGAGTTTTCCATCCTCTGAATCCACTGCTTCCTTCATAGTTTTGGGATCATCATCAGTAACAGACAAAGCAAAATTTGAACAGAAAACAGATGGACTATACCTCTCTGGCTGCCTTCTTTCTCGAACTGATCTTCTCACAGCCGGAGTTTGTGGCTCTTCATCTTCTGATTCCTCCTCTGCTGTAGAGCCTGATTCTTCCTCCTTTAGCTCAAACTCTATCTTCTCAGGTTCCTTTGGTTGGACTTCATGTTTAATGACATCTTTCATCTCTCTGAACACCACATCTCGGTTGTACACAACCTTCCTTGTTACTGGGTTCCAAAGCTTATAACCCTTTAAACTATCCTTATACCCAATAAAGATGCACTTTTCAGATTTACCATCCAACTTGGTTCGTTTCTCCTTTGGAACATGTACATATGCATCACATCCAAATACCCTTAGATGTGAAAGAGAGGGTTTCTTACTAGTCCATTCCTCTTGTGAAGTCTTATCCTCCAACGCTAATGAAGGTGACTTGATGACCAGGTAACATGTACTATCCACCGCCTCTGCCCAGAATTCCAGTCCTAACCCGGCACCACTGAGCATGCTTCTTTCCCTTTCCATCAACATCTTGTTCATTCTTTTTGCAACTCCATTTTGCTGAGGTGTATATGGAGTAGTCTTTTTCCGTGCTATACCACACTTCTTACAGAATTTTCAAATTCCTTGCTGCAAAACTCTACAGCATTATTTGTCCTCAGCACCTTTATCTTCTTCTCTTTCTGATTCTCCACGAGAGCCTTATATTCTTTAAACCTGTCAAAGACTTCAAATTTCTTCTTAAGGAAATATATCCATGTATTCCTTGAGAAGTCATCTATAAATGATACATAGTACACAGACTTACCCAGTGATGGAACCTTCACAGGTCCAAACACATCACTGTGCACAAGCTCTAATATTTGTTTCGCCCTCTTACTACCAGAGAGGAAACTCACCCGATTATGCTTCCTATATACACAACTTTCACAGAAATCAAAATCCAAAGAGCTATTACTCATACCTTCTACCATACCTTTACCATGAAGTATTCGAAGGCCCTTCTCTCCAATATGTCCAAGCCTTTGATGCCACATCATGGTCTTTTCTCCAGAGACCACTAGTTTTTCTGCTCCACTTTTAGGAACCACAGAACTGTTGCACCCATCAATACAGTGCTACCTTGCAGCTTGTACAGAGTTCCAATCCGAACTCCCTGCATCAATACAAGTGCTCCCCAAACCATTTTGTAGGTATCCTTCTCAAACACTATTTTTACACCTGCATCATCCAACTTGCTTACAGAAATGAGATTTCGAGCTAATGCAAGAATATGCAGAACACCCGGAAGTGTTCTAACCCTTCCACCATGCAACTTCAACTTTAATTTTCCGCGACCAATGATTCTAGCCTTCCTGTCATCCCCCAAGAAGACATCACCACCATCATATTTCTCATACTCGCAGAACCACTCTCTATGGGGAGTGAAGTGAAAGGATGCACCTGAGTCAATCAACCATGTCTCATGATCTACATGTGTACTTGAAGAAGCCAAGTACACATCCCCACCTTCATCTGAGGTGGTTTTCGCCTCTGCAGAAGGAGCATCATCAAATCCCTTTCCTTTATCAGGAGCTTTAGATTTATAGTCCCTTTTGTAGTGCCCTTCCTTTCCGCATTTCTAGCACACCACCTTTACAAGTTTTCCTGGAGATTTAGATCCCCCTCTAGATTTAGATTTCCAACTCGATGACTTATTTTTGCTTCTGTTCTGGGACCGTCCTCATACAGACAAGACATCACCATTATGGCTTTCCATATTTTTCCGTCTCATCTCCTCTGTCAGCAAGGATGAGACTATTTCATCAAACTGCAAGGTAGTTGCATTGCTACCTATTGCAATAACCAGACTATCCCACGAATCTAGTAGAGAACACAACAAACTGATGTACTTATCTTCATATGAAATTTTAATATCAACAGACGCTGACTGACTTACCACAATATTAAATGCATTCAGATGCTCTGTCACCGAGTTTCCATCTTTCATCCCCAGGTTATACAGCTTTTTCCGCAGGAACAGTTTATTCACCGGAGACTTAGATTGGTACAAAGTCCCTAACTTGTCCCACAAAGCCTTTGCTGTAGCTTCCCTTGATACATTCAGCAATACTGAATCTAAGACACACAATCGCATTGTGCTCTTTGCCTTCTGATCCAACTTCTTCCATTTTTCATCGAACACTCCCGTTGGTTTAGTACCCGGATCCACTGCGATCCACTGATCTTTATCCACCAACAGATCCTCCATCTTGAGTTTCCACAACTCAAAACTCTGACCATTAAATTTCTCGATCTCTATCTTTCCACTGCTCGCCATCTTCTTTCACCACTAGAATCGATCTCGCAGATCTCTCACTGAACAGGGTCTACCACAGGCCCGAGCGAAACCCCTCAGCAACAAAGGCGTCCCTTTGAAGCCAAAACAACTCTAATACCAAATGTAGGTTTTAACCCCGTACAGAAATTACCTGCATACGAATTCTAAAACACAGAAAATAAACAATGCGAGAGTATAACACATAAAACACATATACATAAAGATTTTCCCCTGGTTCCCAAAACCGGGACTACCAGCTTGATTTTTCATTATGTTCCTTTTAGTGTTATAGTACATATTTATACATGCCTAAGCATCCAATACCATGGACCGAAAACCATCGCATCCAAAATCATGGACCGAAAACCATCGCGTCTAAAAAACATGTGCGAAAATCATGCACAAAACCATAGGTGGGTCCGCCCAACCTAACATAGGGTCCAAAACCAAAATTTTCAAGATGTTGTTGAACTTGACATGGCATCCGGCAGTTGATTGAAGCATTGATGCTCTATATTTGAAAATCCATCCATATATATATATATATATATATATATACTTGATGTGCATAGAACCTGAATAAATTTATGATTGAGATGCTTCATTCACATAGAGTTGCCACTGAACATCCTTTGAAATGTTTACATGAAATGTTTTATTTTTGAGACTGAGATATTTCTCCTATGATATGTGACTACATGGATATTGTTGTTAATAGAGATTATTGTTGATGAGCACATATGAGTGTTGCCTTATTATGATATCTGCCATGATATTATTGATAATAGGTCCATAGATTTACACTCAACCAAGATTGAGTATGATGTTGCTAGCATGGCTACCTGTGAGGTAAGATGTAGAAACTCCTTAGAGATCCATCTAATCAGAATATGAATATGACATGGATACATTGCAATGACATAGAGTGGGATCCGATTGGAAGAAAATCCCATATATATATAGTTGGGATTGAGATAGCGCAGTTGTTTGAAACAAGCTTAGGCTTGTGGTTGACACCTCCTTGAGAGGGAGGATCATTATGGTATCCTTTTGTGATTTATATGATTATTATTGTTCTTACATGATATTTGATTTGATGTCCTATATGAATAGGAAAAGTATGCTATTGAGAGTCCAAGTAGATATCATATTTGAGTATGATGAGAGCAATGTTGATCGAGGACACTAAGCCAACTCTTCTTCCTTGTCTGAGCTCCCAAGGTGAGGAATTGAGATAGAGGGCTCCCAGGGTTTAGGGAACTCTATAAAATAGGGTACGACCTCTATATGTTACCCATAGGGTTGGAGATGATGATATATTATGTTCATAGTGTCGAAGAATGTTGCTCCCTTGTTTGGTATTTGCAGAGTATACCCTAGTTAGCATCATACCCATAGGCAGGGCTTGTCGGGAATACTGCTCCTTGTTTGGCCAACGAGTTGAGAGAGTACTTGGGGTGTACAACCCAAGTCGAATATGATACAGGTTTTTTACCACATGAATATTCAAGGTCACTGATGGGAAGACTAGTAGGAAATTGGATGGGTTGAGATAACCCTATGCGGTTCCAGTTTGACACTGAAATCCCTGATGTGATCCCAGGGTCAAGAAGTTCTCCCCTGTGTGTTTGGATATTCGATTTCTCAATATGGGGTCGTAGATTTATAACTCCCCCATGATATTCTGGGTCCAGATGTGCTCCCTGATGTGGTTACACGTTGAGATGTTCTCCTTGATGATATGCTCTCCAATGATGATTGATGATGATATTCTGGGTAGTAGCCTACTGGCAGAGATTTTGGAAGCATCCTGATGGATAGAGGGTGGTAGCTTAAGCTCCCCTCAGGTAACTAATTCTTCTTCTTCTAGATTTGAGAATGTTCAACATATGAGCAAGAACAATCAAGAGATAAGAAAGGAATAAGCAAGGGATAGATCAAGATGTACATTTATGATGACAAGTCACTTGAGATGGTCATATTATGATGACTACATGACAGAGATGATCAATGATGATACACGATGACACTTGACGATACCAGAATGGCATATTAATTGATGGATAGATATTGGCAGGTGGAATTCTCCCTACTTGAGAGGGAGTGTTAATTTTTGCAACTGCGGTCAAATTCCACTTTGGACAACTCATATGATGAATATAATAATTTAAATAGATTCCTCTTTTCGAGAGGACCAAAATCGACCAAAATCGACCTAAATATCACTTTATTTGGATAAGAAGAAGTTGGTTTTTGAATTTATTTATTTATTCATGTATATTGGATTAGGTTGGCCCTAAACACGTGTAAAATTGGACAAGTCAGACTCAATATCAATCGGACCCTCATGAAAGCCTATAAATAGAAGAGACCTCAAGCTCATTTGGACACATTGATCAAGCCATCTTCTCTTCTCTTATTGTCTTGGTTCGCACAGGTCTAATGGAGGAAAGCTCACACAAAGGGTCCGAAACTATAGGGTCAAAGCTCACACACGTCTAAGGTTTTTGGGTCTCGGACACTGGCTCATAACTAAGGTTTTTCATCCCTAGAAACTGGCACAATATGGTCTAGAGAGCATCTGGGAAGTCTCGGACGGTGGCACATAGTGTCTAAGGGAGCATCTGGGATGTTATGGTTTCCACAATTTAGTTTGGATCCCGGACGCATGCACAAAATGGTCTAGGGAGGGTCCAGGTTGCCATAGATGCTGCCTCAAGGGAGTGTCTGTGCTCCCATAAATGCTCACACAGAAGTATGAAGAGAGCATCCAAGTTTTGAGGCAGATTTGAGTATGGTTGGTCCCCAGACGCCCACACGCAGTTCACCTCGGAGCATCCAGATATGTCCCAGACGCAGTCATCCAATTTTGCAAAGATTGTCCAGATCTATCTTAGATGCTGGCACACTATATCTCTGCATGCGTCTGGGACCTAAAGATGATTTATCAGTATGCAATAGTATTCAACAGTGTTCAACACAGTGACAAAAATATCCAACAGTTAACTATAGTCAGTGACAGTGCATTACAATCCTCAGAATCAAGATCTTTGAGTATAAGTATGTTTAAGGTCATGTTATGGATGTTCTAGTTATTTTTTTTGCTTTGACGAAGATATGGATCAGTGTACTCTCTTTTACTGAATCATTTGATGATGATCTAAGAAGAAGAAGAATTTACAAGGGTTTTCCCCATAGTGGGTTTTGCCTTGGTCTCCGACCAATCTTGGTGTCTCTATGTGTGCATGATTTTCTTCTATTGTTTCTTTATGTTCCACTGCATTGATGATGCTGATGTTGTTCTTTCTAAATAATTTCATATGTTGATGAATAATGGTGTAGATATGAATAATGTTATAATGTTATGGGGTGAACTTAATATGCTAATGAAGAAATGTAATTATGTAAGCAAAGAACAATGTAGCCCTATGAATAATTAACAAAATTGAGTTGGAATTGTTCCTCCACATCTTGTGGTGGATGCATTTCCTTGATATTAATTAGAACTATATGAATTTTATTGATGTCAATTACATTATTGTTAACTTTGGTCATTATATTGTCTTCTACTCTGATCTCCGCCTCTATACCTTATTGTTGGCTTAAGGGGATTAGACCCAGGTTCAGAGTTAGCTGTGCTAACCAACAACCCTATACCACCGGCCCTTTTGGCAATGATCTGCGTAGCTCAGACCCTAATATCACCCGAGGCGATATTGGGGGATGCTAGAACCATCATTTTCCATGCAGAGGGACTATGTAGTGTGGCTGTAAGTTTTCTATCAGTTTAGGGCTTAATATGACCTTCATGAACTGTTAACCTTATTGTACAGTGGTAAATTGTTTTTCTACTTAAAAAATTTGCAAGCTAAACAAAACTAATATAACATGTATTATTCATCACACAAAATAGTATTTGAACCTTCATGATGTAATTGCAGAAAAAAATATATAAAAATGAACCATAAAGAGGCTAAAATACAGAAACTATGCGAACTTAAGAGAATACACAGATTTGTCTAAAAAATATTCTTTCTTAGTCAAGTCCTCCCATATACAATATTTTTGACCCTGAGCACAAACCTATAGGGGCTTGCACACACAACTACAGAATTACCAAGGTCTCTGTGCACACAGTAGCAGGAGCATTCCCCTTTAGCTGAATACAGAAAGATTTCACAAAAACATACTCAACGATATTTCATCAATTCATTCTCCTCTTTTAGACTTTCTAAAACATCCCTTTATATATGATTTTACCCTTACAATACCATGGTCTGCAAGCCATGGATGAAGGGGCTCTGACCCAGCCTAAATTCCCTTTGACTCTTATAACCCTGTGCTAATCACACTCCGTTCCTCAAAATGCGGAGCCTTTACATGAATCAGACAAAACCTAGACCTAGGGGCTCTGACCCCTACCCAACAGGCCCCCAACACAAAGATGTGACTCGTCCTTGAGTCAGTCATCTAATATGTCCTTGATCTTTGATTTTAGGCCTTTGTATGCAATTGTCAATGGATGGAGCATTATTGTGCATTGCTTTGTATCCTGTCGAACTTCATCCACGAGCTTCTCTATTGTCAACATTTTTGCTGCGAGGCCGATTGTACTCTATGTTTGTTGCATGCTCTTCAATTTTCCCTCTAATTCCTGTGAAAGCTAGCAGGCCTCATCTTCCCAAGGCTGCGTCCACGCAAAGATGATCTGTTCCTTTCTCCGAAGCTCATCGATCCGTCCCTGTAGAAGTGTTCCTTCTTGGAGATGGGAAAACCATTGCACAAGAGCTAAGGTCTGCACCGTGGATTTAGGCTCATCGAATTGCAGTTGCTTGTTTATGATCTCCGCTTCAATCTTCTGCACATGTGGGTCCTCTTGCAGCAAGGACCACACTTCTATTGTATCTTCAAAAAGTTGACTACAGTCTCTATTTGAACCTTAGCAGTTTTTATGGCAGCTTCACGCTGCTCGCGAACTTCCATTGGTGTTTTAGGCTGCAGCTTCATCTGAAGTTCTATAATCTACATCTGAAGTTCAAATTGAACCTTTCCCATGTCTTCCTTCGATTCTTTAACTACTGCTGCCAGTTTTTGAATCCTTTCGACTGAAGTTTCCTCGGCTGGGATTTGGAGCTCTGGAAGCTCACTGCATACTTTGGTTATTGTCTCTTCCAGCTGTTGGCTGTGCACAACTACTTCCTCGTGATCCTGCATTGCTTTATTCTTTTCCTCGAACATCTATTGGTTTTTGATTTTGACTTCGTTGATGACCAACATATCTCACTATTCCCGTATCTTAAGCTCATCTGTGATGCCCTGATATAGCTTGTGCAACGTCCTAAGGGGGAGCGCCGCAAGATTGAGGCTCAAATTCTTCAATTTTTCTGCACTCTCCCTTTCCTCTACAACCTTGACATGAAGTGATCCTTCTGTAAAATGGATTGTTCAGTGGTCTATGGTAAGCTTGGTTGTCGAAGGTACCACGCTCGCTTGATTCACGCTCACCTGAACCACTTCTGCTTGGATCACGCTCTTTTGAACCTACAATTATTTAAGGCCTTGCTGGACCTTAGTCAATACTGCATGGTATTGATCTTCAATATTCCCCCACATCTCCTCCATCGCAACGTGGACAATGTCACTAATTTCATCAAAGTCCCCCTTAGTGAGGACCAAAGGTTCGACGCTAGTGGATTTATCTAACTTCTGCTTCTTCCGAGCACCACCATCACTTTGCTTCCATCGCTTCTTGATTATAAACGGGGAATCAATGTCCTTCGTGTCCACAATAGGTGTTGACCTATATTGTCATTGATGTCAATATGGCAATATTCTGGATGAGTAAACAATGATGGGAAGCCATTGGAGACCATCAGAAGAGTTCATTGGAAGCTCAGAATAGGAGAAATCAAAGAAAAGCCAGATGAAGAAGTTCAATGAAAGAAACAAAGAGGAACATGTAGCGGAGAAGCATAAACAACGGTATCAAAAGCCACAGGAAAGCCAAGTAATTGTAAGAGCGGGAGATTGAGGAGGAGCCATATCGGGATCCAAAGAAGCCAACAAAGGAGCCAAAAGAGCAGAGGAGTTTATAATATAAGCAGAAATCAAGAATAGAGATGAAGAGTGAATTCACGTGGTTATATTCCAAAAAGCAGGTTTGAAATAGTGACAGTGGTTTTTAGGCGGACTCAAGGCTGTAAGTCGTATTTAGGGCTGATCACCCGATACCATTCATCGATTGACGCATGGCAGGAGAAGGAGAGAGGAAACCGCCTTATCGGGCGGGTAATCCTCGTGCATGTAGCTCACCCAATATCATTGTCGAGCGTTGGGTCAAATGCATTTTGATTTATGGTGTAAGATCACTGAGCAACTTTTTTGGTCGAGTGTAATATCAACCGTTGGATGGGATGGTAAAATCTACGATGGAGGATTGATCCGAAAAAGGCAAACATCGGAAAATATGCATGTGTGGACCCGACAATATATATGTCCGGGTGTATAAATAGTTGAAGTCCGGCTAAGTGTTTCGGAGCGGGGTTTTCAGTGTATTTCATATGTATCCTTGTATTCCGGCTTTAAGCCTTGCCACATTAAAATATGCGATTGCGATATATATATATATATATATATATATATATATATATATATATATATATATATATATATATATAGATAGATATATATATGGACCCACGGGACCATTACAATATGATGTATTGTTATATCGCATCCGTCGCAATATCGCAAGCCTTGTTGAAGTTTTTGCCACATTAAAATCCGCCAATTGCGATATAATTGCGGACCCAACTACACCATTATAGCATGGCTAAATCAAATGTCGCATCTGCGGTAATCGCAATGTTCAAAGGAATGTCGATCTGGTGATTGCGATAAGGGTATGGACCCGATGGACTTATTAATAACTGTTTAATACCATATCACATCTACTCCGGTCGGCAGTTGGGAATTGGCTATGTTATGTGCGAACCTCTGGAAGCGGCGATTGCGATAAAAGGATGACGTGGCATGTGGGACCTTTTATATGGCTATAGTCTCTCTTATATGGTTTCCGTGAACAATTTATGTATATTGTATGAATATTAAAAAAGGGCCTCTCTGATATTTTTTAATATGCAACACTATTGTAATTCGGCCTCTCTTCCACATTAACGTGTCTTGTGTGTATTGATGGATTTGAAGAGACAGAGGAAGCCGCAGAGTGAGCGCAGAGGAAGATGAAAGATCAAGCGAGCGTTGGGGAAGCCAAAGAGCCAGCAGAGAAAGGAAGACAAATGTCAGGCGTATCAGGAATATAAAACAGAGAACAAGGAAAGTTTTGGGTAACTGGAGAACTATAAGAAAACAAAGGAAGCCAAAGTTCTGGTAGAAGTGGAAGGAACAAGAGGACAAAAGTAAGTCATAGGCCCAGCAGGGTTGGGAGCAAAGAATTACAACCAAACAGATCCAGATAGTTTGCAACAGAGGGTTGAAGCCCTTTAGTTTGGTGCCTCAGAACTGAAAGGATTGGTGTCCTTGGGAGTTGGTGCTCCTAAATTCAAGGTTGGTGCCTTGACAAGACAGAGTTGGTGCTTTGGAGGTTGGAGCCTCACAAAGAGTCCAAGTTGGTGCTTGGAAACTGATTGAAACCATATATATATATTGTACTTGAACAAAATGCAAATATCACATTAATAAAAGAATCTATTCCTGTTATCTACTTCTGCGTTCCAAATATAAATTTTTTTCACTGATATATGTAATAATTGAAAAGAAATACTGATTCACCCCCCTCTCAGTATTTCCAAAAATTGGTATTAGAGCGGGCTTCTTCATATCAACCTAACAACTTGAAGAAGGATTCTTAGTCATGACGAGAAATCAAGAAGTGTCAGGAAGACCTCCTCTGTTTGATGGCACAAATTTTGGTTTCTGGAAAAAGAGAATGTCCTATTACTTAATGTCCCTTGGACTTGAGGTTTGGCATTCAGTCTTAAATGAGTACATAGCTCCTTCCACTCTTCCAATAGAGCAAGACGAGAGGAAAGTCTACGTTGCAACTGCAAAAGCCTTAAACTCCATCACTAATGGAATCACCGATTCTGAATTTACAAAGTCATGAATTGTAACTCTGCCAAAGGAGTATGGATAAGATAATTAGCTTATACGACGGGGAATCCAAAGTCAAGAAGGAAAAGCTTCAAACACATAGAAGGCAATTTGAAAGTCTGAAAATGGATGATGAAGAAGATATTGCATCATACTTTCTCCGAGTAGCTGAAGTGGTCAACTCTCTTAAAGGATTGGACGAAAACATTGAAGAAAGCACCATTGTTCAAAAGGTCTTAAGATCTCTCCCAAACAGATTTGACTCCAAAGTAAGTGCCATAGAAGAAGTGAAGGATCTAGATACTCTCAAGATGGATGAACTCCATGGAATCCTCATTGCCTATGAGATGAGAAAAGGTTTCCCAAGTTCCAAAGATGCAGCATTCAAGGCCTCAAAATCAAAAAAAGGGAAAGAAAGGAATGTCAATAGTGATGACTCCGATGTTGAATCTGCATTGGCACAATTTGTACGAAGGCTGAAGAAAGGATCTAAGCTAAAAGGTAAATACCCTCTTATTTTTTTCAAATGTGGAAAAATAGGTCATTATGCTGCAAAATATCCTCATAAGCATGATAGTGATGATTAAGAAAATTCTAAAGGGATGGTATACAAAAAGAAAGGGTTCAATAAGAAAAATTTCCTCTCTAAGAAAGATGAGTTTGATGAAGATGAATTTGTAGTCATCAAAAAGAAATCAACTAACCAGTTCCTCACCGTAAAGGAGGTAGTGAAGAATCAGATGAAGAAAATGACCATGCTGGAAGCCAAGAAGTATTATTCATGGCATTCACAAATGATGATGACTCAGGGCTAGATGGAAATGTAAATGAATTGTTAATAAGTGCCATTGAAGAAAATGAGAAACTACGGATTGAAATTATTTCTCTCAAGGTAGAAAACGAGGAAATAAAAAGAAGTTAAGATCTCTTGAAAAAAAAGCTAAAAGAAAATGAAGAATCTTGCGAAGAACGTGAAGCCGAAATAGTATCTCTAAGGAAGGAATTGGAGCAAGTTAAAAAGGGTTGGAAAAGCTCTCAAATACTTGACACTATCCTAAATAATCAAAAACCTCAACATGACAAATCTGGAATAGGTTTTAGAGGAGAATCATCAAGTACTAAGAATAATGCGAAAAGCTATGCCGATGTACTTTCCATCAACCTAAAAGAAGAAAGATTATTTCATCAAAGGCTCATCCCAGATCCAAAGAATGAAGAGAGAGTAACTCCAAGGAAGAATGTTGATTCAAATTATGGATGTTACAACAGATACAAAACAATATTTCATTAAAGGCCCATCTCAAATTCAAAGAATGAAGCGAGAGTAACTCCAAGGAAGAATGTTAATTCAAATCATGGCTATTACAACAGGTACAAAACTATCTTTTTTGGGCATTGTTTCTATTGTAAAAATTTTGGTCATCAAGCTAGACATTGCATGGCTCGTAAGAATGAAACACCAAAACTGAAGGATCAAATAAACAAACCATATGGCCCCAAAGGGCAAGGACAAATCAAGACCTACAATTCTTTTGATCCATTGGCCAAATTTGATTTGATTTGCTCATTATGTAATAATAATGGACACAATGAAAAAAATTTCCCACTCAAAAGAGGAAAAACAAGAAGCGAGAATCCCAACACAGATAAATTTGGCCTAGCTCTATGTGCTCAAAATAATGAAAATCATTGGTTTGTGGATAGTGGGTGCTCCAGACACATGACAGGGGACAAAAGGAAGTTTATCTCATTGAACAAAAAGGAAGGAAATGTATCCTTTGGAAGTGGATCTGCCAAAATTGCTGGAAAAGGAACTGTTACTCTTATTAATGGAAAAGGAAAAGCTAAAAATGCTTTGCTAGTAAACACGCTCAAACACAACCTCCTGAGTGTTAGCGAAATCTGTGATTGAGGACATAATGTTGTCTTTAGCACCAAAGACTGTGAAATAAGGAACTATTCCTGAGGGGAACTTGTGGCGAAAGGGGTTAGAACACCAGAAAACATCTACATTCTGAACAAGATTCAAGAAGACAAATGCTACTTAAGTCAAATAGATGAAAGTTGGGTGTGGCGCAAGCAACTTGGACATACAAGCTTGGATAACTTGATCAATATCAGCAAGATTAAAGCAGTACGAGACATTCCAAAGTTATTCAAACCGAATCAAGGAATATGTGGTCCATGTCAACATGGAAAGCAAACCATAACCAGCCACAAGCCCAAGGAGTTTTCTACATCAAAGCCTTTGGAGATCATCAATGCTGATTTATGTGCACCAACTAGAACTCCAGCACTCCAAGGAGAAAGGTACTTTACTTTATTTATTGATGCCTATACTAGAATGATGTGGATATATTTTATAAAATATAAATCCAAAGCATTTGAGTGTTTTAAGAATCTTAAAGCTCTTGTACAAAATGAAAAAGATTCAAAGATTAAGTGCCTTAGAACAGATAGAGGGGGAGAATTCACATCAAAATAATTTAATGAATTCTGTAAAATACATGGAATTAAAAGAGAACTCTCTGCTGCCAGAACACCCAAGCAAAATGGGGCAGTTGAAAGAAGAAACCGAATAGTTCAAGAAATGGATAGAACAATGTTAATAGCAGCTGACTTACAACCAAAATTCTCGAGAGAAGCAGTGGGGACAACTGTGTATACCCTGAATCGAACTCAATTAAGACCAAATAATGAAAAGACTCCTTATGAATTATGGAAAGGAATACTTGCTTCCGTAAAATATTTCAAGATTTTTGGAAGCAAGTGCTTCATAAAAATCAATGATGGCTCGCCAGGAAAGTTTGATTCTCGGGTTGATGAAGGGATCTTCCTTGGATATTATACACTGAGCAAAGCCTACAAGTACTACAATAATCGACTATGGAAAATAGTGGAAATCATTGATGTAAAGATTGATGAAGACCTTCTAGAAAAAGAAATTGAAGAACATGAAGTTGATCCTCTCATTGAAGAAGAAGAACCTGAAAAAGAAGAAATAGATCAAGAAAAACCCAAGGAAAAAGAACCATCTCAAAGACCTTCAAAGATGAAGTTTCTCCAAAAATATCACCCAGAAGAGCAGATTATTGGAAATGTAGATGTAGTGATGCAGACACGAAGAATAATGATAAGTACACCACGGAAAAGTGATGTTGCTCTTCTATCCATGATAGGACCAGAAACATTTACTCAAGCAAATAAGGATCCTCATTAGGTAAAAGCCATGGAAGAAGAAATGTCTCAAATTGAGAAGAATGAGACATGGGAGCTAGTACCTCGTCCAAAGGACAAAAACATAATAGGAACCAAGTGGGCATTCAAAAAAAAAGGAATGAAGATGGACAAATCATTAGAAACAAGGCAAGGCTTGTTTGTTGTAGAAATTTCTCATTTCCCACACCGGTTTTCAGTTTCACCTTATTTCTCCAAAATAGTTAAATACCCTTTCCCATATCCATATATTCAACAACTGAAAAATAAATTTTGCTGAAAACACAAATTCTGGAAATATTACAGAATGCTGAAAATGCAGAAATAAATATCAGCACATACAAACAGCCATTCAACACATTTAAACACAGTGATTTTTGGTCAAGGTGACCTTGGAAAAACCCCCTACAACTCTTGGGGAAAACCAGTTCGAAAGCTCCTTCTTATTTCTGGAAAATTCTTTTTACAGCGAGAGAAATATTCAGCAAAAAATGAACAAGCAAACTTTTACAACTTATCTCGTTTTCTGTGCCTCACAGCCAACTGGAAAAAACTTGCAAACAACAAAATAGAATAGCAATAAATGCTGTACGGCCTCCTCGATTTTTGTGCCCAAATTTCATCCTTAAATGCTGCTATATGGACTACCTAGAAAAGCGTGCAAGCTGCCATAAATGCTGCTGTGTGATTTTCCTCGATTTTTGTGTAGAAAAACATCAGTATAGCTGTACGGATTTCTGCCTAGAAAAGCGTGCCAAGGTACAACCACTTGCTATACGGCCTCCCTTGAAAAACATGCCAGCAAACTTCAAATTTTCTACTCCTCTATTTCTGTGCTAACTTGCTGTACGACCTCCTTGGAATCTGAACCAAAACTGTTGTACGGCCTTTCTAGAAAATTGTGCCCAAAGTCTGCCTTTCACTGTGTGCTAACTCAGCTGTACGGACTTGCTGAAACGCTGCCTTGGAATGTGTGCCAAGCTTCTGCCTCCTTCTCCTCACTGTCCAAAAATCTCCCTTGCTCTCTTGCTCTCCTTCTCTCAATCTGCTCATGAAAGAATTAATGACCTTTTCCTCGTTTCCTTCCTTTAATCTAACCCTAAGTGACTTTTGGGGAATCCCTAAATCCAATGGCTGAAATAGATTGAGATCTAGGGCTGAGATTAAATGCTCATTTAAATCTCACTTTCTATTTTTTTTAATTCACCCCACTTTAATAAAGACCCACTTAGTCATTTATGTCCAAAGTCACTTTTCCTTTCTAATTTTACATTGACTTTATTAAAGTCACTTTAAAATTAGGCTTTAGTAACTTTATCACTTAAAGTCACTTTTAAATTAGATTTGACTTTATAAAAATTATAAAGTCACTTTAGGAGAAAAATTAAATTCTTTAGGACACTTTTCCCTAGGCCAAAGATCAAAGCCTTAGGGAACCACCTGTCTTCCGGTACCAAATTTCAACACTCCCTCTTACCAAGGAAGGTGTTCCTCACCACACCCATCTTGTCTCTGAAGTAGACATGCTTGCCCCATGGTAACGCTTTGGTAAGAATATCTGCAACCTGCTCATCAGTGGGAGTAACTCAAGCTTCACAGCTCCCTTCTGAACATAGTCTTTAATGAAATGATATTTGATCCTGATATGCTTTGACCTGTCATGAAATACTGGATTCTCCATGAGTTTAATGCAACTCTGATTATCACAGTAAATCACTGAAGGTCTCAACGACTGACCAAATAAGCCAAACAACATCTTGCGAAGCCAGATGGCCTCACAACTAGCTAGACTGGTTGCCATATACTCTGCTTCTGCTGAACTCAATGCTACTGACTGCTGCTTCTAGCTGAACCATGACACTACTGCCGAACCCAACCCAAAACAACACCCTAAATTGCTCTTCCTATCAGAAGCACAACCTGCCCAATCAGAATCAGTATAACCTTCCAATCTCACTCCATCCCCCTACCTGTAGTCTAGACCATAATCCACTGTCCCCCGCAAGTATCGCAAAATGTGTTTTACAGCCACCCAGTGAACCTTCCTAGGCTCACACATAAACTAACTCATCGTGTTGACTGCAAAACAAATATCTGGTCTAGTGTTGACCAAATACATCAAGGAACCAATCAGCTGCCTGTACAATGTGGGATCCACCAACTCGGAATCCGAAGCATGAAGCTTCTTCCAGTTGGTGATCATCGGTGTCGAAATGGGTTTACTATCCTCCATGTGGAATCTACTAAGGATGTCCACAATATACTTCCCCTGCCCCAGGAAGAAATGCCCCTCCTCCTGCCACACCTCCAAACCCAAAAAGTAATGCATCAAGTCGATGTCCTTCATCTCAAACTCCGCTGCAAGATCTCTCTTGCAGTGCTCTATGAGTCTCTCTGCACTTGTAATGACCAAGTCATCCACATACAACACTAGAATGAGAGGCTCCTCACCTATCACAATATAGTAAAGGTTCGTATCTACCTCACTCTTTGTGAAACCCATCCCCTGCAAGTATGTATCTATCCTGGAGTACCAAGCTATGGGAGCTTGCTTCAGGCCATAAAGGGCCTTCTTCAGTCTGCACGCATGGGACTCCTTCCCATGCACCTCAAAGCCCTGTGGCTGCTCAATGTACACCTCCTCCTGTATGAAGCCATTGAGAAATGCAGTCTTCACATCCATCTGGTGGATCTTCCAACCCATCTCTGCTACTATCGATATAATGGAGCGGATCGAAGTATATCAAGCCATGGGAGCGAAGGTCTCCTCATAATCAACTCCCTCTACCTAGGAGAACCCTCTAGCCACAAACCTTGCTTTGAATTTCTCAATGCTGCCA
This sequence comes from Pinus tabuliformis, assembly GCA_031772625.1. Taxonomy (NCBI): domain Eukaryota; kingdom Viridiplantae; phylum Streptophyta; class Pinopsida; order Pinales; family Pinaceae; genus Pinus; species Pinus tabuliformis. Next base: position 36,230,064 of record CM062812.1, read on the forward strand.
TCGGCAGCATGCTTTACCTTGTAAAGCCATCTGGAAGTAACCACAGATTTTCCATCGGGCCTCGGCACCACCTCCTAAACATCATTCTTCATGATAGAATAATACTCCTCCTGCATGGCCTCTCTCCAGACCTGCTGGTGAGCTGCCTCCTCATAGCTAGAAGGCTCAGAGTCAAGGATGCTGGTAGCCATTGCCATATAGCTACAAAACCTCTCAGGTGGTCTACTCTCTCTGACCGGCCTCTTAGGCTCAGCAACAGATGTGTCATCTCTCAAGGTGTCCTGAAGCCACATGGGCTTCCTCTTCCCTGAGCATACTTCTCCCATTAGAGAATGAAAGTCCTCCTCCTCATCATTCTCAGGAGCCTGAACTCCTGACTGTCTATCTGCTGTCCTCCTGCCTACATCTGAACCTGTAGAAGCTGAGGTACCTTGTGAACTGTCCATCAATGGACTTCCTAGTGAACTTCTCTGTGGATTGCTCTCCATGCTGCCTGGAGCACCACCCCTCTGGCTCGACGAGCCACTGCTCACTGACAGACCTGACATCATCATAGATGTATCTCCGGATCCTCCTGATCCCTGCCCACTGGATCCCTATGACTGACTCAACTACTGCTGAGGGTCTGGCTGATCCAGATACTCTAACTCTCGTGACCTCCTAAAGGCCCTGTCCTCCTCGAACTTCACATCCCGCATGATAACAACTTTCCTCTATGCAGGAATGTAAATCCGAAATACCTTTGAGGTCTCACTGTAGCCCACAAAGATACCCTTCTCTGCGGTGGGCTCTAGTTTGGTCCTATTCTCCTTGGGTATGTAGGAGTATGTAATGCACCCAAAGATACGAAGATGACCAATATCAGGGTTCTTCCCAGAAAAATCCTCCTCCGGAGTCATGTGCCCCAAGGCACAATGCAGACCCCTGTTTTGAAAACAAATAGATGTGTTGCAGGCCTCTGCCCACAAGAACAATGGCAACCCCTGATCATGTAACATGGCTTTGGCATCCCCTCTGATGGATCTGTTCTTCCTCTCCGCAACCCCGTTCTGCTGGGGGTTGTAAGGAACAGTGAACTCCCTCCTAAGGCCTGCCTCCACACAATAGTCAACAAACTCTACAAGGGTGTACTCTCCCCCATTGTTTGACCTCAGGGCTTGATCTTCCGACCTGTCTGTGTCTCCATAAGAGCTCTAAACCCCTGAAACCGCTTGAAGACCTAAATGAATAAAACATAGTACTCATATCCACTCAAGGAAACATGAGACATCCGACCGCTCACATCGGAATGAATCAAATCAAGTATCCCAGTCGCTCTGCTGTCACTACTGGGAAAAGGGGATTTGGCAAGCTTGCCCATCGCACATCCTCTGCAAGTATCAAAGTGATCAATACTGAAATCTAGCACACCTGTAGTGATCTCCCTCAAGGTCCTCAAGGCTCCATGATACATATGCCCCATCCTACGGTGCCAAATCTCACACAGCTCATAACTGCTAGCTTTGTTGTCGGTACTACTGCTCAATGCCAAAAGGGGCTAGAATGCAAACTTGTACACCTTTGCATGGCGTACACCTATCACTCTAACTGAATCAGCTGGAGTGCCCCTGGGATACATCAACACCTGTCCTCCCCTAAACAGTACCTCATATCCTCTGTCCTCCAAAGCTGAGACGGATATGAGGTTCTTCCTCATCCCTGGCACATAAAGAACATCTGACACCTTCAAGGGAGGTTTGGACTCCCTCTGAAATGTCAGTGTCCCCACACCGACTACTCTAACAACTCTGTCATCACCGAGTACTACCTCTATATCAGTGCCACTCTCTGAAAGCTCTGAGAAGTACTCACGGACTACTGTCATGTGACGTGAAGCCCCACTATCCACGTACCAGATACCCGAAGATGCTCCGCTAATCAAGGGAAAAGCATGCTCCCTCTGAACCTGTGTGGCAGGTGATCCTGCACTAGAGGACTCACACGCAGTGAACCCAAACTCCCGGTCAAAACGATCTGCGAAGTCCTCAACCTCTGCTGAAGCTGCCAAGCTCTGGTTCTTCTCCTTTTTCTTCTTCTTTTCCGGACACACAACTGCATAGTGTCCCATCTTTTGACAATTCCAACACTTCACCTTGGAATAGTCCTTCTGTGTGTTACCCTGTTTACCTTTACCTTTTCCTTTGCCCCCACCATTGCTTGTGGAAGCCTGCTTCTTCCCTTTGCCTTTCTTGCCTCCTGCCAACAGTTCTACATCCTCATCCTGCTCAACTGGCTTGGCTGCCCCAAGCTGACCTTTCCTGATCTCTGTCTGAATGCAATCATCCCAAAACCTCTCCCATGTGGGAGGGGTCTCACGTGCACAAACCCCATCAGCAAAGTTCATCCATGAACGGGGGAAGCCATTAATTGCAATCCGCACCAACTCAGTGGGTGGAATGGCCTCTCCAACTGCTGCCAACTCATCTCGCACATTAGTAATCTTTGTGATATATTCAGCTGCGCTATCATTACCCATCTTAATGGTCTTCAGCTTCTCCTTCAGGACCATTTTCTGGTTCTCATTGGTACTCCGGTAGAGATTGGACAATGCTATCCACATCTCATGGGCATTTCTCTTTCCTCTCACATGAGGAATGCAATGGTCTTTGACTCCGTCTAGAATCAGTCTCTTACTCTTGTTGTTCTTTTTATTATAAGCAGCCAACTGAGTAGCATCAGTAGGCACAACAACAGGGTTCTGTGTGGTATGCACCATAATGTCCCAGACTTCTTCCTCCTCAAAGATACTCTGCATTTTCTCCTTCCAAACGCTATAATTAGTATGCCCATCCAACCTATCCTCCACCCTCAATCCCAATGACATCCTGCTGTCCTAAAACTGAAAAATAACACTGCTGTAGTAAAGATAAAACTGCTGTTTGTGAAAAATCAGCTTGCTGGAATTTTCTGAGTGAAAAATCAGCAAGCTGTAATTTTCCTCCTTGCTGTCCCAAACTGCACTTCAGCACTCAAGCTTTGATACCATGTAGAAATTTCTCATTTCCCACCTCGGTTTTCAGTTTCACCTTATTTCTCCAAAATAGTTAAATGCCCTTTCCCATATCCATACATTCAACAACTGAAAAATAAATTTTGCTGAAAACACAAATTTTGGAAATATTACAGAATGCTGAAAATGCAGAAATAAATATCAACACATACAAACAGCCATTCAACACATTTAAACACAGTGATTTTTGGTCAAGATGACCCTGGAAAAACCCTCTACAACTCTTGGGGAAAACCAGTTCGAAAGCTCCTTCTTATTTCTGGAAATTGCTTTTTACAGTGAGAGAAATATTTAGAAAAAAATCAGCAAACAAACTTTTACAACTTATCTCGTTTTCCATGCCTCACAGCCAACTGGAAAAAATTTGCAAACAACAAAATAGAACAACAATAAATGTTGTACGGCCTCCTCGATTTTTGTGCCCAAATTTCAGCCTTAAATGCTGCTGTACAGATTGCCTAGAAAAGCGTGCAAGTGCCATAAAATGTTGCTATACGGTTTTCCTCGATTTCTGTGTAGAAAAATAGCAGTACAGCTGTACAGATTTCTGCCTAGCAAAGTGTGCCAAGGTATAGCCACTTGCTGTACGACCTCCCTTGAAAAACGTGCCAGCAAACTTCAGATTTTCTGCTCCTCGATTTCTGTGCTAACTTGCTGTACAACCTCCTTGGAATTTGAACCAAAACTGCTGTATGACCTTTCTAGAAAATCGTGCCCAAAGTCTACCTTTCACTGTGTGCTAACTCAGTTGTACGGGCTTGCTGAAACGCTGCCTTGGAATGTGTGCCAAGCTGCTGCCTCCTTCTCCTCACTGTCCATAAATCTCCCTTGCTCTCTTGCTCTCCTTCTCTCAATCTGCTCATGAAAGAATTAATGACCTTTTCCTCCTTTCCCTCCTTTAATCTAGTCCTAAGTGACTTTTGGGGAATCCCTAAATCCAATGGCTGAAATAGATTAAGATCTAGGGCTGAGATTAAATGCTCATTTAAATCTCACTTTCTATTTTTTTTAATTCACCCCACTTTAATAAAGACCCACTTAGTCATTTATGTCCAAAGTCACTTTTCCTTTCTAATTTTACATTGACTTTATTAAAGTCATTTTAAAATTAGACTTTAGTAACTTTATCACTTAAAGTCGCTTTTAAATTAGATTTGACTTTATAAAAATTATAAAGTCACTTTAGGAGAAAAATTAAATTCTTTTGGACACTTTTCCCTAGGCCAAAGATCAAAGCCTTAGGGAACCACCTGTCCTCCGGTACCAAATTTCGACATTTGTAAAGGCTATTCACAAATTGAAGGAATTTACTTTGAAGAAACATTTACACCAATGGCTCATGTGGAAGCTATCAGGATGTTCTTGGCATTTGCTTGCTCAAAAGGATTCAAAATCTATCAAATGGACTTAAAATCAACATTTCTAAATGGGGAAGTCAAGGAAGAAGTCTACATGGAGCAACCAGAAGGGTTTAATCTAACAGAAGGAAAAGACTTTGTTTGTAAGTTGAAAAAGACATTATATGGGTTGAAACAAGCTCCTAGAGCTTGGTACGCAAGATTGGATCACTATCTACAACAACAAGGCTTCATGAAGGGGGTGGGAGGAAGCAATCTCTACGAAAAGACAGATGAGGATAAGTTACTAGTCACACTTGTTTCTGTTGATGATCTGATTTTTACTAGTAATAATGATGAGATAAGCCATGAGTTTTCTCAAAATATGTCAAAAGAGTTCGAGATGTCAATGATAGTAGAGTTATCTCACTTCCTTGGACTACAAGTATCTCAAACCACGATAGGCATGTTTATATCTCAAGCCAAATATCTTAAAGACATGCTTAAAAGATATGGAATGGAAGACTGTGCACTCATGAGCACACCTATGACCACAAGTTGCAAATTGAGCAAAAATGATGACTCCCCTTCGGTAGATGCAACTCATTACAGGTCAATAATTAGAGCCCTTTTGTACTTAACTGCTACGAGACCCGACTTCATGCAAGCAGTAGGAATGGTGGGAAGATTTCAATCAACTCCTAAACAATCCCATTTGATGGCAGTGAAAAGAATTATCAGATACCTGAAAGGAACTCCTGATTTCGGTCTCTAGTACCCTAAGATCTCAACTCTTATCTTGACTGCATAGATCGATGCTGATTGGGCTGGAAGTGTCGATGATCGAAAATGTACTAGTGGAAATGCATTCTTCCTGGGAGACTGTTTAGTATCTTGGCTTAGCAAAAAATAGATATCCATATGACTATCTACAGCTGAAGCCGAGTATATAGCTGCTGCAGATTGTTGTACTCAAATACTATGGATGAAGGAAGCTCTAAAAGATGTCAACATAGGTACAAATCAACCAACTACCATCTATTGTGATAACACAAGTACGATCAGCGTCAGTAAAAATCCAGTGATGCACTCAAAGACCAAACATATACCAATCAAGTATCATTTCCTTCGTGAACAAGTAGCTGAACAAAACATCATCTTGGAATATATCAATACTAAGGAGCAGATAGTTGATATTTTCACAAAACCTTTTCCTTGAGAAGCATTTGAACATCTTCGTCAAAAGATGGGAATTATCGCTTTAGCATCATTTAAGTTGATTCATAAAGATGCTGCAGGACAGGGGGAGCAGTTCGATAGGGGGAGTCCATGAGCACTCCTTTGCCAATGATGTCAAAGGGGGAGAGAGGAAGAATATTATCATCAATAACAAAGGGGGAGATTGTTGACCTAGATTGTCATTGATGTCAATATGGCAATATTCTGGATGAGTAAACAATGATGGGAAGCCATTGGATACCATCGGAAGAGCTCATTGGAAGCTTAGAACAAGAGCAGTCAAAGAAAAGCCAGAGGAAGAAGTTCAACGGAAGAAACAAAGAGGAACACATAGGGGAGAAGCATAAATAGCAATATCGAAAGCCACAGGAAAGACAAGTAAGTGTAAGAGCGGGAGATTGAGGAGGAGCCATATCGGGATCCAAAGAAGTCAACAGAGGAGCCAAAAGAGTGGAGGAGTATATAATATAGGCAAAAATCAAGAATATGGATGACGAGTGAATTCATGTGGTTATATTCCAAAAAGTAGGTTTGAAATAGTGACAATGGTTTTCAGGTGGACTCAAGGCTGTAAGTGGTATTTAGGGCTGATCACCCGATACCATTCATTGACTGACGCGTGGCAGGAGAAGGAGAGAGGAAACCGCCTTATCAGGCGGGTAATCCTCGTGCATGTAGCTCACTCGATATCATTGTCGAGCGTTGGATCAAATGCATTTTGATCTATGGTGAAAGATCACCGAGCAACTTTGTTTGTCGGGTGTAATATCAACCGTTAGATGGGATGGTAGGATCTATGGTGGAGGATTGATCCGAAAAAGGCAAACATCGGAAAATGTGCATGTGTGGACCCAACGATATATATGTCCAGGTGTATAAATAGTTGAAGTCCAGCTAAGTGTTTCAGAGCGAGGTTTTCAATGTATTTCATATGTATCCTTGTATTCCGGCTTTAAGCCTTGTCACATTAAAATATGCGATTGCGATATATATATATATATGGACCCACGAGACCATTACAATATGATGTATTGTTATATCGGATCCACTTATCGGAACTCTCATAGCGCAAGTTATAAAGGGCTGTCACCCCCAAACCATTGATTACGATACGTATGTGGCTTCGCCTCTAAGTCTATGTTGACCTGCCTCGTCTTAACAGGCTTGGTGACATCAGGTATTTTAACATCGGGTCCTTCCACTTCACTCTATCCCTATGACTCAGGAATATTAATGCTGCACGGATCTTCCTTGCCCTCCTGAGTGGTCATATTATAACATTCCAGTGCATGCCACAACTGTGAATTCCAGTCAGGCTGTACCCAAGTCATTGGCTCCTTAGGTGTCTAGAAAATTGCTGCTCTAATTTCTTTTAATAGGTACCTGTTCCATCCCATCAATCAATATTATGTTATTCTGTTGCGAATGAGTTATGTCCTCTGTTAGTGTCAGTCTTTCCAGCCTTCCTCCAGTGATCAAATATGCACTTACAAAGTGGTCTCAGAGTGTCAAGGTCAAATTTTGTCATTTCAAAGAGTCTTCAAGCAAAATTTGGTCACTAGGCATTAGGTCTAGGGTTTTCTTTCACTCCTTCTAAAGTTGTCCAAATGTCAGTCCATGTCATCATTCTGCTGAGTCTATCATCATTCATAGGGTTGTCATCATCATGTCAAGTTCCATTGGGTCATTTTACAACTTATTCATGCTTCAGTTGTGCCTTGGTAAGGTCCATTTCCCTCTCCTAGGGTTTTGGAGGTAATTTCTCTTGGATGGTCAAATCATTAGCAAAACTTGTATCCAGATGTTCATACACCTTCCCCTATCCTTCATGTACCTTATTAAACACTTCCCATCCCTTAGATCCACCAAATTCCTCATTTTCGCACAAACCCTAGTTTCTTGCTACAACCTGACAATTTTCTAGGTTGGGCCTGTGCTTTGCCCTTTTAGACCCCTTCCCCTCACTCGATCTCTAAGATTCCACTTTCCCCTACTTCCTAACATCCCTCCCTACTTCCAAAAATTTTCCCAAGAATTTAAAAGCCCCTCATCCCCTTCATTTCGCTTCATTTCCACAAAATTCCTTGTTTCACACATCGGGATAAGTTTCACTCAAAAGATGTTTTAGAGAAATCAAAGATGAATTTTGGAAACCTGAGAGAGGTTTTTGTTCACAACAGGCCAAGGAAGAAAAACTTCCTTCAATTTTAACACAGGTGTCATGGTTTTAGAGAAATGTCAAAAATACAATCGCCTCGGGAGAATTGATGCATCTCTGAAGTGACCTTGGGAAAATCAGGTTTTCGGCTAGCTTGGTTGGCCAAATGACTTTCTTGATGAGTCAAATGATAACTAGACACAAAGATATTTCCAATGAGCTATCATGAGCTCAATTTGGAGTTGAGGAAGACATTCAAAAGTTGACTGCAATAGCACTCTGCCTTGAGGCAGCCTCATTTGGCACATTTTGACCAGTCTTGGGAGATTTGATTTTTGACAAGGCAAATGAACTTCAAATTGAAACATTCCAGTTGGGTTGGAAAGTAGACATCCAAAACTTTCCAATGAGCTATCGTGGGCTTAATGTGGATGTCGGGAAGTGCCACAAAAGCAAGTGGAAAGGCGCGCTACGCATAGGGCTCAGGCGCGCTACGCATCAGGGTTTTTTGGCTCAACGCGTAGCGCGCCGCACGCTACCCTTAAAATTGGGAGGTCCAAATCACAAAAGGTTTGCATTTTTGAATTTTTCATGATGAAATACACCTGCTCAGCCACTGCCAAGGCATTTCATCAAGGTTTGGGTCCCTAAAAGGTCAAAAAACATGCAAAAAATGACCTCACTGCCCCTTTTTGGACACACAGGTAGCAGCCTTGGGAGAATGCACTTTTGGAGGGGCAAATAAACATAAAATTGTAAAATTCCACTTGGGTTGGAAAGTAGACATCCAGGGCTTTCCAACAAGCCAGCCTGAGCTCAATTTGGATGCCGGGAAGTGCCCCAAAAGCAGGTGGAAAGGCGTGCTACGTGTAGGGCTCAGGCGCGCTACGCATCAGGATTTTTGTACAGTTTTCACCTTCCAGCTCAGGAATTCGGACAGTCTTGACCAGTTTTGACTTTTGATGAGATTTTTCACCCTCCTTGATGTAATTAATGGAACTTTATGTTGAATTGACACTTATTTACCTATTCTAGATGATTCATTCATAAAATAGCAAAAATTTAATGAATGAATTGGTTTCCTAGCTTATAGAGGCAAGTTGTTTTGACTGCCTAGATTGTAGTGCTTTGTTTAGAATTGGTTGAAACAACTCCTAGGATGATGAGCTCGACCCCTAGAGGCAAGGGAATGGGTTGGCTTGCCTATATTATGTATTTTCTTAGTCATTTTCATGGTTGGACTCTTGGGAATAACTTGATACACTATTGTACATATTTTATCTGCAATTTTGGCAAAGGATAGACCAGGGTTTTGCAGCACTATTTGGGATTCATGTGGCCTTATGTATTGATGGTGTGTTTCTCTCAGTACTTGTAAGTTGTGTATGTGTACCACTTTCCTTTTTTGATCTTCTGCAATTAAACAAAAGAAGTGTTAAGGTAGAATCCATAAATTTGCTATGCTCTGCCTTTAAGTTTGTTTAATTTTCCATGTTTTCTTCAGTTTAAGGAGAATCCTTGAGACTTCCTTGCTCTCCTTAGCTCCTCACCTGTCAGGACTATTCATTCACTCACTTTAAAGGCATAAAAACAATCGCCTATCTTGCCCCAAGTAGATCTCTGCAAAAGCTGTGCCTCATCCCCGCACCCAAAATTGCCTTTCCCTTGAATTCAACAAAACTTCAAAAAATAAATTCCATAATCCTTGTACTTCATACCTAGCCTAAAATTAGTCATCAATTCAGTCATCTTGAGCCTCTTTGATTACCTTTTGCCGAGATTGACCGGAGAGAGCCCTCTCCTGTCCTCGTAGGGCTAGCTACGAGGCTGAGCGTGGTTTGATGTGGCCTTGAGTTTTGCTTTCCTCACCCTGAGGCAAATTCGAATGCTAACATCCTCAACGATTTCTTCTAATCCTTGTGGGGAGAGACCATCATTGGGTGCATAATCTGTCATGACAGGAGGATTTATTTCTGGTATTACCTCCTTAGATTTCCATATGGGACCCTTGCTTTGATTATGATAGTTGATCATGAGATGTCTTGTGTTGTGACAAACCAGACATCGGAAGGGGATTTCCCAACAGTCCACCTGTTGTCTTTTGTAGAATGTGCCCCAGTATAAGTCAATGCCAATGGAAGTAGGTATCCTACTAGATAAGTCTACCTCTATTAGGAACCATGCAGTCTTCTTGTCCAACAACCCCAAGCAACCTTCATCCACATAATATAATTTTCCAGTATTACTGGCCATTTCCTAAATCACACCTTTTTGTCCATAATTCAATTAGAAGTCTAGGTAATTTAGCCCAAATGATCTTCCTCTTGGAAACCTCCATAACAAGATCAAATCCAACCTTCTAGTTATGGAGAACCAAAAATCCTCTCCCCTTGACCTAGGGTAAAGGAACAATTTTGTTTGCTTCATCCTCCTCAAGGAAATGAAACCCGAACCAGTCATTCACCATCACACTGACCTTTGTTTGGTATCCAAGGAGGGAAGTCCAATTATATTGTATCCAATCTTTTATCTGGATGCCATTCGTTCTAATGAACTCTCATCTGCCGACCATCATTCTCTTTCGTAATATAACCACGTTATCCTAATATAGGTCTGCCCCCAATATGAGCTTTTGGTCTTCTTCCATGGCTCTGATAAGATTTTTTCATTTTTCTTTAGTGTGTCACATCTTCCGATCCCAGTTTGTCCGAGACCTATCAAGGTTGGTGCCTTGGATAAGATAGGGTCGAAGCCCTAGAGGTTGGAGCCTCACTAAAGTCCAAGTAGGTGCTTGGCACATCCCAGGTTGAAGCATGGGTGTCTTCATCAAGGGTTGGAGCCCTACCTATATTGTACTTGATTCATTGTAAAGATTATATTAATAAAAGCATTTATTTCTATTGTTCATTTTGTGTTCTAAATATAAGTGATCTAACTGATAAAAATAACAATTGAAAAGAAACACTGATTCAGCCCCCCTCTCAGCATTTCCAACAGAAATTGTTACTGTGTTTTTTTATGAACAAAAATCACACAACAACATAACATGTTGCACCACCAAAAGCTGCATCCAGTCCATTGTTTTGCCCCACTGCATTTAAAATTTCTGTAGCCATTTGCTTCAGTCTTTTCTCCCTCCTGGTTCTCTAATATTTGTTTTATGGTTTTGGAGGTTTGCATTTTATTCTTCTTGTTCACCAATGAGACACTTCAGTCCGAATCAACCACCATATTGTGTACAGGAAATCTGTGAATGTCCAGATACCATCACCAACAACTTTGTTAATGGGTTGGACTGTCGTTTCCGATTCTATTTCGCAAAAATCCGAACACCATAAACCCAACCAGCCAGATACAAGTAGTGAACCATATGCCCTATGAAGTTTGGACTATAATTTTTCCTATGGAGTTTTATATTTTCCTGGATTCCTTGTGTCTTTAATCATCAGGCAAAGAATCAATATGGAGACAGGTGCCAATAACATCAAATATGAACATTCCCATATGTTTCCGGAATCCATAACAGGGCATGAAAGATGAGCCTTAAAAAAAACGCACCAAACCAGACTCAGATCTCTCCGGGAAAATCAATCCCCATGTGGACCAATGTTAGTGCACAAGGGGAAAACCACTTACCAGCCTAGTGTCCATCCTCGTGTCATCCACTCTTTCACACTGCAACCTCCTATTCTTCCCTTGATGAACAATCTCGGTACTGCAACAGGCTTCCCATGAATCGCCTCCCCAATAAGTTTGTGTAAATATGGGCTTTTTACTGTTCTTTATGAAAGTATATATCAGGCTCTATCCTCTAAATAATATACACGTCATTTAACCATTAAATCTATTTAAGCTATTTTTTACATTCAGTAGAGAGGAATAAAACCCATACGTATATTGAAAATACCTATAGCATATATCCTTTATCAAATAATTGTTTAAATTTTCAAACACTGATTAAAATAGTTGCTCAATTTTTCAACTACTGAAACATATTTTAATGGGTACTCTAAAAATTTATTTTTTAAAAATTTTAAAATACCAACTAAAATTTGTTTTAATCAATACTCTAAAATTTGAACATCTATTTGTTAAATATATATATATTTTGGTCAAATATCTATTCAAGATCCTTAAATCGTCTAACTACCGATAAAAATATGTTTTAATTAGTATTTGTAATCCTTTGGGAATAATTGTTCAGATTTTCAAGCACTGATTAAAATCTGTTTTAAACAGGAAAATTGTGAACATTAATTTGATGAAGAATAGGGGAGATATGTCTAATGTTGTGCAAGGACCAGTAATTGATATAGTACTGGTCCCACCAAACTACCAAAAATTGAAAGATATGCAACCAATATTTAAACAAAAATAAATAACATTAAGTGTAAATATGTTTTAATTTATGTCCAAAATTTCCCAGTGCATTGATTGGGCCCACAGCTGTCCCTTAATAGTATCTTAATACTTAAGAGTACAAATCATATTGACCCAACTAGAAAACAGATAAAACAATAAATCCTTCCAAAATGGTCTATTCCAGAAGTACAAAGTAGCAATCACTTGAACCCCCACTCATCAGAACTAGAACTATGTAGTCCAAATAAATATCCATACTTGCACATAATAAAAGTGAACGTATGTCAGGCATTACTGCTATGTTGTTCAACATTTAAAACCACTGTGTTCAATATATGACACCCAACCCAATAACACTTAAACCCACTGTGTTCAATAAATGACACCCAACCCAATAACTTCAATAAATGACACCCAACCCATTCTATTTCTCATTAAAAGAAGTTCAACCACTGCTGAAGTTGCATGTTATGCATTCAAACTATCCACCAGCCTTGAAGACAAACCATCACAGAACATTTGATAGTATATCTAGGTTAGTTATTTCAATTACAACACATTTTTCTTACAACTCTATTTTCATTTCTCACAATTTTTTTTATTTTAGTTCTTACAATTTCATTTTCATGAAAATATATATTTTTTCTATTTTTCTATATTTTGAAAAAGAATAGAACCTATGAGACATTAATCTTGTGTTGAATATTTGAATGAAATGTTATGTCTTCCTCATAAAATTCTGAAGTATTACAATTATATTGAACTTTGTAAATTAATGTGCTCATCATTCCCTTCAATATGTTCTTAGGTTGGCTATGGTAAATCAGACCATTATTGTTGGCAGAGGCCAGAATATATGAAAACACCAAGACAAGCCTACGATATTGACACTAGCAATTCTAGATCAAATCTTGCAGGAGAAACTTCTACGCTAAGGCAGTCAATCATCCCTCACACAAGATATTATATAGATAGGAAGACTCGAAAGTCACTCCCTTGACTCTAAGAAACTAAGGTATCTAACATAAGTCTTTTCCTCGTGTATCTTTGCACTCCTTCAATCTTTGTCTTCGAACAACTCATCTTTGCAAGCCATTTCTCAGTCAATTGAAAATCATATATCCCCATCACATCTTTGCAAGCCATTTCTCAGTCAATTGAAAATCATATATCCCCATCACATATTTGCAATAATCCACAATACCCATAGGATCTCTATCATCCACTTATGCACTAAAAGCATCCTCATTAGAAGAAGCACTCGGGCCTCTCACTTTGACATCACATTGTTGGTGAAGACACATGGTTGCCATAACTGAATCCTATGGATAGAAGCTCCCTTGGGAACTACAGGCTCTATTGAAAGCGAGATTGAGAGCTAGTCACTGTTACACCCATTGATGAGGATCCAATATAAAATACAGACGCCGAAGCATTAGAAACCTGCTGCTAATTAAAGCACTCTTATAACTGGTAATCAGAACTTCCTTGTAACAAACCTAGTACAACTAGAGACCTGAGAAAATTCATTCAATTTCATGGCAGGGATGATACAACGTTCTTACCTTTCTACCTTACTGATAGTCTTTGTGGACCCACTAAAACCCCACATTATTTTCATACAAAAGCTCAAGAAGGCCCCTAAATGAATAGGAACAACCCGTAAGGCACTAATAAAAAAAAAGGCATAATCTTCTGAAAAGAAGTCATGCTTTGGCTTCATTTCTTCAAAAATCATAAGCATTCCTAGGACCAAGATCCTTGAGATGTTAAATCAAATGCTGGGCATGAAAGTCGAAATCCTAATTAAGTAAAGGGAGTTATCTTCAAGGTCTTAAATCTGAGTCTTAATAGTGACAAAGAAGAGAAGATCATCTTCAATCTCTGTGTATTTTGTGAACTCGCAAAGAGTCTTCTTGAAGATCGAGAACAAACCTAGAAGGAATTATCTCTGTGGTCTGAATTTGAGATCCAACTTCTCCTACCCAACCTACAAATTGACTCATACTATCAATTTAAGATGCTCATGTAGGCATGTCCACTTGCTCTCTTTCTTGTTGATCATGATATAGGGTTGACCCCTTCTCAAACTTATGTAACTGAGGATCTATCTCATACAACACAACTGTGAATACCATTGAATGATATCTCACATTACTCTTCTTTACCATTTGCACTATTGGAGCTCCATGGTCTCTAATGATAAAAAAATTACCCTTCCCCAACAAAGGAAATGTTTGCGTTGTCCTCATAAAATCCAAGCCCAAAATCATCGCATAATCCTCCAATAGAATAACTCTCAAATATATCCTACCAAACATATGAGCTCACTCCCATCAGTGCATCCTTGAGAATACCAGATGTTGACCTCATCTTAGAGTTCATTACTGGGTAGGAAAACATCATTCCCTTCAATATGTTCTCAGGTTGGTTATGGGAACTTAGACCATTGTTGTTGGCAGAGGCTAGAATATATGAAAACACCAAGACAAGCTTACAATATTGAAAATAGCAATCCGAGATCAAATCTTGCAGGAGAAACTTCTACTACAATGGAAGTTTCTTATTACTCAAAAGTTCTTTTCAACTTGAAAGCAACATAAGGCAAACACTACTTGAACTACATGATTGACAATGCAAGTCCACTTGGTGAAACATCATGGGTCATGATGAATTCAATTGTGATAACAAACAGGATTCTAAACAAATTAATTCAAACAACAGTAACTACCATATCTTCTCATAGTACCAAAAGAAGGTGGAAACCGATAGTAGTTTTCCAAGTACAAATACAGGCATGGTATTTTAAGTGTAAAAACAAGTTATCAAAACAACAATCATTGATAATTTTGAAGACATACAACAAAATGATTCTGTATATTTGATTTTTCAAGGGTACTAACATAGTATAAGTTTCTTATTACTCAAAAGTCCTTTTCAACTTGAAAGCAACATAAGGCAAACACTACTCGAACTACATGATCCTCCAACAATATAACTCTCAAATATATCCTACCAAACACATGAGCCCACTCCCATCAGTGCATCCTTGAGAATACCAAATGTTGACCTCATCTTAGAGTTCATTACTTTGTAGGAAAACAACCAATCCCTTCAATATGTTCTCAGTTGGTTATGGTAACTCAGACCATTGCTGTTGGCAGTGGCTAGAATATATGAAAACACCAAGACAAGCCTGCAATATTGACACTAGCAATCCTGGATCAAATCTTGCAGGAGAAAATTCTACTACAATGGAAGTTTCTTATTACTCAAAAGTTCTTTTCAACTTGAAAGCAACATAGGGCAAACACTACTTGAACTACTTGATTGAAAATGCAAGTCCACTTGGTGAGACAACGTGGGCCATGAATGAATTCAATTGTGATAAAAAACAGGATTCTAAACAAATTAATTCAAACAACAGTAACTACCAGATCTTCTCATAATACCAGAATAAGGTGGAAACCAACAATAGTTTTCCAAGTACAAATACTGTCATGGTATTTTAAGTGTAAAAACAAGTTATCAAAACAACAATCACTGATAATTTTGAAGACATACAACAAAATGATTCTGTATATTTGATTTTTCAAGGGTATTAACATACTAGAAGTTTCTTATTACTCAAAAGTTCTTTTCAACTTGAAAGCAACATAAGACAAACACTACTTGAACTACATGATCCTCCAACGGTATAACTCTCAAATACATCCTACCAAACACATGAGCCCACTCCCATTAGTGCATCCTTGAGAATAACAAATTTTGACCTCATCTTAGAGTTCATTACTTTGTAGGCAAACAACCAATCCCTTCAATATGTTCTCAGGTTGGTTATGGTAACTCAGACCATTGCTATTGGCAGAGGCTAGAATATATGAAAACACCAAGACAAGCCTGCAATATTGACACTAGCAATCCTCGATCAAATCTTGTAGGAGAAACTTCTACTACAATGGAAGTTTCTTATTACTCAAAAGTTCTTTTCAACTTGAAAGCAACATAAGGCAAACACTTCTTGAACTACATGATTGACAATGCAAGTCCACTTGATGAGACAACATGGTCCATGAATGAATTCATTTGCAATAACAAACAGGATTCTAAACAAATTAATCCAAACAACATCAACTACCAGATCTTCTCATAGTACCAGAAGAAGGTGGAAACTGACAGTAGTTCCAAGTACAAATACAATCATGGTATTTTAAGTGTAAAAACAAGTTATCAAAACAACAATCACTGATAATTTTGAAGACATAAAACAAAATGATTATGTATATTTGATTTTTCAAGGATACTAACACATGTAGATAATTGCCTATAATAAAGCATAAGTATTTTTGCCTTGTATGAAAGCCTAATTTATAAATATTCTTAAATAAATGCATGCAATAATTCTGCATGTTGTTGCATCTATGGAAAAATTTAGTTATGTTTCTCGTACAAGGAGAAGTGGCAGGAGAGTGACAAGGGGTGCCCAGTTGCGATGCCCATCGTCAGATGAGGACATGGTAGGTCATGTCAATGTCAACAATGCCCCAAGGAACGTTGTTGAGGATGACCATGTGACTGAAGCTGATGTTGTCACGCCATCACCCATAGAGCCACCATCAACAATAGTCCATGGGGCAAGTTCAAATAAAAATATCAGTGCTATAAGATGATGGAAAAAAGAAGAAATGTTAGTTGCAATTGATGACATAGAGTTTAATGGATACTCAGTTCGGGCATCTGCAAAAAAACATGATATTCCTCCCTCATCAATACATTATTGGATAAATAGACTGACTCATACAAAATGTAAAGGGCCTCTTACAGTTATGACTGATGAGGAGGAGGCTGAGGTGGTTGAGCGGTGTAAAGAGATGGCCCAATTGGGACATGGCCTAGAGTTGATAGAACTCAAATCCATAGTTGCTCAAAACTATCAAGGGAGGCCAAACCCATTCAAATATGGGTTTCTTGGTAAATCATGGTGGTTTGGGTTTAAAAAAAGGCATCCAAACCTTGTATTGCATACAACTCAGGGCCTTGATAGAGACAACACATTAAATTTGTGCCCTACAGTTGTGCAGAAGTTCTATGACACTCTTTCTAGTGCTTATGATAAACATTCTTATGGAGAATACCATATATGGAATTATGATGAAGCAGGTTTACAGGTAGGGAGGAGTTGTGGCATGCGGGTAATTGCCAAGAGAGGGAGCTGAAATGTGCCAAAGATTTTTCCTAAGACCAGGGAGTGGATAACTATTTTATGTTGTGTCAATGCAATTGGTACTTCAATCCCAAGATTTTATCTATTCAAAGGTAAAAATCAACTGAAAAATATATACATAACTATGAACTAGGTGCATGCATGGCTGCACATCCCCAAGCATGGGTGACTAAAGAACTATTTTTGAGTTGGCTTTTTCACTTTGCTGCATCGGTACCAAGTGGCGTCTCACATAATAACATACACCTATTGATATTAGATGGCCATGGGAGCCACATGGCTGTACAAACAATTGAAGAAGAAAATAATTTAGGCATCAAACTGTTGACATTGCCTGCTCGTACCACTCACATATTGCAACCCCTTGATGTTAGTCTGTTTGGCCCTTTCAAGAACTATTTCAGGTTAAAGCGTGTTGCATGGATGGCAAAGAATCCAGGGGTTGAGGTGAAAAGGTTCGAGCTAGCAAAGCTTGCAAGTAAAGCTTTTAAAAGGGCTTTGACACCATCAAATATCAAGGCTGGATTTGGGAGGACAGGAATCTGGCAACTAAATTATGATGCTCTTATGCATGATACTGGTTGTAGCCAGGCATTTCATGTGGATGGTCAGGAAGAAGGGCATGTCCAAACAGGTGTTGAAGTGCAAGAAGTAGATGAACAAGATGATGTGGTTGCAACTGGTAATATTATTTCCCTCTCTCAAGGACACTTATATGATGAAGATGGTGAAACTGTATGTGAAACACAATATAATTATGAAAAAATTCGCATTAACATGGAGATCATTCCACCAACTCAAGAACATGAAACTCTTGATGTTGATATTGTTAATGACATTGTTGGACATGTAGTTGACAATGACTAATTGACATTGCCAAGCCAGGTAACCCCACTATCACCGCTGGCAGAAGCCATGATTAATATGAATGAACATAGTGTCTGGTGAGCTCCAGTATTGTAGCAATAATGCTACAACTCCTGGGGCTTCCTGTCTCTCATTTTATCAACCCGGTAGTTCGTACAAACTTGGAAGCGACGGTGCTGTATGCACAAGTACTAGCTCTTGTAGCAACTGTCACTTGGTCAGCTGGCACAAGTCCGCTAGGGCTCAAGCCAACTTCTATAGGCTCACAGAAGAAGCTTTATCAATGATGGAAGAAATCTAGCTCAAAGGAGACTAATCTACTTGACAAAAATGAATTGAAAGCAAATCAAAGCATGTAAACCTAGGAAACCCTAATTTAACTAGTCTAACCTCTATAATGCAAAGAATGTGAAGGAAACTTCTACCAATGCTACTGCTACCTCTAATAAGTGAAAGTGCATGGATCTAAGCTGCTTGCATCATAAAAGACATGTTTTTGTATTTTTCCCTTAAGTGTGTGGGATGGTTGTGATCTTGTGCTAACTAGGGTTTGGTTGTGCAGATGGGATGGAGAAGGAAGGAAAGCGTGGGATAGGTTGGGGAGGCTAGGAGAGGTCCCTAGGGGTCCTTGGCATCCATCCACAGAGGTTCCTCGCATTCAGATGCTCAGCAACCGAGAGAGTGGCCTCCTACATGATGGTTGTGGAGGATCCTACAGGATACTCTGTTTTCTACAGGATGTCTACAAATGGCTACAGGATGACCTACCGTGAGTGTTTGGAGTGATGGAGGAGTAATGGGATGGTAGGGGGAGATGTGTGAGGTAGGAATGAGGCTGGTGATGGCTGTAGAAGTGGAAGAATAGGATGGGAAGTGAGTGTAGGGAGTAGGTTGGAAGGTAAAGAACTAGGTCAACAACAAGGACTAGAGGATGGAGCTATGTGAGGAGTGAAAGTCTTTGGGAGATGACAGAGCGGAGTAGGGGTTGAAGATGTTTGTGCATGCGTGATCGAGATGGAGAATGAAGCAATGGACGAGAGAGGGCAGTGCAAGTGAAACAAATGCTTGTGACTGTTCTCAAACCGAGAATGCATTAACCTAACTACCTGTGCTTGTAAATTCACTGAACAGCAATCCAAAACGCAAAAGAGAATGTGCATGAAGCTGTGGTAAAGGAATGTAGTGCAGGTGTGAGTGACAAGGAAGCATATAACGTAACGTGACTGTGTTTGTAGAAATCATCAAGTAAAGAAATTCGTGTTTTTGGTGGCTAGTTATGGGCTGCACCCCAATCTTCAAGCGAGATGGCAGTGAGCCTTAACAACCCTTTTTGTTGGAGCTCCAATGGACTATATCTATCCTCTGCTACACTAAACAATTGTAAACAAACTCACCATAAGAAAATTCTATCTAACTCATAAAAAAAACCAACTCAACAACCTGTAATTCGAATTGCATGTGCAAATGAAACTCAAAGTGCTGAAAACGAAATGGAAACAACACTACAGCTGAGGGGATCTATGGCTCTCAGGTTGGGCCCTAACCTGAGAGCTATAGTCTCCTTAAGAAACTCAGAACTAGATCACAAACTGCCTTCTTTATTCATAATCTGATGTCATGCCAAATTAGCTTACAAACGGAACAAAAACTGAGCTGTGCTCCAAAATTACAATAGCAATACGAGAGTTTCAACAACCTATCTAAGGCTAAGGCCTCCATACTTATACAAAAAAGATGATCCAACAAGAGTCCTTGATTTTAGGAGCTCGGCTGTCCAACTAGAGTTTAACTGCTGATCCTGTAGGATGGACATAAATGCTGTTCCTGTAGAGCAGTTTATAACTGCTGTTCCTGTAGAACAGCTGGCTGCTTGTAAGCTCGGAGGGGAGATGGATTAGAGCTCGGAGTTCTTGATGGGAATCACGAGGGATGTCCCTAGAACCGTGGACATCCTCTCCTAGAAACCTGCAATGCCACCTCGTTGTCTCCTTAACTCTTTTTTCGTTGTCTTTTGCTCCCCTTTAATGCCAAAACCTGGAATCATAATGCATTAGTCACGTAGAGAGAGTGCCTACCCTTCTTCCTACAAACAACATGAATAAACTAAGAAATGCATGCAAAAGCAATAAAAATGAATGGTTTTGAGCAAGTAGAATAGGCCAAAATGAGCCCGAATTGTACCAAAATTGGGGCTCATCATCACCCCCCAGCTGAACCATTTGCTCATCCTTGAGCAATTTTGCCCCGGCTCCTTATCCTTGGCCGAGAGCTGGGGCTCGGAACCTGCTCCTTCTTCTCTACTTTTGGGGCCTCTGTTTTCTCTGCCTCAGGTGGAGACGAGGGTGGTGCTTCCTCCCCCTTTTTCATTTCCTTGAGCCGGGCTTCAGAAGGCGACTGGCCTATTTTTCGCGTCCAGGAAGTGACTTTTGGGCTTCCCTTCTCAGGGGTGGCCTGTGTTTTAGAGGGAGTTTTTGTACTGGGCGAAGTAGGGGTGTCTCCTGAAGTGGGTTGGCTGCTGGGTGGAGGCTGCGACTTGTCTGTTTTCATTCTCTGACTTCTCCTGGCTTCGGAGGGTAGAGGGATCTCCCTCTCTCTCTTTTCTTTTGGTTTTGCCGGTGTGTTGAGGGTAGCCAGTGCCGCTGCCGCCTCCTTTTCGAGGATGCCAACCTTCTCCTTCTTGTGTTTTGCTCGCTCAGAGCTCCTTGTAGAGGGTCCCTCCTCCTTTGGTTTCGGGCTTCCTGTAGAAGACCCTGCTATGACCGGTTTTGGGCTCCCTGTAGGAGCATCTTCTGTAGCTCTTGGGCTTCCCGTAGGAGCCTTTCCTTTTAGCACGTCTGGGCTTCCTACAGGAGCTTTTCCTTTTTCTTTCGGGCTTCCTGTAGAAGCCGGTTTCTGCAATTTCGGGCTTCCTGTAGAAGCCTTTTCCTTCAGCACCTTTGGGCTTCCTGTAGAAGCCTTTTCTTGAATTTTTGGGCTTCCTGTAGAAGCCTTTGTCTTCGTTTCCAGACTTCCTGTAGAAGTCTGTTCCTTAGTGATTTTCGGGCTTCCTGTAGAAGACCCTACTTTGTCCACTTTTGGCCCTCCTGTAAAAGATTCTTTCTTTACGCTCTGTGGGCCTCTTGGAGAAGATCCCTTCTCTGTTTTTGAGCCTCTTGTAGAAGCCTTCGCTTGTTTCCCTATAAATGCAACTGTCACCACCTTTCCTTGCTTGGTTGCATGGATTTTGCTTTTGGCTTTGACTGCAGGAGCTGGCGAGGTGCTTGGGCTGACAGGGACCACCTCAGCTTTGTCCATTCTGCTCTTTATCCTCTGTTCTCTTGCTGTCAAAACAGGTGTGTCACCCTCCTCTTCGTCTTCCTTTTCTTCTTGCTTCCTCTTTTGTTCCTTCCTCTGCACCGTGGCAGGGGTCTTCTGACCTGATGTCCTCTTTTCTTTGGCCACTGCCTCTTTGTCTTCACCGCTGGAGGAGCCACTATCTTCGACCAGCATTTTGATGTCCCCATCCCGTGTCAGATTTCTAAATGACTCCCAGGAGAGGGGGACTTTATAGGAGTGCAGTGCATCCTCTACAAGCAACTTGATCAGCCCGTGGTGTGCCACCTGATCTGGGACACCACCCTTCAGCTTCGTAGCACATTCCATTAAAGATTGCAACAGGAAATAAGGAATGCTTAATTTCTTTTCTACAGGAAGCTCACTTCGGTTCCTTAATTCGTTCAGCAATCGGAAATGGTACCCGTAGACGATGCTATAGCGACCATCACAGATTATATATTTCATTATCTGTAAGCTGACCTCGTTCCATGGTGGTGTCAAACTATTCCTTCGTACCCCATTCTTATCCTCTGTGAATGATTCTTCAGGTGGGAAGAACTCCTTCTTGGCTTGCTGGCTCTGTTTTCGTTCTTCTTTATCCCACGGGAGACCCATAGGAAGCTCAGTGATTCTACTGATGGACTGCGGGGTTATCTTGAGGCTTAGGCCTCTGAAATTGACTGTGGCTAGCACCTTGGATTTTGGCTTCAGGGCCTGCAAGAATTCCTCGGCCACTTCCTCATCGTACCCCTGCAACTTATCACAAAAAGACATCCACTGTGCTTGTGTAAAGAGCTCCACTACTGCCTGATTTCTCCTCAATGTAGTTGAGTCAGTGGGCTCGCGTCTGATAAACCCACCAGGCATGATGAGCACGGTGGTTTTGACCCCGGGTGGTGAATGCAAAGGGAATTCGGTCTTATAGACAGAGCATGCAATGGATTCACAAAACCACAGTCTAATTATACCTCTATCCTGTAGGAGCGATAGTATGGGCACAACAATCCAATATCTTTTATGACCAGACCGTGAATAATGACCTTACCACCTTTGAAAACCAATTGCGGAAGGAGTTTCAGGGTTACCTCTTTTCTGCCACCTTTTTTACGTGAAGACTTCACCTTCCTGTAGAGACTGCTATCCTGTAGATACTGCTTCCTGTAGAAACTGTCCCTGTAGGAGCGGTGCGCAGACTTCGGGGGGAGCTATAGTTGGCCAGCGGTCGCGAGGTGCTTTACCAGCGTTCAGGTAGCCGAGAGCTCGGCGTATCAGTATGCAGAGGTAATCAGAGGAGCGACTCGAGTTTTGAAATGAGGTTGATGGATATACACGCTTAATCGAGCCGATTAGATTTTGAATCGGCGCAGCTCGTGGCGCGGGGGGTGAGCTGTCCCCGCCGGACCGTTGGGTGACATCACCCATCATCCGCCTGCAAATTCGTTTGCTGCCGCATTCATTCCCACAGATCTGCCGCCGCCCTTTTCGGTTAAACTTCGGTTCACGGTTGACGGGACTAATCTTCACGTGCGTGCTACGTGCTGCTTGTGTCATGGCTGCCACCTCCTCATCTGACTATCCCTTCACTAGCCGACGTGGCCAGTCAACTGGCCTTACGGCCGCTCAACCATTCACCTTTATGCCATGCAAAACAAATCAAAGTAATAATCATGCGATTTGCTGGAGAGAAGGATTAGAACACTTACCTGCGCGCGGCTGCACATGATTTCCAGTTTTTGAGCGATGGATCTACCTGCTGCGTGTGGCTGCACAGTCCCGTAGAGTCGTGGTTACAGGATGCTGGCGATGGAGTGAATGATTTTGCCTTCATGCGCCCGTGTGTTATCTCAGATGGCGGTGCTGCGAACAGGCTTCACTCGAGCAGGGTGAACTGCTACAGGATCCCTGCGAGGGGTCTTGTCACAGTCCTTTCTCCTCGGGTGCATGTTGCACGCTGGCGGTTCTGGCTTCTCGATCACGATCCCAGCACTTCTGATGCATAACGTGGATATGGTATGGCTCTCGGTGCTTGGTTTTTCTTTGACAGATGTTTTTTCACGAGAACTCATTGCTTTGTTGTGCTGCTGCAGGGATCTTGGTTGCATGGCGAAGAGGATGGTGTAGCAAGATAATAGCAAGGTTCAGGGGTGCCATCAGTGGCATGCATGCATTCAATCCACTCCTCAGTCGCTAGATCTTCATTTGAAACACATTTCGGCCGTTGCAACCTTCTACAGGAAGTTTCCTGTAGAACACAGAGCTTCCTGTAGAAGTTTTGCACTTTCCTGTAGAAGATCCGCGTCTTCCTGTAGGAAGACTGTCTGTTCCTGTAGAAAACTGTATCTTCCTGTAGAAGATCCAAATCATGATGAAAATTGCACATACCTTGAAAAACATTGTTATTCTTGGAGGAGGTGTTGATGACATCCTTTGACAGCATGATGAAGGCCCCTGGCTTGGGGTGGAGAGGCTTCTTCTCCTCCATAGAACATCTGCATGCAAAAACTTTTATTGTGCTTATTGTTTTTTCTTTTTTTTCTCTTTTTTTTTTTTTTTGAAAAGATAGCAGGGGCGCCCCAAAGAGGTTTTCACCCTTGCTACCTGCCCTGAGCGCCTCAAAGAGGTTTTCACTCAAGGATCTTTTTTGAACTTCTTTTTTTTTTGTTGAAAGACAATAGGAGCGCCTCAGTGAGGTTTTCACTCCTACTGCCTGCCTTGGGTGCCTCAGAGAGGTTTTCACCCAAGGATCTTTATTGTTTTTCTTTTTTTTTTTTTTTTCTTTTTTTTCTTTTTCTTTTTTCAGGGTATGCCCAAAGTGGAGGCAGAACCCTTCTCTATGACCAAAACAGATTTCTCCATAGTGCTGATAAACTCTTGTCTTGAGAGAGGTCTTCTGTAGATCTTCAATCGGTGCCCATTGACAAGCATGGGAATGGCTTCCTCATCAATGGTTCGAATGATGACAGATCCATTGTCATGGCACTGTTCCACTACATATGGTCCTAGCCATCTGGTTCTCAGCTTCCCCTTGAAGTCTTTGAATCTGGAGTCATACAACAAAGCCCAATCTCCCGGCTGGAATTGCTTGTCATGGAGATGTTGGTCATGCCACACCTTTCTCTGAAGTTGAACCACTTCTGAGTGAAGGAGGGCCTGCATGCGGTGCTCATCCAGTCCATTCAGCTGCAATAACCTTTCTTGCTGTGCATGGCTGAGATCTAGGTCCAGCTGAGCTGCCATCCTCAAAGTGTTATACTCAAACTCAATGGACAGCAAAGCTTTCTTCCCATAGACCAGCTCATAAGGTGTGAAGTTGGTGGTGGTCTTCCAAGTGGTGTTGTAAGCCCATGTGGCTTCAACCAGGCGATCTGCCCAGTCTTTTCTGCTGCTGCTCACCACTTTGGTCAAGATCCCTTCTAGTGCTCTATTGGTGACTTCCACCTGCGCATTTGCTTGAGGGTGATAGGGGGTGGAAGTCCTGTGCTTGATCTTGTGATGAGCTAGAAGATCTTCAATCAAGTTGGATGTGAAATGGCTCCCCTGATCGGTCACCAGCTCTCTTGGGTAGCCAAACTTGTAGAAGATGTTCTCTCTTAAGAACTCGACCACCTTCTCTTCTGTTGCTGCTTTGATTGCTTTAGTCTCTGCCCACTTTGTCAAGTAGTCCGTACACACAATGATGTAGGACCTCTGCCTCGAAGAGGGATTGATTGGACCCACAAAGTCCATGCCCCACTTCTCAAATGGCTCAAGAGTCACTTGAGGTTGGAGAGGCATCTCATCCCTTTGGGTTGGTTTCCCCATTCTTTGGCATTGGTCACACCGGCTGACATATCTTCTGACATCTTGATGAAGTGTGGGCCAATAGTAGCCTGCCTGCAGGATCTTGAAGGCAGTTCTCTTTGCTGCAAAATGCCCTCCACAAGGCCCATCATGACAGGTGAGGAGTATGTCAAAGACTTCCTCTTCCCTTACACAACGCCTTAAGATCTGATCGGGGTCAAGCTTGAACAAGTTGCCCCCGATCCAAGTGAATGAGGCACTTTTTCTGATGATTTTGCTCTTCTCTTTTGAAGAGAGGTGCGGAGGGAACTGAGCTGAAACAAGATAGTTTGCTATATCAGCAAACCATGGAGAGAGTACTGAAATAGAAAATAGATGCTCATCAGGCATCTGGTCATCCACCGTCCCATCTTCATCTGCAGACAAATCCAATCTAGATAAAAAATCAGCAACAACATTTTCTCTTCCTGGTTTATCAACAATGGTTAAATCAAACTGCTGCAATAAAAGTAACCATCTAATAATACGAGCATTTACATCTGGTTTATTCATCAAATATCTAATAGCAGCATGGTCAGTATGTACAAACGTTTGATACCCGGTAATGTAATGACGGAACTTGTTTAGTGCATGGACTACAGCTAAGAACTCTTTCTCGGTTACAGTGTAATTCAGCTCTGCTTTGGACAAGTTTTTGCTAACGAAGTAAATGGCATATGGAAGTTTTTCCTCAACTTGTCCTAAAGCTGCACCTATGGCTTTGTTCGAGGCATCAGTGTGGATGTGGAAAGGTAGGGCCCAGTTTGGACCTCTCAAGATTGGTGCAGACACCAACTTGTCCTTTAACTCATTCAAACTCTTCTGACAATCGCCAGTCCACTTAAACTCCACATCCTTTGCCAACAGGTCAAACAATGGCGAGGCGAGCTTGCTGAAGTCCTTAATGAATCTCCTGTAGTATCCCGCTAATCCCAAAAAACTCCTAACATCCCTTACCTTTTGTGGAGGTGGAACCTTCTTGATTAGAGCAATTTTGTTAGGATCCACCTGTAATCCTTGGCTAGAGATGGTATGGCCTAGCACGGTCCCTTCAGTCATCAGGAATTCACACTTTTCGGGACTGAGGGACAGGTTCATCTCAATGCATTTGGTTAGGACTTTCTCCAGATTGGACAATGCTTCCTGGAAGTTGGCCCCATAAGGAGTAAAGCCATCCATGTATATTTCCACTGCATCATGGACCAACTCCGAGAAGATGCTCAAGACAGCTCTCTGAAAAGTAGCAGGAGCATTGCATAGCCCAAAGGGAAGGACTCGGTAGGCAAAGGTACCCCAAGGACAAGTGAAGGTGGTCTTATCTTGGTCTTCCGGGCTGATTTGGATTTGATTGTACCCGCTAAACCCATCCAGGAAAGAGAAAAACTTCTTTCCTGCTAGTCCATCCAACACTTGATCTATGAAAGGTAGAGGGAAATGGTCTTTCTTGGTAGCTTTGTTCAGCTCACGGTAATCCACATAGATCCTCCACTTCCCATTCTTCTTGGGAACCAGCACTAGAGGGGACACCCATTCACTATCTGAGATGGGGTAAATGAATCCGGCATCCAACAGTTTTTGCAATTCTTCCTTGACAATGTCTTTAAGGGCTGGATTCATTCTCCTCTGAGGTTGCCTAACCGGTTTACAGTCCTCTTTGATGTATATATGATGAGTACAGACCGAAGGATGAACTCCTTTCATCTCCTTATAGCTCCAAGCAAAAGCATCTAGGTGGCTGGCCAACAGGTTGCATAGCTCCTTTTCCTGAGAAGGAGATAGGGAGGAGCTGATTTTCAATGCTCTCTCAGGGCCGAACTCCACATTCTTAACTCTGGGAGTGACAGGGTTGGTTGTACAAAGATCCACTAAGGTGCTAGCTTGGGCATCCTCCACCAATTTTTCTAAGGGCAGTGCACTGGTAGGTGGGTTTTGGATCAAGTTCTCGATCAAATCATCCTCGGTTGGGGGATTTCTTCTATTGGTTTCTATGGTACACAGAGGTGCTGAATACACCTCGTCTTCTTCTCCTTCTTCCAACCAGAGTGGTAAGTCATGCTCTAAAGAGGGTTGGGCAGGAGGGTATAGGACAAGTTGCTTGGACATAGGACCATTTTTGATGGTCATATTTCCGACACGACAACTGATATAGGCATCTGCAGTGGCTAACCAAGGCCTTCCCAAAATGAGGGGATATCCAGTAAGCTTTGCCTTTGGTTGCAGAACCAGGAAGTCTGTAGGATACTCCCAAGAGTCAATAGAGACCAAGACATCCTCCACAATCCCTTCGGGAGTCACGGTGGAGCGATCTGCTAATTGCAGTACTGTCGAGGTCTTCCTCAGGGAACCCTGAAGATTGAGTTTAAGCATGGTATCCCTGGTCATCACATTGATGGCTGCCCCCAGATCAATCAAGGTGTGGGGGATAATGGTGCCATTGATGTGAACATCTACTACAGGACTTCCAGGATCTAGGTACTTTGGGCAGATGACTTGTCTTAGCATAAGGTCAGACAGTTGTCCTATGACATTGATAGTTGAAGCATCTTTCTTCCGTCTGCCTGGATGTTTGAAACACTTCTCCTTAACCAGCTTGTTATAGATTGGCACATCCTTGATGGCCTGGAGAAGGGGTATCTTCACACACAACTGCTTGAGCTCTCCCAGAAGCTCATCTTCTTCCGGGTTGGGTTATGTGGTGGCTGTTAGTCTCTCAGGAAAGGGTGGAATAGGCTTTGGTTCACTCTCCTGATGGTTTTCCTCATCCTCTGGGGGAGGAGGTTGGCGATCTGGAAGAGTCTTTCCAGATCTAAGGTTGATCTCCTGGATCTCCACCGCATAGGTAGGGAATGAGGTCTCCCCAGTATATACCTGCTGAGCCTGTCTATTGTTGGGGTTCGGGTTCGGTTGAGTAGGCATCTGAGGTTGCCTTGGAGGAGCAGGAGGTAAAGGCTGAGGTTGAACTGGTGGTGGAGGCAAAATGGCAGGAGGAGTGTTGTATTGGGGCCTCCACCCCGACTGAGGAGCACTCCATTGAGGCTGCGACTGGGTATGAGAGTGATATGGATGAGAAGTAGGTTGAGTAGGGTACTGAGGTGGGTAAGACCATGGAGGAGGCATGGACCATGAAGGATGAGCAGGGGGACCCCAGGAAGGCATAGGGGTTGACTGGTGGGGGTTGTAATAAGCTTGAGATGCCCCTTGCATCCCCTGCTGATAAGGTCTAGATCCTTGAGGCCTCCTTTGGTTGATGAAGTAGAGAGGTTCAGTGGGGGCTTCGGTTCCTTGGTACATGGCTTTAAACCCAGGCAAGGTTGGACACTGATTTGTTGGGTGGTCCTCCTCACAAACGAAACACACTTCAACCGAATGCAATGGACATTCGTTCTTAGGGTGTCTTCTGGTGCACCTAGGACAGAAGACGGCCAAGGCTCTCTCAGCTTCTTCCTTCTTCTGCTGGATCCTGAATGTGTCCAGCTGCATGGCAATGGTCTGTCTCACCTCACTCTTAAGATCTTCTAATTGGTTTGTAAACTCATGTTTGGAGAAAGGGACACCAGTGGAGAGGAGATTTCCTCTACCTCGTTTTCTAGCTGCCCTGGAATGATTTCGAAACACAGTCTTGATGTCCTCATAAGGCAGTTGGTAGATGTCCCCCCCAGCTAACATGTGAAGGGTGTCTAAGAGATCTTCAGGGACTCCTCGGAGTAGAACCAACTTGAGGGATTCAGGGTCAAGTGTGCACCTGGCCCGTTTATAACTAAGTTGGAACCTCTCCTCATAATCCTCTAAAGATTCATCATTCCCCATGGTCATCCGGAAGATCTCTCCCTTGGTTTCCTTGGACCTACAATAATCCCTGTACTTGGTATTGAAGGCTTGCTGCATCTGAGCCCAGGTAGCTATGCTATTCCCAGGTAATCCCATGAACCAGCGTAGGGCTGCATCCTTAAGAGTGGAAGGGAAAAGCTTCAGCTTTTGCTCATCTTCAGTATAGTCATAGGTTCTACAAAGGACAGCAAACTCAAACAAGAAGGTATCAGGATCCTCAGTGGTCAGTCCATGGAAGTGAGGCAAGGCGGAGGGGCTAATGTTTTTCATTTTCATATCTCCATTGGTCTCTCGGATGGGGAAAGCTCCTTCTATTCTCTCATCTTCTCTCCTATCATCAGCCATGGCTTCAGATGGAGTGGTCTCTAACTCTTCTTCTTCTATAGGGTCTTGGTATATCTCTGGATGTTCACATATAGGTTCCTCTGGGTCACTGTCACCAAAGAAGAGTGAAGGGTGACTCAGTGATGTGGTGGGGGTGTTTGGTAGGAATTTGCCTGATCTATCTCGGTTCCTACGAGGCATGAAATGGAAAGGACTTTTCTTTTCTTTCTTTTTTTTGAGTGCTTTTGCTTTTTCTTTGGTACCTGCAAAACTGAAACAAAGTGATCTACAACTAACTATATTGCTCAAATGAAATTGCAGAATTAGAAAGCTAATCTAGGAAAGCAAGAAAAATTACTCTAGGAAAGCAAGAGATATTAATCTAGGAAAGTAGGAAATGCTAAGCTAGGAAAGCAGGAAATGCTAATCTAGGAAAGCAGGAAATGCTAAGCTAGGAAAGCAGGAAACGCTAAGCTACTTTTGCAAAATGGAAATGAAATAAACTACTGAGCAGAAGTAAGAGTACGAAAGTAGAGGAAAAGCAACAGGTGCTAATACTCTGACGCTTCCCCGGCAACGGCGCCAAAAAGATGGTGAGCTCCAGTATTGTAGCAATAATGCTACAACTCCTGGGGCTTCCTGTCTCTCATTTTATCAACCCGGTAGTTCGTACAAACTTGGAAGCGACGGTGCTGTATGCACAAGTACTAGCTCTTGTCGCAGCTGTCACTTGGTCAGCTGGCACAAGTCCGCTAGGGCTCAAGCCAACTTCTATAGGCTCACAGAAGAAGCTTTATCAATGATGGACGAAAGCTAGCTCAAAGGAGACTAATCTACTTGACAAAAATGAACTGAAAGCAAATCAAAGCATGTAAACCTAGGAAACCCTAATTTAACTAGTCTAACCTCTATAATGCAAAGAATGTGAAGGAAACTTCTACCAATGCTGCTGTTACCTCTAATAAGTGAAAGTGCATGGATCTAAGCTACTTGCATCATAAAAGACATGTTTTTGTATTTTTCCCTTAAGTGTGTGGGATGGTTGTGATCTTGTGCTAACTAGGGTTTGGTTGTGCAGATGGGATGGAGAAGGAAGGAAAGCGTGGGATAGGTTGGGGAGGCTAGGAGAGGTCCCTAGGGGTCCTTGGCATCCATCCACAGAGGTTCCTCGCATTCAGATGCTCAGCAACCGAGAGAGTGGCCTCCTACAGGATGGTTGTGGAGGATCCTACATGATACTCTGTTTTCTACAGGATGTCTACAAATGGCTACAGGATGACCTACCGTGAGTGTTTGGAGTGATGGAGGAGTAATGGGATGGTAGGGGGAGATGTGTGAGGTAGGAATGAGGCTGGTGATGGCTGTAGAAGTGGAAGAATAGGATGGGAAGTGAGTGTAGGGAGTAGGTTGGAAGGTAAAGAACTAGGTCAACAACAAGGACTAGAGGATGGAGCTATGTGAGGAGTGAAAGTCTTTGGGAGATGACAGAGCGGAGTAGGGGTCGAAGATGTTTGTGCATGCGTGATCGAGATGGAGAATGAAGCAATGGACGAGAGAGGGCAGTGCAAGTGAAACAAATGCTTGTGACTGTTATCAAACCAAGAATGCATTAACCTAACTACCTGTGCTTGTAAATTCACTGAACAGCAATCCAAAACGCAAAAGAGAATGTGCATGAAGCTGTGGTAAAGGAATGTAGTGCAGGTGTGAGTGACAAGGAAGCATCTAACGTAACGTGACTGTGTTTGCAGCAATCATCAAGTAAAGAAATTCGTGTTTTTGGTGGCTAGTTATGGGCTGCACCCCAATCTTCAAGCGAGATGGCAGTGAGCCTTAACAACCCTTTTTGTTGGAGCTCCAATGGACTATATCTATCCTCTGCTACACTAAACAACTGTAAACAAACTCACCATAAGCAAATTCTATCTAACTCATAAAAAAGACCAACTCAACAACCTGTAATTCGAATTGCATGTGCAAATGAAACTCAAAGTGCTGAAAACGAAATGGAAACAACACTACAGCTGAGGGGATCTATGGCTCTCAGGTTGGGCCCTAACCTGAGAGCTATAGTCTCCTTAAGAAACTCAGAACTAGATCACAAACTGCCTTCTTTATTCATAATCTGATGTCATGCCAAATTGGCTTACAAAAGGAACAAAAACTGAGCTGTGCTCCAAAATTACAATAGCAATACGAGAGTTTCAACAACCTATCTAAGGCTAAGGCCTCCATACTTATACAAAAACGATGATCCAACAAGTGTCCTTGATTTTAGGAGCTCGGCTGTCCAACTAGAGTTTAACTGCTGATCCTGTAGGATGGACATAAATGCTGTTCCTGTAGAGCAGTTTATAACTGCTGTTCCTGTAGAACAGCTGGCTGCTTGTAAGCTTGGAGGGGAGATGGATTAGAGCTCGGAGTTCTTGATGGGAATCACGAGGGATGTCCCTAGAACCATGGACATCCTCTCCTAGAAACCTGCAATGCCACCTCGTTGTCTCCTTAACTCTTTTTTCGTTGTCTTTTGCTCCCCTTTAATGCCAAAACCTGGAATCATAATGCATTAGTCACGTAGAGAGAGTGCCTACCCTTCTTCCTACAAACAACATGAATAAACTAAGAAATGCATGCAAAAGCAATAAAAATGAATGGTTTTGAGCAAGTAGAATAGGCCAAAATGAGCCCGAATTGTACCAAAATTGGGGCTCATCAGTGTCTCAACAACCAATGAACAAAGCATGAACATGCCCTCATAAATAGCATAATTCAGCAGTGAAATTGTTCATTTTTTTGTGGACAATAGATCAATGGAATAAGATGAAGCACATAATGAGGCATCAAACAAAGATAATGATATAGTTCAATAAGTTGTCTCAGATACTGAAAGGGAAGTACCAAGCAATGACATGCAGGTGGGAGGGGTGGAGAAGATACTTGGCCAGTTCCTAAAGCTACCATTAGAGAAAGTATCAATGAAAAAAAAGCAAGGTGGACCAGGTAGTCTTTGTTTGGGCCAAAGTTCACAATTACTCACTGCAGAAGACTATATAAACCTGTTAGTTGAGTCTGGAAAAAAGAAATTTGAAATGCAAGAATTAAAACAGAAAAAGAAGGATCTAGTCAAGGAGAAAAAGGCAGCAAGGATTGTTGCAGCACAACGACGAGTAGATGAAAGGCTTGAGAGAGATAAATCAAGGCACGCTAAGGAACAACAAAAACAAATGGCAAGACAGGAAAATGAATCAAGAAAGACACAACAAATGCTTGAAAAGGAACAAGGGATGATCAATATGGTTGGAAATGATGCAAGCATAGCTGATGAAACCAGGATTATTTCAAACTCATTGGACAATATTTCAGATAAAACACCATTATTCCAAGATCTCATAAACATTCAAGTGCCTCACTATCAAACTGAGGGTTTACCCACTTTCCTTATTCCTACCAAAGGAGGTGTCAATTATATGTATGCTTATTACACCTCCACTTAATGTAGGGGTTAGTAGTGAAAATGTGAGGTACAGGTGCTCAATTCCTCCATGGTTGGAAGGTGAAAATTGGACTCAATCATATGGCAATAGTCAACCATTTCCTAATCAACCCTTTTTAGGTAGACCAACCTACCTGGCTCAAGTAGGTAACTCGGGGAGTTTTGGTACTCAAGATTCTCAAGGCCATAAAGAATAGGGTTTTCATATGTTTTTGGTTGTAACCACATTATGATGTTGATTTTGGATGAATTTTATCTTTTTCTTGTCACAGAAAGATTTTGGCTTACAACCTAGGTTGTTTTATTTCATACTGTTTGCGGCATTGTAGCCAAAATCCGTTTTAGAAGGAACATCTAGAGTCTATTATAATGTAGAAATCTTACCCGAGAATGCAAATGGGATTTTCTGTTATGCCTCTACACACCAAATGATTTACAATACATCTATAACTGAGTTGTAAATATGATGACAAACGAGTGACTAAAGAAATCTTGAACAAGTCACTTACTTTAATATGAAAATTTCATAAAACAGTGAACAACAAAAGTACATAGCTATTGTTTTCATATTCACAAATAACCTAGCATTCCATACATCAACAAATATGTCAAAGAACCTAACATTCCATACATCAACAAATATGGAGACATAGTAAGTTACAAAAGGAAAACTTACTTCCAATTAAAACATAATACAAATGGGTAATGCACTCTCGACACTGAATTTCCCTTGTAACCCAACTTACTTCGAATCCAAACACACTCTCGGCACCGAATTTCCCTTGTAACCCAACTTACTTCGAATCCAAACACAATGCAAAGTTTCTCTTACAAATAAATTTATCTCCAATTCTGCCAACTATGGACATTGAATGACTCTTATAAATGAATATACAATGCAAAATGGACTGGTAGACCAAATTTTCTATGAGCATAAATTTACCTTTTTACATCAATGCACTTCCAAATAAAACACAATACAAATGGGCAATGCACTTTGGGAATTGAATTTCCCTTATAAACCAACATTCAATACATCAAAAAATATGGAGACATAGCTATCCTCAAGATGGCAAATTACAAAAGGACAACTTAGATCCATCTGATATTAACTCAATAAGACAATAGAATAAATCTGACCAAAACCAAAACCATTTCCAAAATGACATAAAATCCAGATTTCTCCACAAACCAAATGCCACAAAGGAATGAAACAAGAATACACAAGTACTTTCGTTCCAACCCAAACATCTCTCAACTGTACATTCGTTCCAACCTAGACATTAAGTGAAATTACATCTTTTAACTGTTAGTGAATCGGAAAATGAATTTCACAGAGTAATGCAGTCACTTCATTTAAAGTATCTGTCTGAGAAGTTCGAATGTGAAACCTTTGAATGTGAAATCTATGCATATTAACACACATTCTACTCCAAACAATACATAAAATTTTAATTAAAACACAATGCAAATGGTTTGGACTGCCCACTATGAGCATAAAAATACCTTTATAAATCAATGTACCTCCAGTTAAAACATAATACAAATGGGTAATGCACTCTGGGAATTGAATTTCTCTAGTAACCCAACTTACTTTGAATCCAAACACGATGCAAATTTTCTCTTACAAATCAATTTACCTCCATTTCTACCAACTATGGACATTGAATGACTCTTATAAATGAATATACAATGCAAAATGGGCTGGTAGCCTAGATTTCTATGAGCATGAGTTTACCTTTTTACATCAATGCACTTCAAAATAAAACACTGTACAAATGGGAAATGCACTATGGGCATTGAATTTCCCTTATACACCAACATTCAATACATCAAAAAATGTGGAGATAGAGCTATCCTCAATATGGCAATTTACAAAAGGACAACTTAGATCCATCTGATATCAACTCAATAAGACAACATACTAAATCTAACCATAACCAAAACCATTTCCAAAATGACACAAAATCCACATTTCTCCACAAACCAGATGCCACAAAGGAATGAAACAACAATACACAAGTACATTCATTCTGACCCAAACATCTTTCAACTGTACATTCGTTCCAACCCAGACATTAAGTGAAATTGCATATTTAACTGTTAGCGAATCAAGAAACACAATGCACCCATTTATCCTTTAATCATTTTGTAAACCTGAAACAATTCATCAATGGCTCTAACAAAATAATTCTGAGAGAGGACATTGAGTTTAAGGGATATCAGCATACCATGAAGATAAAGGGAAAAAATCAAAAGAGAGCCCCCAACTCAAAGTTGGTGAGCACCCATTTAAGCACATTCTACCATAAATAGAAAGAAAGAAACATAATGCACATGCAAATTTTTCATCTTATATATTTTCATGGAGATTAACGTTATTAGTCAAATTCAAATAAAATGTACTGGAATTGTTCTGATATTCATAGCACAAAAGTTACTTTCCATCTCGATACCTCTAATTGTGTATTGTAACAGGGAGGAAGATATAAATAGAGAGACTCCACCTATTCCATTTATAAGGGGAGTTTGTTTTACTTTGAACATTATATTTCAGCAAGAAAAAAATTTGTAAACATGGGAACAACTTCATCCTAGTGTCCATATAGCTTGCAGAGGTAGTAGTCTTGAATTCCAATGAAAGGGTCAAGCAAACAACGTACAAGAATTAGATTATAACAGATACACTCATGCATTAAGTCAGTGATAACACGATTCAAATTACTCAATGAGTTAGTGATAACACGATTCAAATGGTAGCATTGAGCGCAAGTGGACAACCACACCAAAAAAGAAAAAGAAAGAAATATGAGGAGCAAAATGTGGCAGAAAAGTAATATTCAACAAATTTCAATTCCAGTGAAAAACAAAATTGCCGAACGAATGAAGTTGCATGGAATGGGTGTTAAGCACAATGGTGGTTCTCAATGTCACGAAGGTGGGAAATTTTGGGGTTCAGGACAACTTAAATCTTGCCGGCTAACGACTCAAAGGTTCTCAGTCATGCTGGCTAATGATTCAACCACTCATTAGGTCAGTCATGGGAATTCTTTCAAATGCCTAAAACCGCTTCTATGGCCATTTTCACCAATTCCCACATGACTTTCCAACCTTTAAGTGTGAGCCCCAAAAAAAGAGTGAAATTGATTGAAATGGATCTTTCCTGGAGAAGAATGGGGTTCTACCGCCCTTCCAATAGGTGAAGAGTGGTGCCTTCCCAGAGGATATTCTACACCTTCACTTATGAAACATGTAGCTATTATAGAGGAGAACAAGACCGGGTCTTAAATCCAACGAAAGATTCTTCCCAACAGGGATTTACAATGATTCTTCTATTAGAGGACCTTGATTTTTTACATCAATGCACTTCCAAAGCTACCAGAATCGAAAAAATCAATAAGAAATTGCAGAAAACATGCGATAAGATTTCATTTCCTATCAAATTCAAGTGTTCACAAACATAATAGTGTAGGAAGAGCAAAAAAACAATAATCCCAACAGTAAGTTTAGGTGTTGAAAAACACAGTGGCTGGTAGGATTTAGAATCCTACCAGATAGACGCAAAATCCACCACCATGTCCAAACTTCCCCTAGACCTCACTAGACCTGCAACCAAAATGAAAAAATTAATAGATGGCAAAAACATACAAATAAATTATAGGCAATTCGGAAAAAAATCCATGTATTTATAAATTTACCTAAATTTACCTTCATGGACCTCGAATTGGTTAGAATTTCGCACTGGCTCCTTCATGGACCTTGAATTGGTTAGAATTTCACACATGCCATGAGAATGAAACAAAACCCTAAACCCTGAACAAAAATGGTAGGCACAATCAAACAACCACGACATAAACCCTAAACTTCTAATGAGACAGAGCAAGCAACCTCGTCGGGTGAGAAGGTCACAATGGCAGGCGCAATCAAACAACCACAACACAAACCCTAAACTGCTAATGAGACAGAGCAAGAAACCTCACTGGGTGAATAGGTCCCAATGACAGGCACAATCAAACGACCACAACATAAACCCTAAACATCTAACGAGATAGAGCAAGCAACCTCGCGGGGTGAGCAGGTCAAGAATGGCGAACAAGGCACAGAGGTATTGGAGCCGTCCCAAGCCATTGTCGACAGAGCGCATTGCCCAGACACCGGACCTGAACAAAACAACACAAGGCAGAGCAAACATCGGAGAAAACGACATCAATGAAACCCTAAACAATGATTTATGCAGTAAGTTTGCTCCCACCCATCACAACACATGGCAGGCGTGAATTGACACATGTCATACACCGTTGGCAGGTGTCCATGTGGAAAACACTGAGGTGGAGGGGAGGGCGCACAGGTAATGGTGTCCCTCCCCTATATATTATACATATTTGCAACATAGGTATGGGAATTTACTGTTGTGATATTCTGGAATTTTGATTGTAAGAGAAGATGTGCACTAAAGCAATGGAAAATTTCAAATGCACCAAAGCTATTTTTTGAATGCAGAAATTTTCACAAATCCATGTCATTCTCGAATTACACAATGCATCGGATCTCAAATGAATCACCAAATTAAACAACTTTTTCACATTTCAACAACATACAAATGATTCATAAAGCTTTGCAAATGAAACAAAATTAACATGCTTGAAAAACATTAATCTCTTCATAATATGGGTAGATCCCAAGATGATAAAGTTTGCAATAGCACACTTAATGGTGGAGGGTGCACCAACTGCCATTCATCTAATTTTGGCAACATCGGATTGAGATTAACATGGGACAAACAACAATTCAAATACACCAGATTAGACTTGAGCTCTTCCTTCAACAACAAACTGCTAACGGCCTAACAATCCCATCAATGGCACCAGGGAAGTAGTGAGTTTTATTGTCATGCAAAAAGATATTGAAAAATAAAATTATAGTGCATAAAGGTTTTCATAAAAGATGAAATTCAAACTACATGGACATGTGACAATGGAGGCAAATAACATTGTGTTTCAGTGATACAATTACTATGCATGTACATCAAACTAGGAAGTTGAAGAAGAACTTTGGCCACCAGTGCCATTGTGAGTAGTACTTATATCAGCTAACAAACAATTTATATCTATTTGAAATTTTGGAGCGCAAGCATTACCAAAGAATGTGTCTTTGATGTTTTGCAGTTGGTTCACAATGTCCACCATATTGGGTCGTCTTTCAGGATATTCTTTTGTGCATAGAAAATCCATAGTCATGAGGTGATTGAGCCAAGTGAGTGTCTTATCTTCTTCAATGATGGTCTAGCACTCCTTAGTAGAATTCTATCCATGACTTCCCCAACATGGTTTGGAAAACTGGTACCCACCCATTTCTACAAGTTCATTCCTTCAACAAACATGTTGTTTGTGGGATTCTTTCTAGTGAGCATCTGCAATAATACTATTCCATAACTATAAGCATCCCATTTTATTGTGACATGCCCCCCCAACCCATATTATGCATTGAAACATAGTCATAATAAGGTTTTCTAATTCACAATTGCAATAAAAATAGAAAACTCATGGCATTGCTTAATGTGCTATGTAGTTGAAACAATACCTAGAGGAATGTAGCCTGCAAAGTCTTTAAGTGCATGTGTGGAAGTGAGAGCTGAATCATCAGAGTTTGAAAAATATATGGTAGCGATGCCGAAGTCTATTATATCAGTTGTCATATCTTAATCCAAAAGCACATTGGTGGGCTTCAAATCACAATGGATCACTTGCGCGAAACAATAGTAATGGAGATATGCCATGCCTTGTGCAATGTCTATTGCAATATTCAACCTTTGAATCAAAATCAAAGCACATTGTTCTTCACCATTGGGATATAACCACTTCTCTAGATTTCCATTTGGAATTAATTGAAATATCAAAGCTTTCACTTATAGGTTTGAATAACAAGTTATGATTCTAATTAGATTTCTATGCTTAATTCTAGCCAATACTTTGCATTCCTTGTCAAAACTTTTGTGAGCTCCTTCAATTTCCAAATTAAGAATTTTGACCACAACTATTGTACAATCATTTAAGACCCCCTTGTACACTTTCCCAAAACTACCAATTCCCAACAAGTTGGCTTCCCTAAATTCATCTATTACAGTGATAATATCTCCATAGGAAACTCTTGGATACCCCATTTTTAAGGAAGTTCCCACTTCTTTAAGAATATGCCTCTTTCAATTTCATCTCCACAAGGTCCATAGAAACAAACATGATACAAAAATGATTACAAGTGAAACCACGGGTATCATAACCAGGGAAAATTTTAAGGATGGAAATTTATCTTAAATTTTAGAAACCTTGGCGAATCCCACTAGTCCATAATATGAAATCTATAAAATGTTTGGAGATATTTTTCTAAAAATGTCCAAATTTATAATATTTTTATATAGTATATATATATATATATATATATATATATATATATATAATTTTTTTGGCAATTTTTAGGGTAAAATAATTTCATTCTATAAAATTTGGGCTAATCATTTTTATAAAAAAATGGAAATTAGCGAATATTTTTTTGGAAAAAGTGTAGAAAATTAGCCCATAGGCGAATATTAGCCCCTAAAATTTTCCCTGATGATAACTCTTTTTAGATGTGAAACACTTTCATGTTTGTGATCCGAACATTGTGATAGAGTTACCCAGGGTCCAAAGAGACCAATTTTTCCCATAAAAGCTGTGGCACCAAGATTTTTGAAAACTCCACCTTCAGGCACTTCCCCTGACAACTTGTTGAAAGAAAAATTCAAGTGGCTGAGAATTTTGAGATTTTCCAGTGACATGGGTATTTCACTAGACAAATTG
This sequence comes from Pinus tabuliformis, assembly GCA_031772625.1. Taxonomy (NCBI): domain Eukaryota; kingdom Viridiplantae; phylum Streptophyta; class Pinopsida; order Pinales; family Pinaceae; genus Pinus; species Pinus tabuliformis. The sequence goes on from CM062812.1 coordinate 36,269,912, forward strand.
TTGGAGGAGAAATCCACATCTTGAATACTTTGAAGTTCACCTAGTGAAACTGGAATCGGGCCTTCAATTGTGTTGCAAGAAAGATTCAAGCATTCTATTTCTTTGCAGCTTTGGAATGCTTTTATTTTATTTTATTTTATTTTTCTGAATTTGTCTACTCCTATATTGATACAAAAATAAAATTACAGAGAGGCAGTGGCCTCGAGAAGTCTAGCCCAGAGATGCGGCATGCTCACAATACATTGCTTGAACACTGACCAAAAGACTTGCTGAAGACTGACTAGAAGAGCTTCCATGAAACAGAAAATGCCAGTATCGAAACTGAAGACTGACCAGAGGTATATCTAGACCAAAACAGGTTGACTGGGCTCGTATAAGTAAACAGTAAAGCGTTGCCCATTCAAAACTGGAGTCTGACCCAAATAACAGCTTAATCCAAAACTGAGACCCAAAGACACAGTTAGGAGAATGCTGCCCACGCAGGGGAAACCGACAATTTAACATTGGAAAAAAGGTCTGAGCCTGAGAACTGTAAATCATATAATGACTATAAACCAGGAGGGAATTGAGCATCTTCGAACAGCAGAGAAACAAAAACCAATGAACGCAGACCTGATTAAGCTTCATGAGAGGTGGAAGGCGACTCTTCAATGATGCGACACCCATATTTGTAGGGGTCTTCATCCTCAGAGGGATGGCCCTCTTTGCCTGAAGAACCGCCACCAGTAGGGACGCTCGGACCGGCTTGAATGTTCATGTCCTGGGTTGCAGAGCCACCAGGATCCTTACTCTGCGTATTGTCAATCTGAGAAGTACCATGCTTGTCTTCTGCCCTCATCTCCAGAGACACCCCTGGTGTAACAACAACCGAACCAGAAGTATCCTCGCGAAGCTCAATGGTGACTGAAGCTATGAAGGAGGAATTACTGAGAGTACAGGGGAACCGAAAACGAGCGGTGTGAGATTGGGAATTCTGAGAGCGCGCTGCTGTATTATGCTGCCCTCGACCCCGTCCACGACCACTCCTGGTAACGGGATAGCTGTCATAGCAGAAGTCTGAGGCTTCAGACGAGGAGTCTGAGGTAGAGGAGGAGGGCTGGCGGGTGACGCGGCCTCGGGAGCTTCCTCTCTTGCAGCTCATTCTCGGGCACAATCTAGGCATGTTGAAATGAGCAAGAAGGGCTGAACAGGCAGCAGAATTGTAAAGGCAGGGGGGGACTGAAAGGGGCCTAACTTGAGCTCGCAGAGGAGCACTGGGAGAGACTGAGGAAGAGTGACAGCTGAAATTGCAGAAAGGGCTATGTGAATCATAAAATCCCAGCGGTGAATTAGCACAACATTCCAGAGCACGACGAATCCCTGGGCTGGCTCGAGAGCGAGGCTCTGCGACAACACTGGAACGACATGAGCGCAGGGGAGGAGCAAGAATGAAATTTAGGAGGGGTACCATAACAGATGAAATTGCAGGCAGGAGAGGGGGGACGAGCTGCATTAATGCAACATTGATGTTGTTGGCTGAAGACTTTAAAGCTAGCTTCATGCGAGGCCGGATGGCGGTGGTATTAAGCCATGCGCCAACCCACCAAGCCGCCCTCGTACAGATTGACATGTTACACACCCGCATCCAGGAAATGCACTTGGAATGTTACCAGTTAATTGGTTTGAAAAAATATCTATAGCTTGAAACATAGTCATCTTGCTTACTTTTGAAGGTATGGGTCCATGTAATAAATTGTTTGAAAGGTTGAAATTGAAAGCTATTTTTTCAAGCCCTGCAACTTCTGGAGGTATGTGCCCACTAAGCCTATTGTATGATAGATCTAGTAGTAATAAGTTTATGCATTTGGCTATATTTGCAGGTATATTACCTGATAATTGATTTTCACTAAGATCTAAATATCTTAGTTGCGGGGGTTAACACTAAAATCATGAATTTTTCCAGAGAGATTATTTTGATCAAGCACTAAAATCCCTAAGGTTTTGAGTTTCCCAATATCCATTGGAATGTTTACATGTAAATTTTTGGATTTAATAAATAACCTCTCCAACTTTTGAAGCATGATAAATGAAGAAGGTATTGGGACTTTAAAAGAATTGTTGCTAAAATCAAGTCTCATTAAATTAGTTAGGTTTCCTATTTGTGGAGGTATTTCTATGTTTAATTAATTATAGGCAAGGTTTAATAGGCTCAGTTTTGTAGAAAGGTGGCCAGTGGAAGAGGAAAAACGTCCCGTGAGGTGATTACTATATAAAAACAATGTGTTTATGTTAGAACAGTTAGCAAGAATAGTAAGAATGGGCAAGGTCGTGGTGCTCCCGCTAACCAAATGATTCCTTTGCATTACAAGCTTACAAAGTTGAGTCAACTTACCCAACTCCATGGGCGCTACTCCGCTGAGTTGGTTTCCCCCTAATTCGACCTCTTGAAGGTTCGTACAATTGAAGAGGGAAGCAGGAATGTTGCCACTCAACTGATTACCATCCAGATAGAGTCTCGTCAACTTGGTGTTATTGCTACACAACTCTATTGGAATGTGACCAGTCAATTGGTTAAGATTGATATCAAATGCTTGAAGAATGGTGCAGTTATACAAGGAAAATGGAATTTTTCCTTTTAAATTATTAAAATGTAGAATTATATATCTCAGCTTGGTTTCCAGACCCAATTGGGAAGGAACACTCTTGTGAAGGTTGTTGCTACTGTTGAAATTAATGGAGAATATATATTATTGGAGAGAGTTTGTTTCACAGTTGACCGTGTGTCCTAGATTTGGATTAGTTCCTATTTTTTAGGTGTCAGTTTGAATTCTCCCTATTATGGTGTAAACTTACATATTTTGATTTTAATGATTAATTGAAACAACAATTATGCTTGGGAAGTCTCCAGATGCAACGTGCTCACCTAAGAGCTGCTTGCTTTCAGTATATAAGTTTCATCTTCTAATTTTTAACATGGTATCAGAGATGGTGATCTTGGTGGCTAGATAATTGAGTGCCCTTAGTGGTGGAGAGTGTCTGGAGAGGAGTTGAAGCAAGGAGTTGTGGTGGCTGGCAAGAGACTGTTCATTTTTTTCTCTCTGCATTCAAACCTAGATCAATGCCTACATCACTATGAATATCGCGTTGGTCAAAGGCGGTCAGAAGAGGAGGCAGCACGCTTGTTACCCTAGAAATCACGATGATATACCACCACTTAGAGTGATTCTCATTAGTGCGCCCCATCAACACGATATTTTCCCCCGAAATTTGCGCTAGTTGACTTTTGAACAAGTTGTGCATTTCTTGGTGGCCTGAGGCTAGGGAATTGGTGTCTTGTATTTTAAAAACTTTAGTGACTGAATTTGCCTCGTGGTGGGTTGGCACGCCCAGTGTCTTGGGAAAACTATGTGAATTGAGTGGCAGATCACTGAAGTCTCAGTGTCAAATCTCCATGGATCGATTGTCAGATCCCAATCTATGTGATTTACCTGTGGTGCGTGATCGGCATAGCGGAAGCATGATCGACCTAAGCTTTGGGCTCCTTACAGCGTGGAAAAGCTCTATGGTTATGTAGTAGTGTTCGTGGATGCAGGTTGAGGTGTGTGGTGTAGCCCAATCAAGGTTGCAAACTGCGTGGTGGCCAGAGATTAACGAAGAGTGGTGGATTCAAAGTGGCTTGTTCCTGTGGGTTTTTTAGATCAGTGGCAGAGATAGTCGCATGAGAAGTGGTGCATCCATGTAGGTTCGAAGTGCTGCGCTCCTACGTGCTACGTTCGAAGTGGTTAAGGAGACTTCTGCGTTTTTTTGATAACGTCGAGTTGATGTGTATTAGTCGAGCGAAGATCAAGTTGCTGTGAGCGTGGAGCAGCAGGAGTTTTTTTGTGCAGTGGAGGCCTTGGAAGCATGGCCGTAGCCCTTTCTTGGCCTGCAGAATATATGGGTGTAGTTTTGGGCGCAATAGATTTGGGCATACCCATAACAGATTTGGATCGGTGTGGATTTCGTGCCTTGAGGCCGAAATCACTTAACTCATCAACGCCCTTCCAACTCAGTGGGTCATGTTCATAGGTAATCAGTGTCTTATTTTTTAAGATTTGAGATCAACCTGTTGTAGAGATCGCTAATGGTTTTTATTTTTTGAAAGCCCACAAGTTGTAACAGTAGAATCGAAGATCTCTCCTTTAGATTTGGAGATAGATCTATTGGTGACAGATTTAGTGATTGATTTCGCTCCTTGATCAATTTATTAAGGTTGAGGATCTTGAGGCCGATCCATAGATTGACTTGTCATGATGAATAATCATATGGCAGAGGCATACTTGAATGAGAGCAACAAGCTCGATGGGTCGAATTATTAAAATTGGAAATTTAAATTGCAGACACTTCTTGAAGGGAAAAGTGCGTGGGCGATTGCAAATGGGGATGAATTGAAGCTGACTGTAGCCGAAGGCAAAAAATCTACAACAATTCAGTATTTGGAGAAGAGGGATAAAAAAGTGAAAGTGTTGTTGAAATTGTTAGTGAAAGACTGCATTATACCTCACATCAGAGAGTGTAAATCAACAAATGATATTTGGGCAACTCTCAAGAATTTATGAGATAAAGAATAAAATCCCTTATTGTTCCTGAAGAGCAAGATTCTCTCCATTAAAATGGAGGAGAATGAATCAGCCACTGCATTCATATCTCGGATCAAGGGGCTAAGAAATAAGCTGGTTGATATAGGGGAGAAAATGTCAAATGTTGATCTTGTCACAATTACCATGAATGGTATGAATGATGATTATCAGATGCTTATTACAAGCTTGAACGCAAGAGAGAAATCCTTCAATTTCAAAGAATTGATAGGGATATTGATGCAAGAAGAAGAGAGGTGGATGACTTTGAAACCCTAGAATTCAAATCTCACATTAATGGCGAAGAAAAATCCTTTCAGAGGGAAACTAGGCATAGAACAGAAAGGCAGAGATACACCACAGCGAAAGCCAGCTCAAAGTATGTCTTCGACCATAAATGATTTAGGAACCAAGTGTTTTTACTATGGTAAATCTCGTCACTTTGCTCAAAATTGTTCTAAGAAAAAAACGGATGAAGCTCGACATAGACATAAGAAGCATGCAAGGCACTTTGCTGATGAAGATCAGAATCAGGACCTCAGACTATTTGTGTCTGATTCTGCTTTCTCTGCTGAGAATGATGAAGAAGAAACTTGGTTTGTGGATTCTGGGGCTTCCACTCACATGACAGGTAATAGACATTGGTTTGAAAAATTTAAAGAGACTAGTAGTGGTGCTAATATCTACCTTGGTGATGACAGAGGATACCAGATTAAAGGGTATGGAAATATTCCTGTGATATTTCTTGATGGTAATATCAGGTGTATTCAGAATGTGATGTATGTAACAGGAATTAAAAAGAATATGATCTCTATCTCTATGATTACAGACTAGAATCTTAAGGTAGAGTTCTTTAAATATTATTGTGTTATTAGAGATTTGCTGGATCATTTAAAGCCAATCGCAACAAGAATACGAGTTGGAGGTCTGTACAAGTTGAATGTTACAAGCACACCACATCAAGCGTTAACTTCAACATCTATGACAATAGTGAATTTGTGGCATCAAAGGTTTGGACACATCAATCTTCCTGACTTATTGTTGCTACAAAAACAAGGTGTTGTCAATGGACTCCTTGTTTTAAAAAATGCACATATTGACTGTTGATCTGAAAATGGGTCACTTAGGCTTCTTGTCTGACTTACAAGAACCTCTCCCACTCCCAAAGATTTAAATATTCCCAAGTCTTATTGATTAACCAATGCGGAAATGATAATATGCTTGAAATTATAGTTGTATGCTTATATTTATTGTTGGCTGCTTATGTGCTTTAAAATCTGCTGTGTATGCTGATATGTAAATACATACAATAAATAGTAATGTAGCAATAAACAAAACACACAGAATAGCAATTTAATTAGGAGTTCATCCACAACTCTTTGGCTACATCTCTGCGAGCTCTAGTGAACTCAACTAGGCTCTCTGGGATTATGGTATAAGTCATTTGTACAAGCTCTTGGCTCAAATCTGTTGTTTTACATAGAAACAGTGGGTTCAGACACCATTTTATCCCCTGGCTCTTGAAGCTCTCAGCTTTCTAGCTCTCGGCTCTCGCTTTGGCTCTTCGGCTCTGGCTCTGGCTCTTCAGCTCTGGCTTCTTGGCCCTCTGCAACCTTCAGCTCTCTGGCTTTTCACTTGAACTTCAAGTGACCCCAAAGGCTCCCTCAGCTGCTCTGCGCAGTAGCTCTTCGGCTCTCTCTGCCCTCTCGGCTCTGCTACTACTTTCAGCATTCCATTTTTTCTCAATTGAGCTCTCTGCCTCCTTTGAGGTGAGCTTCTGGCTTTTTGGCTACCCCAGTCGTTTCTCTGTGTGCAATCATCCTTCTGTGGCTCTTGGCTTCCCTACGCGTTGTCTGTTCGACTGCCATCTGGCTCTCAGCCTTTGCCCGCTCAAATCCTTCTTCTAGCGTTAAATAATCATTGCATAATGCATTCAGGGGAGGTGGCCACCTAATCTGCGATGGATGAGGGCATCGGGCCTTTGAAATCCCTGAAATGACCATTCTCTGGTTACACAGAGAAATGCCTTCAAACTCGGGAAAATCTGCCACAACATAGTCTTTTCAACTTCAAACATCTTGAATTCCACCTTATATTTCTATCGGGTCCGCTTGAAATTGCTATCCCAAGTCACCATGCCCCTCTCTATGGCTTCCCTTTGTATTTCATTTAATAAATGAAATGCATGGAAATACATTAAAAAGGCCAATTGACAGATCTCAAATCTTATGAAATAGTGTTTAGATTTCCATCAGGTCTGGCTAATCGCATCGCGCATATATATATGTCTATAGCCGCTCCTCTATGTAGCTCCGATTGCAATCCGCCAATATTGACGATTGCGATATCACATCGCCTGAGGTCCCACCTTTGCCTTGTGGTATCACCGATTGTGATCCGCCGATTTCGGCGATCGCACCATCGCATCGGCCCAGGACCTTTGCCTTGGGTATACACTGTCTGCCTCCGATCTGACTCGCTGGTCCGATCATCGGAGGTCACTGATCGGGGGTGCCTTCCGCCCGACTTTAAGTCCTCCTCTTGGCCTCATGTGATGCGATTTTCCCTTATAAGGGTCTTTTGCCCATTTTTAAAGGATTTTTGCCTCTTTCGCAAAGAACAAAGGGGAACTTATTTTTGTGATAACTTCTCCATCTGAAGTCCGTTTTCGTCCATTCAAGTTGAGTTGGATTTAGAATGAAGGGATCTCTGCAAAGAGACTATTTATGAGAGCAGCCTACGACTTTCATTTTCCTCTAATTTACAAAGGATTTGTGCCATTTGGCACCTTTTACCTCTTATATGAAGTCTTTTAGACTTAGAGGTTTATCCAGGATCAATTTTTGGATCACGCCTTCCCACTAAGAGAAATTTTGGTCTCCAAAACACTGATATACAGATTTGAGCAGTAAATGAGAGTGAATCACCCTCATCTTTCAGCCTCCCTACACTTGCCTTTGCATAGTGCCTCTGAGCCAAGGTTTCCAACCACTTCCCTTCTTGGATGGGTTGGTCTTCCTGGGAAGAACTATCTTCCTCCTTTCCTTTCTGCAGAACTTCTGCTGAACCGGTCATAGAAAGTGGTTTGAACTTCTTTGCCTCTATCATTGATCCAAGGTGGCTCAAACAAATGTGAAGTACATCTTCTCCACAAAAGTTTCATTTGTACCTGTTTGAAAAGCTGCCAACAACAACAGGCATACAGACACAACTGGATGGACTAAACTCCTGCTTCAACAAAAGAAATAGATTTCACATCTTGTGAACACCTCCATGTCTTACATCTGCATACAAATGATGGACTAGACAACAAGCCCACAAAACTTGCCTTTAAAACAAATGACTCTTCAAGTCAAGCATGTAGAAAAGACCATTAGGACTCTTTTTCAAAAGATGAAACACTTCATCATTATCTCCATTTGGAAACCAAGTTAACTTCTTCCAAGTCAACATGGCATCACATGCATGTTAAAGCAATCAAACCTGCAAGTTAATTACACATACATGTTCAAAAACAAGGAAATCATCAACATGCCTGTGTTCATGCATCTCATGCTCATGCATGCATTTCATCCTTCAACTTTCACTTAGCAACCTTGTACTTTCGAAGATGAAATGAAATATAATGTAGATGCATCAATAGACATGCAATCTTAATCGGACAAGAACTCTAACCGTGCCTTACCAATCCATTCCAAAGATACTACCTTTGTCTGTACATTAACATCATCATGTGAATCATTTTGAAACACATCATTCATGGAATCTTCACTTCCATTTCTGCCATCTTCTCTTTCCACTTTCTTCAGCTTTTATGGAAGCATTGCTGGATTCAAAGTCCAACATTTTGCAGCAAGATGTCCTTGCTTATGGCAGTAAGTGCAACACATGTGCATCCTCTTGAAAACATGATTTGCCTTGTTCAATGGACCTTTGGCATTTTGCTTCTTTTCCTTCAAAAGTTTCCTATATGTGGCCATTCTCTTCCAACATCTAGAAACATTGTGGTTATCCAACCCACAAAAGGAACATGCAATTCTTTTCCCATACTTATGTGGAAATTTATCATGCTTTGCACAATCAAAAGGAAAATGTTTGGAACTAGATTTATACCTTTCTCTTTCACCTTTATTTCCTTCATGCGAAGGTGAAGCAAATGAAGAAGTGGCTCCCTTTGGAACACCATCAATCTCTTCAAGGCTGTTGGAGTCTCCCCAACTCTTTGATTCAAGTGTGTGCTTCTGAACACTTGCATCCTGCAAATGATGTTTCAAGCTATTGCATTCTTCCTGAATACAATATTCACACCTTGTAATGCAACTCCTTCTTGGAGTTGTTTCAATGGCCTTCACAGTAGCCTTGGAACTTTCTCCATAAGCTTGTCCATAACCAAGACCCAAATACTTAGGCCTTTCCTCAATCATTATTGGCTCAACAATACCTTGTGCATGTCTACCCAAGCCTTTTCCTTCATAGCCCATCTTGGACATTAGCTTGGAACCTATGCCTCTAATATGTTTTTCAGAGGAATTTGAAGAAAAACTGCAATGGTTTACCTCTTCTTCAAGCTGATACTTGACTAAGGCTTCTTGGGCAACAAAGAGTTGTGTTTCCAACTCATGCATCCTCTTCAGGTTCATATTTGCAATATGAAGTTGCCTCTCCATTTCCTGCAATTTGTCAGAAAGCAACTGCTTCTCTTCCTTCATGGAATTCAACTGCTCTCTAAGCATGCTGCTCTTCCTTCCATCCTCATACATTTCTCTCACCATATCCATCATGGTGGACAATTATTGCTTCATGTCTTCATCAGAGAATCTTGTGATGAAGAAAGAAGAATTCGAGGACTCATTTTTAGAAGTTGTCATTATGCCAATGACTTCTTCTTCCTTCTTGTCCTTGCTGGACTAAGCTATCTATATCTTTCTCTTCACCTCTGCAAACTCAGAAAATAGTAAGTCTGCAACAAGCATACATCAATCAGAAAATCAATCCTTGACTACCTAAACACCTTTCAGACAAGCAATATTTTCTCTGTCAATCAAGCATGCTGATATAACCTTCTTTGAAGGTGAGGTCAATCAATCTCAGGCTCTGATACCACCTGATCTGAAAATGGGTCACTTAGGCTTCTGGTCTAACTTACAAGAACCTCTCCCACTCCCAAAGCTTTAAATATTCCCAAGTCTTATTGATTAACTAATGCAGAAATGTTAATATGCTTGAAATTATAAGTGTATGCTTATATTTATTGTTCGCTGTTTATGTGCTTTAAAATCTGCTGTGTATGCTGATATGTAAATATAAACAATAAATACTAATGCAACAATAAACAAAACACACAGAACAACAATTTAATTAGGAGTTCACCCACAACTCTTTGGCTACATGTTCGTGAGCTCTAGTAAACTCAACTAGGCTCTATGGGATTATGGTATAAGTCGTTTTTACAAGCTCTTGGCTCAACTCCTACTATTTTACACAGAAACTGTGGGTTCAGACACCATTTTATCCTTGGCTCTTGAAGCTCTCGACTTTTTGGCTCTCGGCTCTCGCTCTATCTCTTCGGCTTTGGCTCTGGCGCTTGGCTCTGGCTTTAGCTCTTCGGCTCTGGCTTTGGCTCTAGCTCTTTAGCTCTAGATTCTTGGCCCTTTGCAACCTTCAGCTCTCTGGATTTTCACTTGAACTTCAAGTGACCCCAAAGGCTCCCTCAACTGCTCTGTACAGTAGCTCTTCGGCTCTCTTTGTCCTCTCGGCTCTGCTACTACTTTCAGCATTCCACTTTTTCTCAATTGAGCTCTCTGCCTCCTTTGAGGTGGGCTTCCGGATTTTTGGCTACCCCAATCGTTTCTCTATGTGCAATCATCATTCTGTGGCTCTTGGCTTCCATGCGCATTGTCTGTTCGACTGCCATTTGGCTCTCAGCCTCTGCCCGCTCAAATCCTTCTTCTAGCGTTAAATAATCATTGCATAATGCATTTAGGGGAGGCAGCCACCTAATCTGCGATGGATGAGGGCATCGGGCCTTTGAAATCCCTGAAACGGCCATTCTATAGTTACACAGAGAAATGCCTTGAAACTTAGGAAAATCCGCCACAACACAGTCTTTCAGACTTCAAACATCCTAAATTCCGCCTTATATTTCTATCGAGTCCACCTGAAATCGCTATCACAAGTCGCCATGCCCCTCTTTGTGGCTTCCCTTTGTATTTCGTTTAATAAACGAAATACATGGAAATACATTAAAAAGGCCAATTGACGGATCTCAAATCTTATGAAATAGCGTTTAGATTTCCATCGGGTCTGGCTAATCGCATCGCGCATATATATATGTCTATAGCGCTTCCTCTGTGTTGCTCCGATTGTGATCCACTGATATCGGTGATCGTGATATCGCATCACCTGGGGTCCCATCTTTGCCTTGTGGTATTGTCAATTGCGATCCGCCAATTTCAGCGATCGCACCATCGCATCGACCCGGGACCTTTGCCTTGGGTATACACTGCCTTCCTCTGATTCGCCCCGCCGGTCCAATCATCGGAGGTCACTGATCGGGGGTGCCTTTCACTTGAATTTAAGTCCTCTTGGCCTCATGCGATGCGATTTTCCCTTATAAGGGTCTTTTGCTCATTTATAAAGGATTTTTCCCTCTTTCCCAAAGAACAAAGGGGAACTTCTTTTTGTGATAACTTCTCCATCTGAAGTCCGTTTTCGCCCATTCAAGTTGCGTTTGATTCAGAATGAAGAGATCTCTACAAAGAGACTATTTCTGAGAGCAGCCTACAACTTTCATTTTCCTTTGATTTACAAAGGATTTGTGTCGTTTGACATCTTTTACCTCTTATATGAAGTCTTTTAGACTTAGAGGTTTATCCAGGATCCATTTTTGGATCAACTGTGAAGGATGGGCACTTGGGAAGATACATAGGGATGAATTTCCCTCAAGTTTAAATAGAAAAAAGGGAGATATTGTCGAACTTGTGCACACTGACATATGTGGATTGTTAGTGTTAGTATTTTCATACTACCATCAATGATCAAAACTCCTCTTTTCATATTCATATTAGGGTCTCTCTCAGAAATTTTTGTCATTCCACCTAGGTCCTCATTCAAAAATTTACTCACTGATGGTATCCCTAGTTAAATAAACCTCACTCTCCCTCAAAAATTCATAATTGTTGGCCCACCTTCATATCTTACTGAGCATACATCAATCATGAAAGTTCATGTCATCATGTCATTGTATCAGTCATGAGGTCATTATGTCATGTTGAAATTCAGTCCTTCAAGGTCTCCTTAGGTCTTTTAGAGTTTTTCAAGGTTTAATTAGGTTATTTGGGTTTCCAAGGTTCCAATAAAACTTCATTCCATTGCATAACACCAACAAGTAAAGGGTGATCAAATAACATCTCTTCACCATGTTAATATGATTTGTAAAGAGAAATTCTTATTTCATCTTGTAATTTTTTTTTTTTGTAAGTAAAGGTAGTACCATCTTTTTTCTTTTCATTTATATCAAACAGGGCAGCCATATACATTGTTCTGGTGCCCTCATCCTGCCCCTAAGGGAAACCAGGTCTGTTGGCCACCTTAGATTGTTATAGGCATTCCAAAAACAAAATTTTGCTAATCTGTCCATATTGGCTACATACACCAAACAACTGAAACTACTTATCAAACTACTTATATGCATGCAGATAACATAGAAATCTAAACAAAACAGATATCAACAAGCCATCAGAAGCTCATTCTCCCCTGGTTCCTGTTTGTTGGTCCATCTCCATGGGCATATGCACCTGATCAGCCTAGTTGGGGTTTCGTCCACCCATCCTGGACAGGATTTGTGACATCTCCTCAATCTTGTTATTATGGTTTATCATAATAACTTGAAAATTATTCATTTCTTTCTGAATCTTAGGCACCCCATTGGCCAGGTCAGCTACTTCCTTAGCCACCTGTTCAAGGGCTTTAGCCAACAAACGCTTAAGGACCCAATAGATATGCAGGGATTGTCTGTACAGGGTCATCCTGCCCCTTGTATTGCTTGGGTCAATCACCTCGTCTGCTAATTCCTCTATTTCAGAACCCGACTACTCTTCTAGTATGCTGGATTCCATGTTATGTATAATTCGTCTGATATCTTCATCAATCCTTTCTTGATATGTACGGGCAGCTTCTTGAACCGCAGACAGGGTCGTTCTCCTTCCCCTGCGCTGTCCACCAAGAGAGTTTGCATTCCTCCCACCTTGGGTTTCCTACCTTGGGCGACCCCGGACGCCACGACCTCTTCCTCGGCCCGAGCGCGCCATCTCTTGTCTTTCACTTACCTGTAAACATTCATCAATTGCATGAGTTAGATTGTGATTATGCTGCTCATCATCCGGCCTTGCATCAACTCCTTTGGATAATCCCTGGCTTCTACTACAGTGCCCTTCGTTTTCATACATTTGTTTCAGCCCTTTCCCATCCGGGTGAAAAAACTCAAGAATACCCTCTGCCATATGGACCAAATGATGAGCAGTTGGGATAATTCTCGGGTCACCCTTACCATTTCTCTTCTCCTCTTCTGCCTGGGAATACTTGTCACTGGATCCCTCTTGCTTTTTCTCACTTTTAATTCTGTGACCACTTTCCTTTTTCACTGTATTTCCTTCCCAGTATAGATCCTTATTGCCCTCTCCATGAGTTATAGAGGGGCTCACATAGCTCTCGTCCCCCCCAGCTTCACAACTATTAAACATCTCCATTCTGACAATAGCGCAATATGGAAAATAAACAGAGTTCACAGTAAACACATACTCGTGGATGCCGACCTCCCTGTTGAGAGCTTCTGGTTGCGTACCTTGCTGCTTCACCTTCACCGCGAACAGGATAATATTAAGCCGACCTCCCACAGTCATCTTATAAGAATTACTCTCCATCCCAGTCTCTCTGCCACTACCGCCTCCACTCCTTCTACTCAACTGCAAACCAGTACTGCCACTGCAATGTCTTGAGGCTTGGAATTAGTTCCTACTCATTATATTTGTTGGGGATACCACCTTTTCCCAGGCGTCGCCACCTACTGCCATCTCTATGCTATAATTACTCCTGTCATCTCTGCCTGCCTTTCTCTTCAACCCGATCGGGAGCTAGCTGTCCTTGCTTTCTTTAAGTCGTGTTTTCATGATAATCTTGAGTGAGGATCGTCCTAAACTGCTCAAATCTAGAGTCGTTTGATAATGTCATCCATAGGTTTTCCATTTTCTCCCTTAGTTCCTGAACTCCCCAGTTTGCAAGGAAGTCAGCTACTTGATTAGCCTCTCTTCTGACATGCCTAAGAATCAGATAATCAAATCTTCCCAAAATACTTTCTATCTCTTGGATTAGACTAGCAGTTCTCCAACTTTGAGTTACTTTGTCCCAGGAGGTCCCGTTGTTAAGTTTTTTAAGGATTTGTATCACCATTAAAGAATCTCCTTCAACTTCCAGTTTATTGTAACCATTCCTTATAGCTATCTTTAACCCTTGCCTAACTGCCATCATTTCGGCCTCGTTGTTACTCATAATGCCCCCGTTATCTGCATATATCCACTTCGTTCTTCCTTGATCATCCCTGAAGAGACCTCCAATGCCTGCCGGGCCAGGATTTCCTTTTGAAGCACCGTCGAAGTTCAATTTTATAAAACCTTTTGGGGGAGGGATAAATTGTCTGATGCCCTCAAATCCCATCCTGGGCGCTTTCCACAACTGGGGCGCCACCATCCTTTGATTCAAGTTTAGTTTCTTTAGGATCTGTTCTTCTTCTTGCGGTAGTTCCCAGTCCTCTTCCCTCCATTTATCTGCAAGAATGGTTTCTCTAATGGGGGCAGCCATTGCCGAAAGTTGATATATAGGGATAGATTGAAGAACTGCCTTCGTTAACACAGTTCTGCCTGCGAAATTCAAGGTTCTGAAAGACCAATTTGCTAATTTTCTTGTAATTTTTTCCAGGGTTTTTTGCCAGTTTACCATCCTTAATGGATTCAAAGCCAGAGGGGTGCCAAGATACCTGGTTGGAAGATCTCCAGAGCGGAATCCCAAAGTTCTAGATAAGAAGTTTCTTATATTTCCAGCAGTGTTAAAAAAATACATGCAAGATTTATCATTGTTAATTTGAGTTCCTGAGGCTGTCATGAAAAGGTCTAGAATTGCTTTAATTCTGCGTGCTTCTTTGGAAGATACATTACAGAACAACATTATGTCGTCGACAAATTGCTGATGGGTAATAGGCAGGTTGTTGCCCCAAATCTGGATTCCTTTAAGGTGTTTCTCTCTAACTTCTTTTTTGATGTATCTCCCCAGGCCTTCAACCGCTATAATAAACAAGAAAGGGGACAGAGGATCCCCCTGACGGAGACCTCTGGAAGCTTTGAAAGGCTGAGATGGGGTTCCATTAACCATAATAGAGAAGTTAGTTGATGAGATCATAGATGATATCCATTCAATCCATCTATTACAAAAGCCAAAAGCTTTCAGGATTCCTTTCAGGTACGTCCAGTTCAAGCGATCATAGGCTTTGGAGAGATCAAGTTTAATCATCATCCCAGCTTCTTTTTTGACCTTTAGGGAGTGTACCATTTCTTGGGAGACCACTAACCCATCTAGGATTTGCCGGCCTTCCACAAAGCGCGTTTTCTCAGGAGAGATGATACTAGATAAGAGCGGTTTGAGTCTCTTCGTTATAAGGGTAGCTATAATTTTATAAATTATGTTGCAGAGAGCAATTGGTCTGAAGCCCTGAGGGTCTTCAGAATTGTTCTCTTTAGGAATGAGAGATAAGAAAGTTGAGTTTAGGTTAGAGTTTACCTTCTGATTCCTTCTTGATTCTTCTACAACATTTAGGATATCTTGTCCAAGAAATTTCCACCCTGCTTGATAGAATTCCACCGTAAATCCATCAGGGCCTGGGGCTTTATTCTTTTGCATACCTTTCACTATTTCTTCTACTTCTTCTAGAGTAGCTGCCCTCATCAGAGCAAGGTTTTGGTCTCTGTTTATCTTGCTTGGGATTTCATTACACAATTTTCCAATAGCTTCTTCTCTGTCGACACTTGGTTCCGTCAGAATATCCTTAAAGTGCTTCACCAATACCTGCTCAATCTCCTCATGTTGCGTTACTCTTGTTCCTTCTTCATTTTTGATAGAAAAAATTCTATTTCGCTGCCTTCTTTGGATCATAGCTTGGTGGAAGAACTTAGTGTTCCTCTCCCCTTCCCTTAACCAATTTACCCTGGATTTTTGCCTCCACAAGATTTCTTCTTGTTTACGCCTTTCTTCTAATTGCCCTATTATTATTCCTTCCTCTTTGGCTAGTTCATCGCTTCTGCCTGTATTTATTATTTCTTGTTGGATAAGTTCCATCTTCTGTTCCAGTCTCTGTTTATCCTCCAGTATATGCCCAAATTCCTCTTTATTCCACTTCTTGATATTTCCTTTTATTTCTTTTAATTTCAACTGGAAAGTCTGCATTTTGGTTCTTCCCCTCTGGCTACTTTGATTCCACCATTCCTCTACCTTCTTCATAAAGTTTTGATCCCTGAGCCAAAAGGCTTCGAATCTGAATGGTTTTCGTTTCGGGCTGGCTTTAATATCAAGTTCGACTTTAACCGGCCAGTGATCGGATCCCATGCCTGGGAGAATCCTTGCTTCAATGTAGATGTCCCAATTTATAATCTGTTCTGACAATAGGAATCGGTCTAATCTGGAAGCTATCTGATTTCTACCACCTCTCCTGTTGTTCCAAGTATGAGTACCGTTAGTTGTTTGTATGTCCACAAGTCTTTGAGCAGCAATCCAATCTCCGAAGGTTACCATGTCTGACTCTGGTCTTCTGAGTCCTCCCTTTTTCTCAGTTAGAGATTTTATCATGTTAAAATCTCCGCCCACTACCCACGGTAAGCTTGGGTAAAGATTGCGCAGAGCTGCCAAGTTCTGGAGAAAATCTCTGCGGCCGTTCTGCGTATGAGGCCCGTAAACATTTGAAATTAGGAACCATTCTTGGGATCCTAAAATTCTAAATCTCCCCGAGAGGATCCTTGAGATACTCATCCAATCTTCAAATTGGACCTCCTCTGGGTTCCACAAAATCGCTACTCCTCCAGTGCTTCCTATCGCATCTTGGCCCATAATCTCATAATGAGGTTTGAAGTTTTTCATTATTTCTCTGAGTTTTCTCTCCTGAACTTTTGTTTCTTGGATTAACATTATATTAGGCTTATCCCTCCTGAGTCTCTCTTTCAAGTATCTCTGTTTTCCTTTACTGTTCAACCCTATGATATTCCAGGTTGTAATATTCATTTTAACACTTTTGGGGGTTGATGGAAGACCTCCGACAGAGGTATCACTTTCCCTGAATTTACCAAACTATCTCCTACCATCTGAATGGTCTCACTCATCGGTCTCCTTCCTCTCTTCCTGCCGCTTTTCCCTGTTATACTCATCTCTGTGTTCTGATCTCCTTGTGATCCGAGTTGCTCAGGTTGCTTCGCTATCCATCTTCCTTGTTTCTCCTTGTACCTTTGGAACGCATCCTTATATAGTTGTTTCTGTTTCTCTGGTATAAATCTTTCGTCCAGATGTTTCCATTCCTGTAGAAGTTTCCTCATAATCTTTTCTTCTTCTCCTTCATTTTCCTGTTGCGGGTCTATTTCCATTTGGATCTGCTCATGGGTCCGCTCTTGTTCCCTCTCTTCTTGTACGCTCTCCTTTTCCCCTACTGTTTCATTATTTTCATTGTCCTCTATCCTGATTTCTTTCTGAACTTCTCTCGGAACTTCTCGGGTCTCTGTTTCCTCTTCTTCTTCTTCCACTTCCATTTCTAGATCTTTCAGAGCTTCGAACTGATTCTAGCTTTTCTGGTTGCTTTCCAGGTATGAGGGGATTACTTTGGTTTTTCCTTTTTGGGATCTTGTTCTTTTCTGGACTTCCTTAAATCCATCGCTGTTTTCTCCATTCCTCCTCCCTTCCTGTTCTGCTTTTTTCCTTTCTTGCTCCTTATTTGATGTATTATTATTTTGATTCAGCGGGCATTGCTTGAACAGATGGCCATATTCATGGCATCGCCTGCATCTAAAGGGAATGTGTTCGTAATCCACTGTCTGCTCCCATACATCATCATGATATTCTATTTCAATGTGGTCTGGCAGAGGTTCCATGATATTCATGTACACGAAAATCCTTGCATATGAAGTATATCTCCCTCTCTTTGTCAACTTTGCTACCTTCACAAAGGCTCCTATTGAATTCCCAATTCCTTCTAAAATCTCTGGATCCCAGAACTCAATCGGGAGCTCGAATAATCTGACCCAGACTGGGGCCGCCAGTATCTTTTCTTTCTCCGGGTTATAACATTCTTCCCATTTCCACATGAATAACCCTGCATTGCTAAAGAAATAGGGTCCGCCTTCGAAGATCCTCTCTTTATCTTCTAGGTTTGAAAAAATTACTGTGAAAAAACCTTTTTCCCCCAGTTTAAGGTCTATATGTCCTTTCGGTTTCCATTTTTGTTGAATCCATTTCAGAATATCCTTCTCAGAAGGCCAGATCCCTATAAACTTACAAATAAGAGCATGGTACTTCATATAATCTCTGTACTCTTCTAGTTTGTTATTGGGAATTACGAACCCGGGTTTTTTGGATGCCCGTGGTAGACATTTGTTTCCTGGCTTCGTCTTCCATTCTTCTCCCATCACCGGTGCGGATTTTTTATTATTTTCATGACCTCCTTTTGCTCCATAGTGGCTTGATTCTCCCGCTGTAACCACCTTGTAGGAGGGGATCTCTCCCCCCCGCTTGCTTCCTCCATTCCCTGTCACCTTGTCTATTCGACTTCTTCTTTTTCTATTTTCCTTGCCTAAAACGTGGTTTTTGCAGGCATACACGAGGTCTCCTACGCCTGCCCTAGAACAGGACCGCCCAGAGCCGTCTGAACCAGCCCCGAACCCTAACCCTCCATCACCGTTCTTCGCCGTTCTTCGCTCCGTCCTTCTCATTTCATCATGTAATTTTGAGTTCAAATGTAAGTTTTTATATTTTCATTATGTAATTTTGTCTTTCAAATGTAATAATTTCACCATCCCAAGTTGTTAACTCAGTGTTGCAAAGATGCCAAATTACCAAAAAAAAGTCAAATTCAAAGAGTTCTCAAAGACCATCAAATGTCAATTTGTCAAAGGAAATAGTCAAGTGAAAGGGTTAAGTTTCAAAAAGTTAAGTGAATGCCAAAGGGAGTTGTCTTTTCCAAAGGGTGTTCAAATCATCATTTTCCACAAGCACTAAACCTTAATTTCCTCTCCCATTGAGATAGGGTTGGCTATGGAATCATAGACATATTAGTAGAGGATGCATAAAGGAGGTCATTTCAGAAAGTATGATGCCATTCCAACTCATAAACATCATGTCTCCATCATTTTTCAAGAAGTCATTCCAAGGGACAAATCATTTACCACACATAGGGCCAGTGTTTCTTCAAACTATGTTTTTGGCCAAACAAAGATAAATTTGACAAAGGTGAGATAGGATTTTTTCCATCATAGGCCTAGGATGAAAAAATTCCTTCAGTTTTTACACAGGTGTCATGGTTTTGGAGAAATGTCAAACATACAGTTGCTACAAGAGGTTTTCTACAGTATTGGAGTAACCTTGGAAAAATCCATTTTTCTCCTAGTTGGAGTGTTCAAATGACTTGCTTGATGGATCAAATTATAACTAGACAGAAATATCATTCCAATGAGCTATCATGAGCTCAATTTGGAGTTGAGGAAGGCCTCACAAAATTTCCTGCAAGAGTACACTTCATTTTTGCACCCTCATTCTGCACTCTTTGACCAGTAGTGGGAGAATTGATTTTTGAGGGGCTATACTTGATCATTTTTAGTGCTTGATAGGTCCAATGTGTAGCCAAGAGAGAGATATTTCCAACGTTCTAACATGACCTCAATTTTGAATCAGGGAAGTGACTCAAACGTTGGTTTGAATATGGAGTTGTGCGCCTGGAAAGTGGAGGGCGCATTTCAGTGTTACACTGCGTGTTTGTGTGTTACGCTATGCGCTTGTGTTGTGGAGGGTTGTTACAGATCCATTTGAGCACATCAATCCCATCATTTAGATCAGTGTTTTAGGGCTCTTCAAACCCTAATTTCAGTTGCTGTATTCCCTAAACAAGTTACCCCTTTGAATGCCTCCTTCCCAGACAGTGTCATGACTTGAAGACATCCAGAAATAGCCTCTAGAGGGACCAGCGCAGGTAGGCCCATGTAAGGGTGCACTGCAAAGAAATTAAGTCAATTCCAGGGTGCTTTGCAGAGCACTTAGGCTTCCTTTCACCTGTGCTAGGCGAGATTGAGCGAAATTCACATAGGGTTTGGGGAATATTCTTATCTTTTGGAGTCATCTAGAAGGTTCCCTCACTTATCAACTCCTATGAGCTTGAAAATGGATGAGGAATAAGTTAAGATGCATCCTATCCTCTCAACCTTCCTCCATGGAACTAATTCTAAGTATGGAAGGCCATTCAATTCCACCATTTATGAAAAAGCCTCCTTCATCTCCCTATAAATTGACCACTCATCTAAGTGATCAGGGGCTAGATTATGTTGAATTGTAAGGAGATAATGTTGCTATGATATTTGGCTTTGAAGCAAGTATTGTAATGCTAGAAGTTTGTCATGCTTTTGATGTGATGTGGATGGGATCCAAGCTGGAGGAATGGATTTGAATCAGACACAAATGGTTGTAATTCCTTCTTCTATTCAATAAAGTGTTTGAACCTTTCTCCCATATGTTTATATTGTTTTATAAATCTTATATGTGTGAAATGTATCTGATTCCATTCACTTTTATTCAATAGATCTTTTGCTTTGATCTATTCTTTGTTTTCTGTTGTGTTTACAGGTACTTCTCAAGCGTATTAAGTATGGGAAGGAGTGATGGGATCGATACAAGGGAGACGAGAGGAAAGTGGAACTACAAGTAGATCTTTTCATCTTCTCATATTATCTATTGCTTATAGGAAAAGACTAAAACACTTTAAACTGTTGTTCTAGATATGGCTACTTATCTAGGGAATTAGTATTTATTCATAGATACCCAATTCTCCAAAACAAATTGGCCACTCAACTGGGGAAAATCAACCTCTAGTTGATCCTAAATTTGACCCATTTCCTTCTTCCTCGGTTGTTTCTTCTTCCCCTTCCTCTTCGCCTAGTGAAAGTATTAGTACTAGTAACCAGGTGGCTAAGAAGAAGAAAGGGAAGAAGAAGAAGAAGCAAATTTAGCAAGTGGCAACCAAGCAACCATTTCTTTGAATGCAACATCTGATGAGAAACCGTCCGTCAAGCCTCATAAAGTTCGATTTCCATGCAAACTTTGTACAGGAGACCATCTTCTTCGAAATTGTCCTGATATTCCTCATATCTTAGAAGAATGGTCTTCTCGTTCACATCATCAAGTGTCATCAACTTCTGGATATCATGCTAGTGACACACCATCAACTAATGGTAGTAAAGTTCATGGAAATAAGGGTAAAGTTAAGTTTCCCTGTAGGTTATGTGAAGGGAATCACCCCATTCACCTTTGTCCCTATCTGGACGAAGCCAAAAAAGTGTTGGATAACCGTCCTGCTTCACCGTAGCGACTTCCATCTGGTTACAGGAGACTATCCCTTAATCCTTCACTAGTTGATGAATTGACTAACCAAAATCAATCGTCAGTTAAACCCACTCTCTCTGAAAGTGAATCCTATGATTCTATACCTAACCCAAATCAATAAGTCAAGGAAACAGTTGACCCAATTTCACCTTCAGTTAATCGTACCTTTCCCGGAGTGAATATGATACCACTCAAGTTATTTTCATTTATTTAGATTCAAATGAGCTTGGGGGCAACCCTCCTGTTCCATCAAGACAGAAGGAAAATCCTCCCATTCTCGTAAGACAAGGGGATAATTCTCCCATTCTTACGGTACCCCCTCCAAGTAGTCTGGTCACTTCCTTTGATTGGAATTGACTGGTAGGATTCCATCTTCCTTCTAATGTGCCTTTCAAAATCATAGTACAGGTTTGTAATATGATTTTATCTAGCACTATTATAGATGAAGGTGCATCTGTGAGTATCCTTTCCTCCACTGCTTGGCAAGCACTCAGTTTGCTGCCACTTATGCCTGTTACCTAGAATCTCTTGGCTTTTAACAGAGGAACCAATCAACCATTAGGGATCCTTCCTCAGTTGCCTATTACTTTGGGAGGAAAAAGCATTGATTTGAATGTGATGGTAGTCCCAGGCCCTTTAGATTACAATTTAATTCTTGGGTGCGACTATGTTTATGACATGGGAGCTATTGTTTCAACACTCTTTCGAGTGATTTGTTTCTCGCATGAAGGCAAAATTGTCACTATTGACCAACTTTCATTTCCCAATCCAAATATGGCTTCCAATCAATCATCTTCCCTAAATGGTCCTTTTGTACCAATGGTATCTTCCCCGCCATGGATCAATTATGTGGCAATCAGTTCCATGCCTACATCAACGGACGGTCAATTCAATGATGTTGTACATTATGTACTGGGAGCATTGGAACCAGATCTCTCCTTCCAAAGCATTTTCCTCCCATGAGATGAGAACCTCTTAGAATCCATGACCTCCTATCATGGGTCATGAGAAACAAGGAATATGAGGATGGTTCCTTGTCTTGTGTCAACCTCGTTAAAAAATGAAACTAAGGATATGAGGATAGTTCCTGGTCTTGTGTCAACCTCGTTAAAAAATGAAACAAGGAATATGAGCATAGTTCCTTGTCTTGTGTCAAGCTCGTTAAAAATGAAACAAGGAATATGAGGATATTTCTTTTACTGTGTCAACCTCAAAAAATGAAACAGGTCACATGAGGATAGTTCCTTTTCTTGTGTCAACCTCGTTAAAAAATGAAACCAAGGATATGAGGATAGTTCTTTTACTGTGTCAACCTCATTTAAAAATGAAACATATCCAATGAGGATAGTTCCTTGTCTTGTGTCAAGCTCGTTAAAAAATGAAACCAAGGAATATGAGGCTAGTTCCTTGTCTTGTGTCAAGCTCGTTAAAAAATGAAATAAGGAATATGAGCATAGTTCATTGTCTTGTGTCAAGCTAGTTAAAAAATGAAACAAGGAATCTGAGAAGAGTTCCTTGTCTTGTGTCAAGCTCATTAAAAAATGAAACAAGGTCCCATGGAGTAAAGTTCCAAGTCAAGTCTTTGATTAGATCTCGTAAAATCCCAGTCGAGTCTTTCACTTGATCTCGTAAAAGAACCTTCATTCCATCCACCTGATAGCCTCGAATAGTCTACTTAGGTGAATGTAATCAAGCTTGGGGGGCATGCACCTAGTGGTAAAGTTAAGTTTCCCTGTAGGTTATGTGAAGGGAATCACCCATTCACCTCTGTCCCTATCTCGACGAAGCCAAAAAGGTGTTGGATAACCGTCCTGATTCACCAGAGTGACTTCCATTTGGTTACAGGAGACTCTCCCTTTCATCATTCTGGGGGCATGTAAACCAATCTCAAGTAGAGTTTTTCATTTCAAGCTTGTGTAAAAATGAAACTAAATCCAAGCATAGTTTGTCATTTCAAGCTTGTGTAAACATGAAATTGAATCCAAGCATAGTTCCCTATGGTTCAAGCTTGTGTGAAAATGAACCCATTTCCATTTTTAACCCTCGTGATTGCCATTCTATCAACATTTTTTGTCAGATGAGCCTTAATTTTTCTCCTTCCATCGTCACTATCTGCTTGGCTTATCATACACTTTCACTTGGTTGTTTTACCCTTTTGAGGAACAGTTGCAATGAGTGGTCTTATTAGCCAACGTGTTCACATAAATCAACATGTTTTGAGAAGTTCCAACATCAATGGAACCAGTTGCTATCCTAGAAACCACTCGTTCCTCAAAGTGGAGTCTTCTTTAAGCTCTTTTCGGACTCTCTAAACATGAAAAGATTACCGAGCGCTTGTCCTTTTCAACTCGTTAACGGATTGGAAACGTCATCTCTCTTGTATTATTTTACGCGTTTTCGGGCTTGAGAGATTAATTTATGAAAAAGAACTTGTGGAGTTTTCTTTTTTCCCCTTTTAAAACTTTCTAAACACGAAAAGGATCGAGTTATATTTTTCATTAAACTCATTAAGACATCAAATAGAAAAGGATTCACCTGAAGGGTGGAATTATACAACAAGCATATGTTATCCTCCTTAAGCTTGATAAAAACAAAGAGGTACTGGTCAGCAATGACTGGGGAAAATTGAAAACGGGGAAAACCACTTTATGATAGTAGGTCGCTCTTGAACATGACACTTTCACTCCATCACCGTGACTATTTGGGTTGGGTTATCTGCTTGACGGTTATCATACCTATGGTCTATCACACCATCCATCACTTTTGGTTTTGGGTCAATGCTGCCAATTCATTTAGACTATTTGGGTTGGGCTATCTACTTGATGGCTACCATACCTATGGTCTATCACACCATCCATTACTTTGGTTTTGCGTCAATGCTGTCAATTCATTCAGTGTCGCTGATATGTTCAAGAGAAGTCATTTAGTTAAAATTCATCCTTTGTAATACCATAAACCTTCATTTTCATGTCCACCATTCCTGAACCTTGTGTCGCCAGTCAAATTCCATCTCTAAAATCACTTCCCTCGTTTCGTGTTGTTGATGTGGGATACATCAAGGCCCTCTTGCGATGAGTCACTTCTTGTTGACATCAACACATTATCCGAGAAGTTGAATTAGAAACACCCTTCTAGTACCTTGAGCCTTGCATACATCAATGGTAGGTTTCTCACTTCTGGGGATAGGTTACATCAATGGCCTTCAATCGAAAGACTTTGTATGGTGTTTGACATCAAAATATCTATTCAAACCATGCAGAATGTACTGCAGTACCTTGAGGATCATTATCATTATCGGTGATTTCTCTCGCATCTGTTAACAACTTACATCATTGGCTGGTAATCAAATGGTGTCTTCCCATGTTCGACTTCAGATCACATATTCACATGGTTAGAATCGTACTTGAGTGAATGATTGAACGAGATAGAAGACCCCAGATCTAGTTTCATCCATCCAAGCCGTGATATCAAGAGTACTAAATCATATGTACAATGACTTTATATTGATGGTCATTCCGATCAAGGGTCTATATCTGTAGACGACTATTTATGTACATGTAATGAAAGTTTATAAGCTGAGCATGGGTATGCCTTCCCCTCAACAATTCATGAAAAATCAAATATCATGATATACGTATTGTAATTTATGCAGGCCACCTTCCACTTTGATACCTCCTCATCACATCGTAAAGCATTTCATTCGACTTTGGCATTTTTCCGACTTCATGCTTTAGGGGGCAGCTGTTACAAATCCATTTGGGTACATCAATCCCATCATTTAGATCAGTGTTTTAGGGCTCATCAAACCCTAATTTCAGTTGCTACATGCCCTAAACAAGTCACCCCTTTGAATGCCTCCTTCCCAAACAGTTTCATGACTTGAAGACATCCATAAATAGCCTCTAGAGGGACCAACGCAAGTAGGCTCATGTATGGGTTTTCTGCAGAGTAGTTAATTCCATGCCAGGGTGCTCTACAGAGCACTTAGGCTTCCTTTCACCCGCGATGGGTGAGATTGAGCGAAATTGACATAGGGTTTGGGAAATATTCTTATCTTTTGGAGTCATCTAGAAGGTTCCCTCACTTATCAACTCCTATGAGCTCAAAAATGGATGAGGAATGAGTTAAGATGCATCCTATCCTCTCACCCATTCATCCATGGAACTACTAAGTATGGAAGGCCATTCGATGCCACCATTTATGACAAAACCTCCTCCATCTCCCTATAAATTGACCACTCATCTAAGTGATCAGGGGTTGGATTATGTTGAATTGTAAGGAGATAATGTTGCCATGAGATTTGGCTTTGAAGCAAGTATTGTAATGCTAGAAGATTTTCATGCTTTTGATGCGATGTGGATGGGATCCAAGCTAGAGGAATGGCTTTGAATCAGACACAAATGGTTGTAATTCCTTCTTCTATTCAATAAAGTGTTTGAAACTTTCTCCCATATGTTTGTATTGTTTTATAATGCTTATATGTGTGAAATGTATTTGATTCCATTCACTTATATTCAATAAATATTTTTCTTTGATCAATTCTTTGTTTTCTGTTGTGTTTACAGGTATTTCTCAAGCGTATTAAGCACGGGAAGGAGTGACAGGATCGATACAAGGGAGACGAGAGGAAAGCAGAACTACAAGTAGGTCTTCTCATCTTCTCATCTTATCTATTGCTTATAGGAAAAGACTAAAACACTTTAAACTGTTGTTCTAGATATGGCTACTTATCTAGGGAATTAGTATCTGTAGATACCAAATTCTCCAAAACAAGGGCGCGCCTGTGTTGTGCATTGCACGTTTGACCAAATTTCTCATCAGCCTCCGAAAAAATTTCCACTTTTCCAAAAACTTCAAGATCGGTTGTCTTCATCCCCCAACAAGGTAAGGTAGTAATGATCAGATACACCCTCCTAGCATTCCTCAAGTCATTTTGTGGTGTTTTGAAATGTCATTGCAAAATTTAATGTTTTCCTTGAGAGAAACCCTAGTATCATAATCAAATCCTAACTACACCTCCAATTTCACTCCCTAGTACTTCTATTCCCTTTCCATATCACTATTAAACCCTTTCCCGACCCCCATATAATATCACTACTTTCCAAAGCCCTTTGTTCCCAAAACCCTAAGACCTAGGTGTTCTTTTTTCCTAGGCTCCCAAAACCCCTAACTTGTAATAAAATTCCCTTTCCCAACTCCCATCACATTCCCACTCCATGTCACTTCCCTTAAACCAAAAACCCCTTCCCTCATCTCTCTGAACTTCCTCACACCATTCCTAAGTCCCTATACTTATATTCCACTATTATTTCATCTCCCTAGGGTTTTAAACATCAAGGAACCATGTTAGAAGAGAAAATAAATTCCAGTGAGGAGGAAGAAAGAAAGAAGAGGAAGCCAAAGAAAGGAGGGAGAATCCTTAGACTTGATCCAAGACATACCAAGGAACTCATGGCATATCCCATGACTGTGACATGTTTTAAGCATCTAGGATGTTGTGAATTCTATGAGAATTCAAAATAAAAAATGTCCAACATCATCCTATGTTGAGCGGACTATGCAGGTTGAGGTCATCAAGCCTAATAGGGCTGATTTGTGTATATTGGCACCTACATACTAGAGAGGTCACATGCATGCGTTTTCTCCACATGAAGTGGGAGGGGTCTTGCCTTCTACATCAACAAAGCAGGTTGACAAAGGCAAACAAAAGGTCATTGAGGCACAGATTGAGGCAGAAATCAGACATGAGGAGGACCTCCATGAGACTAAACAAGATTTTGAGCTTGTTGACCTAAGTGAGAATGATGATGATGTGAACATCAGTATAGTCATCAAAGGAAAGGATGCCAAGTTTAGAGAAATCTAAACTAATCTTGACAAGGCCAAATTTGTCATAAACTTCCTTGCATAGGACAATAAGCAGTTGAAGACCAAGCAATTCATTGATGAGGTAAAATACATCACAGCTCAAAGGGAGGTAGAAAAAGCCAAGGTTTTGTTAGAAGAGACACTTGAGAAGCATGGTTTTCTTGAAGAGAAAGATGAAAAATCACCAAGAGGCAGGCCTAGAACTAGAGGTTTGAAAAGAGCCATGGAAATTGAAAGGCAAAGGAAAAGGGAGCTAGTTGATGAAGCTATGCTTGATGATCAATTCTTGGATATGATCAAAGAAGACAAGGAAGGTTAGCTTCAGGCCATCAATAATCACTTGGATAAGTTGTTGAATAAATCTAAAAAGGACAACAACATTCAAAGGAGAATGGCCAAACACTGTGCCAAAAGAGAAAGAAATGCAAGGGCAAAGCTCAAGGCAACAAATGTAAAGATTGAAGCCCTAACTCACCAAGAAAAGAAAAATAAACTTGATATACTTGCAGAGGCTTCACTCCAAGCCTAGCCACACCATCATCAGCCACTTCATCAATTTTGAAGCATTTTGGATCATTTTTTGCATGTTCTATCTTTTTATGTGTGTTCCTGGACAATGCTATATCAGCGAAATGGTGATGCAGGAGCATTCAACTCAACATCATTATTGTATTCTAGTAGACATAGGGGGTCTTGTGTTTCAAGGAAGTTGCTTTCCTAAGTATGGAATTAATGTAATTACTAAGAGTTTTGAGTGATTTTAATGAGAGAAGCTAGAATAGGATTTAATTGAATATGGTGATGCATAATTGTAAATATTCTCGAATGTAGGGGAATATGAGAGATTTAGGATAGTTGAGAGAACTGAGGGATTTGAGAATTGATTGTAAACTCCAGATTAGGAGTTAGTTCTTGATTTTGTGGATTTGAGAGAATCCTTAGGGATGAGAAAGATATTTTAGGATTTTCTTGAGAAGCTTATGGATCTAAACTAGGAATTGATTTTAGAATCCGTTTTTGTATAAATGTAAGCCTAAAAGGCATAGACAGGGGTAGACAGAGAGAGAGAGAGAGAGAGAGAGAGAGAGAGAGAGAGAGAGAGAGAGAGAGTTAGATATTTAGCTAGTGTTTGTAAGCCTACGGGTAGATAATGAACAAAGGCCATTAAATTAGAAGATCAGTCTGAGGAGAGACAGAGAGTCTCATTATGTAATTGTTTGTTGATACATATATGCACAGAGATTCAAATTCTAATTTGTATAAGTGTGTTATCGAATATTGAATGATGAATGAATGAATTAGTATATCTGGTGTAACAGAGAGTTGCAGGCGAAGTTTAGCAATTACATAGAGAAATACATGAAGAGGAGGATCATAATGGATCGTTGAATCCATTAGAGGGATCAAAGTCAAAACTCAAGAGGAATTGCGCAGTAAAACAGCAGAAAGGCCGAAACCCCGAAGAAAACCCAAAATCACAGAAACACTGAAGGAATAACGTAAAACTTAAGTAAACAGAGTAGCGGAGGAGTAAGGTATCCATGTACAACAACCATTAGATCTAACAGATCAACGGCCGGAATCAAATCACAGAGAGTGGAACATCGGGATCGCATTGCAATCTTTCAAAGGGAGGAAGCGAAGTGCAGTTGCAACATGCGATGCATAGCCAGACTCGAAACCTTATCGAATGTGACCTAGAACCCATCGGGTCCGAAATACATGTTGGAGTTTTAAAGTGGAAGAGTCAAGTGCAAGGATCAACCAATAGCCGATAGCGATAGATTGGACATCGGAGGAGGAGTAGAGCAGCAAAAAGTTTAATATAGAGGATAAATATGAATGCGGGTGTATAGATTTTTGAGATCCGCTTATGTGTTTCAGAGCGAGATTTCGTGTATTTCCTTTGTTTTCTGTTAAAGTGTTGTGCCCAAGTCTTTTAAGGCTTAAGCGTTATTTAAACGCTTCCTATAGTCGCATATCGGAGTCGGGGGGGGGGGGGGGGGGGGGGTGTGATAAGAGCATATATGTGGTATGACCATGGTAAACTGCAATGAGCAATCGCTATAAAGGAAATTATTGGGAAATGTGCAAAGGTTGAGGAAAGGTGGAAAAAGGTATGTTATGCATGTTTTTACGTGTATTCTCTTATAGGAGAATTATAATGGATTAAAGCACCGATAGAAGGGTTTTAATGGTTTTCCAATTATAACCCAAAGTTATAAAGTGGGGTTTGGATATATGTGCGGCCATAGGAATTAATAAAGGTTTATGAGGATGTATTAAGTCTTGATAGAAAGGATTGGAAGGGCTAGACTATGTGGTTAATAAATAAATCATTCCACATGAATTCTAATTAAGGGGGCCTTAACCCATTGTTCAGTTATAATGAATCTTTGACTGGATGGTCATATAAATTCCTGGGCAGAAAATGGTTTATTGCATAGGTTTATGCATACTGTGGGTAAAGTAGGGGTAACCCTGCGTCAAATGGTCAAATGCACAACGCCCTCGGCGATGCACACTTCTTTGAGCCACTTTTTGAGTAAAAGAAGACAACCAATGGATGCCAAATGACAAATATATCTAAGAAAACCACTTTTCTAGCCTTAGTTTGCAAAACTAGTAGGTAAAAAGGGCAGAAAACAATCAAAAAATCATGTTGCTGCCTCAATTTTGGCGTAGGCACTACACACTAAGCAACCTTGGGAGAGTGAAGTTTTGAGGGGTAAAATCAACTTCATTTTGCAAACTGGAGGCATATTTTGAAAGTAGACTTGAAGGGATTTCCAATAAGCCATATTGAGCCTAATTTGGACACCTACAACTCAGTCAAAATCAGCCTGCAATAGGGAGGGCACACTTGACACTGTGAGGGTGCACTTGGCAGAAAAATGGCGCACTTGACCATTTGCTGATATTTTTGAATTTTCACTGTAATTTTGACTTTCATCTCAGAAAATGATGTTTTCACCTATGTAATTGAGGATGGTAAATGTAATAATGATGTGGATAAGTTACCTAGGGGTATATTCATCAGGTAAAAGTTATCATCAAGTCAAATGAATGAGTTTCAATGTAATTAGGGAGGAGTCACTTAGAGCTCCCTATACTCTAGGTATCAGTTCAGATTTTTGTGGATCTCTTCCTCAACTCAGGGATTCAACCCCTGAGGATGAGAGAAGGTTGGTTTTATGTCTATATCATTCCCTTATTCACTCTTGGAAGAGGTTAGAATCAGTTGGATGTTGTTAGATTGTTCAGAGACACTATTGTATCAGAATTTGTCCAGTTTTATTAGATGAGTTGCAACTATTTCTTTGGGATACCTATGGTATGGTTGTCTAGCATTGTTTTTTCTTCAGTTTCATTTGTATGAATGTATTGTTGGTCCATATTCCATTTCATGTCTATTGTATGATCTCTTTCAAGTTGATAAACATAAATAATCTCACATGCTATGTTTTGGGAATTTTTTCATAGTTTGTTCATCTTTCTTCAGTTAGGAAGAATACATCTTTCATGCTCTTCCTAGTTCCTCACCTGTCTGAATCATCTCATCCCAAGAAACCCTATTGCTAGCCTATATACCTATCTTTCCCCTTTGAATGTCTGAAATCATATCTTATTTATCCTAACCTAGCTTCTTTGACCTAATCCTCATCCGACAACCCAATTTCAAACAAATAAAACCTTCTGCACTTTATATCTAGCCTAAAAACCTTAAATCCATCCAGCCTTCTTGGTTGTGATTCCTTAGAGAGAGCCCTCTCTGGCCTGGTAGGGCTAGCTACCCAGTCAAAAGTTTGGTCTGTGGTTACCTCAGCTAGACTCTTCCTCAACCTGGGAGATCTAGAGGAGCGATAACGTATTAGCGCCATTGTCGGGGAAACGAAAGATTCATTTTCCATGGGTGTACGACAAAGTTTAGATCTGATTGTTGATGATGGATAGTGATCATGCACATGAAGGCTGAAATCATTCACCTGGCGACTCCATTGATTGAAAGATATGGAAAACCAACACTTCATGGTGACTCCACTTTTCAAGAACCAATAGTTTGAAAACCTTCTTGGTGACTTCATTGTTATCAAGATGAGTTCTATTGCAAGAAGAAATCCCAGGTTTGCTCCTATGGATCTCGGATCCATGGATTTCCAAATCCTATGCCTCATGTTGACCGGTTTTCAAATCTTCCTATATTTAAAAATGAAGAATAATATGATGCTACTTTGCATTTATTAAGGTTTCATGTACATGTATGTAGACTAAGAGTTGAGTTTCCTAACGACTGTCTCATGAAATTATTTCTGGCTAACCTTGAAGATAAAGCTAGGGTATGGTATGAAGGGTTACCAGAAGGAAGCTTATGTTCTCTAAAATTTCCATAATGTGTTCGCCAACCATTATGTGAAGTCTTATCTTTCTTTACAAAGTTGTTGCGATTATACTGAAGGTTTCATTACATATCTTGAAAGTATTGATGATAGCGAATGTATGGATGATGAAGAAATCATTGAAGCCTTCTTTGATTTTTCCCTTCAACAACAGTTTGAAGAAGCCAGTCACCTTGATACACAAGATCATAGTCAACATACAATAACTTCCTCTTTGCTTGAAGATGAAGGAATTTTGCATCTTGATAGTCAAAAGGAATCACATGAAATGAATTACTAGTCTGATGAAAATTTATATACTCATTTGCTTGAAATTAATGAAGATATTCAACATCCTTGTCAAACTTTAGGAGGGATGTTAGAAAATTATATACTACAGAGCAATGGAACACATAAAATATTGCAGAAATATAAACACAGAAAACACATAAAACAAGAGAGACACAGATATACGTGGTTCACCCGGTTTGGGCTACGTCCACCCCGAACAGCCAGTCCTTCCTTTCTATTATCCAGCAAAAATGAAGAGACACAACCCACATCAGATCCCCTGTAATATCCTCTGTTTTCTCTCACAGTCTCACCTCTCTGTTTCTCGCTCACGGAATACACATCTATTCCACAACCTCAAATACAATGCCCTCATACAAAGAGAGGGGTTGCCTTCTAGGGAAAAAAACCCTAAACTAAACATAAGTTCTACCGTCAGATCATCTGGCTAATGAAGGACCCAGATTGACTAGAAATTACCACGTGGAGGGGTGTACAAACTTCCTGGTGTATACATCCGGCTAAAAACAAAGACCTCTGAACAATCATGCTCCACACACAACAATCTCCCACTTGGAGAATGATTGTAGCAACTCCACTGCTGCTTCATTTGCTGGACAATGACTCCTCTTTGGACTTGGATTTTTTTCATCTTCATCGTCATCCTTGAAGACCAATTGAAACTGAGCATGTTCTCAGTTGCTCCCTGGTTACAACTTTTGTTAGCATGTCTACAGGATTCTGGCTAGTGTGTATCTTTTCCAGCTTCAACTCTCCATCTTCCAACACTGATCGTATGAAATGGTACTTGAGCTGTATGTGTTCAGTCCTGGAATGAAATGTTGAGTTCTTTGCAAGATGAATGGCACTTTTGCTATCACTGTATAACGTGCCCATATCATGCTCCTTACCCAATTCACCCATAAACCTTTGTAACCAAATCATTTCTTTACTAGCCTCTGTAGCAACAACATACTCTGCTTCTGTTGTTGAAAGTGCAACAACACTTTGGATTTTTGAAACCCAACTGACAGCTGTTCCACCAACAGTAAATACATATCTTGTAGTGCTCCTCCTGTTATCTCTGTCACCTACCATATCTGCATCAACATATCCCTGTAGGGAAACGTTTGAACCACCAAAGCATAATGCTTGATTTGTGGTACCTTTCAAATATCTGAGAATCCATTTCACTGCCATCCAATGTTCCTTTCCTGGATTGTTCATGTACCTGCTTACGAGTCCCACTGCATGTGCAATATCAGGCCTTGTGCAGACCATTGCAGACATTAAGCTTCCAACTGCTGATGCATATGGAACTTTAGACAATAATCCATGTCTTCTTGGGTCTTTGGGCACATTTCCTTACTAAGTTTGAAATGGCTAGCAAAAGGTGTACTAACTAGTTTTGCATTGTGCATGTTAAATCTTTTCAACACCTTTTGTATGTACTCATTCTGAGACAATGTTAATTTGCGATTTTTCCTGTCTCTAGTTATTCTCATACCAAGGATTTGTTTTGCAGCTCCCAAATCCTTCATTGCGAATGAATTTGCGAATTTTATTTTGAGCACATTTATTTCCTGCATGTTAGATCCTGCAACAAGCATGTCATCT
Source organism: Pinus tabuliformis (assembly GCA_031772625.1). Taxonomy (NCBI): domain Eukaryota; kingdom Viridiplantae; phylum Streptophyta; class Pinopsida; order Pinales; family Pinaceae; genus Pinus; species Pinus tabuliformis. The sequence continues at coordinate 36,303,327 of CM062812.1, forward strand.
ACATACAATAACAATATAATATAGCTTCCATCATTTTGCTTTTTTCAGATAAACAAAATGATCAGAGTGACATCTAGTATAACCTTGTTCAGACATAAACTTGTCAAATTTTAGATACCACTGCCTTGGAGTCTGTTTTAAGCCATACAAGCTCTTCTTCAACCTGCACACTAGTTTCTCCTTCCCTTTCACCTCATATCCTTGTGGCTGCTGCATATATATCTCTTCCTCCAAATCCCCATGGAGAAAGGTTGTCTTTACATCTAACTGCTCAAGATGCAAATCTTCAGCTGCTACTAGAATTAAAATAGTTCTGATTGAAGTCATTTTAACAACAGGAGCAAATATTTCATCAAAATCAATACCTTTCTTCTGTGCAAACCCCTTCACCACAAGTCTATCTTTGTACCTCTGTTTTCCTCCATCTTCTTCCTTCAGCCTGTAAACCCATTTATTCTTCAATGTAGTTTTTCCTGCAGGCAACCTGACTAAGTCCCAAGTCTGGTTATGCATTAAGGAATCCATCTCTTCTTCCATGGCTACCTCCCACTTCTTCCTGCTTTCAACCTGCATTGCTTCTTCATAACATTTGGGTTCACCAGAATCAGTCAACAATAAATAATATAATGAAGGAAAGTATCGTTCAGGGGGTCTACTTATCCTGGTAGATCTTCTAACACCACTTTAAGGTGTTTGGGGTGTCTGTTGCTGTTGTGGTGGTTGCTTCTGTTGTGGTTGTTGATTATTATTATTTTCAGGCACCTTTACTTTTTCAATGATTTCATCAAGAACTGTGTATTCCTTGTTTTCTTTTTCCTGTTTCTTTTCCTGCAACTGATTCTTATACAAGACCTTTTCATTGAATATTACATCTCCGCTCCTAATGATTTTGTGATTTTCGTAATCATATAAGCGATAACCAAAATCATTAACACCATATCCAATAAAGGTACATTTCTTTGACTTTGCCTCAAGCTTTGTTCTATTTTCTTTATCAATATGGACAAAGGCCTCGCAACCAAAATGCTTTAAAAAGGAGTAGTTTACCTTTTTACCTGTCCATGCTTCCTCTGGAACACCGCCATCCAAGGAACTTGAAGGTCCTCTATTTATTAGATAAACAACAGTATCTACAGCATCTGCCCAAAACTGTAAAGGCAATCCTGCATGCAATCTCATGCACCTTGCACGCTCCATGATTGTTCTGTTCATCCTTTGTTATATACCTAGGGGGGATAATATGGGGTACCAAGGGAGGTACCCAAGGTAATAATGTAATAATCGGATGGGTCATAGTAATAAATAAGGTGGTTAATCCATATCATGTAAGGGACCACAAGTAGTTAATAATAATGTAATGGGCCCATGGTATTAGTTGATGGTATGAGGAAACCATGGTAATGACCCATGGTATTGTATGTATGAGGCCTATATTTCTTGTGGAGTGTTCTCCTTCCTTAAGGAGTGAATGTATGGTGTTGCCCTACCTTAAGGGTTTTGATATCAATAAAGAATCATTTCATATTATTTCTGGGTTTATTTGCATTATCTTATATTTTCATATCAGATCTATAATATTTTCGGGTTAGAGCTATAACAAGTGGTATCAGAGCTATAACATCCTTTCTGACACACCATTTTCTTGTGGTGTTCTTGGAACTTTCTTCTCTCTGCGAATTCCATGCTCTGAACAGTACCTATCAAACTCTTTGCTGCAATATTCACCTCCATTGTCTGATCTAAGACACTTCAATTTCTTTCCTGTCTCAATCTCAACCAAAGATTTCCATTTCTTGAAAGTATCAAATACATCAGATTTATTCTTAATACAATAAATCCAAGTTTTTCTAGTTGCATCATCAATAAAAGTAACATAATAACGAGAGCCACCGAGAGATGGTACCTGAGCAGGTCCCCATACATCTGTATGCACAAGCTCTAATTTTTCGCTTTTCTTTTTTTTTTCCCAACTCTGAGAAATGTGACTCTCTTCTGTTTTCCATAAATGCAATTCTCACAGAGGTCCAAATCAACATTCTTCAAACCCGACAACAAATTCCTTGAGTGAAGAATCTTCATCCCCTTTTCAGTCATGTGTCGAGCCTATGATGCCATAATGTTGCATCTGCTCCTTTGGAAGTTAAAGCATTAACAGAGTTAGAAATACCATTGCATAAATACAATGTACCAACCTTTTCACCTTTTGCTATTACCAGGGCTCCTTTGGTGACCTTCCAAACTTTATTTGTGAAAGTTGTCACACAACCTTCACCGCCTAACTGCCCTGTTGAAATCAGATTTTTCTTTAGATCTGGAACATGCCTTACCTCCTTTAGTAGCCATTGGTTTCCATTCTGCTGTTTTACAAGAACCTTACCCATTCCAACAATTTTACAGGGTTTATCGTCACCCAAACGAACTTGTCCAAAATCTCCTTGAACATAGTCATGAAAGTATTTCTTATCAGGTGTGGCATGGAATGAGGTCCTTGAATCTACCACCCACGAATCATTAATATTTTCGAAAGAAAGAATCAAAGCATCCTGTAACACCTCACCTATCACATTTGCTTCATGATTGTTTTCTTGCTGTGAATCTCCTTCTTTTCCCTTCCGAGATCTACAGTCTTTCTTTAGGTGTCCTTTCTTTCCACATTTCTAGCACACTATCGCCGATTTGGACTTGGATCTGCCTTTCCTTGATTTACTGCGATATCCTGAGCTCTTTTCTCTTTCCATTTTTCTTCACCTAGACTCTGCACTCAAAGCATTTCTCGATGTCTCACCGGATCTTTTCCGTCGCATTTCCTTGCTAAGGATAGCACCGACAACATCATCAAAAGTACTAGATCCAGACACAGAGTTACTAATGGCCATTACTAAACCATTGCAACTTTCTGGCAATGAGCACAAGAATAATAGAGCTCTAACTTCATCATCAAAGTTTACCCCTACAGAACATAACTGACTTGTAACAGTATTAAAATCATTTAATGATTTGCAATAGATCCACCTTCCGACTTCTTCATATTTAATAACCATTTCATAAGAAATACCTTGTTTGAGGCTGAGGGTTTTTCATATAGTTTCGACAATGCCTGAATCAAACCCTCTATCGTTGTTTCCTTTGAAATGTTGAAGGCAACTGATGCAGCGAGGCACAACCGTATTGTTCCGAGAGCCTTTCTATCGAGAAGGTTCCATTCTTCATTTGTCATAGCCGTCGGCTTCTTTGTTTTTCTGTTAAATGGTAGGTACAGATCTTTTTGATACAGATAATCTTCCATCTGCATCTTCCATAGCGAGAAGTATTGGCCGTTAAATTTCTCGACCCTAATCTTACCATCTTCCACCATTGCTCCCACTCGAACGAGGAACCCTTCTTTCGTGTGAGTTTATCAGCCAAATAGACCTTCAGCTCTGATACCAGTTGTTAGAAAATTATATATTACGGAGCAATGGAACACATAAAATATTGCAGAAATATAATCACAGAAAACGCATAAAACAAGAGAGACACAGATATACGTGGTTCACCCAGTTTGGGCTATGTCCACCCCGAACAGACAGTCCTTCCTTTCTATTATCCAGCAAAAATGAAGAGACACAACCTACAACAGACCCGTTGTAATATCCTCTGTTTTCTCTCACAGTCTCACCTCTCTGTTTCTCGCTCACGGAATACACATCTATTCCATAGCCTCAAATACAATGCCTTCATACAAAGAGAGGGGTTGCCTTCTAGGGCAAAAAACCCTAAACTAAACATAAGTTCTACCGTCAGATCATCTGGCTAATGAACGACCCAGATTGACTAGAAATTACCGCGTGGAGGGGTGTACAAACTTCCTGGGGTATACATCCGGCTGAAAACAAAGACCTCTGAACAATCATGCTCCACACACAACAAGGGAAAGAAGACAATTGTTGTTTTGTCCAAAGAAAACAAAGAGTACTTCCTCCTTTGACTGAAGAAGAAACAAATCATATTCTTAATTTGCAAATCCATATTGCATCCATTAAGAATGATGATGTTATTGTACAGTGTTCCAGTTTCCAAGCGATTATGAAGAGGAGAACAATGATAAAGAATAAGTTTTTTTAGAGCCCCTTGCAGATACAAATCTTCCTCAAGGTTTAGAAAATGAAAGGTCTATTGATGAAAAGGAGTTTTCCCCAGATCCCATAGATATAGACACTTATGTTGTTGAAAATATTATGGAGGATCCTTTTGCTAATTTGTTACAACCATATGGAAATAATGCTTATTCTTCTCCTTTTATTGATTCACAAAAGGTTATGCTTCATAATTTTTGTGATCCCTTGGAGAGTCTTTTGCAAGCATTGGAGAAGATGAATGTTGTTTTTTTTATCAGCATAAATCTTGGTTTCAATTTTCATTATGAGTTGCCTACATATACATCATTCTTCTTGCTCTAGGTAAGTGAGAGAAGAATTTCAATAATTAACCATCTAATGGATTGGTTACATTGGAAGGATCATATCACCCAATCAACAATGATGGAAGAAGGGAAAAAAGTGGAGGAAGATGCCAATGTGTTGCCTCTAGCTCATGAAGAGGAAACAATTCAACTTGATAGATGTTCTGATCTTTCTGATGATCATCAAGATATGTCCTTTGCACATGCTTTTCAAGATCCTTTTACCGGTTTGTTGCAATCATCAGATCATGATGATTATCTTGTTTTGAATCATAGTTTTTAGCTTCAGTTGTATGTTGAGTTCCCAATCTTCAAGTTTTTTGTCGGTACTGTAAATAGAGGACAATCAGGTATTTAGTTGCATGATTGACTTCATTGGCATTTTCTCTTTACCTGATTTAGCAGTCATTTTCAGCAGTTATAATAGAATAGGGTGTGGATTTTTTTTCAGAAGAAACTTTCTTTCAATTTCAGTTTTCAGAAAGTGACGACAAAATTCATCAAGGTTTGAAGTCCGAGGAGAAGGCCCTAAGGCTTTGATGATCTGATAGTTTGGATTGAAGTTTTTAGTGTTCAGTTTGGTTTTTAGTTTTTAACCATATTGGCCCACATGGTTAGGCACTTGGTATAAGGTGTTATTGACACATCCAAGGAGCTGCCATCCCCAATAAGGCTGATGTTAGTGTCAGTATTTACATACTGCCATCAGTGATCAAAACTCCTCTTTTCATATTCATATTAGGTTCTCGCTCATAAATTTTTTTCATTCCACCAAGGTCCTGATTCAAAAATTTACTCACTGATGGTAGCCCTAGTTAAATAAACCTCACTCTCCCTCAAAACTTCATACTTGATGGCGCACCATCATGTCTTACAAAGCATACATCAATCATGAAAGTTCATGTCATCATGTCATAATATCAGTCATGAGGTCATTATGTCATCTTTAAATTTAGTCCTTCAAGGACTTATTAGGTCTTTTAGGGCTTTTCAAGTTTTCTTTAGGTCATTAGGGTTTCTAGGGTTCCAATAAAACTCCATTCCATTGCATAAGACCAGCAAGTAAAGGGCGATCAAATAACATCTCTTCACCATGTGAAGATGATTTGTAAAGAAAAATGCTTATTTCATCATGTAATTTTGAGTTCAAATGTAAGTTTTTAAATTTTCATTATGAAATTTTATGTCTTTCAAATGTAATAATTTCACCATCCCAAGTTGTTAATTCAGTGTTCCAAAGATGCCAAACCACCAAAAAAATTCAAATTCAAAGAGTTCTCAAAGACCATCAAAAGATAAATTTGTCAAAGGAAATAGTCAAGTGAAAGGGTATAGTTTCAAAAAGTTAAGTGAATTCCCAAGGGAGTTTTCTTTTCCCAAGGGTGTCCAAATCATCATTTTCCACAAGCACTAAACCCTAATTTCCTCTCCCACTAAGCTAGGGTTGACTATGGAATCAGAGATATCTGAGAAAAGGAAGCATAAGGGAGGTCATTTCAGCAAGTAGGAGGCCATTCCAACTCATAAAAATCATATCTCCATCATTTTTCAAGAAGTCATTCCAAGGGACAAATCATTTTCCACACATAGGGCTAGGTTTTCTTCAAACTATGTTTCTGACAAAATAGAGATAAATTTGACAAAAGTGAGAGAGATGTTTGTCCCTAATAGGCATAGGATGAAAAACCTCCTTCCATTTTTACGCAGGTGTCATGGTTTTGGATAAATGTCAAAACTACAGTTGCTAGAAGAGGTTTTCTGCATTTCTGGAGTGACCTTGGGAAAATCCATTTTTTGCCTTGTTGGAGTGTCCAAATGACTTGTTTTATGAGTCAAATGATAACTAGACAAAAATATATTTCCAATGCACTATCATGAGATCCATTTGGAGTTGAGGAAGGCCTTGAAAAGTTGCCTGCAAGAGCACACTTCATTTTTGCACCCTCATTCTGCACTTTTTGACCAGTCTTGGGAGAATTGATTTTTGACGGGCTATACTTGATCATTTGCAGTTATTGATAAGTCCATTGTGTAGCCAAGAGAGATATATTTCAAATGAGTTATCATGAGATCAATGTGGACTCCGGGAAGGCACTCAAAATTTGGTTTGAAGATGGAGTTTCGCGCATGGAAAGTGGAGGGCGCGTTTCAGTGTTACGTTGTGAGTTTGTGTGTTACACTGTGTGTTTGTGTTGTGGAGGGTGAACCTATGTTGTGCGCTACGTGTTTGATCAAATTTCTCATTAGCCTCCAAAAAAATTTCCATTTCTCCAAAAACTTCAATATTGGTTGTCTTCATCCTCCAGCAAGTAAGTAATTCTCAGATACACCCTCCTAACATTCCTCAAGTCATTTTGTGGTGTTTTAAAATGTCATTGCAAAATTTAATGTTTTCCTTGAGAGAAACCCTAGTATCATAATCAAATCCTAACTACACCTCCAATTTCACTCGCTAGTACTTCAATTCCCTTCCCATATCACTATTAAGCCCTTTTCCCAACCCCCATATCATATCACTACTTTCCAAAGCCCTTTATTCCCAAAAACCTAAGACCTATATGTTCTTTTTGCCTAGGCTCCTAAAACCCCTAACTTGTAATAAAATTCCCTATCCCAAATCCCATCACATTCCCACTCCCTGTCACTTCCCTTAAACCACAAACCCCTTCCCTCATCTCTCTGAATTTCCTCACACCATTCCTAACTCCCTATACCTATATTCCACTATTATTTCATCTCCCTATGGTTTTAAACATCAAGACACCATATCAGAAGAGAAAATAAATTCCAGTGAGGAGGAAGAAAGAAAGAAGAGGAAGTCAAAGAAAGGATGGAGAATCCTTAGACTTGAGCCAAGAGATGCCAAGGAACTCATGACATATCCCATGACTGTGACATGTTCTAAGAATCTAGGATGTTTTGAATTCTGTGAGAAAATACAAAAGGTCCAACATCATCCTATGTTGAGCAGACTAAGCAGGTTGAGGTCATCAAGCCTAAGAGGGCTGATTTGGGTATATTGGCACATACATACTAGAGAGGTCACTTGCATGTGTTTTATCCACAGATAGTGGGAGGGGTCTTTCCTTCTACATCAGCAAAGCAAGTAGACAAAGGCAAAAAAAATGTCACTGAGGCATAGATTGAGGAAAAAATCAAACATGAGGAGGGCCTCTATGAGACTAAACAAGATTTTGAGCTTGTTGACCTAAGTGAGCATGATGATGATGAGAACATCAATATAGTCAACAAAATAAAGGATGCCAAGGTTAGATAACTACAAACTAAGCTTGATAGGGTCAAATTTGTCATAAACTTCCTTGAGTAGGAGAATAAGCATTTAAACACCAAGCAATTCATTGATGAGGTAAAATACATCATAGCTCAAAGGAAGGCAAAAAAAGCCAAGGTTTTGTTAGAAGAGATACTTGAGAAGCATGGTTTGCTTGAAGAGCAAGATGAACAAGCACCAAGAGGCAGGCCTAGAACCAGAGGTTTGAAAAGAGCCTTGGAACTTGAAAGGCAAAGGCAAAGAGAGATAGTTGATGAAGCTATGCTTGATGATCAATTCTTGGATATGATCAAAGAAGACAAGGAAGGTTGGCTTCAGGCCATCAATGATCACTTGGAGAAGTTGTTGAAGAAATCTAAAAAGGACAACAACATTCAAAGGAGAATGGCCAAACACTATGCCAAAAGAGAAAGAAATGCAAGGGCAAAGCTTAAGGCAACAAATGTAAATATTGAAGCCCTAACTCACCAAGAAAAGAAAAGGAAACTTGATATACTTTCAGAGGCTTCAATCCAAGCCTAGCCACACCATCATCAACCACTTCACCAATTTGAAGCATTTTGTATCATTTTTTGCAAGTTCTATCTTTTTCTGTGTGTTCCTGGACAACACTATATCAACAAAATGGTTGCGTTGCACACTTTTTTGAGCCATGTTTTGAGCAAATGAAGACCACCAGTGGATTCCAAATGACCAATATATCTAAGAAAACCACTTTACTAGCCTTAGTTTGCAAAACTAGCAGGTAAAAAGGGCAGAAAACAAGCAAAAAATCATGTTTCTGCCTCAATTTTGGCCTAGGTGCTGTGCACTGAGCAGTATTGGGAGAATGAAGTTTTGAGGGGTAAAATCAACTTAATTTTGCAAAATGAAGGCATATTATTCAGAAAGTAGACCTGAAGGGCTTTCCAACAAGCCATCTTGAGCCTAATTTGGACACCTACAACTCAGTCAAAAGTAGCCTGCAACATGGAGGGCGCACTTGACACTATGACGGTGCACTTGGTAGTAAAATGGCGTACTTGACCATTTGCTGATATTTTTGAATTTTCACTGTAATTTTGACTTTCATCTTAGAAAATGATGTTTTCACCTATGTAATGGAGGATGGTAAATGTAATAATGATGTGGATAAGTTACCTAGGGGTAGATTCATTAGCTAGAAGTTATCATCAAGTCAAATGAATTAGTTTCAATGTAATTAGGGAGGAGTCACTTAGAGCTCGCTATACTCTAGGTATCAGTTTGAATTTTTGTGGATCTCTTCGTCAACTCAGGGATTTGACCCTTGAGGATGAGAGAAGGTTGTTTTGATGTCTATATCATTCCCTTATTCACTCTTGGAAGAGGTTGGACTCAGTTGGATGCTGTTAGATTGATTAGAGACACTATTGTATTAGAATTTGGCCAATTTTAATAGATGAGTTGCAACTATTTATTTGGGATACCTGTGGTATGGTTGTCTAGCATTTTTTTTTCTTCAGTTTCATTTGCATAAACGTATTTTTGGTCCATATTACATTTCATGTCTATTATATGATCTCTTTCAAGTTGTTAAACAGAAATCATCTCACATGCTCTGTTTTGGGAAAATTTTATAGTTTGTTCATCTTTCTTCAGTTTAAGAAGAATACATCTTTCATGCTCTTCCTAGATCCTCACCTGTCTGAATCATCTCATCCCAAGAAACCCTATTGTGCTAGCCTATCTACCTATCTTGCCCCTTTGAATGTTTGCAATCATAACTTATTTTCCCTGACCTAGCTTCTTTGACCTATTCCTCATCCAACAACCCAATTTCAAACAAACAAAACCTTTTGCACTTTATACCTAGCTTAAAAACCTTAAATCCATCCAGCCCTTTTGGCTGTGATTCTTTGGAGAGAGCCCTCTTTGGCCTGGTAGGGCTAGCTACCAAGTCAAAAGTTTGGTCTGTGGTTACTTCAGCTGGACTCTTCCTCAGACTTCGAGATCCGGAGGAGTGATAACATGGATTAATGCATACAAGATCAGTAGGAGGAGCATATTATTTTTTATTATTTATTGATGATTGCACAAGATATACTTGGGTATATTTTCTAAGAAATAAAAGTCATATATTTGAATATTTTAAAGAGTTTCAAAGTATGATTGAAAAATAGACAGGGAAGGTCATCAAAATTCTTCGCTCAAATCAAGGGGGAGAATACAAGTTGGGAAACTTTGTTAAATATTGCAGTAACCATGGAATAATTTAGCAGTTTATAGCACCCCACACTCCACAGAAGAAGAGGGTGGTAGAGAGGAAGAACAAAACTCTGGTGGAGTGTGCATGCAACATGTTGAAAGGTAAGAACATATCCAATGGCTTTTGGGCAGAAGTTGTAAATACTACAGTTTATTTAAAGAATAGGAGTCCAAAGAAGAGTCTTGATCTTAAAACTCCATTCAAGGCTTTATATGGTTTTAAGCCTGCAGTTAGTCATTTAAGAGTGTTTGGCTCAAAATTTTTTTCTCATGTTCCAAAGGAGGATAGGAAGAAATTGGATTCTAAGGCCATCAAATGCATATTTGTAGGGTATTTTTCTCAGTTTAAAGCATACAAACTGTTTAATCCATCTACTCACAAGGTGTTTGCAAGTAGAGATGTTATATTTCATGCACAAGTTGATGAAGGAAACAAATACAAAGGTTATGAGGAGTGGCACATTCCTTTGCTGATGGAGGACAAAAATGAGGAAATTAAAGACAACCATGTGTAGTAGCAACAACAAAAAGAAGAATCAAGTGATGCAGGTACAATCAGCAAGTCAAATCCACTAAGGAATGAGCAAGACAGAATTGAGGCAAGTTTGCCACTAAGGAGATTAGGTGGGCAGACTCAATTAGCAGCAAGATATAGGGATCATGCTCTTATAACTTGTATGTTAAATGTTGTTGAACCCTCAAATTATAAAGAAGCAAGTCAATATGATGAATGGAGGGAAGCCATGGAAGAGGAATATGAGTCAATACTTAAGAACAAAACCTGGGATTTAGTTGAATTACTAGAAGGGAAAGAACCTATAGGTTGCAAGTGGTTATATAAACCTAAATTTAAAGAATATGGTAGTGTAGACAAATACAAAGCTAGGTTGGTAGCTAAAGGTTACTCACAAAAATAAGGAATTGATTATGAGGAGACCTTTTCTCCGGTAGCTAAGTTGAACACTATTAGAATGTTGATAGCTTTAGCTACAAAACATCATTGGATTCTACACCAACTAGATGTGAAGTCTTCATTTTTAATGGAGAATTGAAAGAAGAGGTTTATTTAAAACAACCTGAAGGGTTTATCAAACAGGGGCAGGAGCATTTAGTTTGCAAATTAAAAAATACATTATATGGTTTGAAACAGGCACCCATTATATGGTATGAAAAATTGACTCATTTTTCTCGCAACATAGTTATAAGAGGAGAAAAAACGACCCAAATGTGTATACAGTGTTTGATGAAAAGGGGAAAATTGTTTTGATTTCTTTATATGTAGATGATCTAATTATCACTGGAAATGCTGATGAATTTATTAAAGAAATCAAAGAGAATATGTCGCAAATTTTTGAAATGAAAGCCCTTAGAGAATTACACTATTGTTTGGGTCTGTAAGTTTGGAGGGACTTTGGGCAAACTTTTCTGACTCATGGGAAGTATGTCAGAGGGTTATTGAAAAAGTTTAGAATGAAGTAGTGCAGAGCTGCCTCAGTGCCTTTACAGTAGAATCTTAAACTTTAGATGGAGGATGATTCCAAAGAGGTAGATGCCACATTGTATAAATAACTAGTTGGGAGCCTGATTTATTTGACTACAACTGAACCAGAATTAGAATTTTCAATCAGTATGTTAAGTTAATTCATGTCAAAACCTCTTGAGAATCACTCGGTGGCAACAAAAGGTGTCTTGAGATACATTCAAGGAACCATTGATTTTGGTATTAAGTACATTTATCTTTCTGATGTTAATTTGATAGGTTTTTTAGGTTTAGACTGGGCAGGAAACTTGGATGACAGAAGATCCATAACAGGTTATTCTTTCAACATTGGGTCCAGGGTAATTTCTTGGAGCATCAAGAAGCAAAGTATCGTTTCCTTATCTTCTGTAGAAGCAGAGTATCAGGCTGTTAGGTCCCTATAATACTAGTGATTCCCCCATTACTATTGTAATTGTATCCCTTATTGTTATTATTGTTCCCCTATTGTCCCCATATTGTTATTAGTGTGCCCCATAGAAACCCACTATTGTTATTATTGTGCCCTTATGTTATTACTGTTATGTTGGCTTGATTATATTATGACCCCTTAGACTCCTATATATACAAGGGAGGTTTAGTCATTTGTATCATCCAAGAATTGCTCATTTGTGTAATTTAAAGGAGGTTTCCCCCTCGAAGAGGTTGAATTCTAAGGTGTTGATCTATCTTTTCTATCTTTTTGTGAGCTGGTTTCCTAACATTTGGTATCAGAGCTTTGGATTTTAGGGTTTCGCTGCTCCAAACAGGTCATCGTGGCATTTGCGCTATAATTTTTTTCTACGATGTTTCAGAAGCTAAGACAAAAAACCCATTGAAGCCGAAATCATTCTGAACTTTGAGTCTAAATTTTAGAGCTTGTCACGTTATAGTTTCAGAGATATGATCTGAGGAAGTTAGGGTTTTTGTGGACTCCCGAATTACATTCCAAACACGTGACTTGGGGAAAATCGTCATAACTTTTGTTTTGAGCATCAGATTGAACTTTCGTAAGAAGTTTCAGAAAGAGGATGGCCTATAGTTTTCTGTATATCATTTTTAGGTACTAAGGTCAAAACAGTGACACGTGGCACTTCACACAAGTTCGCTATACTGAACTAGGCTATAATTAGGTCAGCGTGGGGGATTTGTCATAACTATTCCTTGGAGAATCCAATCTTGATCAGACTTGTGGGGTTAGAAAGAGGACTCAAAGGGCTACTGCAAGACACGATTTTAGATATTCGAGATCTACAATTACAGAGATACAACATATTCAATATCGAGCTCTACAAAGTGAAAAATAAGGTGTGTAGTTTTGTTTTGTTTTTTTTTTGTTTTTGTTTGTTTTTTTTTTAATTTTGCATAGGATTGGTTTGAAAAATTAGTTTGAAGGAATTCAAAGGGAATAGTGAAGAATTATTAGCATTAATTGATGCCCCGAAAAAATAAAATTGAAGCACTTAGTAAGAAACCTAAAAGCTCTAGCATGATTCATGAAGAAGAAGAAGAAATGCAACATGATATATCAAAATTACAAGACCAAGTACAACAAATTTCACTCTCACAAAAGGTAATTGAAGCTAAGATGGATGGCATGGAAGCTAAGATGAATGGCATGGACGCTACGATGGAAGAATTGAAGATAAATTTGAATAAGTTGCTAAAAGAAATTGTTACTAATGGTGAAAGGGTAGTAAAGGAAACTCATGATGAGAACAAAAGAAATGTTAATCATGATTTAACAGACTCTAATATTGGATTGAAGACCCACCATGTTCCAAAAACCAATATGAGGAAGTTTTATGGCAAGGATCCCAGAACATGGATACTACATATGGAGCAATTTTTCGATCTCCATAATGTGCAAAACACACAAAAGGTACATATTGCAACTTTATATTTGGAACCAAATCAGTTTGTATGGTATCAATGGCTTTGCTCTCGTAAACAAATTCTCACTTTTAATGGAAGAAAAGATAGCACATTATGAGGATACAAAAAGAAACACATTTTTTAGCCAATTGATAAATCTCAAACAAAAGGGTTCAGTGATGGAGCACATTGAGAACTTCCAAAAATTGAACATAAGGGTAAAAGATATTCCAAAGGAGCATAGGATTGATGTGTTCATAGGGAATTTAAAGGATAATATCCAACATGAGGTTCACCTTTGAGAACCCGATTCATTGGAGAAGGCATTCAGGTTAGCAAGAAAAATGGAAAGCAAAATTATGGCAACCAGGAAGCCTAACACTCACAACTATAAAGATGGAAGTGTTGTTGCCCCTAGCCTTCCACAACCTACAAGGTTAACACCACAACAATTGGAAGAAAAAATAGCAAAAGGGCTTTGATACAGTTGTGATAACAAATACACTAAAGGTCATAAGTGTGCTGAGAAAATTATTCTACATAGATTGTGAAGAGGAGGAAGAAAATGAACAAGAAATGTCAAAAGAAGAGGATATACTCCAGGAACAAACCCGAGATAAAGAAGAAATGAATCCGACCATATCTTGTAATGCATTGGCTGGAATTACTATTGGGCCTCCAAAATGTCTTCAAAATGACATCCACTTTCACCTTTATCACCACCATTTCACTCACATGTCGCAACTCCATAACCATATAACCTTTCATTAGCCACCATTTTCGTAAATATATGGGTTAGGATCTTTATTTACCAAAGTTATTTATTTTATGTGTTTAAAGTGAATTTATGATTAAAAACTAGGAAATTAACATGGTTTCATGTATCTATATATGTGGCTTGAGTTTCATGACATATGTAGGTCATTTGGAAGCTTCCAAGGCACCCTTATGTGGCCTCCAATGCTCAAATTCGAATTCCCTTCAAAGGATATTTGGATAAAGGTCAAAGAAGGATATGTGTCCTATTTGGATTGTAACTCTATGAGGTGTCTCATCATTTCTTATTTGGATTAGAACTTTATGAGACACTTAGGGGATATGTGTCTCATTATGAGCTATTTGGTTGTAACTGTATGAGATTTTAGTGGATCTTCATTAAATAGGGTAGTTACTTATGTACTTGTATAAATAGGGGAGCCTCTCCTCTAAAAACGGGTGTGTAAAGTTGGAGAAATTCTCATGTTTTTAATAGAGAATTTGGAGCTTATACTTGGAGATTTGAAGATTTAGTTTTGCTTGCATATGGAGCTTCTTCACTTGCCATCCTCATACACCATTGGAATGGCCATCTAATGATTGTGAGATTGTATTTCTTTCATAGATTAATATTTACTGCTTTCATAGCTTAGATTTATGAATTCTTTCTACATTTGATTTTGGTTTAATGAATATCTAATAGACTTGACTACTTGCTCATATGAAAGGTTCACCTTTTCCACGATTGAGTAACATTGGGATGTTAGAGAAAGGCATTAAACTTTAGTTGCTTTTACTTTTCTTTAATAGATTTGATTTTGGTTTAATGAATATCTAATAGACCTGACTACATGCTCATATGAAAGGTTCACCTTTTCCACGACTGAGTAACTTTGGGATGTTAGAGAAAGGCACTAAACTTTAGTTGCTTTTACTTTGCTTTAATAGATTTGATTTTGGTTTAATGAATATCTAATAGACCTGACTACTTTCTCATATGAAAGGTTCACCTTTTACACGATTGAGTAACATTGGGATGTTAGAGAAAGGTATTAAACTTTAGTTGCTTTTATTTTGATTTGATAGATTTGATTTTGGTTTAATGAATATCTAATAGACCTGACTACTTACTCATATGAAATGTTTCACCTTTTCCACGATTAAGTAACATTGGGATATTAGGGAATGGCATAGACCTTAGTCATTGTAATTGTTTTCTACCCCATTTGCGCTTTCCTAGATTAGATTTATCTTTCGAAATTGAAATTAATCTTTAGCACATATAGTGCAAGTATGCCTCGCAAGTCCACAGACCCTTGGGTTGATAATTTATGTTAGTAATCTAATGGAAATTATTTTGCTCAACATTTTGGCGCCGTTGCCAGGGAGGCGTACATAGGGATCAACATTTGATTTCGAATTTTCATTTAAGTTTCTTTGCATTTTCATATAGAAAGCATAGAACATCCACCCCCATTCATTCACTCAAAAATAATCAAAAACAAAAATAAAGATCCATTTGCAACAACAATTTTTCATGATCATATCCAAGAATTCACCAACTTGAATATGAGTTTACTCATGATCTTGTTGCGCAAATGGATGCATTGGAAATTCTCTTACACTTAAGGGAATGTTCATGTTTTTTTAGTAGAATAGGACTAACCAATAAAAATAAGTTTTTGAAATTTTTAGGATAAATTTGATGTTTTGTGGTGGCCACCCATTTACTGACCCTTGGCAGGAAAAATTTCAATAAAAACGATTGTGAATAAGGAGCACAAACGAAAAAGGATGAACGACAGTTTGAGGTAGGAAATTGATCATTTTCATGTTATGTTTTGTGAAGAATCGACTGAAAAAATCTTGAGAATGCTAACAAAATAAAAATCTTGAGTATGCTCTCCTCTTGCGCTTCGTGTGACCTGGAGGATCAGAAAAAGGAAATTTTTGTTTTGTTAGTATATCATAAAATCTAAAAAAAATTAGCTATAGAATGCAATTCTGCAACTAAATTCTGTTTTCCTCATTTGATTTGATTTTTCAATAAACTTTAAAATTAAAAAAAAAAAATTGTTTTGAAATTTCTTTATTTTTCAATAAATTATTTCTTTAAAAATTCATATATATATATATATATATATATATATATATATATATATATATATATATTTTGATTTTAAAATGAAACAAAAATCTATATAAAAATCAATAAAAGTGTTTTTTTTTTTTTTTAATTATATATGTATATATATTTTAAATTTTTAAAAACAAAAATATAACAAAACAAAACCCAACCATTTTTCTTTATTAATAAATTCTTTTTAATAAAAAAAAATAAAAAATCTTAAAATAAAATTAAAACTAAAAAGGCCCACGCATATGCATGAGGCCTGCCTTTGGCTTGGCCTTGTGCATATACGCAGGCCACAACCCAGCCACACAACCCACGGTCCAGCCACGCAGCCTTCCTGATTGCCGAAATCAAAGAGCCTTCCTGGAGTCTAGCTAAGCGTTTATCAGGGGCATGGCTCCTCCTGGTCGTCCTGGCGATGGTTCAGTAAATGTTTGCAACGAATCATATCGTCGATGGAAATAGGGGATAGAACCCTGGCCTTTAATAAAAAAACCACAATGCATATAATAAAGATTGGGGGCTGCTTTTGCTAGCTGCTAATGATTATTCATTTCATGCCAAATCTCCAGATGTAGCAGTCGTTCTAAAAAATACTTGATAGAAACATTTTCCAAAAAACACAGAACTTTAAAAAACGCCATTTTTAAAACACAAATTACAAGCAAACCAGAATAAATTTCGAAAAACTGAGACATGGGTTTTTCTCAGAATAGGTCGCATTAAATAACTTTAAAATTGTTTTCTCAATTTCGCAACCGTTTGAGAGAAATCTGATATTTTTCGGGACCCTGTTTCGCTTACTACGTGAGGAAAAATGATTTCTAATTAATACACTGTGAACTGTTTGAACATGGCACGTTGAAGAGGGAAGAATTCAAATTAAAAACAAACTCTACTATAGCATTCGATCCACATGGCACGTGATCTAAGAATCCAATTTAATTCATACCCACTACGCAGTTAGTAGATCTCACCGAAGCCACGGGTGTTCAAAACGTGCATGCATTTATCACTAATTTCCTCCTCTCTCTTTAGTGCAGAAGCTGCCACTGGAGCTGATATCAATTTCATAGACCACCAGAGGAGGTAGATCCGCCACTCTCGCCTACTCAATCACGTGGCAATTGCATCAACATTGGCCATTTCTTCCTCCATCAACACTGTTGCAAGAAAACCTCAAAGAAAAACCTCACACGTTGTTTGATTTTTATAATTCGATTTTTTTTCATGGTGGTGTCATTATTACAAATGGTTTTGTAAATATTTTTTTTTTTTCATGTTGTTTTATAACATCATCTTTTATATATAGTTTTAATTGTAAATATTTTAAATATTTTTGCCATGAGGAAAATAGTTTTGGAAATTAAAAAAAAAAATGTTAATATTTGCAGCAAATCGAAAGGTTGTTTTCTGATACAGGGTCGAAAAAAAAAAAAAAAAACTGATAGGGTGATTCATCTACAGGATTGCAGATACCCACAATGCCTTAACAAGAATCCTGTAGATGGAAGGATCGAATCTTGTGGACATGCATTTTTTTTCCATAAAGTATTTTTATATGATCATGAACCTTGCAGATACAAAAGCCAACGACATCACAAAATGAAAAATATTATGCCATGGCACAGCGAAAGAAGATCGACAAGATTTTAGCTACAGGAACTGTGCACATTCTGCAGCTGAACAACGATTCTACAGCTAATTGACAATTCTGCAGCTGGAAAACAATTCTGCAGCTAAACGACAATTCTGTAGCTAGAAAACAATTCTGCAGTTGAAAAACAATTCTGCAGCTATGCATTTAACTCAATGATTTATTTGTCAAACAATGCATTCTAACTAGAAATTCATGATCAACATGCCATTTCATTTGCTTACATCATCTTTCATTGTAGCAACATGTTCCCATGCCACATTTTACATGACAATTTTCACTGTTTCATAAAAATTTCAAAACAATCTAACTTTCTCTTACGACATCAAAATTTGATGATTCAAGCGTCGTTGGAAAGATCTTGATGAGATCTATAAAATGAAGAAGTTATTATCATATTTTGAAACAGTAAAGAATGAAGAAATTGTTGAAAATAAACAACAGGTAACTTGAGGCACTACTTTCGACACAGTTATAAACTCTTTTGGTTTTCTTTCATGAACTTGTTTAATAGTACCGTTTTTTTTTTTTTAATATGTAAATGACATTAACAGAGAGATTGATCACCTCTCTATTTTGATAACCTTACAATCCATTGGAGAAGAAGTACTAGTTTTTGTAGGTTCCAGGAGGAAGAATAGATGACCATAAGCAAATAGTGTTTCTCAAAGACCACATTTATTTCACAAGAAAATGATCAGAGAAGCAACAAAGATGAAACATCAATGCATGAGCACATGCCAATGCATATCAGACCCAACAGTTTCAAGCCTTTCAGATGTCAATGTTTCCATTGCATCCATACTCCTTTAGTCAATAAAACCTTCATCTTATTTCCTTTGCAGTCGCATTGCATTTCACTTAGTCAGTCAATAAAATTCTCATCTCATTTTCCTTCATTGCTCATTTTTATTCATAGAAACTATATTTTCCTGCCTTGCTTTCACTAACACATAACCCATTTTCATTCAGCTCACTTACATGCTAATTTGTCCTTTTACTTTCCATTCACTTGTCAATTTCCTTTCCGTTAAATAAACCTTGATCCACTGCAAAATTTTCCATTCATAGTCATTCAAAATCATTGTTTCATGCTCGCGTTAGATGATGGAGGATTCCTTAAGGCCTTCCTTCTAACAAGCCTTGGCCTATTGACATTGACACATTATCTAGGTCCAAGGCTAAAGTCCTCATTAGTACCTTGAGGCTTGTATGCCTTAATGACAGGCTCTCTCACCAACAATCATGGGAATACATCAATGTCCTTTGATTATTGGATCTTGCAAGTGGCTCGACATCGGCTCATTTATTCGCCCTTCACAAGATGTACTTAGGTACCTTGGCACTCGTTGACATTAATGGCGAGTTTGCCTCGCATTGGTTAACAACATTCATCAATGGTTAGTAATCCAATGACCTCTCTTCATGCATGACACCAACACATTTATTCGCATGACTAGAGTTGTACCATCGATTTTATAGCGATTGAAGACTATATCATTTCAACATTTTGCAACAGATACAACAGATTTAGCAGTAGAAATAAAGAATCCACTTCACAACCTCATACACCATTTATGCAACCAAGAAGCAGATGAATTCTACATTTCATTCCATGATCCAGAAGCAACCACACTCTTCAATTTCCATAACTCATGCACATTGAAGGTAAGTGAAGGTGTGTGGTTTTCTAATTTTCAGTCATGTAATTCCTTAAAATACTAAAATTGTAACTTTGGAAAATTCCTCACTTCCTCTTTCACATCGTCATATCTTTAGTTGGGGGGAAGGGACATCATTTCATATTCATATATCATACACCATCACACATTTTCATTTCATCCTAACATACTTGTCATAATAAATTATGATTGCATTATGGTTCAAAAAGTTATATGATTTGCAAATAATCCCTAAATTATGAGCACACTATATGGCTGATTTTAAAGATGCATTCTTAAATATGTTCAATGAATCTTGCTGCAACAAAAAGAAACAAGGTATTGAAACACACAAACCAATACCAATTAGAATCTGGTTGAAACAAAAGAACCAACCAAACATGTTGCAATTCAATGTATGACAATGAGTATCCTTTCCTCAACTATTTGGAAAGCGCTTGGTTCGCAATTGCTTCTGCCTGAGATTTGAAATCTGTAAGGCTTCAATAAAGGAACCAGTCGACCATTAGGGATCCTTCCAAATTTTCCTATAACTTTGAGAAAGAAAAATGTTCATCTAAATGTGATGGTAGTCCAAGGGCCGCTAGATTAAAATCTACTCCTTGGGCATGACTACATTTACAACATGGGAGCTATTGTTTCCTCACTCTTTCAGGTGATGTGTTTCCCGTATGAAGGCAGAATGGTCCAGTGCGTAGACCAGCTTTCATTCCTCGGTTCAAACACGGCTACTAGTCAAATGCCATCCCTAAATGGTCTTTTTGCACAAGGAATGTCTCATCAACCTCCAGTTTGTCCACCTGATGAGCGCGAGTGATTCGGTGAATGTGACTAAACCCAGGGGGCATGCGCCCTGGTTTTCTTCGGCAAGAAAACCCTAGATATAAGGTAGGTTTCCTCGTAGGATATATGACTAGTCTGACACACCCATCCGTTTAGGAAAATGGGATTAGTCTGGAAAAGGATTCCCTCGTCAAAGGTTATGTGATTGGAAGCTCACACCATTCACCTTTGTCTATTTCGATGGACAGAGCCAAGGGAGTGTTTTGTCTGCTACGCGGATGGAACAATCTTGCTTTAATGCAAGAACTTCCATATGGTAACCTGGAAACTCTACTTCTCTTTATACCTGGGGGCATGCAAACCTTTTTTACGCAAGTGAAAAGCGACCAGCGTAACTCTAACCCCGTAGTTTTTTACTAACTTCAACTGCTTAAGTTAGGTGATTGGTCTGATCCACCATTCACCTTTGCCGGAACCGACGGCGATGGCAAAGTAAAGGAAATGTTTCCCACTGAGAAACTATCCTACCTAACCTTAGTAGTTCTTTAACCCTTAGGACAGTAGTTGGTCGTTCCTAGCTTGCATACAAAAGGCTCGGAGCAAAGTTTCGCATGGGGCAAGCTCCCTAAAAAATGAACCTACTAATGAGAGACACCCTTATTATACGACTGGCATGAGCAGGTTTACGCGAAGTTCAAGCTCGTTAAAAAATAAACCTAGCAATGAGCATATGTTCCCCCAGATTTCAAGCTCATTAAAAAATGAACCCACTGTTGGCATTATGATTCTGGTATGGCTTTATGATACATATGTTGTACTTGATGGTAACCCACTCATCTCAAATGATAAATTATAGTGCAGAAAAGTTCACGCACTTATATGCAGAGAAAAGCTTATTCTATGTAGAGAAAAGTTCATGCACTTATATGTAGAGAAAAGTTTATTTCATGTAGAGAAAAGTTCACGCACTTTTATGCAGAGAAAAGTTTATTTCATGTAGAGAAAAGTTTATTTCATGTAGAGAAAAAGTTCACGCACTTTCATGTTGGAGAACTTACCTTTGGTCCATGGTAGTTAGTCCTTGGTATTTGAACCTATGGTTTTGGACCATGGTACCTCGTCAAAAGTGTGTATATGTTGGAGAACTTACCTTTGGTCCATGGTGGTTAGTCCTTGGTATTATTTAGCCCCATGTTTTTGGGCCCCTTGTATTGGTTATCTATGGTATTGATCCATGATTTTAGGAAGAAGCTTTCCTATATAAAGCAAAGGAGATCACTTGGCTAATTCATTCTTGCAAATCAAATATCTTAAGATCTGAAATATTGGGTTATTGTTTTAAAAGTTTGATCTATGAAAGGGAAGTTGAAAGCGAATCTGTGAAGGGTGATCTCTCGAGCGCTGCAGCTGCGGAAGTGCGGAGACACCACAGAGGCGTTACAGAAGGCGCAGTGCGGAGGCGCCACAGAAGGCACAGTGCGGAGACGCCACAGAAGGCGCAGTGCGGAGGCGCCACAGAGGCGCCACAGAAGGCGCAGTGCGGAGGCGCCACAGAAGGCGCAGTGCGGAGACGCCACAGAGGCACCATAGAAGACGCAGTGCGGAGGCGCCACAGAAGGCGCAGTGCGGAGGCGCCACAGAAGGCGCAGTGCGGAGACGCCACAGAGGCGCCACAGAAGGCGCAGTGCGGAGGCATCACAGAAGGCGCAGTGCGGAGGCGCCACAGAAGGTGCAGTGCGGAGGTGCCACAGAAGGCGCAGTACGGAGACGCCACAGAGGCGCCATAGAAGGCGCAGTGCAGAGGTGCCACAGAAAGCGCAGTGCGGAGACGCCACAGAGGCGCCACAGAAGGCGCAGTGCGGAGGCGCCACAGAAGGCGCAATGCGGAGACACCACAGAGGCGCCACAGAAGGCGCAGTGCAGAGGCGCCACAGAAGGCGCATTGCAGAGGCGCCATAGAAGGCGCAGGTGCGGTGGTCGCGACACCACAGAAGGCGCAGGTGCGGAGGTAGTACAGATATCCGCAGATCTATACCAGTGAAATTGTGATCCCTGCTTAAAATTTGTTTTAACTGCCTTTGACTATTCTTCAGGGTTTTGGGTGCATAACTGATGTTTGGTTACTGGTATTGAGTTCAGATAACAGCATGATTAATGACTTATCTTTATGTACTAGATCTGGTTGATAACTCTCATAATATCATTGTATATGTATGGATCTGGTGATTGGGTAATTCAGAAGGTTGTTTGATTATGAGCTTCAATGTTGTTGTTGGGTCCAGTATGAAAATTGGATGAAAAGTGGCCTTTCAAATTATGTGTTGTGCTTCAGTGTATCAAGTCTGAACATTGATGAAACGTGGTACCTGGAGGAGAGAAGATTGTAGGCCAGCGCCTATGTACTAGTATCTAAGCTAGTACAAAAGCTAAGGGAGATCTTTGGAGCATTGTAGCAGGTAGCAGCCTGCGTACTAGTAAATGGATCGGCTAGTACAAGAGCAAAGGGGGTTGTAGCTCCCGTACTGGTATAAGACTGCACCAGTACAAATATTGTAAAAGGATTTTCTTATTAAGAAGAAGATTGAGATGACTTGCAGCAGGTGGTTTTTCTCCCGCATTGGGTTTCCACCTTATATCATGGTGTTCATGTGTGTGCCTTATGTGTGATGATCTATTCTCTATTACTGCATCTGTTATCTGATAATATGGTTGATAATGTTCTAATGCACTCATTGAAGATCAATTAACTTAATCATAAGAAGTTGTGGAAGTAGCATATATGAATCTGATTATGGAAATGAAAAAGTTTTATTAATGTGATAATACTGATTCACCCCCCCCTCTCAGTATTATTTCCAACACCCACCTTCGGTAAATAACCTTTGTGATTGCATAGCTATCAACTTTTGAACCTTGGTCGTGTTCTTACCATCACCTCCACTCTTTTTTAGCCGATCATACACCTCCACTTGATTGTTTACCCTTTTGAGGAACAGCTACAAAGAGTGGTTCTATTAGCCACCTTCTTTACATTATCGTGATTGAAAAGTTCCAAACTTACCTGGAGCCAGTTTCTATCCAAAAACATCACTCGTTCCTCAAAAAACAAGTCTCCTTTAAGCTCTTTTTAGACTCGTAAAATATGAAAAGATTGCCGAGCAATTGGCCTCTCCAGCTCATTAAAGTGATTGGAAGTGCCATCCCTCCTCTATATTTTAATCTTTTTGGACTTGAGGGATCATTACACAAAAAGATCGAGCGCTTGTCTTTTTCGGCTCGCTAAAGTGATCGGAAAAGTCATCCCTTTCGTATTATTTTATACTTTTTCAGACTTAAGGGATTATACTACAAAAAAGGACTACTGGAGTTTCCTTTTCATCTCTTTTCAGACTCTCTAAAACTAAAAAGGACCGAGTTATCTTTGTTGTTAAACTCATTAAAACAATAGCGACAAACTTGTCCATATGGACAAAAGCGAGTTTCACTGTCGCTAGGCTCGCTAAAACATAGCGATAGGTTTGCTCGAAGGGAAAATTATAGAACAAGCATATGTTATCCTCCCCAAGCTTGACAAAAATAAAGAGGTACTGGTCAGCAATGACCGGGGAAAAGGGGAAGAAAACTTGAAGAACGTCATTGGTAGCAGGTCGCTCTTGAACATGACTCTTTCACTCCATCACCATGATTGAGTCGGGTTGGGTTATTCCATTCACCGGTCATATCACCATTGATCCTCCATACCATCCATTTTGGAGTTAATGCTACCGATCCATTCTAGTGTCGCCGATATGTTCAAGAGAAGTCACTCAGAGAATTCACCAACCCAGCTAACACCTCATCCGCTGCAATACCTTCACTCTCCATTTTTCATGACCGCCACCCTGAACCTTGTATCATCAGATTGTTTTCACCTCCACAAAATCATTTGCTTCGTTCCGTGTCGTAGATGTGGGATTCATTAAGGCCCTCCTACGACGGGTCACTTCTTGTCGACATCAACTCATTATCCAAGAAGTTGACTTAGGAACAACCCTTTCAGTACTTTGAAGCTTGCATGCCTTAATGGCAAGTTTCTCACTTCCGGTGACAGGTTTACGTCAATGGCCTTCGATTGAAAGATTTTGCGTGGTGTTCGACATCGACTCATGTATTCACACCACGTGAATTGTACTACAGTACCTTGAGGGTCATTATCATTATCAGTGATTCCTCTCGTGCCTGTTAACAACTTACATCATTGGCTGGTAATCAGGTGATGTCTTTCCATGTTCGACCTCATAACATCTTTTCACATGGATCGACTTGTACTTCGGGTGAAGATTGAACGAGTTTGAAGACCCCGGATCTAGTTTCATCCATCTAGGCTGCGATATATTTAGGAAAATAAAGACATCAAATGTACACCATAGCTACACAGATAATCATCCAAGCTAAGGGATGATGGCTCTACCAAAATCATCAGTCTGCCACACAGACAGTTGTCTAGCCTATGTACATGAAAATGAATTTATAAAGCTGAGCATGGGAATGCCCGCCTCAGCTAGATCAAGAAAATATTATGAAGATAATGTATTGTATTGTATCTTATTACAGGTCACCTTCTAGTTTGAAAGACCTCGGATCCTCATGATAAAGCATTTCACCCGACATCAGAAGATTTATGACCTCATGCTTTAGGGGGCAACTGTTATAGACATATTTGGGCACTGCAACCCCAATCACATATGTCAATAAACCAAGGGCTCTCAAACCCCTAAAAGTGTTGTTTCATACCCTAAAGGATCAAGGTCAACTGATTACATCATCTTCCAGAAGTTCTCCCTGAAAAACTGCTCAGAACTGGTCAAAACTAGACCATACAGACTGCTCCATGCTGAGGGTGCGATGCATCTCACTTGCTACAAACAAAGGGTGCGATGCATACTGAAAAGCTCTTCTGTAGGGTGTGATGAGCGAGAGTAGACAAATGGTAGAGGCAATTTGCTAGGTGGAAACTCAAAGAATCTTCTAGAAACTGCTCATATGACACTTGCCTCTCTGAATTCGCCTAGGTATGAGTAAGAGATCATGAAATATCCAAGTGGAACCAAGAACTATCAGTGAAATGAAACTAATCAAAATCCCAGAAGCTAACTCACTCCCCTGCAAACATCTATATATGGATCCCTCATCCTAGAGATCCGAAGGCTGGAATTTTGTAATTTGTAAGGAAGTGCTGTTGGTTTCTCTTTGAGACATTGTATTATTGGGTGATCTTGATTTTTATGAGGTGAAGAGGGCTTTCATGCTGGGAGGATGATGCTGGATCATACAACTGGGTTGTAATCCTCTCTTCTACTACTTCTATTGATAAAGCTATTTGAGTTTTCCTCCATATACTTGTATATTTCTGAATCTTGTATTTGTGTATGCATTTGTATGGTTAATGTACATCTGATTCTACATTGTTTATGGTTATAGATCTCTATGCTTTGATGGTATTTTGCTGCTTTGATTCTATAGGTGTTCTTTGAAGTGGGACAAGTGAGAAAGGAGTGGTGAAGATCTATTAAAGGAGAGAGGAAACAAGTAAGGAGCCAAGCGAAAGACTGAGGTTGGTACTCTCTACTTCTCTCTCATCTATCTCTCATAAAGGAAAACACAACTTACTTTGAATTGTTTGTTTCTAAGATAGCTACCCGTCTTAGTGGGACTAGTAGCTCTGAATAGACACTAGTTTTCTCGATAACACCCGTATTCGAAAATTCTAATAAATTTTGTTAAAAATAAAATCTATATTTCTAAATGCACCAATTAAAAGAGACTTGAAACAATATGCAATTTTCTACAAATAAATGCCTCGATAGTAACGATGTGGATGATGAAAATCATGTAACTACAAGCATATCGTTATGACAAAAAAACCTAGATATAATAGTCAGGAATTCACCTGAGAAAGGGCCAAACAGAAACTTTCATATAATCTTCGTACTGGGATTTTAGTGTTGAAGCTACATAACGAGCCCAAAGTTTGAGATATTATTTCAGCTCCAATTGTGCTGCATGTGGACTCGATAGTTCTGACTTCTCCAAAGTGGATTCTTGAAACCCTACAATCTTCTTGTTTTTTTCATGATCAATCAATCACTTCAATCTCGGTAGAAGAATGAGTACTCGCTGGGTTAGATGGTCATTCCTGAACTGAAAACCAAGCTCCTTGAAACCTTTTAAATCTTCAAATTCTAGATCCATTCTACTCTTGGGGCCTTGTTACACAAAAACATCGTCACCATGATTATTTGCAGTCAGTATGGGTCTATCATCACTTGTACTGTCCTCCTAAGCAAGTCTCAGACCTCAGCTCTTCAAGTCAAGCTTTGAAAATGAGAGAAAGACATTGAAAATCAACAAAGCTCTAGTTCCGCACTTTCTCTCACTGTTGCCTGTGGTCCCGCACCTCCTGTTTACAAAAACTACGGACCTGCCCGCTCTGTCCCTAAAGGAGTGGGTGCGGACCCCTGTGAAAGTAAAAAAGGCACAATTTTATTCTAAAAAACTCACTTTGGGTTAATTCTAGATGATTCTAGAAGGAATTTTGATGTGGATTGGTCGCTCTTAGGTGGTTCATGCATCCCAAAAGAGAAGGAGCTAATCCCTTGATGAGAGGAGCTATCCCTTTGAAGGAGGGCTTTATCCCTTTGAAGGAGGACCTAGTAACTTCCCTCCATTGCACTATAAATTAAGGCATTGGGCTGGTTGCTAGGGAGGTTAGAAGATGAACATTTTTGAGGGTAAATGCTGGTGGAATTAAGACTTCCTAGTTAAGCTTGAGAGGAGAGATCACATACCTTTTTGGCTTCATTGGGAAGAGAGTGAAACTTGTCAAAGAAGAGGAGACTTCTTGCTGGACCCTGGGAGAAGCTTGTACAGCGTCAAGGCACAGGTTGTAAAGTTCTTTTTTTGATTTGAATTAATGCCATCAGATTCATTTTTCTCAACAAATTGTCTTATGTCATTTGTTTCATGAATTCCTTGACTTTCATGTTAAATATGTTTTATGATATTGGCTTTTTAGGTGCTATTTAATTTTTTTGCTTGTTTGTGTTTGCAGATTCGCGACAAGGGAGCTCATTTGGATCGAAGGAGCGAGGCTTCCACAAACTTGCGTTGGACCCAAGGTAGGCCTAAAACACTTGTTTGCCTTTGTTTATAAAAGCATATTTAGAGAAAGATAGTTTGTGATTGGCTTGCTTGTCATTAGGTCGTCTTTAGATTCTAGGAAGGTCTATCTTGTCCGCAAGATCGACTCATTCCGTGTGACAAAATGGCGACTCCACTGGGGAATTAACTTACAAGGAAACCTAACTTTACCCTTTTTCCCAGGAACCTGACTATCACTGGTTGATGGATCAATGGAAAGTTGATGAGATTTTTCTGACCATACTTCCAAGACCTTTGGAATACCAGGACAGTTGATAAGGAAGTGGTCACCCTTACAAAGCCTGCAAGGGTATTTGGGTTTACGATGCATGTCGGAGTTTTCCTCAACACAACTAACACTTACAGTCATGGTTGGTTGGTTGACTTCTTTCTTATCTTGCTTCTTCTTCTTCTTCTTCTTATTCCCTTTCTTCTTCTTCTTAGCCACCTGGTTACTAGGAATGAGTCGATCTTGCGGACAAGATAGACCTTCCTAGAATCTAAAGAAGACCTAATGACAAGCAAGCCAATCACAAACTATCTTTCTCTAAATATGCTTTTATAAACAAAGAAAAACAAGTGTTTTAGGCCTACCTTGGGTCCAACGCAAGTTTGTGGAAGCCTCGCTCCTTCGATCCAAATGAGCTCCCTTGTCGCGAATCTGCAAACACAAACAAGCAAACAAATTAAATAGCACCTGAAAAGCTAATATCATAAAACATATTTAACATGAAAGTCAAGGAATTCATGAAACAAATGACATAAGACAATTTGTTGAGAAAAATGAATCTGATTGCATTAATTCAAATCAAAAGAAGAACTTTACAACCTGTGCCTTGACGCTGTACAAGCTCCTCCCAGGGTCCAGCAAGAAGTCTCCTCTACTTTGACAAGTTTCACTCTCTTCCCAATGAAGCCAAAAAGGTATGTGATCTCTCTTCTCAAGCTTAACTAGGAAGTCTTAATTCCACCAGCATTTACCCTAAAAAATGTTCAGCTTCTAACCTCCCTAGCAACCAACCCAATGCCTTAATTTATAGTGCAATGGAGGGAAGTTACTAGGTCCTCCTTCAAAGGGATAAAGCCCTCCTTCAAAGGGATAGCTCCTCTCATCAAGGGATTAGCTCCTTCTCTTTTGGGATGCATGAACCACCTAAGAGTGACCAATCCACGTCAAAATTCCTTATAGAATCATCTAGAATTAACCCAAGTGAGTTTTTTAGAATAAAATTGCGCCTTTTTGACTTTCACAGGGGTCCGCACCCACTCCTTTAGGGACAGAGTGGGTAGGTCCACAGTTTTTGTAAACAGGAGCTGCGGGACCGCAGGCAACAGTGAGAGAAAGTGCGGAACCAGAGCTTTGTTGATTTTCAATGTCTTTCTCTCATTTTCAAAGCTTGACTTGAAGAGCTGAGGTCTGAGACTTGCTTAGGAGGACAATACAAGTGATGATAGACCCATACTGACTGCAAATAATCATGGTGACAATGTTTTTGTGTAACAGATTGCCCCCTAAAGTGCGAAGTCTGTAGTAAATGAGGATTTCATTTATCATTTAGGAAGAGTGAAGTACTTTATCATTTTGAGGATCATCTTGTGGAGAGCCCGGTTAGAACCTGTAAAAACATTCAATGCAAGATATATATATGAGATCATATCATTGCTGAGGTAGGCATTCCCATACTCAGATCAAAACTAACTTTAAAAAACTAACTACTGCTATGATACAGGAACGATCTTGTAATACATCACAAGTATAGACTCATGTGGACACAGTATGGACGCAGCCATCTGTTTATGAATAGTCCATCATATAATGAATACAAAATTCCTCGTAGCCTGGATTGCGAAAACTAGATCCAGGGTCTTCATTTCTACTTCCCGAAACAGTATGATTCTATCCATGCGAATGAATGTGTTGATGTCGAACATGGTATAAACCACTTGATTACCAATCAATGATGTAAACTGTTAACAAGTGTGAGAGAAACCACTAGTGATGTCAATGGCTCTCAAAGTACCCAGTACAATCCATGAGATGTGAATAAATGTGTTGATGTCGAACATGTCACGGAATCCTTTGATCGAAGGTCAATGATGCAACCTATCGTCAAAGGCGAGAAACCTGCCATTGAGGCATGCAGATCCCAAGGTACTGACGATTTCTAGATCATCTTTCTAGATAATGAGCTGAAGTCGATAGAAAGCGATCCGTCGTAGGCAAGTCCACAACACGAAATCATAGATCAAGTTGAAGAAATTTAGTTGCAAGGACTGACTCAGGGATTCTCAAGATGGATGACAGATATTTTGCAGATGAATGGCTTATTGGCAGTGACCTCTTGAACACATAACGACACAACAGATGGTTTGGTAACAATTGACCCAAAGTTAATACCCAGAAACCAGCTGAAGACTTTCAATGTGGTTTGATCAACTGTTAGGCAAAGGATTTCCCAACCCAGGTGAATAAAAGTGTCGTGTTCAAGAGTGGTTACAAAGTATGACAAATAGGCTCATTTTTCTCTCTTTTCCCCCACCATTTCTAGCAAGTACCTCTTTATTTTTGACAAGCTTGAGGAGGATAACATTTGCTTGATTATAAGCTCATCCTTCGGATGAGTCCAAATTAGTTTAAATTCGAACCCTAAGAAGGAGTGGTTCGTTCCTATTTGTAATTGAACAGGTCCTTTACTGTGGAGTTTTAACGAGTCCAGTATAGGAGAAACTCAGCGTTTTTCAATTTTAGAGAGTCTGAAAAACTTAAGAAGACTCTAGGGTTGACCTTTTTCGTAAATTTGTGTGTCCCAAGACCGAAAAAGTATAAAATAATGCTTGAGAGAACCGCTTGATCTTTACGACCAAGGAGTCCTTTTCGTAATTAGTGCCCCTGATCCGAAAAAGTAAAAAAATGATCAACGACACGTCGTTTTATAACCAATATCGAATTTGAAATGACAAAAATCCGGCAATCTTTTCATGTTTTGACGGTCATAAAAGAGCTGTAAGTGGACCGTCTTTTTAGTTCCGTTTTAACGAGTTTAAAAAGAAAAACTCGACGATATTTTCATGTTTTAGGAGTCAGAAAAGAGCTTAAAGGTGACTCTAAATGTTTCACTTTTTCGTAAGTTTTAACGAGTTCAAAAAAATGATAAAAATGTACTCATGGTTTTCACTTTTTCGTAAGTTTTAATGAGTTTGAAAAAATGATAAAAATGTACTCATATGGCCGACTTTCAATTTAATTTATGAGCAAGAAAAGACGGAAAGAACTCGACATTTTCATTTGTTTTACGAGAATGAAAGATAGCAAAATAATCTCGGGATTTTCATGAGTTTAATGAGTCTTGAAAATAACTGAAATTGACTCGAGATAGGTTTCATTTTTACAAAATCTTGAAACAGAGAAAAACTATGCTTCAAAGTAGTTTCATTTTTACACAAGCTGTAAACAGAGAGAAATCTGTGTTTGATGCCCCCTAAGCATAACTGCTAGAGCGCATGCCCCCCAGCTTCATTTCATTCAACTAAGTACATTAATTAATAGCTGGATGGAATGAAGGTTCAGTTACGAGATCATTTGAAAGACTCGACCTACAACTGTAAGAAAATTATGCAAAACACTGAAATAACTAACCTAAATATACAACTTAACATTTATGAGATCTAGTCAAACTCTCGACTCAATTAGAGGAGGATTTGTTTCATTTTTTAACGAGCTTGACACAGGAAAAGAACTATGCTCGGATTCGGTTTCATGTTTACGCAAGCTTGAAACAAAAAACTATGCTTGTTATAAGTTCACATGCCCCCAGCATAATGACGCAAATCAAGGTACATGTCCCCCAAGCTTCATCGCATTCAACCAGGTGGATGAAATGAAGGTTTACTTTCGAAATCTTGGAAAGACTCGTGGGAGTTGTTTCATTTTTTAGTGAGGTTGACACAAGAAAAGAACTATCCTCAAAACCCTTGTTTCATTTTTTAAACGAGCTTGACACAAGATAAGGAACTATGCTCATAACTACTCTCTACAATCTACCTAACAAGGAACTATACTCTAAAAAACCTTGATTCATTTTTTAACGAGCTTGACACAAGACAAGGAACTATGCTCTAGAAAACTTGATTCATTTTTTAACGAGCTTGACACAAGACAAGGAACTATGCTCTAAAAAACCTTGATTCATTTTTTTAACGAGCTTGACACAAGACAAGGAACTATGCTCTAAAAATACTTGATTCATTTTTTAACGAGCTTGACACAAGACAAGTAACTATGCTCTAAAAAACCTTGATTCATTTTTTAACGAGCTTGACACAAGACAAGGAACTATGCTCTAAAAATCCTTGATTCATTTTTTAACGAGCTTGACACAAGACAAGGAACTATGCTCATAAAATCCTTGATTCATTTTTTAACGAGGTTGACACAGGAAAAGAACTATCCTCAGACCTGATTCATTTTTTAACGAGGTTGACTCAGTAACAGGAACTATCCTCGAACAACTGATTCATTTTTTAATGAGGTTGACACAGGAAAAGAACTGTCCTCATACTCACTGATTCATTTTTTAACGAGGTCGACACAGTAAAAGGAACTTTCCTCGACCAACTGATTCATTTTTTAACGAGGTTGACACAGGAAAAGAACTGTCCTCATGACAGCCTGTTTCATTTTTTAACGAGGTTGATACAGGAAAAAACTATCCTCGCGCTCACTGATCATGGCTTCCAACTGGAAGAAAGACATGTCAATGGACACACCTTGATCATGGCTTCCAAGAGGTCTTCATCAGAAGGAAGAATAGTTCTCTGGAAGGAACACATGTCAAGGGACTCAAAAGGGATAAGAACATCGTGTTCAAATAATCCCATAGAGTTTTCCATGTCAATTACCAGATCTAAATCAAAGGAAGATGAGCAAACAGTGAGAGGCTCACTTACATCGGTAACTGAAAACATGGGACCAATTGCCACATAATTAACTTGTGGCGGGGTAGATACCACTTGAGAATCATGAACATTTAGGGCTGTCATATTATTGGTAGTTGAAACAAGACTAGGGAACGAAAGCTGGTCTATAGTCACAATATTTCCATTGTGAGGGAAAGACATCACACGAAAGAGTGTCGATACGACAACTTTCATTGCATAAACATAGTCTCGCCCAAGGAGTAAATTGAAATCCAAGGGACCTCGAACTACCATAAGATCAATACAGACAATTTTACCTTCCAAGGTAATGGAAAAATTAGGAAGGATCCCTAAAGGTTCACTAATGGTTCTGTTAAAAGCTTTTAGATTCTACGTAATAGGCGCAAGCTGAGGGGAACCTAAAGCTTTACAAGCAGTTGAGGATAAAATACTAACAGAAGCACCTTCATCTACCTGTGTGCGATGCATGTCCCTACCTCCAGCCTTGACAATGATTTGGAAAGGGATGGAGGAAGGAAGACGAGGTTCTGTTAGTCTATTCCAATCAAAGGAAAAGACCTCAGTACTTGGAGGGGGTTCTGTAGAAACAGGTGAAATGCCCCCCGGCATAGAATAATCTGATGTAACAAAAATAACCTGAGTCCAGCTATTAATTAATGTACTTAGTTGAATGAAATGAAGCTGGGGGGCATGCGCTCTAGCAGTTATGCTTAGGGGGCATCAAGCACAGTTTTCTCTCTGTTTCAAGCTTGTGTAAAAATGAAACTACTTTGAAGCAGGCCTCTCTTGTTTTCCCTCTGTGGAAGCTCCTTCCCCAACAGAACGGTCTCCAACTTCGGCAGAGCATTTGCATACGAAAGGCGTGAAGTGTTGGGTTTAGATAGGTCAATAGACATGCGATGAGCACAGGACTTGCCTTGCCTTCTCTCAATAAGGGGAACACCAAAGTGGCCTCTATTATTAGGAGATGCTGAAATATTGGTCATGGTAGATTACTTAAAACAAGATGAGCCAGGCGAATGGTGATTATTCTCGTCCTGAGTAGAGCAGGAGCATGGCCATGCCACATATCTCACGCTGAGTCATGGTAGTAGTTGTATATGTATATAAGTAGCAGATGGGAGAACTCACCCTGAGTAGAGGGTAAATTCATATTTTTACTTATTGTGTTTGTTTGTGTCCTAGGAAATTGCATTTGTTAGAGAACGCAACAGATAATTCTGAGTTTTGCGACTTATGTGCTAAAGACTATGTGATGGAGTGGATTGGTAGTCAAATTAGGCCTTGCAGGAGTGGAAATTGGGATGATGAGAAAAAGGTGGAGCAAACAGAGACAGATGGAACCAAGACCCTGGAGGTCCATAAAGAACCCAGTGGAGAGTTGAGTCTTACTGAATCCATGCAAATGTATGGCGGAGAAAAATTCTGGCAAGAACAAGCACAAGAAGTTCAAAAAATGGTGGAAGGAAGAGTATTTTGCATAGATCCCATGACTAAACTAAAAATATGTGAAATACAAATTCCGTTCATATATTGAAATCACGTTTGATCAAGTCTCGTTAATAGTTTAAACGCGATCACCATAAATATATTCGATGGAGCCACTATTTCAATATTGCATTATATACCTGCAAATTTTCAGAGAAAAATACAAAAGAATCAAGCACCCACCTCGATGGGGAATCATATGAATTTTGGTTACTTCACATTGTGGTAACCCTTTCTTTATTGATCCACCTTCGCAGAAACCACATACCTCTGGCGAAATCTACCGGTAAGTAGCTTAAGAATCACTGGGTAGATACATGTCTAAAATTGTGCCAGTGCGAGTGGTCTGGTAAGTTCCAACCTCCAGGTTTTGTAGCCTTCCAATGAACATAATTAGAATTTGGAACTTGGAACTAGAAGTTGTGAACATAACTGGTAGCTGGGAGGTCACCAACCCAATTAATTTATACTGCATGGAAAGTTGAGATGACATTCACAACTTAACGCTGAGATTTATTACTTCGTCTTGTAAGCTTTAACTATGTAACCTTTCATCATTTCATGCTATCAACTATTGAGATTGGACCCTGGAGGCATTAAGGAGTCAGGACAAAGTCACTAGAGACAATGAGGGTAGTCCTGACTCCCGTCACTACAGTTTGCCTGTCTTACTGTATGTATGTATGTGTATATATATATATATATATATAACTTGTCAATTTTCAATACGCCCATCAATATGAATTTTTCAAAAATTATTGGTAAGTTAGGGATGTGTTGTGGCCACAACCACCACCCTATTAAAACCTGCCTTGATAGCATATTTTGAATGGGTCCCCTAAAAAATTTGATCTTTCACCTTTACGAATGATCTATTTTATCCCAGGGATTTTAGCTCTCTGCCGTATGATTCATCCATAACCCTCTCTAAGCCCTTCATTCATATCCTCATCGAGACTTTTTCGACCCACGAAACCTTCTATCACATCATTATTCCCATCATAACTCTTTACAACGGAAATACTTCGGAAAGCATGCACAAATCACCCCTTTTCTCCTATCGGAATCAACACTAAGGCATGATGTTCACTGTTATACTCCAGACCCCACGACATTAGTAACCATATTTTATATATATCGGGTCTAGAACCATATCGCAATTAGCGGGAGTCAAAGCCGAGCCATAAGGCCAATGCGATATAGCGGACCCGACAGGGCTATCAACTACAATACATGCATTATCAAGTCCGCTTCCCCAATCGCTTATCACAATCGGCGGAACCTGGGGGTTATGCAATATGAAAAGGAGCAATACGGTGGACCCGACGATAATTATACGCTCGTGTACATAATTTTTCAAGTCTGGCCTTATGGCGGACATGGATTTTCCCATGTTTTCCTGTGTATTCGATAAAATGTTGTGGTCCCAACTTTTTAAAAGAAAACCAGGTAAAGTGAATGGTCTACCTATTGAAGTGTGCCAATGGATTCTTAAATAATAATGAATATTATGCGCAATGGGAATATAAGTTATAACAGGTTGAATGGCTTAATAATCATGATTGCTCTACGTTGTGAGATTAATAGAAATGGTGGCTGAATGAAATATTTGTGTTTTTAAGAATTTCCATTATATTTTTTATGTCCATAGCTAATAATTAAATATCTCTGCAGGCGAGGATCAAGAGATGAGAGGCGAAATTGAATCACTCGTGGCAGCGCTGATCCATTAAGATGTCAGTTCCTCAAGATACACCTCAAGGCATGTCAGATGTGGGATGATGAGCGTAGCATCTTCAGTTTCCTTCAGGAAATGATAGGGAATAATAGCCACTCCACACAGGTGCAAAGAACTGATACGCAGTCATTCTATGTTCCATCGACATCCATTTCATTCCCCCAGGAAGTAGAACACTCCAGCAAAGGTGACCTCGACGTGTCAGCAGTTTCATCGACCATTCTCATCTGTATATTTTGATCTGTGTAATGAAAAGAGGGGAGGTGAAAAGTCATGGAAGACTGAGGGTCATTTCCTGCTGCATAAGTATTACCTCCGGATAGGAGAGGAGGGATTTTTGTTTGGAGAGAACAACTTTGATTTATTGTGAATAAAGAAGACTGTTTGGTTCAAGAAGGAGCCTGTTGTTTCAGATTTATTTCCCTTTTCTCTGATATGTTTAGAATCAGTGTGTTGTTGCTAGTATAAAGACAAATGTGATTTGCTTTGTGCATATTGATAACTAGCAGTTCATGGTTATTCCTGGTTATTTGAATGTAATTCAATAGCATTGATAATTCATGAAAGGTTGCTGATTCCAGACTTTGTTAAACATCAATTGCAAGTGTTATTTGTATGGAAAGGAATGTATATTCCTGTATAAGTAATTGGATTGCGATTAGGATTTAATACAACCTTGTTCTTATGTGGACCAATAATTGATTCATTTGGACTTGGGATTTATATATGATGTTTAACTCCTTTTGTTTTTGCCCCTACAGGATAGATTAGGATAGTTAGGACTAGATTAGAGTAGTTAGAAGTAGTGTAAATAGGACTTGATACACATAGGTTAACTGTTTTCTTTGTTGATTTAATTGAAGTCTTCCTCCAAGAAGTAATCTTTCAACATATATAGCAGTTTACGGGATCCTTTAAAACCCGTTGGAGCTAGCCATCCCAAACGAAAGCAGATCTAATTGGGGTCTATGATCGGGTTAGTTCCCCTTGTTGGTATAGCAAAAATTTGCCATGTCAACAAATTAGCGCTAGAAGGAGGGCCTGAACCGCCGTCCACAGCTTTTTATGATTTCATCTATAAATTTCATGGATTCGAAAAGATTAATGCATGGATTGTAAAGGTCGAAAAGACCCTTCCTCCCATTCGGAAAAGCCTCATTTTGAAGAAGAGACATTGTGGGAGTATCCTGTCACTCAGGAACAACTAGTCAGAATACTTACTTGGGCTTACACTCGTTCCCTCCCTTAACTCCTCATCTTTCACTCTTTACCCCCGACAACTAAAAGAAATCCAAGGATCTGTTCCATAAACAAAGAGACATCTGCATCCCCGTCTCTTGAAGATATTGTGCTTGAATCCTTGCAAATTATAGACACTCCCTAGGAAGAAATTTATAAAGATCCACTCTCTGAAGGTAATCCCTGACCCGATTTGGGAAATCTTAATAAAGAAAGCCTTAAAGAAACCTTCAACCATAACATCCCTATCCACGATATGGCTAACATTCCTCCCCCAGGTGGGAACCAGCTTCAATCGGGTGGGAGCCAACTCTCACCTCCTCCAGGAGCACTTCCTCCCTGGCTCGCTCAGGATGTCGTAGTGGTACCTGGGCAGCAACATCCCTTACCCAAGAATTCAGAAAGAGTATTGCCTAAATTCGACCCTGAGCGAGGGAGACACTATTGATAACCATATTCACTCTTTCTTCCTCACCGTGTGCATGTTGGGGTTAGCTGATGAAGATATAGTATGTCGCCTATTCCCTTTTACTCTGATTGGTGCGGCCTCCACATGGTACTTTAGCTTGAGAATGGGATCGATCACCTCGTGGGCTACCTTTCAACAGGCCTTTTTAGACAAGTACGGCGATGAAAAAACCCTTGATACCTTAGTTCTAGAACTATCCCGTTTGAAAATGGAAACCAAAGAAAAGATCAAGGATTTTAACATCTGATTCAACACCTTGTTCAACAAAATCCCGGCTAACACTAGACCTACTGAGGAGGTGCTCATGGAATTCTACATCACTGCTCTCCCTGTCCCTATTGCGATGTGGGTCAAAAGGAGTAACACACAAACCTTATAGGGTTCTATCAATGAAGCAGTAAAAATCGAGAATGAAATGATCAGTCTCACAACATGTCATCATACAAAAGGAGAAAAGAAATCCTCTCAAGCATCCAAGAAGAATAATGGAAGTGATAACAAAGGGGCTGAAATCAAAGAAAAGGATACCACAGATATAGAAGGTTTACATTGGATCATTAAGAAATTGACAAACACAGTCATCGATATGAAAAGGAATTCTGGAGAGAGTACAAGTGGGAATGAAGGAGATTATAACAATAGAAAACCTTTTAAACCATTCTACCACAAAAAGACAGAAGGTGGTCATGGTCCACTTGTGTTGCCTGCTCCACCTAATGAAGGGAATTTAAATTTAGAAGAGCTGGCTCTTATCAGACTACTCCTTAACCAAGAAGAACCTATAGCGGAGCTAGAGCTAGAATAAGAAAATGAGGAAGAATACCAAGTAGAAGAGCCCTTGGACGAAGAATCTCAAATCAATGTACTGTGGTATTTCTACATGAATGAGAACAATGACGATGAAGGAGATAGTATGGCAGAAATCCACACTAACGAAATCCATACATGAAGTAAAGGGCCACTTGCGGGCGTGATGAATCATGTAGACTAGACAAAGAAAGATGTTTGCCCTTTGAAGGCATCTTCTTCCAAGGTTCCTATTGAGGGGAATAAACCTAGTGGTGGTTCTAAGAGTACACCAGTCGTGAACTATCCTCAAAAAGAAAATGCATCTCCAAATGCAACGAAGGTGACTCAGAATGGTAAAGTCCCACCTAAAAACGAAAAAATTGGTATGTTTACTCTACCCTACCCTGTTTATAACATTGATTACAACATTGTGGATGATCTTAAGAAATCTCGAGCTAATATCACATATTTTGATTTGTTAAAATTAACGCAGTAGAGATATTTTCTCTTAAAAGCTATGAATGAACGAAATTGCAAATCTCCCACCATTCCGAGCAGCCAAACCTAGAAGTCGGCGTCTAGACCCGTTAGTACCTCCAGTACATCCCAAAAGCCACTAGCCATGGAAGCCACTCTATCAAAAATGAATCGAACCCCCCAAGATGTTAGTGCGGCCATGATAGGAAGGAAATCAAAATCCATGACTCCCCCTTTCCTTATCACATTTGAAATCTTCAACATGAACGTACACAATTGCTTAGTAGACTCAGGTGCCTCGTCCACTGTGATGCCTTATGCTGTTGCTAAAAGACTTCATGCGATACCTGAGAAAACTGGAACTCGAATTATGTAATTAAACAGGAAAAATGTGAAAGTAATTGGGGAATTGAAAGATGTATTGATTTGGATGACTACTAAACCACAATACACACAAGTCATTGATATAGTTGTAGTCGACATACCCGAGGCTTATGGAATGCTACTTAGTAGGGACTGGTCAGCAAAATTGAATGGATATTTCTCAACTGATTGGTCCCATCTCTTGTTGCCTCAGAAGGGAAAAGGTGATATGTTGAGAGTTGATCGAGAAAGATACATGAAGTATGTAGTGACGGAGCTAAACGGTCCCAATGAACCTGTAATGTTTACCAACTCTATCCTTGGGAATTATAGTTTCAATGTTTATGCCACATAAACCTGTTTTGGAGAATTCCATGCAGAAACAATTGAAGAAACTGCAATAAACACACAGTTGGAAGCTCTCCCTTGTAGTCCAACTGATGAACCACCTTGTAATATAGTAGATGATAGAACTAGTTTCATAGGAAGAAATTAAATTGATGTAGCACTAGACTCTATATTTTTGACACTCTATTTTGATGGCTCTAACTGCCTTGAAGGTGCAGGTGCTGGGAGCGTTCTCGTTGATCCACAAGGGAGCCAACATCTGATGGCCAGCCGGCTGGAGTTCACGTGCACCAACAACACGGCATAATATGAAGGCTTGTTGTAGGGCCTGAAAAAGGCCAAAATCTTAAAGTTTTTGGTGACTCGTAGATAATTATGGACCAGGTAAGGAAGAGGATACACTGCAATTCGCCACACCTGGTAAGATATCAACATGAGGTATGGAACTTAATTGACAGTTTTGATTCTTTTAATATCACATATATACCTCAAGGACAAAACTAATATGCCGATCTAATGGCTGGTATGGCTGCAAAACTTTTGCCTGATTTTAGATTAAAGAAGAATAAATTTTATGTTGAATTGATTTTCAGACCATCCGTGCCTAATAACATCTCAAATTGGCAGGCATTCGAAGATGACGAGCAAATCCTTAAGCTCTTGCACTGTGAGAAGACATTCAAGAATGCAATCATTGATGAAAAGGAGCACGGCATGCTTATGAATGAGAGGGAAGATGAGGAAAAGGATCAACCCAATATGATTCCCAAGTTAGTTATCAAGATGGAGCACTTGTATGACTTGCATGATAAATTCAAAAGGTCGACCAACTGAAAAATGTATAGCTCATCCATGAAGTATGAATTGGTCAACCTTGGAACCAAAGAAGACCCAAAAAATGTTAATCTGTGCTTTGGGTGCTCTCCACAAGAGAAGGCTACATTTGTCAAGCTATTTAAAGAATACAAAGACGTCTTTGCATGGACATATGGCGACTTAAAAACCTTTGATACTAGTGTTATGCAACATGTAATTCCTTTGGAAAAGGAGGCTAAGCCCTACCAACAAAAGCTTCGCAAGATGCACCCAAGCCTGGAACTGTTGGTGAAGAAAGAATTAAACAAAATTCTGGATGCTAAAGTCATATTTTCGGTTAAACACACCCACTGGGTAGCCAATCGCGTGCCATTAAGAAAGAAAAATGGAGATATCAGGCTGTGTATCGATTTCAGAAACCTGAACAAAGCATCGCAAAAGGATAACTATCCTGTCCCTTCTATGGAACACATTCTTCAATGCGTTTCTGGGTCTGAAATGTTGTCCCTATTAGATGGGTTTTCAGGATATAATCAAGTGTTGGTATCTAATGGGGATCAACTTAAGACAACCTTCAACACTAAATGGGGCACCTACGCATATCGTCAAATGCCTTTTGGACGTATTAATGTGGGCGCCACATTCTAGAGAGCTATGGACATAGCTTTCTGAGGGTTGATTAACAAATCAATAGTGGTTTACATGGATGACATCACTGTGTATTCATATCACAAAAGGGATCATATGTATCCCCTGAAACAAATTTTCAAAAGATGCCGAAGGTATGGAATATTGTTGAATCCCAAGAAGAGCGTCTTTGCAGTCACAGAAGGGAAACCACTGGGTCATATCCTCTCTAAAGAAGGGATTGTTATTGATCCTGAAAGAGTAGAGACCATCATGAGAATACAACCCCCTACAAATAAAAGGGCAATGCAATCTTTCTTTGGGAATATTAATTTCTTTAGGAAATTTGTTTCAGGGTTGCAGAAATAGTGTGTCCCATGCAGCTAATGATGAAAAAGGACGTTGTGTATAAGTGGAGCGATGAAGCTAAGAAATTGTTTCAGCGAATCAAAGAAGCCATAGCAGAAGCTCCTGCATTGGTCAGCGCCAATTTTGGCAAGGTATTCTTCTTGTACACTTTTGCTTCTGATCTTTCATATGCCGCGATCCTCACTCAAAAGAATGTTGAGGGCAACGAAGTCCCCATTTCCTATATCAGCTCTAATCTCCAGGGAGAAGAACTGAACTACCTAGACGTGGAGAAACAAGGCTTTGTGATTTTTAAGGCCATAAACATTTCTGCCCTTATTTATTAAAGGCCAGGACTAAAGTGATCGTCCCCCATCCTATTGTAGGAGCCCTCTTCATGCAGAAAGAAATGGGTGAACGGAGAGGAAACTGGATAACCACACTTCAAAAATTTGACCTTGAGATGAAGCTGACAAAGATAGTTCACGGGAAGGGATTGTGCAGGCTAGCAGCAGAAGCCTTGGCGGATAGAGAAGGGGCGTTCGAAGAACTAGAAGCGCAAAACCTACAGAATGCACTAGTGGAATTTAGGGAGGATCCCCTATGGATTAATGAAGCGCTGATGTGTGAGTGTGAAACGTCGGAAGCCCTTTTGGATCCTGAGTTGTGGTATTACGACATCTACTTTTATCTTACAAGGGGGTCATGTCCTGAACACATGGATGCATCACAGAGGAGAGCACTCAGATTTAAATCTAATCAGTATCACTTGGCCAATGAAACATTATACAGAAAAGATTATGATGGAATTTGGCTGAGGTGTTTGGAAAAGGATGATGCTGACCATGTCTTGAAAGAAATGCATGATGACCTAGCAGGTGGTCACTACGGCGGAGAGACCACTGCTCACAAAATATTAAGAGCCGGATATTATTGGCCCATAGTGTTTAGAGACTCGCATGCCTACGCTTGGAAATGCAAGGTGTGTCAAATTGCCGCAGGATGAGAAAGAAAGCCAGTTGTTCCCCTCAGGCCTATTATGATTTATTGTCCGTTCCAACAATGGGGCCTAGACGTCATAGGCGAGATCACTCCAAACTCCTCACAACAACATAAGCATATACTGATAGCGACTGACTACTTCACTAGATGGACCGGAGCCATCCCGCTTCAGAAGGTGAACAAAGATGAGGTAATATCATTTATTGAGAAATTCATTATCAACAGGTATGGCATTCCGAACGGTCTCATATTTGATAATGCTTCTTACTTCTCATCACTAAAATTGACTGAATTTGCTATTGATAAATCAATTCACATAAGGTATGCATTGAATTATTATCCCCAGGGAAATGGAGTTACAGAGTCCTCAAGCAAGAACCTCATACGCATAATCCGTAAATCTGTCGCTGAAAACCAGAGGAACTGGCACAATTCTCTAACAAATGCCCTTTGGTTCAATAGGGTCACCCCAAAAGTGGCCTTAGGAAACTCCCCATACTTCCTCGTCTATGGATAGGAAGCCATCTTGCCTCCAAACGTTACCCTTCCCTCTTTACAACTCTCCCAAGCTTTAAGAGGAACCCCTTCAGCCTTGCTTCAAGAAAGGATCAACCAACTAGTGAGGTTGGAGGAATTGAGAGATAAAGCCATAAATAAATTCAGAAATCACCAAATGATTGTGAAGAGGTGGTTTGATCGCCATCTGGCAGGAGATAAATATTACCAAGTAGGAGAGCTAGTCCTAAAATGGGACAAGTTGAATGAGCCAAAAGGTAAACACATGAAATTCCAACACTTATGGCTGGGCCCATTCCAAGTTGTGGAAAAAATTGGTCAAGGAACTTACAGGTTGAAAACTTTACAGGGAGAAACTGAAAAACTCCTTGTTAATGGCCAACATCTGAAGAGATACTTCCAGTAGCCACCACATGGTGGTTAC
This sequence comes from Pinus tabuliformis, assembly GCA_031772625.1. NCBI lineage: Eukaryota > Viridiplantae > Streptophyta > Pinopsida > Pinales > Pinaceae > Pinus > Pinus tabuliformis. Next base: position 36,346,450 of record CM062812.1, read on the forward strand.
CTCCTGAATAGGTTAGAATTCATTTTATTTTTGCTGTTAGTTTAGTTACATTTCCATCTTTTCCTTTCTTGTTTTTCTGCAAAGTTTATTTTCCTTCTGTTTTGAATTGCAGTCCTTTTCAACCAACTGATTTTGATCCTCCAGTCTTGTTTTTACCTTTTTACATTTCCCTCATTCACCACCTTCAGCTTTTGCCTCCTTCATTAACCTACTAATGAGTCTGTTGATCCTAAATCCATCATTACCTTGCAAATCAAACAAATTTTCAATGAGCCCATGAGAACTGGAAAATCAAAGGTGGAATTCAAATCAAAGCCACTCATTAGCATCTGTTGGGAACTAGGCAAGATCTGTTGATAACGTGGATACTTCGAACATGTAGGTGCCTCTTTATAAAACGAAAAATGTGTAACTACAGCTGGACTGGCATGGAGGAACGTTGCATTTTGAATAAATCCCACTCAAACCTAGCCTATACTTTCCTGTAAGGTTTGCAGTCATTGTCCATTGGTCCCATCCACCACACTAAATTGTCCAATAACTGTTATCTACAAGTAAATCTCTTTTCATGGGCTAAACTCACTGCCATATACCATGTGGCAAATCCAATTGTGCTCTAGTCCTTGTGCTTGAAACTGCGAGGACCTATTTAAAAGAAAATGAAATGTCAAGTCCTTGTGCCAATCTGGAAGGACAGGTTGTTTGGGAAGCCGGTTAGAGTAAGGACTGTTGTTGGGCTTAGAGTACTAGTTGACATAGCAAGCCCAACCTTGCTTAAGCGGTTTAAAAATATGGCATGATCCATGACTGCGCCCCATTCAATCATATGAAAACATGGCACTGAAATTCTCATATAAAGTGCAGATAAACATATCTACATCAAGTTAGATGAGCAATAAAGAGCTGAGGTACACACCTAAACCGTTATTGATAGACCAGTGATGGCCTCGGAAGGATTTTTGAAAGTAGGAAACATGTAAGGGAAGGTCAATAAATTCCATAATATTACCATTGGAGAATGCCTATCAAAACCCTATCAGTAAGTAGAAGCTATTTGTCTTTATCCCACCTGAAGCAATTAATGTTGAAGTGGAACCCATGCCTGTCCATCTGTACAGTTTGCATTTCAAGTTTATCTTAACACCCTGATGTTCTATTGATCCAAGGTTTATTTGGAAACAGAGATAATTGGTTCGTCCAACGGTTCGCCATTTGTTGTGGCCACAACCACCACGCTATTAAAACCTGCCTTGATAGCAATTTTGAATGGGTACCCTAAAAAGTTTGATCTTTCACGTTTCCGAATGATCTGTTTTATCCCAAGGATTTTAGCTCTCTGATGTATGATTCATCTATAACCCTCTCTAAGCCCTTCATTCATATCCTCATCGAGACTTTTTCGACCCACGGAACCTTCTATCGCATCATTATTCCCATCATAACTCTTTACAGCGGAAATATTTCGCAAAGCATGCACAAATCACCCCTTTTCTCCTATTGGAATCAACACTAAGGCATGATGTTCACCGTTATACTCCAGACCCGACGACATTATTAACCATATTTTATATATCGGGTTCGGAACCATATCGCAATCGGCAGGAGTCAAACCCGAGCCATAAGGCCGATGCGATATAGCGGACTCGACAAGGCTATCAACTACAATACATGCATTATTGAGTCTGCTTCCCTAATCGCTTATCTCAATCGGCGGAACTCGGGGGTTAAGAAATATGCAAAGGAGTGATATGGCAGACCCAATGATAATTATATGCCTGTGTCCATAATTTTTTAAGTCCGGCCTTATGGCCCGCTGTAGATTTTCCCGTGTTTTCCTGTGTATTCGATAAAATGTTGTGGTCCTGATTTTTTAAAAGAAAACTAGGTAAAGTGAATGGTCTGCCTATTGAAGCATGCCAATGGATTCTCGAATAATAATGAATATTATGGGAAACGGGAATAGTGGTTATAACAGGTTCAATGGCTTAATAATCATGATTGCTCTGCATTGTGAGATTAATAGAAATGGTGGTTGAATGCAAGATTTGTGTTTTTAAGCATTTCTGTTATATTTTTATATCCATAACTAATGATTAAATATCTCTGCAGGCAAGGATCAAGAGATGAGAGGTGAAATTGAAGCACTCATGGCAGCGTTGATCCATCAAGATGTTAGTTCCTCAAGATACACCTCAAGGCATGCCAGATGTGGGATGATGAGCGCAACATCTTTAGTTTCCTTCAGGAAATGATAGGGAATAATAGCCACTCCACACAAGTGCAAAGAAATGATACACAGCCATTCTCTGTTCCATCGGAATCCATTTCATTCCCCCAGGAAGTAGAACACTCCAGTAAAGGTGACCTCGACGTGTCAACAGTTTCACCGACCGTTCTCATCTGTATATTTTGATCTGTGTAATGAAAAGAGGGGAGGTGAAAAGTCAAGGAAGACTGAGGGTCATTTCCTGCTGCATAGGTATTACCTCCGGATAGGAGAGGAGGGCTTTTTGTTTGGAGAGAACAACTTTAATTTATTGTGAATAAAGAAGACTGTTTGGTTCAAGAAGGAGCCTATTGTTTCAGATTTGTTTCCCTTTTCTCTGATATGTTTAGAATCAATGTGTTGTTGCTGGTATAAAGACAAATGTGATTTTCTTTGTGCATATTGATAACTAGAAGTTCATGGTTATTCCTGGTTATTTGAATGTAATTCAATAGCATTGATAATTCATGAAAGGTTGCTAATTCCAGACTTTGTTAAACATCAATTGCAAGTGTTATTTGTATGGAAAGGAATGTATATTCCTGTATAAGTAATTGGATTGCGATTAGGATTTAATACAACCTTGTTCTTATTTGGACCAATAATTGATTCATTTGGACTTGGGATTTATATATGATGTTTAACCTCCTTTTGTTTTGCCCCTGCAGGATAGATTAGGATAGTTAGGACTAGATTAGAGTAGTTAGAAGTAGTGTAGATAGGACTTGATACACATAGGTTAGCTATTTTGTTTGTTGATTTAATTGAAGTCTTCCTCCAAGAAGCAATCTTTCAACATATATAGCAGTTTACGGGATCCTTTAAAACCCGTTGGAGCTAGCCATCCCAAATGAAAGCAGATCTAATTGGGGTCTATGATCGGGTTAGTTCCCCTTGTTGGTATAGCGAAAATTCGCCATGTCAACAGGATGATGTGTAAATTTGAAACCAATAGTATTTAACGTGTATAAAAGCCAAAAACATGCATACGGGTGTAAAATTTAACCCTTGGTCCCGCCACTGAAATGGAACCATAAAGGACGCCATGAGTCCCACAAATGACCACCAATGAGATGGGAAGTGAGTCCACTGAAATGTAATTATAAAGAATGTCATCAATCTTGCCATTGAAATGGAACCATAAAGGACGTTGCCATTAAAATGGAACAACTATTGTGAATCCGGAAAATGACTACCAATGAAATGCACGAGTTTGAAAATAGCCTATGGGACAGATTGCTTCTTCATCTGGGTCTTGTATTCGACCCTTTTTTTGTGAAGTCTCACAATAAACACTCTCAGCTTCTCGACAAACCGCTCACTGAATAGATTATCTCAAGAGCTGGCTGTAGCTGCCAGAACATCTGCATAACTTTCCTTGTTGCCTTTGAAGGCCTCACATTCTAAGATGAAATGATTTTCTGTTTTCACTTTTGTGGAAGAGAAAAAAATACATACTCTTTCCTCCCATACTTCTTTTGGCATTTCCCAGCATCATGTTTCACAACGGAGTTGATGAGATTTAGTCCTTAATTGAGCAATAAGAATTTTGGCTCTCCAAGAAATATTGGCCCCTATGTATGCTTTTTGTTGATGATTATGAATGGGATTAAACTCTTCAATATATTACTTATTATTTCTCTCTAGTTCCTTCTCCAAGTACGTTTATGGAACTTATCCATAACATAAGTTTTTATCTCTTTATTGTTTGTGGGACACATGCTCAAGCAAATACCCATTTACCCATTTACCCATTTGTCATTTTGCCGCATCCAAGTCTTCTTTATTTTGCACAATATGTCATTAAACACAACCTTAGACCATCTTCCTTTTTCGATTTGCTCATTTTTTTTAAAATACCTTATGACTCGCACCATAGCAGTTGCTTCAATAAAAACAACCCCTATTTCATTCTACAAAATAGCATAAATAACTTCACTTTTAATTTTGAATTTGTTTAAGTATAGCCTTACTTCACACGGTAAAACGTCTTTCTTCCAAATTGCCACTGCCACTCACTTATTAATCTGAATTGCCCCATCTTTGCATGTTGTGATGGTGGTTGCTTCTTCAAAACCAATTTAACCTCATTCAATTTTTTCGTCTTATAGTTAATCTATGTTTTTTTCCTAAAGGATTTACGCTAATGTACGCCCCATCTTTTCATGTTGTGATGGTGGTTGCTTCTTCAAAACCAATGTAACGTTCGATTTTTTTGTCTTAGAGTTAATCTATGTTTGTTTGTTTGTTTTTTTTTTTTTCCTGTAGTTACGCTAATGTACTTATTAAAAAATAAATTATAAATTTAGTTTTTATTTTTTATGTTTTACTGCCTTAAGTTGATTAGGTTTGTAGGTTTCTATTTTAGAAGGAAGTTTTTAGTATTTTAATTTAATTATTAATGATTATTAGATGGATGGTCAAAGATTTTTAATTTTTACTAGTCACAAATTAAAGGTTCAAATTTATCTCCAAATCAATTATGATTTTTTCTCCTATCTAATTAAAGTAATTGAAAAGAACTGTCATATGAATATGATTTATGGTTTTTAGGCATGTGATATTATAAGCCGTGATATTGGCCTATGATATAGTAAAAAACATGACCCATGATATTGTAAACATGGAAAATTTTAAGGATGGAAAATTATCTTGAAGTTTAAAAACATTGGTGAATCTCACTAGTACCTAATATGAAAACTATAAAATGTTTATTGATATATTTGTAAAATTATTCAAATTTACAATGATTTTATATACAATCTCTATATAATGTTGGCGATTTTTATGGTAAAATAATTTTATATTGTAAATTTTGGGCGAACCATTTTTATAAAAAATGGAAATTGAAGAATCTTTTTTATAGAAAAATCATGGAAAATTAGCCCGCTTGCGAATATTAGCCCCTAAAATTTTCCATGATTGTAAAAAAAACTAGTTATAGGTTAAGAATATCCATGGTAAAGTGGGGTGATTCTTCTTTATTAAGAATCTTGTTACATGGGTTTTTATCTTTTATATTTACATATATGCTTAACTAATAATATCAATTCTTTTTATAAGTAATATCAAAAAATCATAACCTATTTCACAATCAAAATATTTTATAACAATATGACAAGATTCTTGACCATCGATATTCACCCCCACTTTACCATGGATATTATTAACTTGTAAATAGGCTTTGTTACAATATCACGGGCCAATACCATGGCTTATCAATACCACATGCCCAAAAACCATAACTTATTTCAAAATATAAATAATTTATTTTAATTTAAATTTATAACACTTTTAATTGAAGCTAATAGGAAAAGGGTTATAATTAGTTTTTAGATATATCTAAACCCTTTATCCTCACGACTACTAAAAATATTCCCATAGAAATTAAATTAAGGTTTTAATAAAATTAAAAATGAGAATACTTTATATTTAAAGATGTGAAATTTATATAATACACATAGTATTAGTAAGAACCAACATAGATCCATCTTAACTAAGGATCCAAGTGACGACAACAAGCAAAGTGAAAGGAAGAGAGGGTGAGGGGGAGAGAGGGAGGGAGATAGTGACAAAGCTGGAGGGCAGAGAGAGAGAGAGAGAGAGAGCGAGAGAGCGATGGGGGCAAGACAGAGAGAGGGAGGCGAGAGAGAGAGGAAAGAAGAGAGAGAGAGAAGGGGTGAGAGAGAAGAAGAGGGGGGGGGGGGGGGGAGAGGGAGGAAAGAACAAAGACATAGGGAGATCGAGGTGGAGAGAGAGAGGCAGTGACAAGGGAGAGATGGAGAGAGAGAAGAGGTGGGGAGCGATATAGGGAGAGAAGGGCAAGAGAGAGAGAGGGAGGCACAAAGAGAGAGAGGGATGCACATAGCGAGAGAGAGAGAGAGAGAGAGAGAGAGAGAGAGAGAGAGAGATATGGGGGGGAGAGAGACAAAGGGAGGTGGGAAAGAAAGGGAGAGAGAATACTCAAGAGAGAGAATGAGAGAGAGATGGATTTGGAGGGGAAAGAGAGAGGGAAGGAAGAAGAAAGAAATAGAGGGAGAAAGGTAGATAGAGAAAGGGAGTGAAAAGGGAGCGATGGAGAGAGATTGAAGGAGAGAGGATGATGCAGGAGCATCTGGACTTAGCCCACAATGTGATGGTTTGTTCACATGTTGTGGCTAAATGAATTGAATTTCACTGACCTGAGTGGTCAAAAATCAGTTTTGGTAGAGAGGGTTGGATCTCTTGAAAATGATCTTTACTTCATTATTGTAATAATTAGAAAATTGTCTTATTTTAGACTAAGGGATAAGTTGTTAGCATAGGTGTGTAATAGAGCTTAAAAAGAGAGATTTGGTTGTTATATTGATTAAAATAGAGATCGAGTTGTTAGTAAAGTTAGAATAGGATTTGACTCATAAAAGAGAAAAAAATGTAATGGAAAGGGATTAGCTGAGATGATTGAGATTTGAGTGAGAGGCGAGAGTTGAGTGATAGATAGGGTTTTGAGATTGGGATAGAGGTCAGATAAATTGTTGTAATTGAGCCAAGAGGGCCAAGACTCTGTAACTACTATTATATTGAAGAAATTGATTCAGTGTGCAACTATGTGTTAATCCTGATGAAGACTCTTGTTTACCTTCGTGTATCTGCGTTCTGAAACTTAACCAGGTATTTTATCTGTTTTCACACTTTAATTGTAAATCTCAGTGTTTATGTGTTAATCGCAGTCGTTTAGTATTAATGGCGGAAGAAGAATGGCAGAGCAATAGATATGGATCATCAGATCGACGGTGATCAACAACTGTGGGGGGAGGAGAGTACGGATTTTCTTAATTGTGGCTGAAGTCCCGCATTCGCTCCTAGCCATCGATCTCATATTCAACTTCTTAAATCAAAGTCAACTACGGGAGTTAAGGCCGTTTTAAATCGTGTGCTAGTTGAAGTCCCGCAAGCTGTAGATTTGATGGCCTCTTATATCCAATGGATATCGGGCCATAAAGTGATCGAACTTTAAATTCAAAATCGGACCATAAAGTGATCGAACTTTAAATTCAAAATCGGACCATAAAGTGATCGAACTTTAAATTCAAAATCGGACCCGAATATTTATAGATCAAGGATTTATATTCCTTATCGGCTCCGTAAGGGCGGTTAAACATTGCGCAAGTAGCTCGTCTGATATCATTATCCACCATTGATCAAAGTGCAATGATCTCATTCCTGTGGCCGAAGTCTCCTTCACAGAAATCCATCACGATATCATGGATCACACCAACATGTGACTCTTCATCGCATTTGTTGGTATCAAATTATGACTATCCGTTCCACTTAAAAATCCTCTTTGGATTATCATTTTTGACCATCTAACCTTCATATTCCAGCTATAATCCTTAGAAACTAAATGATATGATGTCATTATCATTATTTTTAGCTTGAAATTAATGTTTGAAATTATTGTGTTAAACATGACATTTTTTAGAAAATTACAAGAAGTTGTAACTTCCTGTAATTGCTCCATGGTTTGACATGTTGCATAGCAGGTGGGCGAATTTGAAGATTGTGGGCATGAAGCAAGATGTACACGGATGGTGGATTACCTATCCACTTTCGGTTTTGAATAAAATAGGTGTCTGGTCAACACTGGTCAAACCCAGCCACTTCAGTAGAATTTCCAGATTTTGTGAAGAAAATAATTTCTATTTTGTGAATTTTTGCATAAATGAAGGAATTGATTCAATTTCGACCTTTTGGGATGTAATTAATAGATTTCTGTTAGGATATTGAGGAGGAATAGCTTCTTTTGTTAGAGAATTTGTGATAAATAATCTAGGAGGAAAAACTATGTTGCTACTAGATTTTGGACACATGAAAGTACAGTTTGTGCATTTTTAATTTCCAGATTTAATACAAACTTCACTATCGAGTTTATGCCTCCATATCCAATAGTCATATTCTTCTGAATCGTTTTTTAGTGTGCTTGTGAAGTGTTGAAGGGCCCTCATCACTGCATTGGTACACTCTGTCATCAAGTTTCTTTACTAGTTGCATAAATAGATTTAAAAATTCAGACGTTATTTTTATGTGCTGTAAGGAAAGTTATGTGATTGAATTTGTTGATTGGAAAGGATTAGCATTCGTTGTGAAAAGAGCCTTGTAAAAGGACTCAACCAATACTAACCTTAAAGATTGATATATATATATATATATATATATATATGCTTGCTGTTGTATAATTTTGATATCTGCTTATTGGCTTTAATTTCAGAGATAGTTCATGGTTTGATTTCCAAGTGATTCAGATTTGTAATTGTTAAATTCAATTTGCAGTTACATAAGTGATTCTTGTAAGTGATTCAATTGTCATTGGTTTGCAATGTTACTTATCTTATTTTTTGCTTAGATTAGTTAGGTGTTGAAATTGCTTTGAATTGTTATGATATGAGGATTGGAAAGGATTCTATTGAGCAAGATTATTGTAAGGGAATGATAGGATTTTTAACCAGTCATTAATACTCTATTTTTGTTACCTAGGCAATCAGAATTTCATTAGATTTGTTTTTATCTAAACTGATGCTTAAGTGACTGAAAAGACAAGGAAGGACCTCTTGTAAGAGAGTATTGTTAATTTCATTTCACTAGGCTATCATTAGAACCTTAGATCCTTCTAGATCTATATACTTTAGATGAGCACCTCTAAGTGTACTTTGCTGGGTTAATAAAGGAATTACAAGTTTAACTTACCATAGTAAGTAAAGACCAAACATGTTGGCGCCGTTGCCGGGGAGGTGCAACTAGAGAGATTTAAAAAAAATATCTAAAAAAACACTTAAAATCAACAAAACAACAAAAACATAGATTTAAATTTAATTTTTAGTCATGATTATTTATGTCTAGATTTAGGGATGAGAAAGGAAGATTCGTAAAAACCCCCCAACCAACAACTAACCCACCATTAGGAGCAGAACCATTAGAAAATATTGAGTACATAACACCAACTGGAAAAGTTACTGTGGAAAAACTTGAGGAAAAACAAAGAACAGGCCAAAGACTTACTCTCGTTGAAAGACAAATCCTACTAGCTCATGAGGCCAAGAAAAAAAATATACTTGAGACTTCTATAGTAGGGAAACCAAAAGATAGTAGTACAAGGATCCAATAGCCTATCTTTGAACAAATTTTCCCTCAAGAACTAAAGCAAGAAGAAGATATAGAAACCTTAGACAAGTCACAAATCACAATGGTTGAAGACGGAGGATCCAGAGGACCTACTGCAGAACAATTAAGAGAGTATGAAAGACAAATGGAAGAAAGGAGAAGAAAAAGAGAGAATGAAGAAAAACAAGGAAATGATACTCTGTTTGGAGGAGATCCAAATCCACCAAAGGTAGAGGAATCCACATTTAAATTTCCAATTCAAGATAGAGGAGAGTATATGGATGAGGAAATTAAAATGAAAAATATACCGCCATCTGTATTACCAAACTTTTATGGTATGGCATCTGAAGACCTTGATTCATTTTTGTTCGAATTTGACATAGTATGTCGAACCTATGGATATACCGATGATGCACATAGACTTCGAATTTTTCCTGCTACATTAAAAGCAGTGGCACTTAGGTGGTTCATGGGATTAGGTGAACATTCATTCACTGATTGGGATGACATGAGAGAAATCTTTTTGAAGAAGTATAAACCTTACTATCGATCAAAATATTCTAAAGATGACATCTTTAGAATGAATCAACAAGAAGATGAGACCTTAGAGGAATACTTGGAAATATTCTCATATAATCTACAAAAATCAAAACATAGAACCATGTCTGTTGATCTTATTCGGAAAATATTTCTTAAGGGCATCCGAGATGAGTATCTAGATGACCTCAATCTCATGGGTAAAGGGGACATTTCTAATTTACCTTTTGAGGAGATTGCTGACTTGTGTCAAAAGTACTCTAGAAGTAGGGCAAGAAATGGAAAAAGAGTTATGACATCTATTATCACCCTAATTTTTTTTTTTTAAACTTTGGAAAGTTTGCCTTGTTTCGAGTCATGGTTTTATAATAAGTTTTGAGTCATCACATGCTTAAAGGGATAAGTGATAGTATTAGAGTCTTTATTCTCATTTCCAAACCATTCTTTTAGTCATGGTGTTAAAGGGTCTGTAGGTCATTTCATGCTTAAAGGGTTAGGTCATAGGGTTATAATTCTTTAAGGTCATATTTCATTTCCAAACAAAGTTTGATAACCTTATTCCATGTCTTAGACGTCTCACCTTGCATTTAATAGTCATATCTCAAGTCATTTTGAAAAAACTTTGAAATTAGCTACGAAATGGCTGAAGCAACGCTTTTCAGCGGAAAAAAATTTTGTTTTCTATTTTAAGTAGTCAACTTCCAAGGGGTTTCTTAAGCAACGGAAAGCATATTTTGGAAAACTTAAAGAGGTTATTATTTATAACATACCTATCTACAAAAACCTCTTTCAGTTTCTTCAAATTCGTTATGATCTGGGAGAAATTGATGACTCAACTTGCGCTACGAAATGGCTGAACGTCATTGGGAGAAACATTTTGCTTTCTGGTTTTATTAGTCTTTTCCAAGATCTATTTTTGGCTACATGCAAAAGTATTTTGGAATTCAGAAGGAGGTTTCTCTTCACAAAATCACCAGCTACAATAACCTATCTCACTTTTTGCATAAGTATTACGAGTTGTGTTGAAAAGTGTGCAACAAGAAATGCTTGTTGAAAATGCAACAAGATGATGGAGCTTAGTGGAAAGGAGTCGCTTTCACTAAGTGGGACCGCAGGAAAATTATGGCGCAAGTTCTATTTTTGGATCCCAGCAGGGATGATCACAGCAGGAGTGACCACAGCAGGGATGATCACAGTAGGAGTGACCACAGCAGGGATGATCACAGCAGGAGTGACCACAGCAGGAGTGATCACAGCAGGAGTGATCATAGCAGGAGTGATCAAAGTCTATTTTTAGACTGGCTGTCCAAAATAGAAAAGTCAAATATTATTGTCTCATAATAATATTTGGAATATAAACTTGATCTTATTCTCTTGGAACAATTCAGTTTGAGCTACAGATGTGGCACATGCAGCTGTCAGAAGGAAGTATGCTTTCTTTGTGGGTCAGTTGAGTTGTTGCATGCATGACTTCAGTTAGAACTCAATCAGTTGAGTTTGGTGGAGTTGATTGTAGAGTTGATGGAGTTGTGTTCAGTTTGACTTGGTTAAACTAGTTGTAATTAGTCTAACTGCAGATAGACTAATGATGAGTTGTTAAACTAATTATTAACTCATAATGAAACTATAGAATACATCAGTTAACTCAGTTGCATGTCAGTGCATGTTCAGTTCAGGAGGGACAGGTGTTAGAGGATCAGATTTCTATCAATTGTGACTATAGTTGTGCATGATGATTTGCACAATCAAAGGGATTGAGTATGCCAATGAATTTTCCAATACCAAGTATTATAGCCTCTGCTCACATCTTTCCCAGTGTGAGTGATTCTTTGGAGGTTAAATACGAGTTTGGTAAACCATTCTCATTCATTTCTTGAGCAGGTATTGAGCTGTGGAGGCAGGGAAGCAGCGGTGGAGATTTGGAGATCAGATCTGAGTTGTATTGTGTGTAGCATGTGGAGATAGTACTGAGTACTTGTGAGGAGTATTGTACTATGTATTGTTACATGATTCAATCAATATAATATACAGATAGTTGGGGTTTTTAGCGAGATGCTTTCCCCGGGAAAATATTGTGTTGATATGTGTGATTGATGCTTCTTTGTACGCCTGTGAATGTTTCTGCTTCTGTAAATTGATGATCAACGTAGAGGAGGTTATATATTATTTATGTTCTGCTTATAAGTGTATAATCGGGATAATCTCTATGAATATGTGTCATATTATTCAAAATTTCTACATGGTATCAGAGCACTTTGATTTGTAGAAGAAGTTCTACATGATATTAGTGCTGTATTGATCATCAGATCTATTATTCAGAAAGTGCTTACATTTTATTTCTTCGGGCAGAGTCTGTAATCGGGCCAGGTAGCCTCTGGATTCATCCTTCTTTTGGAAGGTGAGATATCCGGTGAATGCCCATACAATCAATCTCTGTACGAGAAATACTTTGTTCTCACGAATTCTAGATTAGAGGCGGTTGAGTTTTGAGCTGGTGGAATTCAAATTTAATTCCAAAGCAAGAGATAAAACTCATAAACATTAAGTGTGAGAATGGTGACAGTATGCCCCAGCATCTCACGAAGTTCACCCAATGCCGAGATGAGCTGGGAAGTGTGGGGGTGACTGTCGGATGAGGATGGTGAATCTAGCACTCCTTGACCTTCCTAAGAGTTGGCATAGCTACCAGGACTCGGTGAATGGAAGGGAGAAATTGCCAGGATGGGAGAGACTTTGGTCGGATCTTGTGCAAGAGGAGATCAAACAGAGCACCAGAGACAGTTCTTCATCCATGCAGGATGAGGAGAACTGTGCCTTAGCAAGTAAGGCGAAGAAGGGGAAGGGGAAGGTTTCTCTTTCCAAATCCAGTTCTTCCAATGATGGGAAGAAGGTTGACAAGTCGAAGGTGCGATGCTTTCGTTGTCATGAGTTGTGTCATTATGCTACTAATTGCCCAAAGAAGAAGTCCAAGAAGGGATCCGGGGAAGGATCTGAAGGTGAGGCACTTGCTTTGCAGTTTGAGTTGGATTTCACACTCTTCGCATGCATGGTTTCATCCATGGTGGGAAGTGGTTGGTTTCTTGACAGTGGAGCTTCTTTCCACATGACCGGTGAAAAAAGTTTGTTCAGTACTTTGGAGGAGAAAGATCTCCAGATACTCATAGGGATGGGTAATGATGAGAATTATAGTGTCTCAGGTGTAGGCACGGTTATTTTTCAGAGGGAGCATGGAGCTCACCTTACCTTGACTGATGTCAAGTATGTACCAGGACTGAAGAGAAACTTGGTGTCGATCGCGATGCTGGAAGACAGAGGCTATGATGTAGTCTTCAGTAAGGGAAAGGTTTTCCTTAGACACATCATCACTAGACAGGTGAAGCAGATTGGTTCACGGGTCAAGAACCTGTATGCTCTTGAGGTTCAAGATGCATGCAAAGCCTTGAGCAGGGAGGCAACTGATGGAGACTTGGTGGTTGAGAGGGAGCGTATATTACCTCTCAACATGCAGAGCTAGAAGAAGTCTCAGATAATTGTGGAGGAGCCATGATTGGTTTAGCAGCTTCAGGAGGTTGTGGAGCAGCCACAACAAGGGAAGCTGAGAGGAGATCGAGTAGAGACATCTACTCATGCAGAGACCTCCAGTAGGGGGAAACTTCGATCCAGGTGGGCTGAGGGATCACATGCAGCCATACCTCCAGGTAGGAGGTGGGGTGATGTGGATTGATCGTCCCAAGGAGGAGGGGTAGGATCCTTGAGGTACCCAACCTATTGGATGAGACCTTGCTACGGGAGCCCCAATGTGTAGTAGCAGGAACTGACTGATTAGGTAGAGACAGATGCGGATGGAGCGGCAGAGAGAGCGACAGTGCAGGGAATCCCAGGACAGCGCATAGCTAGCAGGCTGCAACAATGCGAGAGGCACAAGTGTTTTTCATAGTGCTAGGTGGCATAGAGAGGTGTGCAATGGTGCGAGATGCATGGAGATGTTGCAGTAGTGCAGATGTCAGAGAGGGAGCACTTGTCAGCAGCAGGTAGAGCTTCAGCATTAGAGGATGTTTCTAGCCCAACAAGGAGGTCAGCTAGGAGGTGCAGTGCAGATGCAATGATGGGAGATAAAACTAGCAGCAGCACAGATGCAGTCAGAGATAAAAGTGATAGAGGCTAGAGCAGTCAGATACTGAAGAGCACAAAGATGCAGAGTTTTTAGTCGACAGAGGCAATAGTAGTCAGAGACTTTGATGACAGAGCAAGTGGACTGGCCAGATGTGTTGCATGGAGAACATTCCATAGTTACAGGATCGGGTTTGAGAGGAAGCCTTTCTTGTTGAGAGGGAGTGTTGAAAAGTTTGCAACAAGAAATGCTAGTTGAGAATGCAACAAGATGATGGAGCTTAGTGGAAAGGAGTCGCCTTCACTAAGTGGGCCCGCAGGCAAATTATGGCACAAGTTCTATTTTTGGATCCCAGCAGGGATGATCACAGTAGGAGTGACCACAACAGGGATGATCACAGCAGGATTGACCACAACAGGGATGATCACAGCAGGAGTGACCACAACAGTAGTGATCACAGCAGGAGTGATCAAAGTCTATTTTTAGACTGGCTGTCCAAAATAGAAAAGTCAAATATTATTGTCTCATAATAATATTTGGACTATAAACTTGATATTATTCTCTTGGAACACTTCATTTTGAGCTACAGATGTGGCACATGCAGCTGTCAGAAGGAAGTATGCTTTCTTTGTGGGTCAGTTGAGTTGTTGCATGCATGACTTCAGTTAGAACTCAATCAGTTGAGTTTGGTGGAGTTGATTGTAGAGTTGATGGAGTTGTGTTCAGTTTGACTTGGTTAAACTAGTTGTAATTAGTCTAACTGCAGATAGACTAATGATGAGTTGTTAAAATAATTATTAACTCATAATGCAACTATAGAATACATCAGTTAACTCAGTTTCATGTCAGTGAATGTTCAGTTCAGGAGGGACAGGTGTTAGAGGATCAGATTGCTATCAGTTGTGACTATAGTTGTGCATGATGATTTGCACAATCAAAGGGATTGAGTATGCCAATGAATTGGCCAATACCAAGTATTATAGCCTCTGTTCACGTATTTCCCAGTGTGAGTGATTCTTTGGAGGTTAAATACGAGTTTGGTAAACCATTCTCATTCATTTCTTGAGCAGGTATTGAGCTGTGGAGGCAGGCAAGCAGTGGGGGAGATTTGGAGATCAGATCTGAGATGTATTGTGTGTAGCATGTGGAGATAGTATTGAGTACTTGTGAGGAGTATTGTACTATGTATTGTTACATGAGTCAATCACTATAATATACAGATAGTTGGGGTTTTTAGTGAGATGCTTTCCCCGGGAAAATACTGTGTTGATATGTGTGATTGATGCTTCTATGTACGCCTGTGAATGTTTCTGCTTCTGTAAATTGATGATCAACGTAGAGGAGGTTATGTATTATGCATGTTCCACTTATAAGTGTATAATCAAGACAATCTTTGTGAATATGTGTCATATTATTCAAAATTTCTACAAGTTGGGAAATACAAGGCTTTCTTTGAAGCCATATTTTCAGAAATTAGAATTTTCCAGTTTACACCTGATATTCAGAGACAGTTTCTGGGCAGTGGGAGAGGTATTGAAAAACACCAAGAGAGGTTTTTTTTCAGCACAGAGTCTCAAAAATCCTCCTTCAGTTTTGAAAAATACATTTCTTATGAGGATACAAAAGCTCTGTCCCAACACCTATTTTTCAGCTAGAACAGAACAGTAAGTTACAATTTCTTGATGTAGTTTTGTTGAGGAGAAGGATTTTATTTCTTGGAAGTATTCCAAATATGATCATGTTGATTATTAAAGCTTGTAGATATCATGGAAAAAGTGCAAGAAGTTTTGAAGACTGAAATTTTTGAAAAGAGCTATGTAAAAGACATACACAACAGTTTTGTAGCGCAGTTTTGACATTTTGCAAGGCTTTCAAGAGGTGACAACAGTTGATTTCTGAATGTTAATGTTACTGGAGGATGTAAAAAGTTCACAAATGAAGATCCAAGGGTTAAGGCAGAAGAAATTAAAGGTTTAAGAAGATGTTTACAATGATAAGATTCTGCGCTACGAAAACAATAGACAGTTTCGTAGCGCAGCCAGATCAGCTTTCATTATACTCCTTCAAGGGCTTGATTTTCATACAGGTGGAAGAGAAAAGTTCTATGGAAGTGATAACACATATCACTTGTCTCAAAAGGTCAATTTGGTCAGCAAATGGATTCGAAAAGCATCAATGAAGGTTAAAGCTTAAATGTAGGAAACAGGTTCTTGGTTTTCAGGACAGATAAGGGATGAGTCAACAGAATCTAACAACAAGGTTAAAGGCTTCATCAAATTCGAATTCATGGAGTTATAGGTGTCAAAGAGAATGTTTAATTCCTAGATAAGGTTGTTTTAGTCATAATAAGGAGTTTTTCTCCTAATTGTATTAGGACTCTAGAAGAGATAGTTAACTGTCAAATGCATTTAAGGATCTGTTTTATGGTTAGAATAGGTGTCAATCATAGAAATTCGAATTCTCTTGATGAAGGATCAGGGAATCCATATTGTAAAAGCTATATATGAAGCAAGAGGTCGAATTAGGAAGATGTTGGAGACTTTTTGGCCCAACTGCTACTTTATGTGAAGGAATACAATCAGTAATACAGAGAGGTTTTCTTAAACAAAACTGAGTTTAGATAGGGTTTAATCCTTTCTTGATCTATATGTTATTTTAATTACTTGTAATAGATCTTATTGTTAATATTCAGAATTCATAATCTAATGCTCTGACTTCCTTTAGTAATGAGATGACTGTGTTTTTTCTGAATCTTGTGAGTAAACCACCTTTGAACCATCAACAGTAGATTTCATTACTATTACTTAGAATTCATAACCATATGCTCTGACTTCCTTTAGTAATGGAATGAACCTTTTGACCTATGTTATTGAGTGATTTTTCTTTGTTTAAGAACCTTATTTGTCTCAGCTTTCATGTCAAGAAACCTTGCCACTGAATTTATTGACTTGCTAACTCCATAGCCCAATGGTAGCAAGCCTTCATCTTTTCAACCTACAAACACACAAAACCAAGATAGAGTTAGCCATCTATATTATCATTAATCAATATCATTAACCCTGGAGAGAGCCCTCTAAGGCTGAGGAAGCTGAGCCTTATCTAAAAGATTGGTTTTAAATAGTTACACGGAGATAGTCTGATCAATAGCCTATCAGGGTCCTATTTTTGTGATAACATTTTGGTGCATCTGCCGAGAGTCTGAAGATATACATATCCCAAAAAATCATGAAACTGAACTCTTCGAGGCTGCAAAACTACCTTGGCAACTCCACACGTCAAATAACAAATTGGAAGGTGACTCCACTACTAAGAAGATGAGTTCCACTGCAACTTTCAGGATGAGTTCCATTGCAAGAAAAAATGCCAGGTATGCCCCTATGAATTGGTCTCATATCCCTGGTTTTCCAAATCCTATGCCAAAGGTTGATTGGTTAGATGATCTTCTAGTATTCAGAAATGAAAAGAAAGACAATGTTGCTCTTCATTTGGTTAGGTTTCATCTGCATGTACATAGTCTTAAGGTTCAGTTCCCTGAAGACTGTCTTATGAAGATGTTTATGACCACTCTAGAAGGAAAAGCATGGTCTTGGTATAAAGGTTTAGCAGATGGTTTATTGTATTCTCTTGCTAATTTTCATGATGAATTCTATGAGATGTATAAAGAATGTCATCCTTCCTTATTGCTGGTCAAAGATTGCTGTAAACATTCTGTGAGTCTTATTCAGTATTTGGAGGATTGTTATGATGATGATGAATTTATGGCTGAAGAAATTTTAGAGGTTCTTCATAACAATACATTTCAACAACTAGAAGAAAGGATAACATCCCAGGACATGCAACATAGAAATTAGCAAGAGTATACTTATGAAAATCATATTACATCCTCCGAGATTGATGTAGAGATGCAGCAGACTTGTCAGTCTTCGGATCATAATGAAGATGAAAATAATTGCAAACACCACGAAGAAATACTGGAAGAAATTTTTTATAACCCTCAGGCAGAGGAAAAGGTTGATCATTTTTGTAATTCCTTGCAACAGATTACTTTAAAGAATGATCATAATAGTGAGGAAAATTACATTGTCTATGGGAATCATGCAGAAAAGCAGTTGGATAACTTATTAAATAAATGTAGTGTGACTAAAGATCAATTGTTAGAAGTAACAAGATGTTATGAGGATCATCAAGCTGATCATGTATTCTGGGATCCTATAGCTAAATACATGGAAGAGTTTTACTCTCCAGTGTTTCAGTTTTTCTACGAAGATCAGAGGCAATTTTAGTGGCAGTGGTCATCACAATATCATAGCTGCTTTGAACTCCGATGCAGTCAAAAAACTCGAATATCAGATAAAACAAATGATTGGCTACATTGGAAATTTCATGTTGATTGAGCTGAAGTTTACAATTGATAGGGTAGGTAGGTAGGAAAATGAAAATAAGCTCAAGGTTGTCTGAGCAATTTTTACTAGGTACAGTTTGAAGTAGATTGGGCAGAATTTCAAAGTTTTTATTTTTAAAGGAATAGTTTGCAGCACTGGAGCTACTAGTTCTTAGCATACCACAGGGGGCATACTATCCTTAGTGGAGCCACAATTATCACCCTATTTTTTTTTTAAACTTTGGAAATTTTTCCTTGTTTCTAGTCATGTTTTTATAATAAGTTTTGAGTCATCGCATGCTTAAAGGGATAAGTGATAGGATTAAAGTCTTTATTCTCATTTCCAAACCCTTGTTTTAGTCATGGTGTTAAAGGGTCTTTAGGTCATTTCATGCTTAAAGGGTTAGGTCATAGGGTTAGAAGTCTTTAAGGTCATATTTCATTTCCAAACAAAGTTTGAAAACCTTATTCCATGTCTTAGAAGTCTCACCTTGTGTTTAGAAGTCATATCTAAAGTCATTTTGAAAAAACTTTGGAATTAGCTATGAAATGGCTGAAGTAGCCTTTTTTCAGCAGAAATTTTAAAATTCAACATAACTTCCCTGTACGGAGGGGATACATGGAATGAGATCTGTTCTCTCGAAATTTCAAGGATAAAGATTGAAAGAAGAGCGACTGACCTACATTTTCTGATACAATGTAGAGACAATAAGATCATACCACCATTTGCTCAGGTAAAACATAGACTTCTTAATCAATTTAACAACAATTCATTTTTAAAATTAAGTTTGGCTCTCATTCGTAATGAAATTAAAAAGACTCGTGCTACATTGGATAGACTCAATTGTTCTGCCCTTTCCTCTCACCTGAGGCTAGCCAGGATGATCAACTTTGATCTATGGAGGACAATTGATGCAAAAGCTGCCATCAAAGCCCAGAAAGAAGGTAAAATTGCCCATGAGAGGCATTCCAGAAAATTATCCAGATTAAAAAGAAATCTAGCGGTTACGACTTATGAAGAAACTAAAAATCCTGTTAAATAGAAGGCAACCAGGGTTGAGGATGTAGCTAGATCTAATAGCACGATAGTAATTAATGTGGAAGATAATCAAACGAAGGATATGATGGATGGCACAGTAAGGATTAATGAAAGCATAATGGACACAGAAGTTGAGAAAGAAGCTAACAACTCCCACACGGCTTCTAACATCACGGTTTATGAAGATAGGATGAATGACACAATAAAGCCAAGCTTAGTTGAAGCAGAAGTTAATAATGCAGAGGTTGAACATGCAAAAATTTAACACAGATAAATGTGAAAACTCCCACTCAGCCTCCAGGAACGCGATTTATGTAATTAGCCAGAAAGAAAAGGGCCAGCGTGAGTTTCCAGAACATGGAAATCTGGAAGGTGAACGGATTATTGGAGAAGGTGAACGGATTATTGGAGACGGGAGTGACCAGCATATTACAACAAACATAGACTATGAACCTGCAATCAGTGATAACGGCTGCCGAAACAATAAAGGGAGCACAATAAGGGAACACAGTTTTACCCCTAATAACACTAATAACACAGATAAAGACAACGCAGAAGGGATTCCTAAAGATGTAGGGGTTTCAAAACCAGTGTCTAGTAGAAAGGTTATTAATCTTTCCTCCTCAACTCTCACTCCTGAAGAAATTAATATTCTTAGCAAGGGCTTGGGATTCGCAATTTCCCCTAGAAACATTCCATTTGAAAGCATCATCTGCAATATTGAGAATGGGACTCAAGGCCTTTCATTGGAGGACAAAGAAGTACTAAAACAAGAGTTTTCCCTTATAATGATGAAAGCAAAGCCACCAAAGGGTAATTTAAATAAAGAAGGTAAGATTTCTCTTAGGTCCCTTTGTAATAATGACAAGATACTGGTGCTTAAGGAAAATAAAGAAGGAGCTACTGTTATTTTAGATAAGGAGGATTACATTCATAAAATGAATGAACATTTGAACTGCAGTAGTTACAGAAAACTAGACTCCAACCCCACTTCCAAGGTTATAAAGCAAGTTAAGAAGGCTATCATGGGATCAAACCTCGATGATAAAACAAAAAAGAGGTTAATTCCATCAAGTGAGGTCATTCCCAGAATTTATGGATTACCAAAAATTCATAAGGAGGGGGTACCTCTTAGACCAATAGTCAACACCATTGGTTCCCCCACCTATGAATTAGCTAAATATGTTGCCAAGATCCTGAAACCTCTGGTTGGAAACACAGATTCCTTTATTAAAGACTCTAATGATTTTGTAGAACTCATCAAGAACGAAAAGGTTGATAAGGATGATATTCTGGTTAGTTTTGATGTTGTTTCTTTATTTACAAAGATTCCCCTTGATGAAGCTGTTCATGTTATAAAAGAAGTCACTGATCCAGAAACGGCTAAACTTGCGGAAATCTGTTTGCGTTCCACTTTCTTCAGTTTTCAAGACAATTATTATGAGAAAATATCAGGAGTCGCCATGGGATCCCCACTTTCACCCATTGTCGCCAACTTATACATGGAACACTTTGAAAGAAGAGCCCTTGATGCATACCCTCTGAAACTAGCATGGTGGAAAAGATTTGTTGATGACACAAACCTAAAATGGACTCATGGCAGGGCTGAACTCGAAAAGTTTTTTAATCATCTTAACTCTATATCATCCGACATCAAGTTTACTATGGAGCTTGAAGAAAATGGTCAACTTCCTTTTCTAGATGTCTTAGTCAGTAGAAAGGACGATGGTACTCTGGGACACCAAGTTTTTAGAAAGAAAACCCATACAGAAAGCTATCTCCATGCTAATTCATACCATCATCTAGCCCAAAAATTTGGCGTCTTAAACACTCTTGCCGTTAGGGCTCTTAGAATTTCCAACTCTGAACATCTTAATGAAGAAATTAATCACTTAATCTCTGTTTTTAAAAATATAGGATATAAAGAGTTTAATATCAAGAAAGCCATAAAAAGAGCTCAAGAGAAGGTTCTCTCCAAAGGTCCTCGAGATAATAATGGAAAAGATAGTTGCAAAAAGGTGTACCTTCCATTCATTCAAGGGGTCACAAATAAAATCGCTAAGATTTTAAGAAAGAAGGACATTCTCACTCAATTTACAACATGTGAAACAATTAGGCAGAAAATGAAGTCTGTTAAAGATAACATTGATTATCATCAGTTCAAGGGTGTGTATAAGATTGATTGTTCATGCGGGAAGAGCTATATTGGAGAGACAGGGCGGTCTTTGAAAACAAGACTTAAAGAGCATGGAGCAGATATTAGGAATGGGAGATGTCATACATCAGCTCTTGTAGAGCACTCCTCCAAAACCAAGCATCATGTACGTTTGGAGAATGCCAGGATTATTACAAGGGAAGATCATTATCAAATGAGAAAAATAAAAGAGGCTATTGAAATTATGAAGGTTCCACATAGCCTCAATAGGGACAATGGAAATGAGATTAGTGGAAACTGGCTTCGCCTGATTAGACATATCAATCCCTCTAGACCAAGGAGTAGTACATCAGGTTGTCCCTTTCCCCCTCCTTAATTTCTAAACTCTCTTTGATCCAGGTGGATGTTGGTGGCCACCCACCTATCCCATTTGGACCCCCACAACTGTCTCTTTCAGTCTTTTCATTTTCCTAAATTGTAGCACAATTTACTATTTTTAGTAGTTTTTTGGGTCCTAAACTTCCAGAGCCGTTTTGAGGCCCTAAACGACGTTTTTTGGGAAATCTAGGGGCAACATGGGTCCATAGACCCATGTTTCCCTACCCAAAGCTGTAGTGCTCGGATAGATCTTTCTAACGAGCTATTGTACACGTCAAATGGAGATTGTATGCCAAAGTTATGACCCCGGGAAATTGATGTACCAATTTACCCAAACGGGGCCCACAATTTGGCGTTTCATCTTCTAGGGTTAGGTTTCAGGATGTGAATGGTTTTCCATTGTTTCTCAACAATAAATAGGCCTTTGAGCCTCATTGTAACACAGTTCAGAACAGTTCAAAGGCATGTAGTCGCCACATCTCTTCTCAGAGATAAGCTACCATTGCCCTAGATGATTTATTTCCATTTCTGTTTGTAAGCATATTTCAGTATTTTCCATTAATGAAATGAAGCATTATTTCCACTGCATCTTTGTGTATATGGTTATCTTTGTATTTTCTTGCGTTCCTGTTTAAATCCGGATTAGTGGTATTAGAGCGGTATGCTTTTTCTCTGTTTTTATTTGCATGTCCCCAACGAGGTCGAGATATAAGGAGTTAGGGCTTGAACTGGTCGAACCTTTGGAAGACCAGCCTCGCAAATCCCGACGGCCTCCCATGGCGGATGAGAAGAAAGACGAGGGGGCAGGAGATCCTATCAAAATCTTGCTTGAAGAAGCCCTCGAGTGGCAAACGAACGCGATGATGGACAACTTTGTGCAGATTCTTCAGCGGCTACCCAGAGGCGACGCATTGGCTTCCAACAGCTACTCTGGAAACGCCACACCATTTAAGGTACAAGTTAATTTCGAAATCCCCATATTTGAGGGTCAAATAGACGCAGATGCCGTAGATAAATGGTTAAATATGCTAGATGGGTATTTCTCTGTTCATGAATTTTCGAGTCGGGAAAAGATTGTTTTCACTCTTCTCAAAGCAGCCCCCCACGTCAAGGACTGGTGGGAAACCTACTGCGAGCAGAAGGACGAAAGTATAGGCTCACTATTTTCAGCCGCACCCACTTGGAATGACTTCCGGGATGCCATCAAGGAGCAGTACCACCCTGTCAAAAGATATGAGGACAAATACATCAAATGGACCACACTGCGGCAGGGACAAGACCAAGATGTGCCGGAGTTCACAAATATTTTTCATACCCTTCGCACATAGTTGGGTATCAAATATTCTGAGCTGCATCTGGTACTCAAATACTGCGGCTGCCTACACAGATACATCCAGGAAGAGATGGAGTTCTTGAACATCTCCTCACTCGGCACAGCATACCCATATGTTGTCAAAATCGAGCAAAAGTTCAAACATAAGAAGTGAGACTTTGGATCTGTAAATCTGAAGCCTAAAGGACAAAGCCAAGGCGGGGTGAACCAAGACAACCCGTCGAAGCCGCAAGAAAATAATAACACCACGAAGCCGAAGAAGGACACAAGAAAGTGGTGTGAGTTCCACAAGAGTCCCACTCATAACACAAGTGAGTGTCAGACCAAGCAGTCGTTGGTGGCCGAGTTGAAGGCTTTCGAATCAGATGCATGTTCCGACCCTGAGCCAGAACCCAACAAGGGGAATGTCAAAGGGAAGCAGATCATTGATGCGGAGCCCAGCGCCACTGTTGCCACCGTCAAGATCCAGAAGAATGAGCCCGAAGACCCAAAGGAGGGGGAGCGTCTTTGCCACTCACAGATGTGGGTAAAGGGTTCGCCGCTACAATTCATTGTTGATAGTGGCAGCCAAAAGAACCTCATTTCAATAGAGGTCATGAAGTGGTTGGGCCTACCGACTACACCACACCCACAGCCGTACAGTATCGGGTGGCTTCATGAAGGATGAGATCTCAAAGTTCGCCAGCAGTGCCACCTTCCCTACAGCATCAAGCCCTTCACAGACGAGGTATTGTGTGATGTTACACCTCTGGATGTTTGTGATGTACTATTAGGCCAACCATACTTGTGGAGGCGACATGCTGTGTATGAGTCAAGGCCTCATGCTGTCATTATTTCTTTGGGTGATTCATTATACAGGATACCGGAGGTAGCCCCATCTACCGCCACCTCTTTGATCACTGCTAAGAAAGGCAGCAAGGTCATCTCCCAGACCAGGAAATCCATCTGTCTGGTTCACTCCCAAAGTAAGGGGAAGATCGTTGCTACAGCCATGACCCCCACAAAGGGTTCCTCCACGCAGCAGCAGCAGCAAAGGGATACGGTCATGACAAAACACAGGAACAACTTCTCCTCACCTACAAGGATACCACATAAGCTTCAGGTGGGCAGCAAAGTCTGGTTGCATCTGCAGAAAGAACGCCTTACAAGAGCCCATCAAAAGCTTTGACCACGCCGACATGGTCCTTACACCATTACTAAGGCTATGGGAAATAATGCTTTGGAGCACAGCATTCCTCCATTCCTTTGCCTGCACCAAGTATTCAATGTGTACTACCCTCGACCATGCTTCCCACCATTACTGGACACATTCGAGATTGCAGAACAACTCACCAGGGACCAAGTTCAGCAGATGGAGGAACTCAACGCAATGGGGACCATTGCTTCCTAAGGGGGGAGGAATGATCCAGGTGGATGTTGGTGGCCACCAACCTATCCCATTTGGACCCCCACAACTGTCTCTTTCAGTCTTTTCAGTTTCCTAAATTGTAGCACAGTTTACTATTTTTAGTAGTTTTTCGGGTCCTAAACTTCCAGAGCCGTTTTGAGGCCCTAAACGACGTTTTTTGGGAAATCTAAGGGCAACATGGGTCCACGCAACATGGGTCCATGGACCCATGTTGCCCTACCCAAATTTGTAGTCTCAGATAGATCTTTCTAACGAGCTATAGTACGCGTGAAATAGAGATCGTATGCCAAAGTTACGACCCCGAGAAATTGATGTACCAATTTACCCAAACGGGGCCCACAATTTGGCGTTTCATCTTCTAGGGTTAGGTTTCAGGATGTGAAGGGTTTTCCATTGTTTCTCAACAATAAATAGGCCTTCGAGCCTCATTGTAACACAGTTCAGAATAGTTCAGAGGCATGTAGCCCCCACATCTCTTCTCAGAGATAAGCTACCATCGCCCTAGCTGATTTATTTCCATTTCTGTTTGTAAGCATATTTCAGCATTTTCCATTAATGAAATGAAGCATTATTTCCGCTACATCTTTGTGTATATGGTTATCTTTGTATTTTGTTGCGTTCCTGTTTAAATCCGGATTACTCTCTCCATTAGTTAATTAGTTGATTAATTAACCAAAAGTAAAATTAAATAATTAATTAATTAATTAACTAATTAAAATTGGTTATAAATTAAAACTTCCGAATTTATTAACATTAAAATATTAAACAAATAAACTACATAATTTATTAACATTAAGATATTAAACAATTAATTTCTAAAACTCTTTCTCCATTAGCTAATTAGTTAATTAATTAATCAAAATTAATTAATTAATTAATTAACTAATTAAAATAAAAAACTACCTAATTTATTAACATTAAGATATTAAACAATTAAAAAACTACATAATTTATTAAACATTAGGATATAAACAATTAATTAATGAGTATAAATTTAATTCAAATTAGTTAATTAATTAATTAATTAAAATTAATAAATAAGTAGTAATACAATTCAAATTAGACTATACTATAAACTAAATAAATAAAATAAATTTATTAATGAGGCAATTAAATGATTATTTATAAATAATATGAATTATTAACATAAACCATTTATTTAATTAAGTAACTAATTATTTGAGTAACATAATACAATAGGATCTCATATTAAAATGAAATGATATTATAACAAAATAAAAAGGGAAGAAATAAAATTTATGAATAATTCATATTAAATAGTAATAAAATTAAAATAGGTTATATATTTTAAAATTAGTCGGCTTCTACTTTAACCTATCAAACCATTAGGTTTCTATTTATCTGTCCTGGTCGGCAAAATCTTCTCTCAGTCTATTACTCATTTTCTATCCTGATGATGGATCCCCTTTGGGGTTCGAAACGTTGATCTAATGAACAAAGTACTGTGGATAATCCGGGTCATAATTTTCCAAGAAAAAAACTCTGTTTTTTTATTTAAGTAGTCAACTTCCAAGGGGTTTCTTGAGCAACTGAAAGCATATTTTGGAAAACTGAAAGAGGTTCTTCTTCCTAACATATCTATCTACAAAAAAATCTTTTAGTGTTTTCAAATTTGTTATGATTTGGGAGAAATTGATGACTCAACTTGCACTACGAAATGGCTGAAAGTCATCAAGAGAAACATTTTGCTTTTTGGTTTTAGTAGTCTTTTTCAAGATTCGTTTCTGGCTACATGAAAAATTATTTTGGAATTATGAAGGAGGTTTAAATTCATAAAATCTCCAGCTACAATAATTTATCTCACTTTTTTCATAAGTGTTACGAGTTGGGAGATACAAGGCTTTCTTTGAAGCCATATTTTTATAAATTAGAATTTTTCAGTTTACACCTGATATTCAAAAACAGTTTTTGGGAAGTGGGAGAGGTATTACAAAAAACCAAGAGAGGTTTTTGTTCAGCATAGAGTGGTCTCCAAAATCCTCCTTCAGTTTTGCAAAATACATTTTTTATGAGGAGACAAAAGCTCTATCCCAACACCTATTTTTCAGCTAGAACAGAACAATAAGTTACAATTTCTTGATGCAGTTTTGTTGAGGAGAAGGATTTTATTTCTTGAAAGTATTTCAAAGATGATCTATGTTGATTATTAAAGCCTGTAGATATCATGGAAAAAGTGAAAGAAGTTTTGAAGACTGAAATTTTTGAAAAGAGCTGTGTAAAAGATATACATAGCAGTTTCGTAGCGCAATTTTGACATTTTGCAAGGCTTTCAAGAGGTGACAACAGTTGATTTCTGGATGTTAATGTTACTGGAGGATGTAAAATGTTAACGAATGAAGATCCAAGGGTTAAGGTAGAAGAAATTAAAGGTTTAAGAAGATGTTTACAATGATAAGATTCTGCGCTACGAAAGTAGCAGAAAGTTTCGTAGCGTAGCTAGATCAGCTTTCAATATACTCCTTCAAGGACTTGATTTTCGTACAGGTGGAAGAGAAAAGTTATATGGAAGTGATAACACATATCACTTGTCTCAAAAGGTCAATTTGGTCAGAAAATGGATTCAAAAAGCATCAATGAAGGTTAAAGCTTAAATGCAGGAAACAAGTTCCTGGTTTTCAAGACAGATAAGGGATGGATCAACATAATCTAACAACAAGGTTAAAGGCTTCATCAAATTCGAATTCATGGAGTTATAGGTGTCAAAGAGAATGTTTAATTCCTAGATAAGGTTGTTTTATTCATAATAAGGAGTTTTTCTCCTAATTGTATTAGGACTCTAGAAGAGACAGTTAACTGTCAAATGCATTTAAGGATCTATTTTATGGTTAGAATAGGTGTCAATCATATAAATTCGAATTCTCTTGATTGAAGATCAGGGAATCCATATTGTAAAAGCTATATATGAAGCAAGAGGTCGAATTATGAAGAGGTTGGATACTTTTTGGCCCAGCTGTTGCTTTATGTGAAGGGATACAATCAGTAATACAGAGAGGTTTTCTTGAACAAAACTGAGTTTAGATAGGGTTTAATCCTTTCTTGATATATATGTTATTTTAATTACTTGTAGTAGATCTTATTGTTAATACTCAGAATTCATAATATAATGCTATGACTTCCTTTAGTAATGAGATGACTCTGTTTTTTCATAATCTTGTGAGTAAACCACCTTTGAACCATCAGCAGTAGATTTCATTACTATTACTCAGAATTCATAACCCTATGCTCTGACTTCCTTTAGTAATGGAATGACCCTTTTGACCTATGTTATTGAGTGAATTTTCTTTGTTTAAGAACCTTATTTGTCTCAACTTTCATGTCAAGAAACCTTGCCACTAAATTTATTGACTTGTTGACTCCATAGCCCAATGGTAGCAAGCCTTCATCTTTTCAACCTACAAACACACAAAACCAAGATAGAGTTAGCCATCTATATTATCATTAATCAATATCATTAACCCTTGAGAGAGCCCTCTCAAGGTGAGGAGGCTAAGCCTTAGCTAAAAGATTGGTTTGAAATAGTTACACTGAGATAATCTGATGAGCAGCCTATCAGGGTCCTATTTTTGTGATAACAACATCTAAGATCACTAAATCTGCCACAGGAAATATTACCAGAGCTGAACTAGGCAATGTATTTGAAGATTCCAAAACAAACCTTCTAAGTACTTTGGGGAATCAAATAGACACTTTAAAAATAGAGAAAAGACAAGATGAACAAGAACAAGAGTTATCTATATTCTGTCCCAAATGTAGATGAAAACATGCTTTGAAAGAATGTCCTTTAGATAATGTGCAAATTTGTGGGTTTTGTACAGAAAATCATGACACCAAGGATTGCACAAAGATGAAAATTTTGCAGAATTATAATTTGGAAGCCAGTGTAGAAATGGAGAACATGTATTTCATCGGAGCAAGAAGGCCATGGCAGCCAAGACCTCCAGGTATGTATCAAAATCCAAATTCAACAAATTATAACATGCCTGTTCAAAATTCTTGGAATGTTCCTATGCCTTGGCAAAATTGGTTTAATCAATAGCAACAAACTTATCCACAACAAGGATGGAAAGGATATTCTTATCCTCAGCAGTTTACTCAACAACAACCTCAACAATATCAACAACCATTTTCTCAGCCATATCCCCAACACTATCAACCACAATATTCTCAGCCATATCTACAACAATACCCTCAGCAATCAGTTTCTTATCAACAACAGAATCCTCAACAAACCTTACCTCCTCCTCCACAAATAAATTCACCATAGCTACAATTACCATCCAATCAACCTAAACCCACACAGCTACCAGCTCAACCCATAGCTAACCCAAAAAATCGAATAGATAGACTAGCTTACAGCGTGGATGAGGGACCATTATACCCAACTCTGCCACTGCAAAACATTGAACTAAGGTCAGGTCAAACTATGCAAAAATAACCTCCACCTGTTCCAACGTAGACACAAAAAGAGAGTCAAAATGATGAACAAGAAAAACAAACACGCAACAAACAAAATGACCCAACACAAAACAATCTAGAACAAGGTCAACAAATCAAAACACTACAATCACCTCCATTTCCAGAACAATTACTTCAACCAAAATTACCCACACCATTTCCACAATTTGATGTTCTTGATGAATTGAGAAAT
This sequence comes from Pinus tabuliformis, assembly GCA_031772625.1. Taxonomy (NCBI): domain Eukaryota; kingdom Viridiplantae; phylum Streptophyta; class Pinopsida; order Pinales; family Pinaceae; genus Pinus; species Pinus tabuliformis. The sequence goes on from CM062812.1 coordinate 36,375,864, forward strand.
GTGTATGTCAAAATTCCATTACTCCAGACAATCAAGGATATTTCGATTTATACCAAAGCCATTAAAGAGATCTGTCTCAAAAAGCCTGCAAAGAAAATATTTGATCCACAAACAATACATGTTATTGGCAATTTAGCTGGCTTGATGTCAAATATCATTTCCATGGAAAAATATGTTACACCAGGCATACCCAGAGTCACAGAAATTATCAACAAAATTTCAATTCCAAACACTCTAAAGTATTTAGGAGCTGTAATAAATGTTATGACATTGGACACAATGAAAATTTTGCAGCTAACAAATTTATAGACAACCCCGATTGTTTTGGAATTAGCAGATTGCTCTAAAGTCATTCCTGAAGGGATACTGGAAGACATAATTGTTTCACTGGACTCTTGGGAGTATCCAGTTGATTTCTTAGTACTGCAGCCAAAATCAAACTTAGGAGGGCACCCACTCATACTTGGCAGACCATGGTTGGCAAATGCTGATGCATTCATTGGGTGTAGATCTGGTAACATGATCATTTTTAGAGGCACAGAGAGGAAACAACTTACCTTGTACCCATCAACACAAACTCCAACAATAACACAAAACCTGGGGCTTGATTACAAATTCAATGATAAGAAGGAAATATACTCTGTTTTAAGCATCAATCAAATGTATGATTTCAGGGAGGACAACAATGAGGATTTAGTGGAAATGTTTATCTCTCAACCTGATGTTTCAGAGGAGTTGAGAAATGAACAATACATTGCTGCAGATCAAATATTGGCACAAAGATTTCAGGAGACTTGTACCATGTATTCTCTGAAAACATTATTTGAAGAAATCTTTCCAATCGACTCTATTACAAACACACAAAGCAAGACTATAGAAATCAGCCCAGGAAAAACATTGAACATTGGGGCATTTCTAGAAACATCTCAGGAATGGAAATTGCTTGATTTGCTCACCAAATACCAAAAGGCATTCGCTTGGGACTACACTGACATGCAGGGAATTCACCCAGAAACTTGCACTCACCATATCTATACAGACACTAGTATTCAACCAGTGAGGCAGCCATAGAGATGGATGAACCCCATGCTCAAAGAGATTGTAAGAGATGAATTGCAGAAGTTACTAAAAGTAAAGTTCATTTACCCCATTTCTGATAGCCAATGGGTATCTCTGCTAGTAATAGTCCCCAAGAAAAATGGCAAGTGGCAAGTTTGTGTCGACTATAGAGAACTGAATAAAGCCACCCTTAAGGACTATTTTCCATTGCCATTTATTGACCAAGTCTTGGATACATTAGCTGGAAAAATGTCATTTTCCTTCCTGGATGGTTTTAGTGGCTACAATCAAATCAGCATAGCCTCAGAAGACCAAGATAAAACAACATTTAGCTGTCCCTGGGGCACGTATGCTTACAATGTACTATCATTTGGCTTGTGCAATGCACCAGCAACATTTCAAAGAGCAGTATTAGCAATTTTATCTGATCTGGTCCACGAATGTGTTGAGGTATATATGGATGTTTTTTCAGTATATGGTGATTCCTTTGACAATTCTTTACAAAATCTTGAGAAAGTTTTACAATGATGTATAGAAACCAACTTGTCTTTAAGCAATGAAAAATGTTATATGATGATGATTGAGGGAATAGTCTTAGGACATCATATTTCTCCCGAGGGAATCAAGGTAGATCAAACCAAAATACAAATTATTGTCAAATTGCCAATTCCAACAAATCAAAAATATGTAAGAAGCTTTCTTGGCTATGCAAGTTATTATAGGAGATTTATTGAAAACTTTAGCAGGACAACTTTGCCTTTGTTTAAACTTCTTGCAAAAGATGTATCCTTCAATTGGAATGAGGCTTGTCAAAATGCTTTTGAGAAACTAAAAGAGAAACTCAACACTGCTCCAGTTTTAAGGGGACCCAATTGGACTTTACCTTTTCACATCTCAATTGATGCATCCGATATAGCAGTAGGGGCTTCATTAGGGAAAAAAGAAGATGCTTTAACTTGTGCCATTTACTTTATCAGTAAAAACTTGACATCTGCTGAAATCAACTATACAATAATAGAAAAGGAAATGCTTGCAATTATACATGCGGTGAACAAATTTCGCCACTACATAACCGGATATGAAGCCCTCGTTCACACAGAACACTCCGCCATTAGATACTTATGGAAAAAACCTATTACTAATGGCAGGATCACCAGATGGTTACTCTTATTGCATGAATTTAATATCACCATATTGGATAGACCAGGGAAAGAAAACCAGGTAGCAGACTACTTTTGTAGACTACAAAATCTAGGTGAAGCTGTCCAAGTTGAAGATTCATTTCTTGATGAACAATTTTTTGCAATTTCAGTGTTAACTCCATGGTATGATGATTTAGCTAATTACTTGTCTACAGAAAAAGTACCACCATCTTTCATGTCAAAGGAGAAGAAGAGACTCATCAAACAAAGTGCAAGATATTCATGGGTTAATGGCGATTTGTTTTACACTAGTTATGATGTGATCATTAGAAGATGAATTAGAGAGGATGAAATTATTGACATACTAACATCATGCCATGATCAACCTTGTGGTGCCCATTTTGTAGCTAAGAGGACAACACACAAAATTCTTAGCCTTCACTACTATTGGCCATAAATTTTTAAAGATTCAAAGAAGTATGTAAGAAGTTGTGACAGCTGGCAATGCATGGGCAGACCAACCATCTCCGATGAGATGCCACTACAGCCACAAGTACATCTAGAACCATTTGAAAAAGGGGCTCTCGACTTTGTTGGACCCATCAATCCACCATCCAAAGGTAAGAAGTACATTCTTGTATGTACCGACTATGTGACTAAATGGGCTAAAGCAAAGGAACTTGTAAGGGCAACTGAACAAACAGTAATCAACTTCCTTTTTGAAGAAATATTTGTTAGATATGAAGTGCCCAGAGAGATAGTAACCGACTAAGGAACTCAATTCACTTCTATATTGGTTCAAGAAATTACTGACAAGTATAAGATCAAGAACAGAAGGAGTACACCCTACCATCCATAGGCCAATGGCAAAGTGGAATCTACAAATAAGACACTAGAAGGGATCATGACAAAAACAGTGGAAACAAACAGGAAGGATTGGGCAGATAAGCTCAATGACACACTCTGGGCATATAGAATCACCTGGAAAAACACAACAGGGTTTACAGCTTATCAGCTAGTGTATGGAAAAGAAGTCATGCTACCAATAGAATTTCAAATACATACTTATAAATTGGCTGCAAACTTAGGAATAGATTTCTCTGAAGCTCGGCAAGATAGAATCATGCAATTGAATCAACTGGACGAGATGAGACAACAAGCAGTGCAAAGGACAACAATGATACAACAACAAAGGAGACAGTGGCATGATAAGTTAATTAAGAAGAAATAATTTCAAGTTGGTGACTGGGCATTACTCTTTGACTCAAAATTCAAAGACTACAAAGCCAAATTTACAACCCATTGGATGGGCCCTTATGAAATCATTGAAGTCTTTGAGAATGGATCAGTCAAACTCACCACAATTGACCAGGAAGGACAAACATATCTAGTGAATGGACATAGGCTAAAGATCTATCATAAGCCTATCAGCAAAGAAGATTTCATGAAGACAGTATCACAGCAAAAGGAGGTACAGATAGTACAACAGTCAGTTGTAATATCTAAGCCTTAATCAATTTTTGTTACTCTTCTTTAAAGTTAAAAAAAAAAAAAAAAAAAAAAAAAAAAAAAAAAAAAAAAAAAACAAAAAAAAACATAATAATGTTTAGATATGAAAACCAGATATGGCATACTCTAAACACGAATTCTTACGAGAAAACCAAGCAATTGGCTTGTAAGAATTCCTTTTTCTTTAGTTTTAATTTCAAAATAAAATGATTCTCAAAGAAACATGACTTGATGACAAGTCAAAACATCAGTAGGGGAGAAGAAAGTCTGAACTTGTTCATGCTTTTCCATCTCCCTAATTTCATCTCCAGCAGAGGAATAGATTTGTCTTTACATTTTCTAATGGATTCTCAATAAGAAATGATTGTTGTTCAGTTTTTCTAAGTATTTGATCAAACTTTAAACATATCTCAGAAAGGGACCTGTTATCTACAATTTTCACTTTTCGGAAAGGGATCTGTTATCTACAAATTTTCACTTTTCAGAAAGGGACTTGTTATCTACAAATTCTCATTTTCAGAAAAGGGACCTGTTCTATGCACATTATCAGAATGGGATTTGTATAGAGGAAGACTGCATCTGCAAAGAAGAAGACTGCACCTAAAAAGAAGAAGATTGCGAAGAAGAAGACTGGATTGCACCTAAGGAAAAGAGACTACACTTCAGAAAGAAATGGACACCATCACATTCTGCTATGCCTGAACATATCAAACAACAAAAGCTAGCTTCCAAACAAAGAAATATCAGAGGGCTATAGGAATTTTCATTTTAATACTTTTAATTTCTTTTATTAATTCCAAGTTTTTATTAGTGGTTTATGATGTTAATTGATTTTAGTTTCTAATATCTAGCCTATCCTATATCATACATGCCCATTTTTATATCTTGTAGGAGTCATTCCTACTCTTAAAAATTAGATTTTCTATCCTATACATACATTTCTAATTACATTAGTCCTATTTTTTATCCTGTACATATCCCTAAACTTGATTCTTAAAGCCTATATTTTATCTTGTACATACATTTCTAATTCAACATTCAACCTATAGTCACAAGTGCCAACAGACCTACTAAAACTAAGCATGCATACTCAGAACCAATGAAGTCAACAACTACAGATTAGAAGCTATCAAATAGTAGCTACAGATCTGAATTTTGAAAAAGGGGGATCAGGTCACGACGATGAAAGATTTATAAATATTTATGGTTTTCAACCTAAAAGTTTTAAATCTAGAACAATAAAATTTTTGATAGGAAAAGGGTATGTTATCATAATAAGGATAAGTTTTAAATCTAGAACAATAAAATATTTGATAGGCAAAGGGTATGTTATCATAATAAGGATTAACGGCTAGTTCAGAGAAATCATAATGACTCGATGCCCTCACGATTTGAAAATGCCATAATGATCCGTAGCTCTCACGATTTTAGCAAAGGGCTTGCACCATACCCAATTTCATCATTCAAAGACTGCTACCAGCACTGCTAAAGATGTCATTAAAAATCCCTGTGTAAGGAACTGAAAAGATTATCATTAAAGTATAAGCTGTGTGAAGAGACCGAGGGTTCATTGCATAATCAATCAAAGCAGTGGAGGCAGTAAGGTTCATTACGAATGAAACTGTTGTGTTAAAAAAGGGAAGTAAAACATTGTATTTATCACGGAGTATAACACTGCAAATTTCTCTTAGTGACTGGTAAGAGTTGTTTAACATTATGAAGATTAGAATGAAATCCTCTCTGAAATACATAGGGGTATACTATTACGAGTATGTTGACAATAACAATGTCAACATACAAGTAAGAGGGCCACGACATAGGGGAGATTATGCAGAATCGTTTGAAGGGCATTTCAATTTATTTGACAACGTCATCTAATAAAACAGAGACATGCATAGCACTTAGGCTCAGGTAGTTTTCTTATCAAAACTATGGTGAAATTTTTTACAGCATAAGAGAAATACAATAATTTTTTACAAACTATGATAAAATTCTTTTTACAACTGTAAATTCTTCTTACAGCACAGGGTAACCGGAGGTAAAAAATTTTCTCTCATGGCAAACCGAACAGAGCCACAACAATTTGACCCTTCCAAATACCATAAGGACTGCATAGACATTTTTAGGGCAAAACAATGGTTGACATTCTTAGAAAAATTCAATGGGCACAATGAGCTAACAACAAGGGAGTTTGCCTCTTCATTCACTGGAGAGAGGGCCATTGTAGGAAACTTGTCTTTTAGGGTCTCAGAAGACACAATTGCTCAAGCAATAGGCATAAGCCCAGAAGGGGAGAAGTATTTTAAAACAAAGCAGTTCAAGGAGAAAACATGGACACATTTCATATCCAAGACAAGGGTATCATCAGTTGACTGGAAATCAGGGATTCCTAGGAGTTGGCTCATTCATCCATGGGATGAAATAGTCTATGTCATTCAAAAATTTATAACCTATGAGGGAAGATACAACATTGTATTTCTTTATCATATCAAATTGTTAATGCATCTAAGAGGAGACTGCATTATAAGCTTGCCTTATTTTCTTTTGCAAAGCTTGACTAAGATGTCTAAGACCATACAAAAACAAAGGAAAAACAAGGATAGGAGCCTATACCATTTTGGTTTGGTAAAAATCTTGATTGAATTTGAACTGCAAAAGATAAGTGTGACATGGAAGAAATTCTTGGTGACTAATGAGTTTATGGTAGATGAGGAGCAAGCAAAGCAGCGGAATTCATAGGAAGAACAACATAATTTAAAGGAAGGGCAACAACATGCAGAACTATTGATTGATGTAGATGCTATAGAGGAACAATTTTCAGGGTACAGACTAAGTAACTCTGTTCCATCCAGCAGTAGTATAAGACATGAAGAATGGTGAGAGAGGAAGTTGAGAAAGCTGAACATGATAAAATTTTCTCCACCTATACAAGAAGATCCAGAAAGACTAAATTTTGTCAGAAATGGAAAATGATGGAGGAAGATGAAATTCTACAACAGCCACAGTATGATTATATACAAGGATTGGAAAGTAAAGACAAGGAAAAGGAACAACAAGAACAAAAATTCTCAAGTAAAAAGAAAAGAAAATTGGAAAGGAAAGTTGAGAAATTACAACAGCAACTTATGGAATCAGAAGTTTTGGAAAGAGTGGTGAAAAGAGAAAATGAAACACTCAAAATACAAAGCAAGAAATTTCAAGATGAGAATGAAAAATTGAAAAAGAAGGTTAAGAAACTCATAGCTTATAAAATCCAAATCTATAGGAAGGCCTATAAACTTTAAAAGCAAAAGAAGGCAATTAAAACCAAGTATCAAATATTGAAGACAGAGTATGAAGTCCAAATGAACATCAAGGCTTTACTTCAAGCAGAAGAGGCAGAAGCAGAGGCAGAAGGTAGAATTTAACAGGTTAGAATTCACTTTCATGAGGGCATGCAAAATCCTGAGTTTGGGGGAATGTTGGTATCAAATTATGACTGTCCATTCCACTTAAAAATCCTCTTTTGATTATCATTTTTGACCATCTAACCTTCATACTCTATCTATAATCCTTAGAAACTAAATGATATGATGTCATTATCATTATTTTTAGTTTGAAATTAATTTTTGAAATTATTGTGTTAAAAATGAAAATTTTCAGAAAATTACAAGAAGTTGTAACATCTTGTAATTGCTCCAGGGTTTGACATGTTGCATAGCAGGTAGGCGAATTTTAAGATTGTGGGCATGAAGCAAGATGTACACGGATGGTGTATTACCTATCCTAATCCAAATGGATCCTAGAAAACCCTCTAAGTCTTCAAAATCTTCAAAACATCCAAAACTATCGTCTAAGAAAAACCTTTAAAGAAGGTGGATAACACTATCGGGAGGCAAAAACATAGAGAAATCATTGAAAAATAGAGTATCAGCTGGTCAAAGCAACTTTGAATCATAGCCGTTAGATTTGGCTGATTAACGGTCCAGATCCAATCGACAAATTGCAATCGGCGGTGGCAAAGGGAGGCTATCGGCGAAGACCACATGGTGTATGCGACTACGATCAGTGGGGTCAATGAGGACTGTCGATCAAGCGCGCAGATTGATGGCCCAAGTTGAATTTCGATATCGCAATCGACGTTTACATAGGAGCGGGGCCGATATACATATGGCTCATGACAGTTGAACTCGATAGAGCTATAAAGCGATATTCCATAAAATTTTAGATCCGTCAAACGACAGATTTCTATGTATTTTGCGTATTTTGTTTATTAAATGAAATACGAAGGGAAGTGCCGATGTGATTAAAACCAGACCCGACGGGATCTATGAATGCGATATTATAATATTTCAAGTCTGCTAAAGCCATTTTTTTGGGTTTTTCAGTGTTTAATGCATTTTTAAAAATAGAAGGAAACCATGAAGACCAGCTGGATTTCGAGAGAGCCAAAGGCGGTAAATGGTTTGGGCCGGCCTCTGCCCGATCCCACACACCAGCTGCCACGTGTCCAGGCTGAGGAGACAGAAAACCGTCCTTATCGAGTGGTTAACCCCTGTAGGAAAGGTTCATTCGAAATGAACAACAGTCGTTGGATATGGATCTCCCAAATCAACAGTGGAGATGCGATGTTGGTATACAGGCAGACCTAATAGGAGTTATAAGGCAGAACTTATAATATTTCAAATTCGATAACAATGATTTGGCGGATTTTCCTGTGTTTTGTAGCGTTTCTCTGTGTAAATAGAAAACGCCCAATTTTGGGATTTCAAAGGCTCAATGACCCATTCCGTTACAGAACAGGTGGCCACCATCCCTGGAAGCATTTAGCAATGATTGCTAACGCCCAGAAAGGGATATGAATGGACAAAGGTCGGGAAGCCAGAGAGCCCGAGAATGTGAAATGAACAGACAACGCCGATTGGCTTTAAAGCCATAGACAGAGAGAAAACAGGGACATGTAGTGTTGAGACAGATTAACAGAGACAGAGAGTCAGTGAGGAGAGTCTGTGTACTTAGAAGAGACTTGGGGGATCCAAGTAAAGCCTTATTATTTTGTATCTGTTGTGTGAGGCTTAAATTGAGCTCACTGTTGTAAAAATATGTTTTTGAAGACATAATAGAGAGGTCACCACTGAAGGCTAGACCAGGAGATGTAGCCCAGGAGTGTTGGGTGAACTCCTTATTAAACTTGCTGTGTTTATGTGTGTTGTTTATTATGTTCTTTAACTACTTCATTATCTATGTATTTTGCAATCTTATCGATCCATTGCACAAAGTGACATAGGCAAATCCATGCACATGAGTCTGTAATACCTTAATAATTATTTAAGATCTCATTATCAGATCAAGTGGTATTAGAGCTTTAGGTTTGTTAAGGTTATACAAGCTTGTGCTGGATTGTTGAATGCTAACTAGGTCAAAGCTCAAATTAGGAGAAGGAGAACTGGTTGAGACTAACCTAGAAATTGGAAGAGTCTACCCTAGGAGGAAAATGGCAGAAGAAACTCCCTTGGAATTAGACTCTCAGTTCATGGACAGTTTCATGACCATGAGAGAAATGGTAGAAGAGATGTATAGAGAATTTAAGAAAAGTCGAGTTGAAGATACTTCAACCTCCAAACAAGACAAAGGAACAGAGGAACCTCTTCTAGATGGTTGTTCAGAAGGAAAAGGGAAAGGGAAAGAGCCTCCTCTATCAACACCTCCTTCTAGCCCTTTGATTAAATTAGATGTAAAATTTGATTTTCCAATATATGATGGAGAATTAAATGCAGAAAAGCTAGATAAATGGATTAGATAGATTGATGTATATTGCAGGGTGCAAAACATCGATTCAGAAAGGAGAAAGATTCAGTTGACCAGCCTTCGCCTTGGAGGAACTGCCCTAGTGTGGTGGGAATGCAGGACATAAGCTGATTTGAAGAAGCATGGTAAAATTCTTTCTACCTGGAGTGAATTTATTTCTACCATTAAAAAACAATTCTATCCACTAGCTTATATGCAGAAAGCAATGATGAGTTGGCAAACTCTTCGCCAGCTAAAAGGGAAAAGTGTACAAAGCTATACCCAGGAATTTAGAAAAAGAGCTTTAATTCTAGGCATTTCTCTAGGCTCATCTGAAACTTTGTTGAAGTATATAGGTGGTATACATAGCTATTTGAGGCACACCATTCTCATGTTTAACCCTACTAGCATAGATGAGGTATCAGTTCAGGCTACACATCTAGAGGCTAGAGGCAAGAATGTGAACCCAGAGATTGGGGGATCATCAAAACCCACTACAAGCAAGAACAAGGAAAAGAGGAAGCAGAAATGGAAAGAGAGGAAGGCAAACGTTGTACAGAAAGACAAACCTTCATGCACTCACTGCAAGAAGGATGGACATGATGATGAACATTCCTGGTCTTTGCATCCAGAGTTGAAACCAAAGAAGTTCGATGGCAAGAAGAAGAAGACTGTTGCTGCTATTCAGAAAGATTTGGGGTCAAACTCAGGTGATGAAACAATAGTCACATCTGTAGGTATGAAAGGTAAAAATTATGAAGCATCTACTAGTAATTCTGCACAATCTATTGATAATGAAGAAAAAGAGAGGAAAAGACATGAGCTTTTTCATATTAGAGTTACTTCCAAGCATCAAAATATTGATACTTTATTTGATAGTGATTCACAAGTAAAATTTATTTCTGAAGCAATTGTAAATAAGTTGGGACTACTAACCACACCTCACAAGAAGCCATATCCATTAGGTTGGGTATGTGATAAAGCAAAGCTACAAGTGACTAGACAATGTAAACTTAGGTTTGCTTTTGGGTCGACATTTGTAGATGAGGTTGAGTTATCTATAGTTCCCCTGGATATATGTGGTATTGTTTTAGGAAGTCCTTACTTGTATGATAGAAAAGCCATTTTCTATAGAGCTGAAAATAAGTATCAACTCACAAAAGATGGAATAGAATATATTGTAAGAGCTCATCAACTCAAAAATAACTACACTCTCATTAACTCAGGGCAGATGAAAAGAATTGTAAATTCATGCAAGCAATTTTTACTAATGGTTGTAAAGGAAAAGACCCCTCATAAAACCAATGTATTTGAAGGTTGTGATGCTAAACAGAAAGCTGATTTAGAAAAAGTTGTTTCAGAATATGATATCCTATTTCAAGAACCTAAAGGTCTACCACCCAAAATGGAAATTGTACATGATATTCATTTGCAGCAAGATGCTCCATTGCCTAACATCATAATGTACAGGTTATCCACTTTAGAGAATGCAGAGATCAAGAAGCAGGTACAAGAGCTGCTCAACAAAGGATCCATAAGGCCAAGCACATCACCATGCGGATCTCCAATCGTATTGGTGAGAAAGAAAGATGGTTCATGGAGGATGTGCAATGATTACAGAGCACTGAATAAAATAATGATCAAGAATCATTATACTCTTCCTCGCATAGATAATCTATTAGATCAGTTGAAAGAAGCTATTTACTTTTCCAAGTTACACTTGTGTAGTGGCTACCATCAGGTCAGAGTTGTGGAACAAGATGCACGGAAGATTGCTTTCAAAACAAAGCAAGGGTTGTATGAATGTCTAGTTATGCCTTCTGGCTTAACTAATGCTACTGCCACTTTCATGAGAGTTATGAATGATGTACTCCGACCTTTTATTGATGATTTTGTAATTGTATATTTAGATGACATTCTTGTTTTTAGTAAAACATGGGAAGAACATTTAAAGCATGTAAAGCAGACTCTAGATGTTTTGAAAAAAGAAAATCTCTATGTTAAATTATCAAAATGTGAATTTGGCAAAACATCTTTGAATTATTTGGGGGTGGTGAATTGAAGATAGATCCCTCTAAGGTTGAAGTCATTGTGAATTGGCCTAAACCCAAATCTACTACAGAAGTTAGAAGCTTCCTAGGAGTAGCACAATATTGGAGAAAGTTTATTGCTAACTTTTCCTTGATTGCAACTCCCTTACATGCTTTAATAGGATTGAACAAGGTGTTTCAGTGGGGAGGAAAACAACAGAAAGCCTTTGACACCTTGAAAGAAAATATTAGTACAGAACCAGTACTAGCATTTCCAAATATTCAAAGACCATTTGAGATTGAAACAGATGCCAGTGACTATGCCATGGGAGCAGTGTTGATGCAACATGGTAAACCCATATGTTATCATTCTGAGACATTTAATTCTGCAGTAGTTAATTATCCCACATATGATAAAGAATTGCATGCATTAGTGTAGAGTGTGAAAAAGTGGAAACATTACCTATTGGGCAAAGAAACAGTTATACATACTGATCATCAACCACTTCAATATTTACACTCACAAACTAAACTACAGCAATCAAGACACTATAGGTGGATGGGGTTTCTACAACAGTTTCATCTTATCATCGGATATAAGAAAGGCATACACAATAAGGTTGCGGATATGTTATCCAAACCAATCATAAATGCATCTACTATACTTAAGCATAATTCAGTATTGCATGAAAGCTACATTGAACAATATGCTCAAGATGTAGATTTTAAATATGTATATGCAACTTTAAGTCATGGCAAACAAGTGGAAAAATTGGATTATCATGTTAAGGACCAACTCTTGTATCATTTGGGAAAATTATGCATTCCTCAAACTGAAAGAGTTAACATAATCCAAGAAGCACATAATTCTCTAATATCAGGTCATTTTGGTGTAAGTAAAACAGTTACACAGCTACAAAGGTTCTGTTATTGGCCAAGAATGCATGAAACAATTTCTAGATATATTAAAGGGTGTACCATGTGTGCTAAAAGCAAGCCCAAAAATAGAAAACTAGGCTTGTACACTCCACTTCCAGTTCCTTCTCATCCTTGGGAAAGTGTTTCCATGGACTTTGTTGGGGGACTGCCAAAATCTAGAAAAGGTCATGACTATTTATATGTTATTGTGGACAGGTTCAACAAAATGTGTATTTTAACACCTTGTAACAAGCAGATTACAACTGAACAAACATCAAAATTGTTCTTTCAACATGTATGGGTTCATTGTGGATTACCCACTTCTATTGTCTTTGATCGAGATTCCCAATTTGTTGGGAAGTTTTGGTCAAGTCTATGGGAGTTAATGGACACCAGATTGAAGAAGAGCACAACATTTCATCCACAAATAGATGGTCAAACAGAGGTGGTCAACAGGACAATGATCCAGTTGCTTAGAGGCTATTGCAGCAAGCATCCCAACCTTTGGGATGAACGTTTATGTTATGTGAAACATGCTTACAACCGTGCTAAACACTCTTCTACACAAAGATCTCCTTTTGAGACTTGTTTTGGTTTTACACCAAGGCATCCCTTGGATTTTGCCTTTAGTAACGACATAGTAGTTGATGGACACAGTGATGTGGACAAAGCAACCAAGTTCATTGAACAGATCCAAGAAATTCACCAAGCAAAGCAGGAACAGTCGGAAAAGAGCCAAGCCAAGTACAAGTCAAGGCATGATAAGCATCGAATTGAGCATAGCTTCCAAGTTGGTGATCAAGTTTGGCTATACATCAGCAAAGACAGAATGCAAGGTGAAGGTAAGAAGCTGAAGCCAATAAGGTATGGACCTTTCAAGATGCTTGAGAAAATTGGTGAGAATGCTTTTTGCCTTGATTTTCTAGCTTACATGCACATATATTCAGTAGTTAGTGCAGAGAACTTGAGACTATTTGAACCTTCATTGATTGAAGATCCTGAAGAGCAAAGTCAATTTCCTTCTATTGATGATTTGTTGCCTGAATATCTCAATGAGTTGTAGGAAGATACATTTTTGGACAGGAAGGTGAGAACTACATGCAGAGGGGATGTTGAGTACCTTAGAATCAAACTCAAAGGTTCAAAACCAAGCAATGCAATATGGATAGAGATTGGACAAGTGAGGAAGCCATATCCTCACTTGATTGATGCTTAAAAACCAACTTTTGGTGGTCCAAAAGCCTTTTCAGTGGGAAGGCATGATCCAAATGGATCCTAGAAAACCCTCTAAGTCTTCAAAATCTTCAAAACATCCAAAACTGACGCATAAGAAAAACATTTAAAGAAGGCGGATAACACTATCGAGAGGAAAAAACATAGAGAAATCATTGAAAAATAGAGTATTGGCGGGTCAAAGCAACTTTGAATCGGAGCCATCAGATTTGGCCGATCAACTGTCCAGATCCAATCAGCAAATCGAAATCGGCGGTGGCAAAGGGAGGCTATTGGTGGAGACCACACGGTGTATGCGACTGCGATCAGTGGGGTCAACGAGGACCGTTGATCAAGCACGTAGATCGACGGCCCAAGTTGAATCATGATATCGTAATCGACGATTACAGAGGAGCGGGGCCGATATACATATGGCTCGCGACAGCCGGACCTGATAGAGCTATAAAGTGATATTCCATAAAATTTGAGATCCGTCAAACGACAGATTTCTAGGTATTTCACGTATTTCATTTATTAAATGAAATACAAAGGGAAGCACTGATGTGATTAAAACTAGACCCGAAGGGATCTATGAATGCGATATTATAATATACCAAGTCTGATAAAGCCATTTTTCGGGGTTTTTCAGTGTTTAATGTATTTTTAAAAATAGAAGGAAACCACGAAGACCAGTGGGATTTCGGGAGAGCCAAAGGCGGTAAATGGTTTGGGTCAGGCTGTGCCTGATCCCACACACTGGTTGCCACGTGTCCAGGATGAGGAGTGAGAAAAACATCCTTATCGGGTGGTTAACCCTCGTACAAAAGGGCCACCTGAAATGAACCACAGCTGTTGATCTGGATCTCCCAGATCAACAATGGAGATGCGATGTTGGTATACAGGTGGACCCGATAGGAGTTATAAGGTGGAACTTATAATATTTCAAATCCGATGAACAGTGATTTGGTGGATTTTCTCATTTTTTGCAGCGTTTCTCTGTGTAAATAGAAAACAACCAATTTTTGGATTTCAAAGGCCCGATGACCCATTCTGTTACAGAACAAGTGGCCACCATCCCTGGAAGCATTTAGCAATGATTACTAATGCTTAGAAAGGGATCTGAACGGACAGAGGTTAGGAAGCCAGAGAGCCCGAGAAGGTGAAATGAACAGACAGTGCTGATTAGCTTTAAAGCCATAGACAGAGAGAAAATAGGGACAGGCAGTGCTAAGACAGAGCAACAGACATAGAGAGTCAGTGAGGAGAGTCTGTGTACTCAGAAGAGACTTGGGGGATCCAAGTAAAGCCTTATTGTTTTGTATCTGTTGTGTGAGGCTCAAATTGAGCTCACTATTGTAAAACTCTATTTTTGAAGACATAATAGCGAGGTCACCACTAAAAATAGGTGTCCGGTCAACGCTGGTCAAACCCAGCCACTTCAGTAGAATTTCCAGATTTTGTGAAGAAAATAATTTCTATTTTGAGAATTTTTGCATAAATGAAGGAACTGATTCAATTTCAACCTTCTGGGATGTAATTAATAGAATTCTGTTAGGATAATATGGAGGAGGAATAACTTCTTTTGTTAGAGAATTTGTGATAAATAATCTAGGAGGAAAAACTATGTTGCTGCTAGATTTTGGACACATGAAAGTACAATTTGTGCATTTTTAATTTCCAGATTTAATACAAACTTCACTATCGGTTTATGCCTCCATATCCAATAGCCATATTCTTCTGAATCATTTTTTAGTGTGCTTGTGAAGTGTTGAAGGGCCCTCATCACTACGCTGGTACACTCTGTCATCAAGTTTCTTTACTAGTTGCATAAATAGATTTAAAAATTCAGAGGTTATTTTTATGTGCTGTAAGGAAGGTTATGTGATTGAATTTGTTGATTGGAAAGGATTAGCAGTCGTTGTGAAAAGAGCCTTGTAAAAGGACTCAACCAATACTAACATTGAAGATTGATATATATATATGCTTGCTGTTGTATAATTTAGATATCTTCTTATTGGATTTAATTTCAGAGATAGTTCATGGTTTGATTTCCAAGTGATTCAGATTTGTAATTGTTAAATTCAATTTGCAGTTAGATAAGTTATTCTTGTAAGGGATTCAATTGTCATTGGTTTGCAACGTTACTTATGTTATTTGTTGCTTGGATTAGTTAGGTGTTGAAATTGCTTTGAATTGTTATGATCTGAGGATTGGAAAGGATTCTATTGAGAAAGATTCTTGTAAGGGAATGATAGGATTTTTAACTAGTCATTAATACTCTATTTTTTTTACCTAGGCAATCAGAATTTCATTAGATTTGTTTTTATCTAAATTGATGCTTAAGTGACTGAAAAGACAAGGAAGGCCCTTTGTAAGAGATTACTGTTAATTTCATTTCACTAGGCTATCATTAGAACCTTAGATCCTTCTAGATATATATACATTAGATGAGCACCTCTAAGTGTACTTTCCCAGGTTGATAAAGGAATTACGAGTTTAACTTACCATAGTAAGTAAAGACCAAAAAAAATTCCTAAGACTCCTCCTCTTGCATGCGATATGCGATAAGCACAACCGGACTGAATGCAATCTAAAAAGGAAGACTACCACCTTATTTTGATCAACCTCCTGCGTCATTTTTGGTATCAGAGCACAAATATTGAGTTGACTGCAGTAAACATGCCGTCGAGAAGGGGAACTGGCATAGGTTGAGGAAGACCTGAAGAAAATGTAGTTCTGCTGGAGGAGATCTGGAGTCTGCGTACAAGGATGGATACAATGGAGATTTCTCAGAGGAGAACACCTGATGAAGGAATTGCCAGTGCTGCAGAAGAATCTTTTGAGGAAGAAGAAGAGGAGGAAAATGAAACTACCAAAGTTATCAAGATGTTGGCTAAAGTGGGTGGAAATTCCTGTGTATGAAGGGAGTCTCAATGCAGAAGAACTAATGGATTGGATCAGTTCATTGGAAAAATATTTTGACTATGAGGAAGTTGATGACAAAAAGAAGGTGAAATTTACAGTTACCAGATTGAAGGGTCATGCAACTATTTGGTGGGATCAACTACAAACATCAAGAACAAGAAAAGGAAAGTCCAAGATCAAGCAATCAGACAAATGGTGAGTAAAATGAAAGCTAAATTTATGCCAAAAGATTATTAGTTAAATATTTTCAAACAGTTACAAAATTTAAGAAAAAAAGAATGTCTGTTAAAGAATATGTTATGAAACTAGCTCAAGAAAAGATAGAAAAGATAGATCAACGCCTTAGAATTCAGCCTCTTCGAGGGGGCAACCTCCTTTACATTACATAAATGAACAATTCTTTGATGATTCAAATGACAAAACCTCCTTTCTATATATAGGAGTCTAAAGAGTCACAATATAACCCGGTCGACCTAACAATAATAATATAAAGCCACAAAAATAATAATAGAGGGATTCTATGGGGCACAGTAATAACAATATGGGGATAATAGGGGCACAACAATATTAATAAGGGATACAACTACAATAGTAATGGGGTAATAACTAGTATTATAGGGACCCAACATGCCCCTCTCCTTCAAAAAAGTGTTGTCCTCAATGCTTGAGTAGTTTTGGATGCTTTTGTATAAAATTCTCATCCTCCCATGTGGAATATTCAGCAGATAAGTTCTTCCACTTGATAAGATACTCTGAAATTGATCGATTTCGTAGCTGTCGAGTTCTTGTTTCTGTGACTGCTTCCTGTTCTAATATAATTTTTCCTTCCTCGTCAAGTTCTAGCAATATTGTTTGAACTAGGAGCTTGTCACCTATAACCTTCTTTAAACATGAAACATGGAAAAATGGGTGTAATCGAGAAGCTGCAGGAAGCTCCAATTTGTATGCCATAGTACCAATATTTTGCAACACCTTATATGGACCATAATACTTTGGTGATAATTTATTATCCTTCTTAGCTTGCTTGAGGGACATTTGCTTATATGGTTGTAGCCGTAGGAATACCCAATCACCTACATCAAAACTTCTCTCGCTGCGATGTTGATCTGCCTATTGTTTCATTCTATTTTGTGCCAACACGAGGTTATCCTTTAAGAGTTGGAGGACTTGTTGTTGATGTTCGATGTGATGTTCCATTGCTTGAACCTTAGAATTTTCTCTTAAATATGATGTGATGGATGGTGGCTGATATCCATAAAGTGCCATAAATGGGGTCATTTTTTTTGTTGTATGGAAGGAAGTGTTATACCACCATTTAGCCAAAGGCAACCATTTGACCCATTGTGTCTGTTTATCAGATACAAAGAAACGAAGATATCCTTCCAAACATTTGTTTACTATCTTAGTTTGCCCATCAGATTGAGGATGATAAGATGAGCTATGAGCTAACTGAGTACCAAGACAAGAAAATAATTTTGTCCAAAAACTTCCAGTGAAAATGGGATCTCTGTCACTTACAATAATCTTTGGGTTTCCATGTAGCTTTTGAATTGTTTCCATAAATGCAGTAGAAACTGTACTGGCTTTAAATGGATATGATAATGCACAAAAGTGTGCATACTTGGTAAGTCTGTCAACTACCACCATGATGACAGTCTTTCCCTCAGATTTGGGTAAACCTGTGATAAAATCCATTGAAACCTCCTCCCAACGTTGGCTTGGAATGGATAAAGGTTGTAATAGACCTGGTGTCTTAATTATTTCAACTTTATTTTGTTGGCAAACCAAACATTCCGCCACAAATTTTTGAATATCCGATTTAAGGCCATCCCAAAAAAATTTCTTCTAAACCCTGTGGTAAGTTTTTAAAAATCCTGAGTGCCCTCCTAAGGGAGAAGTGTGCAATTCCATAAGAATCTTTTGTTTTAGTTGGGAATTCTTAAAGAGGTATAAGCGATCTTTGTACCATAAAGAATCATTTTTCAGTTAAATGTATCAGACATACTGGAATCTTGTTGTAACTTTCGAATAAGTGCCAACACTTCTTCGCCATTCTTCCATTCCTCCCTAGCTTCGTTTATCCAATCTGGTTGGATAATAGAAATGGCACACAACAATGCTTCCACATCCTCATCCTTTCTTGAGAGTGCATCTGCCACCACATTTTGCTTCCCTTTTTTGTAGATGATTTCAAAGTCATAACCCAACATCTTTGTGACCCACTTTTGTTGCTCTTCAAAGGATAATCTTTGTTCTAAAAAGTATTTAAGGCTATCATGATCTGTTTTTACCTTGAAGTGTCTTCCCATTAGGTAGGGTCACCATTTCTTAAGTGCATGGAGTATTGCCAACATTTCCTTCTCATAAATAGCTTTGTGTAAAAACTTTCCCTTGATTGGACGACTTTCAAAAGCAATGCGTCTTTCATCTTGCATTAAAACAACACCAATTCCATTTCCTGAAGCATCACATTCCACAATAAAGGTTTTTGTGAAGTCTGGTGTAGCTAAGACTGGTGCTTGGCACATTGCCTCTTTAAGATGTTTGGAGGCCTTTGTTGCTTCTGGAGTCCATGAAAATGTATCTTTCTTCAATAATGTTGTTAGAGGTGCTGCTATTCTCCCATAATTCTTAACAAACTTGCGATAATACCCTGTCAACCTGAGAAATCCTCGTAGATGCTTTATGGATGTGTTGTAGGGAAAAGTATCCGACACGGAATGACCCTATCCCACTCTAAGGGTGATAGTACCTCAGCAACAACCGAAAGCAAAGCTATCTAAGATTTCTTCTTTATGAAAGTAAATAGGGGAGAAAGAGATCCACCAACCGATGTCTTTCGCTATTGATTGATCCAGGCTTCTCTCCTTGCTGCTTGCTCCCAGCTCCTTGCTCTTTCACTGGCCCAGCTACACAAAGATCCTGCAAAAAGGCAAGAGAGGGAAACTACAAGAAGCATACATTCATAACTGATTCAAGGATTAGAATAAATCAAATACACAAGTACAACAATACATCATTGAAACACATGTATATAGAAGAACCTCAAATGCTTTATTAATGGAAGAAGTAAAGTTCTGAGAGTGTTACAACCATAAAAGGCCCAATCTAGCAACACCTCCCAGCAGAAAGAAATCTCCTCTTCACCTCCTTCAAAGCAATCACCCAATAGCTCTAAACTCAAACCAACAACACTTCCTTGCTTTCACAAAATTCCAGCTTCCTTAGACCTCATGAGAGAGCTCTATATATAGGATATTTGGAGAAAGGATGAGTCAGCTTGAGACTGACATGAAGCTGACTTGTGTCCTCTCCCTCTTCAGTTATACTTCAGTTCTTGAGTCCACTTGGAGATCCTTGCTTCCACTTGGAGTTTAAGGACCTCTTACTCATCATAGGGCGAATTTGCTGATCCAAGTGTCATTTTAGAAGCTTCCTGGGCACCTGACACCTTGTAGAATGACTGTGCCACTTGGCCAATCTCGCCCAGCGCAGGTAGCCTTCCTTACTGTTGACATTCAGTGCAGGTACAGAGTGGAGCAGTTGACATTCAGCGCAGATGGTCAGTGGAGCAGTTGACATGATCCTAAAATTGCTTGTTTTTGAGTGTTTTCAGGTGGAGAACTGATCTGAAGTGCTGTGGTTTGCTGACCTTGTTCCTCTAGGGGTAAGAACAACATGTTTAGGGACTTTGGATCCCTTTGATTATTGACATTTCATGCTTCCTGCTGTAAGGCACAAAAATGTCTATAACAGTTGCCCCCTAAAGTATGAGGTCGTTTATCGGGTGAAATGCTTTATCCAGAGGATCCGAAGTTCATTCAATCGCTGAGAGGTGTCCTGTAATAAAATACAATACAATACATTATTTTTCATTCTGTTTTCATGATCTAGCTGAGGCGGGCATTCCCATGCTCAGCTTTATAAATACATTTTGGTACATAGAATAGACGATCGTCTGATGGTAGACTGATAATTCTCTGCTAAAATTATCATCCTTTGAGTAGGATGATCATCTGCTGCAATGATGTACATGACAAATGTTTTTATATTTCCTGAATATATATCGCAGCCCGAATGGATGAAACTAGTTCCGGGGTCTTCAAACTCGTTCGATCTTCACTCTAAGTACAAGTCGATCCATGTGAGAATTGCGCTGAAGTCGAACATGGAAAGACATCGCTTGATTACCGGTCAATGATGAAAACCGTTAACAAGCGCGAGAGGAATCACCGATAATGATAATGACCCTCAAGGTACTGCAGTACAATTCACGTGGCGTGAATAAAGGACTTGGCGTCTAATGCCACGCAAAATCTTCTGGTCGAAGGTCATTGATGTATACCTGTCGCCGGAAGTGAGAAACTTGCCATTGAGGCATGCAAGCTTCAAAGTACTGAAGGGGGTGTTCCTAGATCAACTTCTTGGATAATGAGCTGAAGTCGACAAGAAGCGATCCGTCAAAGGAGGGCCTTAATGAATCCCACATCAATGACACGGAACGGAGCTAATGATTTTAGTGGAGGTGAAAACAAACTGTGACATATGATTCAGGGTGGCGATCATGGACGGATGAAGGATAATGTATGGTAGTGGATGGGACACGGTTGACACTTTCTGAATGACCTCTATTGAACATATAACGACACTGATGCGATGGATCGGTAGCATTACCCCAAATGTGGATGGTTTGGCGAAGACCATGGTGATGAGACCGGTGAATGAAACAACCCAACCCGACGTGGTACGGAGGAAAAGTGTCATGTTCAAGAGCGACTTGCTACCATTAAAGCTTTGAGGTTCTCTCGATTTTTCCCCAGTCATTTCTGACCAGTACCTCTTTATTTTTGTCAAGCTTGAGGAGGATAACATATGCTTGTTCTATAACCTGCCCTTCGGGCAAGACTATTGCTATGTTTTAACGAGCCTAGTGATAGGGAAACTCGTTCTCGTCTAAAGACAAGTTTGTCGCTATTTAATCATTTTAACGAGTCTAACGACAAGGAAAACTCGGTCCTTTTCATTTTTAGAGAGTCTGAAAAGGTACAGAAATTTAACTCCAAAATTCCTTTTTCGTCATCTAATCCCTTAAGTCCGAAAAAGTATAAAACAATACAGAAGGGATGAGTTTTCGGTACTTTTAACGAGCTGAACAAAACAAGCGCTCGATCTTTTTGTGCAATAATCCCTCAGGTCCAAAAAGATTAAAATCTAGAGGAGGGATAGCTCTTCCGGTCGTTTAACGAGCTGGAAGGCCAAAACTCGACAAACTTTTCATATTTTACGAGTCAGATGAAAAGAGCTCAAAGAAGACTCGTCTTTTGAGGAACGAGTGATAAACAGGGATAGCAGCAGATTCCAGGTACAGGTTGGAATTCTCCAATCACGGCAGTGTCACAAGGATGGCTAAGTGAAATCACTCTTCGCAGCTGTTTCTCAAAAGAGGTAAACACACAAATGGAGGTGAATGATCGGCCAAATGAAAAGTGGAGGTGACGGGCGAACACAACCAAGGCTTTTATGGTTGATGGATTTACGATCACAAAAGGTTATTTACCGGTTCATTTTTTCTGAATGAGCTTGAACTCTAAGGGAAAGCCTGCTCACAACCTTATGTTTATTTTTTAACGAGCATGAACTATGCGTTAAAACTGCTCAGATCTTGCATTTATTTTTTAGCGAGCATGAACTATGTGCTAAAACTGCTCGATTATACCAGTCATAAGATAAGAATGTCTCCTGAAAGATTCCATTTTTTATAGAGCTTGCGCCTTACCAAAGCTATGCTCTATATTTGGCAAATTTTGACCTTTGCCCCACATCCTTTCTTTATGCAAGTTCGGAAACGGCTAATCCCAAAAACAGATAAATAACCGCTCTTAGCGTGCACTCCAAAAGGTTTGCATGCCCCCAGGTATAAGATACAATTTCAAGGCTGCCCCTCCTCTCCCTCACCTCTGTTTTTCTTTGGGTGTTCACAGCTACTTGTCGTCTTGCCAGTCTAATGTTAACGATACTTGTCTTCTCGTTATTTTAAGGGGTCTTACGCGGTACTTGTCTTCCCGTCGGCCCAACTTTTAACGAACAGCTATTTGCGACAAGAGAAGAACACTACTCAAAGACAAAACATTGGTGTTATTGAGGGAGGCTTGCCTCTTTCTTGTTACCCAAAGACGGTTCTATTTGCTGCCGCAAATCAATCTCTTTCTTCGGCACTGTCTCCCATAGTAGACAATGGTGAATGACTAAAACTCGTCAAACACATAACTTTGACAAAAGAATCCTATTCTAGAACAACCCCTCTTCCAACCACGGACGGGGTACGGACTAGTCATATTCTTCCGCGGAAATTCTACCTTATACCCGGGGTTTCTTCTGCCCGAAGCAGACCAGGATGCATGCCCCCTGGGTTCCAGTCCCATCTTTCCGAATTACTCGCACTCATCGGGAAGGAGGACTGGGGGTGGAGACATTACTTGAGTGAACAGACCATTCAGGGTTGGTATTTGACTATTTGCGATGCGTGATCCCGGAAATGAAAGTTGGTCTACGAGCTTGACCGCTCTTCCTTCGTGTGGAAAACACATTACTCTAAAGAGTGAGGAGACTATCGCTCCCATGCAATAAATATAGTCTCGTCCAAGGAGTAGGTTATAATCCAAGGGTCCTTGAATGACCATCACGTTCATTTGAACGGTCTTCCCTTTCAATGTAACAGGCACATTGGGGAGGATCCCTAATGGTCGACTGGTTCCTTTATCGAAACCTGAGAGATTTCTTATCTCAGGTAAAAGCACCGGGGAACCCAGTGCTTTCCAAGCAATAGAGGAAAGGATACTCACAGATGCCCCTTCATCAATGATAGTGCCAGCCATTATCATCCTGTAAATTTGGACAATGATTCTGAATGGTATATTGGCTGGCAACCGGGGTCTGCCTAGTTGATTCCAATCAAAGGATACAACCAGGTTGCTTGGTGGTGGGACCGAATATACGGCCGGGTATGACCCTGACGATGTTCCTTCCTGTGATAAAGGAATAGGCACATTTCCTTGACGCTCATCAGAGTCTGTGCTGATGAAAAGAATCTGGATGGTGTCATCCTTATTCTCTTCAGTGAGGGTGTCACTTGAAGATAACTCTTCAGTGGCGGTGTCATTTGAAGATGAAACTTCTGAAGGTAGAACCGGGTCAACTACCATATCGACCTTTGGACTTTCGTCCGGTCTGGATTCAGTAGGTTCATTTTCAGTGACTGACGCTTCAGCCGACCACTTGAGCGGGCCAGCTGTATTTTCAACCAACGAAGGACTTGGCACGATTTTTTTGTATCCAGGAGGAAGTCTCAACGGTGAAACCGGACGATCTTCGAAAAATCTCTTCGCTTCGTCTAAGAAGGGACAACGGTGGATGGCGTGATCGCCTTCACACAGTCTGCAGGGGGATCTTACTCCTCCTCTTTGTCTTGAACCTTCACTTCTACTGGTTGACGGTAAGCATTCAACCTGACTGTCAGAGGTTGATGTTTCCGAATTGTGCAAACGAGGGGACCAGTCCCTTAGTATCCGGGGAATACAGGGACAATCTCTATGGAAATGGTCTCCTCTACATAGGACACATGGCGATTTAGGCCCGGTCTGTGCAGTGTGTGGATTTTTGTCAGATGTCTTTTGCTTGCCCCCAGTCGCCTTAGGCTCCTTCTTCTTCTTCTCTCTCTTCTTCTTCTCCTTCTTCTCCATGGGAGCTTGGCTTTTGCCGGCTCTACCTTGCGAAGACGAAGGATTGGAGGAAGAGTTATTGGAAGTAGAAGGCTGGTGGGCAGCTCTAGACTGATCTAACTATTGACTCGACTGCTCAGGAACCATGGTGTTCTGAACTACATTAGTTGAGAATAGCCAAATAGGCAGGCCAATTGTCAGTCCTGGAAGTGACAATGTGGCCATATGGGGTGCACCAACTTCTCCCCAAGAGGAGAAAGGACTAGGATTTCCATCTTGTGGACTTCCTTGGTTGGGGCGTTCCATGTTCTCAACCTACAGATCAACGCGGGAATAAGAGGTGATTTATGTTCCGTTTAAAATGAATTTTATAACGACGCTTTAGACACAACTTACTTTTTCACTTTTTAAGAGTCGAGAAAAAGCTAAAGATGACTCTAGTCTCCTTCGATGTTTTAACGAGCCCGAAGTGACAAATGCTTGGATAGACTTTTTCAGTTATAGAGTTTGAAAAAGGCCAAAAGAAACTGCTCTGGAGATCTAGGCAGAGGGTGTGCCAAACCTTTCGCGAAACCACAGAATACGTTTTACGGTACGGGTGGTCGATCTTCGTGAATGCTGTGTTCACTGCATCGCGATCAGTAGGGCGGCCGACACGACTTCCTAAGGATAAAGGCTTTGTTCCTATAGGGGTCTCCCAATATACGCGACGGTACGCGGGAGCACAAGTCCGTATTGATACTTATCGCTTCACCGTGGAGGAATCACCCAACCACTCAACGATAAGATATCACGTTTAACGACGCCAGAACACGTCTCTAGCTTAGACCTCTATGTGTTTGCGTTATGTTTCAATGCGTTGTTATGTAAATTCAATTCATTTTAAGTTGATCTTGCTTAGCAGTTTGCCTTTAAGGATCACCACGAGATGTATAAACAACTTCCTAAATGCAGTCTAAGATGATAAGCAAGCTTTTCAATCTTTCAACTTTGAAAATCTTAACTACTGAGGGAAAAGAAAGACATCATCTTTTCACACAGATCATAGAGCACACACTAATGCACTTTTCCCTAAATCAACATGCAAGCTGTCAAAATGCACATGCACAATGCAGGTATTTCTTTTCTCTTTCTTAATGTTGATGTATTACAAAAAGAAAGCTATTGTATAATTTTGAATTCAATTTCAAGTGAAAGCAAACAAGCTTGTCCAAAATCAAAAGACA
Source organism: Pinus tabuliformis (assembly GCA_031772625.1). NCBI lineage: Eukaryota > Viridiplantae > Streptophyta > Pinopsida > Pinales > Pinaceae > Pinus > Pinus tabuliformis. Next base: position 36,401,369 of record CM062812.1, read on the forward strand.
CCTTAAGATTTACTTGTTTCGACACTAGAAATGTATAAATTCAAACCATATGACAAAAGCAAAACTCAATCAACTATGAACAACAATTAAACTAACTCTTAAGATCACTACGACACTTATCACAGTTCTGGATCTAAGAGGCCACAGCAAGACTAGTTCGCTTTTCGTTATGGGAAACTGTAAATGAAACAAGAAATACACAAAGAACAATCACAGTTTCTTTATACAACCGAGGCGGAATAGTGGCAAGGGAAGTTGGTTTCAGATAGGTACAATGACTAGCAACAGGCAGCAAAAACAAGAGTGAAAACAGGGCAAGAAACAGCAGGAAACCCCAGTAGCACAGTGTACCACTGGTTCAGCGCAGGTAAAGGACTGTCAGATTGACATTCAGCGCAGTTCCCGAAGGGGCTACCTGCGCTGAAATGCAGACTGCCTTTGTACAGCCTGCACTGAAGAACGAGACTTGCGTTTTTCACAGTTTCCGGGTCACAGTTTGCTAAAAAATTCACAGTTTTTGGCCAAATCAGAAGCTATCAGTCAAGTACACACTAAGGGATAATTAGGAGGATGAAAAGCTATCACTAAGAGCTTCAGAGTCCTTGTGGATCAGCTCTTCAAATCATAAACATGCCCAGAAACTGAGCTAGAGTAGCTGCCCTCTACTTTGCATCTGAAAGATCCAAATGCAGTTCGATTCGGTACTCCCTTTGTTTATGAAATGAATAGCAAGAAACACAAACAACCAACAAGATACGCTCCCCAGCGGAGTCGCCAATTTGTTGTAGGGAAAAGTATCCGACACGGAATGACCCTATCCCACTCTAAGGGTGATAGTACCTCAGCAACAACCGAAAGCAAAGCTATCTAAGATTTCTTCTTTATGAAAGTAAATAGGGGAGAAAGAGATCCACCAACCGATGTCTTTCGCTATTGATTGATCCAGGCTTCTCTCCTTGCTGTTTGCTCCCAGCTCCTTGCTCTTTCACTGGCCCAGCTACACAAAGATCCTGCAAAAAGGCAAGAGAGGGAAACTACAAGAAGCATACATTCATAACTGATTCAAGGATTAGAATAAATCAAATACACAAGTACAACAATACATCATTGAAACACATGTATATAGAAGAACCTCAAATGCTTTATTAATGGAAGAAGTAAAGTTCTGAGAGTGTTACAACCATAAAAGGCCCAATCCAGCAACACCTCCCAGCAGAAAGAAATCTCCTCTTCACCTCCTTCAAAGCAATCACCCAATAGCTCTAAACTCAAACCAAAAGCACTTCCTTGCTTTCACAAAATTCCAGCTTCCTTAGACCTCATGAGAGAGCTCTATATATAGGATATTTGGAGAAAGGATGAGTCAGCTTGAGACTGACATGAAGCTGACTTGTGTCCTCTCCCTCTTCAGTTATACTTCAGTTCTTGAGTCCACTTGGAGATCCTTGCTTTCACTTGGAGTTTAAGGACCTCTTACTCATCATAGGGCGAATTTGCTGATCCAAGTGTCATTTTAGAAGCTTCCTGGGCACCTGACACCTTGCAGAATGACTGTGCCACTTGGCCAATCTCGCCCAGCGTAGGTAGCCTTCCTTACTGTTGACATTCAGCGCAGGTACAGAGTGGAGCAGTTGACATTCAGCGCAGATGCTCAGTGGAGCAGTTGACATGATCCTGAAATTGCTTGTTTTTGAGTGTTTTCAGGTGGAGAACTGATCTGAAGTGCTGTGGTTTGCTGACCTTGTTCCTCTAGGGGTAAGAACAACATGTTTAGGGACTTTGGATCCCTTTGATTATTGACATTTCATGCTTCATGCTGTAAGGCACAAAAATGTCTATAACAGGATGTGGGGATTTTCCATTCCTTAATGGCTTTAATTTTGCTAGAGTCTACCTTAACTCCTTCATGAGATGCAATATGACCCAGATATTCCACCTCTTGTACTCCAAAGAAACATTTGGATCTTTTTGCATATAATTGTTTCTCCTCCAATAGTTGTAGCACCCTATCAACATGTTCAACATGATCCTTCTAAGACTTGATGTAGATTAGTATATCATCAAAAATACTAACACAAATTTTCTAATGAATGGTTTGAAAATGGAATTCATCAAACCTTGAAATGTTGAAGGTGCATTGGTAAGGCCAAAAGGCATGACCAAAAATTAATAATGACCCTCATGAGTTCTAAATGCTGTTTTCGGAATGTCTTCAGTCTTCAGTCTGATTTGATGATATCCTGAACGAAGATCCAACTTGGTGAAGTAAATTGATCCATGCAATTCATCTAGTAATTCATCAATGATAGGAATGGGGAACTTATCTTTAATAGTGAGCTTGTTGAGCTGCCTATAATCCGGACACATGCGCCATGATCTATCCTTCTTGTGCACCAATACTACTGGAGCAGAGAAAGAACTTTGACTCGGTTGAATTATACCAGCCTCTAGCATTTCTATAACCATACGTTCAATTTCACTCTTTTGGACATAGGGATATCTATACGGCCTGATGTTTGGAGGAACACTTCCTGGAATCATATGAATAGCATGATCATGATCATGCATAGGTGGGAGACCTTTGGGAGTCTCAAATACCTTGGAATGTTTGTCCAGGACATTTTGGAGATCTGGAGAAATAGATGATTCCAATGTGGAAACATCTAGCGAACATAATTTTGCAATTACACCCCTTTGTTCCTTTTTTAGAAGCTTTGTCATACCGTTAGAGTTGATTATCTTTCCCAGTTTCTCTGCAATACCCCTTAATTCAACTTCCTTTCCTTCCACAGAAAATTTCATGAAAAGCTCTTGAAAATTAAAAGCTATTGTACCCAAGGATTGTAGCCATTGGACTCCTAGTACAACATCAGCACCTCCCATTGGAATGGAAAGCATTGGGCTATTCAATACATATTCTCCCATCGATAGCTTGATATTATGGCACTTTCCAGAGCAGTTTATTGTTCCTCCATTTGCAACCATCACTTGACACTCTAGTGCTGGATATAAGAAGCAATTCAATTCTTTTGCTACCTTACAATGAATAAAATTGTGGGTACTTCCTGAATCAATCAACACTATTACCTTTTTCTTCTTGATTTGTCCTTCTATCTTGATGGTTTGAGGAGTGGTAATTCCCGCCAATGCATTACAAGATATGGCCAGATTCATTTCTTCTTTATCTAGGCTTTGTTCCTAGAGTATATCCTCTTCTTTTGACCTTTCTTGCTCCTTTTCTTCTTCCTCTTCGCAATCTATGTAGAATAATTTCTTCTCAGCACACTTATGACCTTTAGTGTATTTTCTATCACAACTGTAACAAAGCGCTTTTTCTCTTTTTTCTTCAAATTGTTGTGGTGTCAACCTTATAGGTTGTGGAAGACTAGGGGCAACAACACTTCCATCTTTATAGTTGTGAGTGCTATGCTTCTTGGTTGCCATAATTTTGCTTTCCAGTTTTCTTGCTAACCTGAATGCCTTCTCTAATGAATCAGGTTCCCAAAGGCGAACATCATGTTGGATATTATCCTTTAAAGTCCCTATGAACACATCAATCCTATGCTCCTCTGGAATATTTTTTACCCTTATGTTCAATTTTTGGAACTCCTCAATGTGCTCCATTATTGAACCCTTTTGTTTGAGACTTATCAATTGGCTAAAAAAAGTGTTTCTTTTTGTATCTTCGTAATATGCTGTCAATTCTTTCGTAAAAATTGTCCAAGTGATAATTTGTTTATGTGAGAAAAGCCATTGATACCATACAAACTGATTTGGTTCCAAATATAAAGTTGCAATATGTACCTTTTGTGTGTTTTTCACATTATTGAGATCGAAAAATTGCTCCATCTGTAATATCCATGTTGCGGGATCCTTGCCATCAAACTTCCTCATATCGATTTTTGGAATATGGTGGGTCTTCGATCCCACATTAGAGTTTATGAAATCATGATTAACATTTCTTTTGTTCGCATCATGAGTTTCCTTTACTACCTTTTCACCATTAGTAAGTATTTCTTGTAGAAAATTTGTCAAATCTGTCTTCAAATATGCCATGTCTGTCTTCAAATCTACCACGTCTCTCTTCAAATCTGTCTTCAAATCTATCTTCAAATCATCCATCTTAGCTTCCACGCCCTTTATCTTAGATTCCACGCCATTTATATTAGCTTCTGTTAGCTTTTGTGAGAGTGACATTTGTTGCACTTGCTCTTGTAATTTTGATATATCATGTAGCATTTCTTCCTCTTCTTCATGAGTCATGCTAGAGCTTTCAGGTTGCTTACTAGGTGTTTGCAGTTTCTTTCCTCAGGGCATTCGTTACCGATAATAATTCTCTACTATGCCCTTTGAATTCCTTCAAAATATTTTTTCAAACCAATCTTAAGCAAAAATTTAAAAGAATCTACACACCTTTTTTCACTTTGTAGGAGCTCGATATTGCCTCTAATGTATCTCTATACTTTCAGATCATCCAGTTCTGAAATTACGACTTGTAGTATCCCTCTGTGTCCTCTTTCCAATGCCACCAGTCTGATCCAAATTGGATTCTCCGAGGAAGAGTTATGCGAAATCTCCCACAGTGACCTGATTATAGACTAGTTTAGTAGAGCGAACTTGTATGACATGCCACGAGTCACTGTTTCGACCTTTGGCTCTGAAGAATATAAACAAGAAACTATAGTTCGTCCTCTTTCTATACCTTCTTACGAAATTTCAATCCGATGCTCAGAGAGAAAGTTATGACGATTTTCCCCAGGTCACCTGATGGAATGTAAATCAGGAGTCTGCAAAAAGACCAACTTCCTCAGATCATATCTCCGCAAATATAGTGCGAAAAGATCTAAAATTTGGACCCGAGGTTCAGCATGATTTCTTCTCAAATGGATTTTTTTTAGCTTCTAAAACATCACAGAAAAAAAAGTTGTAGCGAAAATGCCACGATGACCTATTTGGAGCAGTGAAACACTAGAATCCAAAGCTCTGATACCAAATGTTATGAAACCATCTCAAGAAAAGATAGAAAAGATAGATCAACACCTTAGAATTCAGCCTCTTCGAGGGGGAAACCTCCTTTACATTACATAAATGAACAATTATTTGATGATTCAAATGACAAAACCTCCTTTCTATATATAGGAGTCTAAGGAGTCACAATATAACCCAGCCGACCTAACAATAATAATATAAAGCCACAAAAATAATAATAGAGGGATTCTATGGGGCACAGTAATAACAATATGGGGATAATAGGGGCACAACAATATTAATAAGGGATGCAACTACAATAGTAATGGGGTAATCACTAGTATTATAGGGACCCAACAGAATACACAGAAGAGTTTTATAGATTGAGTATTAGAGTAGGACATGCAGAGGATGACATGGAGAAGGTAGCCAGATATATCAATGGCTTAAGATATGACATATAGGATGAGATCAGCTTGTTGAGTCTGAAGACCATTGAAGATGCCTATCAAGCATGTTTGAAGGCAGAAGAGAAGATGTTGAGAAAACAAAATCAGAGGAATAGAGGAAAATGTTCAGTAAGAGGTAGAGGAACTACCAGACCAAGGTTTCAACAACATCAGAATGAAGTAGGAAGTTCAAGTAGCAGACCACCATAGAGGGGAGATTTTAATAGAGGAAGATTTTCACCAAGAGGAAGAGGTCGAGAAAGAGATATTCGATGTTACACATGTGGAGAATGGGGACATGGATCGTGGGACTGTCCTCACAACAGAACAAAAAGTCAGAGGAATGTGAATGTGGCTAAAGCAAAGCAAGAAACACCTCAAGTTATAGAAAAGGAAGAATCCCCTAAAGTAGGAGAATCATTGTTGTTGAAAAGGGCATTGCTTAAGGCAGAGAAAGAGACCGGAGAAATAACTCAGAGGAAGAGTTTATTCAGAACTACATGCAAATCCAAAAGGTAAGTGTTGTAAAGTGATAATGGACAGTGGAAGCACTGATAACCTTGTTTCTACAGAGATGGTGGACAAGCTAGGATTAGTGAAGACAGTACACCCTACTCCTTACAAAGTATCATGGTTGTAGAAAGGACATCAGATTATTGTGACAGAACAATGCAAGGTAGAGATACAGATTGGTACTTATAAAGATGTGATATTGTGTGATGTAATGCCAATGGATGTATGCCATGTATTGTTGGGAATGTTGGGTTGTGTTATATTATTTCCATGACTAGCCCACGTAGTTAACCGGGGGGGTTAGAAGGGGGGCAGAGCCCCCCCTTCATTGCGCTGATTGCGTAGCAGGGGTGGTCACAGGGGGTTTGAGGGGTGCAGTTAACCCCACTCTATGGGGTCTGGGGCAGCGCCCCGTAAAATTTTGGTTTTGGACCCTATATTAGGTTAGGCGGACCTACCTATGGTTTTGTGCATGTTTTTTGCACATGATTTTGGATGCGATGGTTTTCGGTCCATGGTTTTGGACACGATGGTTTTCGGTCCATGGTATTGGATGCTTCGGCATGTATAAATATGTATTGTAACATTGAAAGGAACATAATGAAAAATCAAGCTGGTAGTTTCGGTTTTGGGATCCAGGGGAAAATCTCTGTGTATATGTGTTGTGCTCTTGCATTGTTTATTTTCTGTGTTTTAGAATTTGTATGCAGGTAATTTTTGTATGGGGTTAAAACCTACATTTGGTATTAGAGTTGTTTTGGCTTCAAGGGGACACCTTTGCTGCTAAGGGGTTTCGCTTGGGCCTGTGGTAGACCCTGTTCAGTGGGAGATCTATGGGATCGATTTTGGTGGTGAAAGAAGATGGCGAGCAGTGGAAAGATAGAGATCGAGGAATTTAATGGTCAGAGTTTTGAGTTGTGGAAACTCAAGATGGAGGATCTGTTGGTGGATAAAGATCAGTGGATCGCGGTAGATCTAGGTACTAAACCAACGAGATTCTCTGATGAAGAATGGAGAAAGTTGGATCGGAAGGCAAAGAGCACAATACGATTGTGTGTCTCAGATTCAGTATTGCTGAATGTATCAGGGGAAGCTACAACGAAGGCCTTGTGGGACAAGTTAGGGACTTTGTACCAATCTAAGTCTCTGGTGAATAAATTGTTCCTACAGAAAAGCTGTATACCTTGAGGATGAAAGAAGGAGACTTGGTGACAGAGAATCTAAATGCGTTTAATACTGTGGTAAGTCAATTATCATCTGTTTATATCAAAATTTCAGATGAAGATAAGTGCATTAGTTTTTTGTGTTCTCTACCAGATTTGTGGGATAGTCTGGCTATTGCAATAGGTAGCAATGCAACTGCCTTGCAATTTGATGAAATAGTCTCATCCTTGCTGACGGAGGAGATGAGACAGAAAAATAAGGAGAGACAGAATGGTGATGCCTTGTCTGTATGAGGATGGTCCTAGAACAGAAAAAAAAAATAAGTCATCGAGTGGGAGATCTAAATCTAGAGGGAGATCTAAATCTCCAGGAAAACCTGTAAAGGTGGTTTTCTAGAAATGCGAAAAGGAAAGGCACTACAAAAGGGATTGTAAATCTAAATCTCGTGACAAAGGAAAGGGATCTAATGATGCTCCTTCTGCAGAGGTGAAAACCACCTCAGATGAAGGTGGGGATGTGTACTTGGCTTATTCAAGTACACATGTAGATCATGAGGCATGGTTGATTGACTCAGGTGCATCCTTTCACTTCACTCCCCATAGAGAGTGGTTCTGCGAGTATGAGAAATATGATGGTGGTGATGTCTTCTTGGGGGATGATAGGAAGGCTAGAATCGTTGGTCGTAGAAAATTAAAGTTGAAGTTGCAAGGTGGAAGGGTTATAACACTTTCGAGTGTTTTACATATTCCTGCATTGGCTAGAAATCTGATTTCCGTAAGCAAGATGGATGATGCAGGTGCAAAAATAGTGTTCGAGAAGGATACCTGCAAGATGGTTCGGGGAGCACTGGTATTGATGCGGGGAGATTGGATTGGAACTATGTACAAGCTGCAAGGTAGCATTATTGTTGATGGGTGCAATAGTTCTGTGGTTCCTGAAATTAGATCAGAAAATCTAGTGGTCTCTGGAGAGAAGACCATGCTGTGGCATCAAAGGCTTGGAAATATTGGGGAGAAGGGCCTTTGAATACTTCATGGTAAAGGTATGGTAGAAGGTATGAATAATAGCTCTCTGGATTTTGATTTTTGTGAAAATTGTGTATATGGGAAGTAGAATCGGGTGAGTTTCCCCTTTGATGGTAAGAGGGTGAAACAAATATTAGAGCTTGTGCACATTAATGTGTTTGGACTTGTGAAGGTTCTATCACTAGGTAAGTCTGTGTACTATGTATCATTTATAGATGACTTCCCAAGGAATACATGGATATATTTCCTTAAGAAGAAATCTGAAGTCTTTGACAGGTTTAAAGAATTTAAGGCTTTGGTGGAAAACCAGACATAGAAGAAGATAAAGGTGATGAGGACAGATAATGGTGGAGAGTTTTGCAGTAAGGAATTTGAAGAATTCTGTAAGAAGTGTGGTATAGCATGGCAGAAGACTACTCCATATACACCTCAGAAAAATGGAGCTGCAGAAAGAATGAACAAGACGTTGATGAAAAGGGCAAGAAGCATGCTTAGTGGTGCCGGGTTAGGACAAGAATTCTGGGCAGAGGCGGTGGAGATAGCATGTTACCTGGTCAATAGATCACCTTCATCAGCGTTGAAGGATAAGACTCCACAAGAGGTATGGAATGGTAAGAAACCCTCTCTTTCACATCTGAGGGTATTTGGATGTGATGCATATGTACATGTTCCAAAGAAGAAACGAACCAAGTTGGATAGTAAATCTGAAAAGTGCATCTTTATTGGGTATAAGGATGGTTTAAAGGGTTATAAGCTTTGGAACCTAGTAACAAGGAAGGTTGTGTACAGCCGAGATGTGGTGTTCAGAGAGGTAAAAGATGTTATTAAACATGAATTCCAACCAAAGGAACCTGAGAAGATAGAGTTTGAGCTAAAGAAGGAAGAATCAGACTCTACAGCAGAGGAGGAATTAGAAGATGAAGAGCCACAAACTCCGGGTGTGAGAAGATCAGTTCGAGAAAGAAGGCAGCCATAAAGGTATATTCCATCTGCTTTCTGTTCAAATTTTTCTTTATCTATTGTTGATGATGATCCTAGAACTGTGAAGGAAGCAGTGGATTTAGAGGATTGAAAACTCTGGAAAGAGGCCATGGTTGATGAAATGGAATCTTTGCACAAAAATGAGGCTTGGGATCTGGTGGAGTTGCCAGCTGGAAGGAAACCCATTGGTAGCAAATGGGTGTTCAAGAAGAAGACAAATGCAAAAAGAAAGGTGGAGAAATACAAAGCTCGGTTGGTAGCAAAAGGTTATTCCCAGGTGCCGAGAATTGATTTTGGTGATATTTTTTCTCCTGTTGCCAAGGTAACTTCTATTAGATTACTTTTATCTGTTGTTGCTACTTTTGATTTTGAGGTAGAACAGATGGATGTGAAGACAACATTTCTTCATGGGGATTTGGAAGAGAAGATCTACATGAAGCAACCTAAAGGCTTTGCGGTGAAGGGTAAGAAAGAACTGGTATGCAAGTTAAAGAAGTCTCTGTATGGGTTAAAACAGTCACCAAGGATGTGGTATCAAAAATTTGATACATTTATATGGGGACTTGGCTTCACCAGAAGCAAAGCAGATCACTGTGTGTATTTTAAATTAATTGGTGACCGTGTTATTTATCTGGTCTTGTATGTGGATGATATGTTGCTGGTTGGAAATGATAAAGAAATTATCCAGGATTTGAAGACCCATTTGTCCTCCAAATTCGACATGAAAGATCTTGGTGCTACAAACTATATTTTTGGCATGGAAATTAAAAGAGATTGGACAAATAGGAAGCGTTGGTTAAACCAGAGGAAGTATGTCGAGACAATATTGCAAAGGTTTAATATGTAGGTTAGTAAACCGGTGAAGGTTCCTATTCCTGTAGGTGTAAAGTTATTTACTGAACAGTGTCCCAAGACACAAGAAGAGGAAGAGGACATGCCCTGTGTTCCATATGCAAGTGCAGTCGGTATCCTGATGTATTCGATGGTCTGTACTAGACTAGACATTGCACATGCAGTAGGAGTACTGAGCAGGTTTATGTCAAAACGAGGGAAGGAGCACTGGACAACAATGAAGCGGGTTTTTAGGTATTTGCGTGGCACTAGTGATTATGGTTTGTGCCACCAAGGAAGACCATGATTGGACAGAGTGTTGGATATTCGTGGCTTTGTTGATGCAGATTGGGTTGGAGATATGGATTAGAGAATATCTACAAGTGGGTATGTGTTTAACCTATTTGGAGGTGCAGTTAGTTGGCTGAGTAAGAAACAATCTGTAGTGGCACTATCAACTACAGAGGCAAAATACATGGCAGCCACTCATGCAAGTAAGGAAGCAGTTTGGTTGCAGATATTGTGTTCAAGTATGGGGTTAGTACAGGGAGCTATAAGGATAGACTGTGACAGCCAAAGTGCAATATTCTTAGAAAAGAACCCTGCATATCATTCAAAGACAGAACACATTGATGTTCAGTATCACTTTGTGAGGGATATGATAGAAGACAAAAAGGTGTTGCTGGTAAAGGTGGACACTTTGAAAAATATTGCAGATGCATTGACAAAATATATGAGCTCTGAGAAGTTCTCTTGGTGTAGAGAAACAATGGGCATTGCAGGGCTGGATAAATGACTAAGCTCTCTTGTGGCCCCCTGCGGAAAGAAAACAACAAGTGGGAGAATTTTGGGTTGTGTTATATTCTTTCCACGACTAGTCCACGTAGTTAATCGGGGGGTTATAAGGGGGTGGAGCCCCCCCTTCGTTGTGCTGATTGCATAGCAGGGGGAGTCACGGGGGGTTTGAGGGGTGCAGGTAACCCCACTCTACGGGGTTTGGGGCAGCACCCCAGAAAATTTTGGGTTTGGACCCTATATTAAGTTGGGTGGACCTACCTATGGTTTTGTGCATGTTTTTCGCACATGGTTTTGGACATGATGGTTTTCGGTCCATGGTTTTGGACGTGATGGTTTTCGGTCCATGGTATTGGATGCTTCGACATGTATAAATATGTATTGTAACATTGAAAGGAACATATGAAAAATCAAGCTGGTAGTCCCGGTTTTGGGATCTAGGGGAAAATCTCTGTGTATATGTGTTTTACGTGTCGTGCTCTCGCATTGTTTATTTTTTGTGTTTTAGAATTCGTATGCAGGTAATTTCTATACAGAGTTAAGACCTACAAGGAAGACCTTGGCAGTTTGATTGGAAAGCTATTCACGATGGGAGGAAAAATACTTATACTCTGGAGAAGGATGGAAATAAACATACACTGCTGCCATTGAAGGATGAAGCTGACAAAGGAGCACCTAGAAACAATGTTATGCTGATGAGTGGAAAGGACCTGTTGCAAGAGGTTGGAAAAGGTGAAGAAATGCATTTTGCTGTCATAGGGAGACCTAAGGTAATTTTGACTTGCACAAAATTAGATGATTTACCTGAAGAAATCAAAACTCTGTTGAATGATTTTGCTGATATTATTGTGGATGAGTTTCCAAATGCATTGCCACCATTCAGGAGTATTAGTCATCATATTGATCTAATACTAGGAGCAAGTTTTCCAAACAAAGCAGCACACAGATTAACTCCTCAAGAGAATGCAGATGTTGGAAAACAAGTGCAAGAACTGATGGATAAGGGACTAATCAAAGAGAGTCTTAATCCATGTGCTATACCAACAATACTCAGTCCAAAGAAAGGAGGTGAATGGCATATGTGTACAGATTCCAGAGCCATAAACATGATAACTATTAGGTATAGGTTTCCTTTACCACGCATGGATGATTTGATGGATTGTTTGAGTGGGTCAAAGTATTTTACTAAAATATATTTGAAGAGTGGATATCATCAAATAAGAATTAGAGAAGGAGATGAATGTAAGACTGCATTTAAAATAAACAGTGGGTTGTATGAGTGGTTAGTGATGCCTTTTGGACACACTAATGCACCTAGCATGTTCATGAGATTGATGAATGCAGTCTTGAAGCAATATGCATGCCAGTTTGTTATTGTTTATCTTGATGATATTCTAGTTTTTAGTAGAAGTAAAGAAGAACATCTAGAGCATCTTAAATTGGTTTTAAGGACTCTGCAGAAAGAAAAACAACTAATAAATCTGAAGAAATGTAGTTTCATGAAAGAAGAATTAATTTACTTGGGATTTGTAGTTTCTAAAGAAGGGTTGAAAATGGATCTAGACAAAGTCCAAGCAATTTGGAACTGGTCTATTCCAAGGAACATATTTGAGGTAAGAAGTTTTCATGGTCTTGCATGTTTTTATAGGAAATTTATCAGAGGTTTTAGTCAAATTTGTGCACCAATTCTTGAAACAATCAAGGAGACTAATTATCCATTCAAGTGGACAGAAGCAATAGACAGGAATTTTAAGTTACTGAAGAGGAAAATCATAGAGAAACCAGTTTTAGCTTTACCTGATTTTGAAAAAGTATTTCAAGTTGAAACAAATGCTAGTGGAGTTGCAATTGGAGCAGTTTTGAGTCAAGAACAGAGACCAATAGCATACTTCAGTGAGAAATTAAATGAAGCTAAGAAGAAGTATTCTTCTTATGATAAAGAATTTTATTCTATTATACAAGCCTTAAAAAAATGGAGATATTATTTCTACCAAAGGAGTTTATATTGTATTCTGACAATCATGCATTACAGTTCATAAACAACCAACCAAAATTGAACCAAAAACATACCAAGTGGGTAGAGTTTTTGCAGAGCTTTACTTTTGTGATAAAACACACAAGTGGTAAGTTGAACAAAGTTTCTGATGCTTTAAGCAGGGTAAATTTCATTGTGCAAGAATTAAAAGTTGGTGTTGTAGGATTTGAAGAAATGGTTGAAATGTATAAAGATGATGCAATTTTCAAAGATATTTATACAGCAGTACAAAATCCAATAGTTGATAACAGAAGTTAGTGGTTAGATTCTCTTATCCAAGGAGGTTTATTGTTTAAAGGCAACAAGTTGTGCATTCCCAAATGTTCTATGAGGGAAAACATAATAAGGGAGAAACACAGTGGAGGATTATCTGGTCACTTTGGACAAAACAAAACCTTTGCTCAAGTAAATACTTTTTACTATTGGCTAAAGATGCAGACTGATGTTAAGTGATTTGCTGAGAAGTGCAGGATATGTGAGCATGCTAAAGGGAGAAGCCAGAATATAGGATTGTACCAGCCATTGCCAATACCAAACCGACTATGGGATGCAGGTAGCATGGATTTTGTTTTGGGGTTACTTAAAACTCAAAGGGGGAATGATTCCATTTATGTTGTGGTAGATAGATTTTCCAAGATGGCACATTTCATTGCATGTAAGAAGACTAGTGATGCAACACATATTGCTAATCTATTTTTTTCAGAAATTGTAAGATTACATGGATTGCCTGTAAGTATTGTGTTTGATAGAGATACAAAGTTTGTAGGGAATTTCTAGGGAGCTCTTTGGAAAAAACTAGGTGCTAACCTCAGTTTTAGTTCAGCATACCATCCTCAAACAAATGGACAAACCGAAGTGGTAAACAAAAGCTTGGGAAACATATTGAGAAGTTTAGTGTATCAAAATCCTAAGCAGTGGGATTTAGCACTAGCTCAGGCTGAGTTTGCTTATAATGACACTCCAAACTGAAGTACTGGAATGAGTCCATTTCAAATTGTTTTTGGGATGAATCCAAGGGGTGTGTATGAGCTCAGAAATTTGGGTAAACAAGAGACAAGAAGTGCAAAAGCTGAAGAGTTTGCAGAGCAAATGCAGAGACTACAAGAAGATGTCAAAGGTAGATTGCAGGAAAGTAGTGGAAAATACAAACATAGAGTAGATATGAAAATAAGAGAGAAATAATTCCAAGTGGGAGATTTAGTGATGGTGTATTTGAGAAAAGAAATATTTCTTGCTAAGACTTACAATAAACTAAAAATGAAAAATATAGGACCATGTAGAATTGTAAAAAAGTTTTCAACTAATGCTTATAAAATTGAATTGCCAGAAGGGATTGGAATATCACTTATCTTTAATGTTGCAGATTTGTATCCATACAAAGAGACAGATACATAACTATAGGATGAAACTACAGAAGATGAATTTCAAAATTTGAGCTGGGAAATAAAAATGCAAAAGACAGTTAAGAAAGAGGTGGAAGTTGTTTTGGAGAAAAGAGTATCCAAAAGAACCAGAGGACAGGTTTATTTTCAATATCTAGTAAAATGGAAAGGACAGCCAATGTAGGATGCTAGTTGGTTGACAATAGCAGAGTTGCAGAGGTATGGAGTAAACCCTGAAAGTTTGGGGGATGATTCTTTTCTTCCCTAGGAGTCTGATGCAAGAGCATCTGGACTTAGCCAGCAATGTGATGGTTTGTTCACATTTTGTGGCTAAATGAGTTGAATTTCACTGACATGAGTGGTCAAAAGTCAATTTTGGTAGAGAGGGTTGGATTTCTCAAAAATGATATTTACTTCATTATTGTAATAATTAGAAAATTGTCTTATTTTAGGCTAAGGGATAAGTTGTTAGCATATGTGTGTAAAAGAGCTTAAAAAGAGAGATTTGATTGTTAGATTGATTAAAATAGAGATCGAGTTGTTAGTACAGTTAGAATAGGATTTGACTCATAAAAGAGAAGAAAATGTAATGGAAAGGGATTAGCTGAGATGATTGAGATTTGAGTGAGAGGCGAGAGTTGAGTGATAGATAGGGTTTTGAGATTGAGACAGAGGTTAGATAAATTGTTGTAATTGAGCTGAGAGGGCCAAGACTCTGTAACTACTATTATATTGAAGAAATTGATTCAGTGTGCAACTGTGTGTTAATCCTGGTGAAGACTCTCATTTACCTCTGTGTATCTGCGTTCTAAAACTTAACTGGGTATTTTCTCTATTTTCACACTTTAATTGTAAATCTCAGTGTTTATGTGTTAATCATGGTCATTTAGTATCAATGGTGGAAGAAGAATGACGGAGGAATAGATCTGGATCGTCAGATCGACAGTGATCAACAACTGCGGGGGTAGGGGAGTACAAATTTTCTTGATCGTCACTGAAGTCTTGCACTCACTCCTAGCCGTCGATCTCATATTCAATTTGTTAGATCACAGTCAACTGTGGGAGTTAAGGCTGTTTTAAACTGTGTGCTAGTTGAAGTCTCGCAAGTTGTAGATTTGATGGCCTCTTATATCCAATGGATATTGGGCCATAAAGTGATTGAACTTTAAATTCAAAATCAGACCGGAACATTTATAGATCAAGGATTTATATTCCTTATTGGCTCTGTAAGGACGGTTAAACATTGTGCAAGTAGCTCGTCCGATATCACTATCCAGCGTTGATCAAAGTGCAATGATATTGTTCCTGTGGCCCAAGTTTCCTTCGCATAAATCCATCACAATATCATAGATCACACCAACATGTGACTCTTCATCGCATTCCTAAGACTTCTCCTCTCGCATGTGATATGCGATAAGCACAACCGGACTGAACGCGATCTAAAAAGGAAAACTACCACCTTATTTTGATCAACCTCCTGCTTCAGAGGAGAGCGGGAGGGAAGAGAGCGAGATAGAGAGGAAGAGGGAGGGAGAGAGATAGATCAACATGGAGAGAGAGTGTGTATATTTGGGGGGTGAGATAAAGAGAAGGAATAAGAAAGAGACACATCGATAAAAATATAGATATTATATAGTATTATATAACCAATCTAGATCAATCTTAACCTGGATCTATCAAGTGCTGAGAGGGATCAAATCTCTCAAGATGCAAATGTTTCCTCAAGTTTTGCACTCAAAAAAGAAGTTTTCACCTCGAGAGATTGGATCCCTCTCAACACCTGAAATTCCCACTGTAGATCACTTGATAATGCAATATACTAAAGCAAAATACTTGATCCACTTCTACAACAAACAATTATGCGGAAGCTTAAGCGAATTGAGCAAGATCAATTGAACACACATAACTGAGAAGAAGAAATCAATCACACATAACACAGAAGAAATAACCTAGGGAAAGCCTCAGCCTAAAACCCCAACTCTGTATTATCATACAAGTGGAAATATATTCCGGATTACAAAAAGAATCAGCTCACAAGCTATGCTGCTCTCTCTGCAATCCCTTTGCTGCTCATAGACAGTCAAAGGCCTCTCTCAAACCTTCTCCTCTACCCTCCAAACCTCCTATTTCTTTGCACAATTTTCCTTGGGGTCCAGTGCAGCCACTTGTCTGAATTGGCCTCTTCACACACAAACTAACCTCTGATCCAACTGTGCAATCCTGAAGGAGATAAATCCTTCTCCATGGATGAGCTTCCTTTATAGGAAAAATCCATCCAACTGATAGTACATTGTCCCTCCTCTGATCTCAACTGGGTCTTTGTCTGAACTGACATGCATGAGTTATTCATGAGAGAATATTTAGTTATCTGAAGTCCAATAGTTATATGCAAGTATGCATTAACTAACTGAACTCAAATTAATTTAAACAAACTGTTTAAATCAATCTAACTGGACTTGACTCAGTTAACTGAGCCAACTAATTACAACTCAAATTAGAACTCATCCTTATCTCTTTAACTGATGGATAAATTCCTCAATTAATAGAGAAACTGTTGCATGTCCTCACATAGACTTCATCTTTGATTTTTCATAACTAATTCACTCATGGTGAATTAATTAATTTATTTTCAAATAGTTGTTAAGTTCAAATTCGAATTTTACTTCCTATTTTAGTCCAGGGACTGACTAAAATTGGAATCTATCCTGAACTACTAAAAATAGCAATGCTATTTTTAGCACTTCCATTTTTCATTCCCTATTGCTCAATCCAGCACTAGTATCCAAACTGCTATTTATAATAGTGTTATTTTTAGCACTTCTATATTTAGCATTTCTTGTTGCTATTTTCAACAAATGTTTCCTCAAGTTTTGCACTCAAAAAAGAAGTTTGCACCTCGAGAGATTGGATCCCTCTCAGCACCTGATAGATCTAGGTTAATATGGATCTAGGCTTGTATATGTGTACAATTGTATAGATCAAACTAGTTTCAATCTCATTGCATATATGTCATTATATGCATTTAGGATAATTGTAGGATTCCCTTGTCTTTTCCTTTTGTGAGAGGGAGAGGCATAAGGCCAACAAAGCCTTCAAACCTGTTGAGAACAACCATCCCAAACAGTTGGGGCTATGTGAAGAGCCTTGGTTTTGGTTGTTTCTCCTTTGTTGACGTAGGCATGGCAATGCCCGCGTCAACATGTTGTAAGTGCGTTTAAATAATTTTCATTTCCCAAACAATGGGACACCATAAATTAATGCTACTCTAATGATGGTTCCAAACATAGTGAATGGTAGCAAGTAACTTAGGAAAGATGAACATCTCAGGGCAACATATAAAATTAAATATTAGTCCATATCTATGAGTTTGTAAGGTTCAGTTCACTAAGGAGTTTTCACAAACAATTTAATGGCAATGTTCTGTACATGTCTCCTTTACAACTTAGAATAAGAATGACATGGACAATGATAAATATACAAGAGAGGAATGTTTTAGAAAGGTTGATATCCAATTCATATTAAGTTTAAATGCATGCCCATCTCTGACACATACATTTTAGCCATAAAAAGAGGACCAGGATTCAAAATACTTGTGAGTAATAGAAGATGTGACAGTTGTAGATATATGTACAAGGCCAAAACACCACCACCAAGACAATATATGCTTCAACAGGGGTTATAAAATGTATTTAGCCCTTAAAGTATCAAAATACTAGCAGTGAAATGCCACCAATACTTCACAGTCCAGTCATGTATAATGCAGAGGTAACTAATGGTTCTTCCAGTAGAGAAACCATTTAAATATTTCACTTTCAAATGTATTGGTACACTTCACAATTGATAGATAGGCTCAACCACTAAGAGAAAGAATTCAACCCTTTGCAAATCATTATTTTGGCCCCTTCATTTAATTCTAGAAATTGTGCTCAGCTCACCACTGAAGATGAATTCAGTCTCTTGAGGAAACTTGTCCTCCCCACAAATTGACCCCCTGGAAAGCACACAATTTGGCCTCAAGAATTTTGGCCTCCACTTTATAACTTGGCCCCAGGTAAATGAGAGGATATCGACCCTTTTTCCAAAAAATTAATTCGGCCTCTTGTAGTGAACTCAACCTCTCCCACCAATTCGACCCACTTAGAAAATTGACATGGCCTCAAAGAATTTTGGCCTCACTGGTTCAACAAATTTGACCCTTCTAATGAATGGTAATTCAACCCCTCTCCAACAATTTTTCCTATAAATATAATGATTATTGCTCAACAATTCTTCCTTCATAGCTTCTCCTTCAACAAATTCACTTTAACACTTGCAATAGACACAAATGTGAGACTTGAAGTGATCTTCCTCAAGAGTTAACTAGGGTGGCACTCGAAGTCCATTGAAATCAGCTTAGAGTTTCACTTGAAACTTTTGCACTGGACTCCCTGATCTGGATTTAAACAAGAATGCAATAAAGTATAAAAGGTAAACACATATATAGAGATACATCAGAAATAATACTTCATTTCATTAATGGAGAATACTGAAATATGCTTACAAACAGAAATGGAAATAAACTAGCTCTGGCGATGGTAGCTTATCTCTAAGAAGAGATGTGGTGTATACATGCCTCTGAACCCCTTACAATGAGGCTCAAGGGCCTTTTTATTATTGAAAAATAAGAGCAAACCCTAAACAACCAAAACCATAACCCGAGGAGATGTAACACCAAGAGTTTATGGGCCCCGTTGGGGTGAGTTGGACAACCAACTTCTTGGGGTTACGACTTGGTCATATTCTCTGTTTGACGTGCACGATAACTTGTTGGAAAGATATCTTTGAGGATTATGATGAAAAATATTATTTTAATGAACAAATCACTAGTGGTATATTTCCAAAAAAACTTCGTTTAGGGCCTCAAAACGGCTCCGGAAGTTTAGGACCCGAAAAACTGCTAAAAATAGTAAACTGTGCTACAATTAAGGAAACTGAAAAATTGAAAGAAGCGATGGTGGGGGTCTAAGTGGAATTGGCAGGTGGCTACCAAAATCCATCTGGATCATTCGTCCCCCTTAGGAAGCAATGGTCCCCATTGCGTTGATTTCCTCCATGAGATGAGGAAACTGCTGTTGAACTTGGTCCCTAGTGAGCCACTTGCCCTGGTGAAGGAGTTGGCCTTCTTTGACAACTCGATACAGTTGGATCTTCTGCTGGCGAGTGTGCTTGAACAACATGTCCATGATCCGATCAGTTGTATCTTGTTCCATGCAATCTAGATTTAACTCTGTTGGTGTGAGATGTTCTGCAATGTCGGATGTGTCTAGTAATGATGGAATGGGGGAATGCCAAGCTCAAATGCATTATCCCCCACAACCTTGGTAATGGTGTAAGGACAGTATCAGAGTGGTCTGAGTTTCCGATAGGCTCCGGTAAGGCATTCCTTTTGCAAATGCAACCAGACTTTGTTTCCCCTCTGAAACTTGTGTGGCATTCGATGTTGATCATGTCGCTGCTTGTACTTGGCATTTGATTTCTCCAGAATGTCATGGACCTACTGGAAGATATGTTGGATGTGATCAATGAAGTTGTTTTCCTTATCTATTTCAGACTGAACATGAGTCGAATCTGCCTGAGTAGCTGCAAATGGCATGGCCACATTAATGGGACATAGTGGCTGGAATCCCAAGCCCACCTGAAAAGGGCTATGGCCAGTCGAGCTGTGGAGAGCCCGGTTATAGTTGTGCTTAACATAGGGGAGGCTCTCATCCCATGTGTGTGGATGCTTTGAGTTGTACATGTGCAGAATATGTACAATCATCCTGTTGAGAACCTCTGTTTGGCCATTAATTTGGCGATGGAAGGCTGTGGATTTAGTGAGTTTGGTGTCCAGCATCGACCAGAGACTAGACCAAAATGTACTGAGGAACCTAATGTCCCGATTTGAGATGATACACTATGGGATCCAAAAGTGTACCCACACTCGTTCAAAGAAGAGTTTAACAGTGGCTTCTGCTGTGATATTCTTATTGTAGGCCACCATAATGGCCATCTTCAAGAACCTGTCGATGACCACAAAAACACAGTAGTTTCCATGCTTAGTAGAAGGAAGGCCAGACATGTAATCCATGGAGATGGATTCCCAAGGTCGATTAGGGGTAGGCAGTGGGGTATATAGGCCTTGCTTCTTGATGGTCGGTTTGGCAATGGCATAAGCAGTGCAAGATCTGATGTACTTCCTGACATCCTATCAAAGATTCAACCAATAGAAATACTTCTGCAGTACTGCCACCATTTTCTCGACCCTGAAATGCCCAACAACCCGACTGTAGTGTGCTTCCCAAATCATTTTGGCATGTTCGCTTGAAGGAACACAAAGGTGACCCAGGTGGCATAATAGGGCATCCTGGAGGTGAAAATCTGGAACATGCTGACCCTCCAAGAGTGGCTGGTATGTGTGGCCAAATTTTGGGAAGCTTTCGTAGAGAAGTGGCCAACCAGAAGTCTCGTGCCCACAAGAGTTGAGCAGGGTGGTTAACACCATGATTGGTGGTCGACTAAGGAAATCTACAACATTATTGGTGCTGCCCTTCTTATACTTGATATTCAAATGAAATTGTTGCAGGTATGTTGACCACTTTTGATTGCGATCATTCTACAACTTCCCTTGGGTCTGTATGAACTGCACGGGTTAGTGGTCTATGTGGATGACCGTTTCCTTCCCCAAAATGTAATGCTTCCATTGTCGGTAGGCTTGCACAATGGAATACATCTCTTTGTCATAAGTGGGATACTTTTGGACTGTGTCTGAAAGTGTTTCACTGTGATATGCCACTGGATGCCCGTGTTGAGTAAGGACTGCCCCAATAGCATAGTCAGAGGCATCTATCTCAATCTCAAATGGTTGTTGCAAGTCTGGTAATGCGAGCACTCGTGTTGAGCAGAGGCGATGTTTCAATTCTGTGAATGCCTTCTATTGAGGTTTAGACCAAAAGAATTTTTCTTTCACTCCTCCCTTGGTGGCTTGATTCAAGGCCCAAGTGATATGAGAAAATCCCAACACAAACCTGCGGTAGAAGTTGGATAGACCCAAAAAGCTGTGGAGCTCTGTCAGAGTGTTTAGAGTTGGCCAATCCCAAATGACTTGGATCTTGGCTGGATCCACATGCACCTCCCGTTCATCAATAATGTATCCTAGATACCGAACCTGGGTCATGCCAAAAGTGCATTTTTCCAAATTGGCACATAACTTGTGTTGCCGCAGTGTTTGGAGAACCTGTCAGATGTGGTGGAGGTGCTCTTCCCAACTCTGGTTGAAGATTAGGATGTCATCCAAGTATACCACTACAAATGAGTTGGTGAATGGCCACAAGATGTCATCCATTAGCCTCATGAAGGTTGTAGGAGCATTCATCAACCCGAAAGGCATAACCAACCATTCGAAAAGGCCCTCCTTGGCTTTGAAGGCAGTCTTCCACACATTGGAGGGTTCAATTGTTACTTGGTGATATCCTGACTTCAAATCAATCTTACTAAAATATTTTCCCCCCTTCAGTTGGTCCAGGAGTTCATTAATCCGTGGGATTAGTGTTATCGGGAAATCTAGTGTCCACTCAGAGCTGCTAGTCCCACTAAGTTTGGTAGCTATCTTAGAAACAAACAAACTAAAGCCACTTTCGTTTTCCTTCATGAGAAGTAGATAAGAGTGGAATGAAGGACACCAACCTCAGTCTTGCGCTTGGTTCCTTGCTCGGTTCCTCTCCCTTCTGACAGGTCCTTGCCGCTTCTCCTTCGTCTACCCAGCTTCAAAGAGCACCTGCGAAATCAAAGCAGCATAATACTATCGAAGAACAAAGATATACAATCATAAAAAATATAGGACCAGATGTATATTGACCACACAAATGCATATATCATCAAACATACAAGAATGTGGAGGAAAACTTGAATAGCTTTATTAATATCAAGAATAAGCAAAGAGGATTACAACCAATTGTTCTGACCCAGCATCATCCTCCAGCATGAAAGCCCTTCTTTCACCTCATGAAAGTCTTAGATCACCCAACACAATGATATTCCAACAAGAAACCAACAACACTTCCTTACAAGATACAAAATTCCAGCCTCTGGATATCTGGGATGAGGGATCCATATATAGATGATTGCAGGGGGGTGAGTCAGCTTCTGGGATTCTGATTAGTGTCCTCTCTTTGATAGTTCTTGATTCCACTTGGAGAATGATGATCTCTTACTCATCCCTGGGCGAATTTAGAGAGACAAGTGTGACAGGAGAAGCTTCTGGAAGATTCCATGATCATCCACCTCGCAAACTGTCTCTGCCATTTGTCAACTCTCGCCCATCGCACCCCATAGAAGGGCTTTTTAGCATGCATCGCACCTCCCGTGTGCATTTAGGTGGGATGCATTGCACTTTGACCATGGAGCAGGTGAGATGGTCCAGTTTTGACCAGTTCTGAGTAGTTTTTCATGGAGAACTTCTGGGAGATGATGTAATCATCTGACCTTGTTCTTTTAGGGTATGAAACAACACTTTTAGGGACTTAGGATCCCTTGGTTTATGGACATGTATGATTGGGGTTGCAACGCCCAAAAATTTCTATAACAGTTGCTCCCTAAAGCATGAGGTCGTTAATCTTTTGATGTCAGGTGAAATGCTTTATCATGAGGATTTGAAGTTTTTTCGAGATGGAAGGCGACCTGTAATAAGATACAATACAATACATTATCTTCATAATATTTTTCATGATCTACCTGAGGCGGGCATTCCCATGCTTGGCTTTATAAATTCATTTTCATGTACATAAGATAGACAACCGTCTGTGCGGGAGATTGATGATTCTAATAGAGTCATCATCCTTTGATTCAGATGATCATCTGTGCAGCAACAATGTACATTTGATGTCTTTATTTTCCTGAATATATCGCAGCCCAGATGGATGAAACTAGATCCGGGGTCTTCAAACTCGTTCAATCTTTACTCGGAGTACAAGTCGATCCATGTGAAAGATGTTCTGGAGTCGAACATGGAAAGACATCGCCTGATTATCAGCGAATGATGTAAGCTGTTAACAGGCGCGAGAGGAATCACCGATAATGATGATGACCCTCAAGGTACTACAGTACAATTCGCGAGGTGTGAATAAGGGACTTGGCGTCGAACACCACGCAAAATCTTTCGGTCGAAGGCCATTGATGTAAACTTGTCTCCGGAAGTGAGAAACTTGCCATTGAGGCATGCAAGCTTCAAAGTACTGAAGGGGTTGTTCCTAAGTCGACTTCTTGGATAATGAGCTGATGTCGACAAGAAGCGACTTGTCATAGGAGGGCCTTAATGAATCCCACATCTAAGACACAAAACGAAGTAAATGATTTTGGAGGTGAAAACGATCTGATGATACAGGGTTCAGGGTGGCAGTCATGAAAGAATGGAGCGTGAATGTATTGCAGCGGATGAGACACAGGTGAATTCTATGAGCGACTTCTCTTGAACATACCGGCGACACTGACATGATGGATTGGTAGCGTTAACCCCAAATATGGATGGTGCGGTGGACCAATGGTGATATGACCGGTGAATGGAACAACCCAACCCGACTCGGATACGGAGCGAAAGTGTCATGTTCAAGAGCGACTTGCTACCAATAAAGTTTCTTCAAGTTTTCTTCCCAATTTTTCCCTAGTCATTGCTGACCAGTACCTCTTTATTTTTGTCAAGCTTGAGGAGGATAACATATGCTTGTTCTATAATTTTCCCTTCGAGCAAACCTGTCGCTATGTTTTAACGAGCCTAGTGACAGTGAAATTCATTCTTGTCTGAATGGACAAGTTTGTCGCTATTCGGTTTTAACGAGTTTAACGACAAAGATAACTCGGTCCTTTTCAATTTTAGAGAGTCTGAAAGGGACGTAAAGAAAACTCCAATAATCCTTTTTCGTCATATAATCCCTTAAGTCTGAAAAAGTATAAAATAATACGAAAGGGATGAATTTTTGGTAATTTTAATGAGTCGAACAAAACAAGCGCTCGATATTTTTGTGTAATAATCCCTCAAGTCCAAAAAAGATTAAAATCTAGAGGAGGGATAGCACTTTCGGTCGCTTTAACGAGCTGGATAGGCCAATTGCTTGGCAATCTTTTCATATTTTACGAGTCAGGTGAAAAGAGCTTAAAGGAGACTCATTTTTTGAGGAACGAGTGATAATTTCAGGTAGCAGCTGATTCTAGGTAAGGTTTGGAATTTCCCAATCATGGCAATGTCACAAGGATGGCTAACAGGATCACTCTTCGCAGCTGTTCCTCAAAAGGCGTAAACAATCAAATGGAGGTGAATGATCGGCTAAAATAGAGTGGAGGTGATGATGAGAACACGACCAAGGCTCAAAAGCTAATGATAATGCATTCACAATGGTTATTTACCGGAAATTGGTTCATTTTTTAATGAGCTTAAACTCTGGGGAACGTTTGCTCATTGCTTATGTTTAATTTTTAACGAGCTTGAACTCCACATAAAAACTGCTTGAGCCAGTTGTATAATAAGGATATCTCATATAAGATGCCATTTTTTATGGAGCTTGCACCTTACAAAGCTTTGTCCCAGATCCTTTCTCCAAGCAAGTTAGGAACGACCAATCCTACGAGTTTAAATGGATGAGAAACTTACAAACTAATAAAATAAATGGTCGCTCTTTGCTTGCATGCAAAAAGGTTTGCATGCCCCCAGGTATAGCGAAAAATTTCCAGGCTACCATATGAAAGCTCTCCATCTGCATTGCAGACAAAATGATTCCTTGGCGATGTCTACCGAAATAGACAAAGGTGAGTGGCGCGGTCGCCTCCACTCACATAACTTTGACGAGGGAATCTTATTCCAGTCTAATCCCATTTTCCTAAATGGACGGGTGTGTCAGACTAGTCATATATCCTCCGCAGAAACCTACCCTATACCCAAGGTTTTCCTGCCGAAACAAACCAGGGTGCATGCCCCCTGGGTTTCAGTCATGTCCTCCTGAATCACTCGCGCTCATCAGGTGGACGGACTGGAGATTGATGAGACATTCCTTGTGTGAAAAGACCATTTAGGGATGGTATTTGACTATTTGCTATGTGTGAGCTGGGAAATGACAGCTGGTCTACGAGCTTGACCACTCTGCCTTCGTGCGGAAAACACATTACTCTAAAGAGTGAGGAGACAATGGCTCCCATGCAATAAATATAGTCACGCCCAAGGAGTAGATTATAATCTAGAGGTCCTTGGACTACCATTACGTTCATGTGAACGGTTTTCCTTCTCAATGTTATCGGCACATTGGGAAGGATCCCTAACGGTCGACTGGTTCCTTTGTCAAAGCCTGTCAGATTTCTCATCTCAGGCAGAAGCGATGGCGAACCAAGCGCTTTCCAAGCAGTTGAGGAAAGGATACTCACAGAAGCCCCTTCATCTATGATGGTACCAGCCATGACCATTCTGTATATTTGTGCAATGATTTGGAATGGTACACTAGCTGGTAAACGGGGTCTGCCTAGTAGGTTCCAATCGAAGGAAACAACTAGGTTGCTTGGAGGTGGGACCGAATAGACGGCTGGATATGACTCTGACGAACTTCCTTCCTATGGTAAAGGAACGGGTAGACTGCCCCCATGTTCATCGGAGTCGGTGTTTATGAAAATAATTTGAACGGTGTCATTCTCATTCTCTTCGGTGACTGTGTCATCTGAAGATGGACCTTCCGAAGGCAAGACCGGGTCAACTGCCGCCTCAACCTTTTGACTTTCATCTGGTATGGATTCAGTGGGTTTATCTTCAATGATAGATGCTTCGACTGACGACAATGGCGTGTCAGTCAGATTTTCAACTAGTGATGGACTTGGCAAGAGTTTCTTATATTTAGGAGGAAGCCGTAATGGTGAAGTTGGATGGTCATCCAAAACTCTTTTAGCTTCATCCAGGAAGGGACAACGGTGGAGGGCATGATTGCCTTCACACAGTCTACAAGGGAATTTACATTTTCCTTTTTGTCCAGGGACTTCATTTTCACTGGTTGACGGTGTACTCTCAACATGATCTTCAGAGGTCAAAGACACCGGATTGTGCAAACGAGGAGACCAGTCCCTTAAGATCCGAGGGATACAAGGACAATCTCGATGATAGTGGTCTCCTTTGCAAATGACACATGGCGATTTAGGCCTGGACGGTGCAGTGTGTGGATTTTCGCTAGACGATTCATGGCTATCCCTTTTCGCCTTTGGCTCCTTCTTCTTCTTATCTTTCTTATTCTTCTCCTTCATCTTCTTAGTTACTTGATTTTGGGCCTTACCGGCTTTGTCAAGCGAAGAGGAAGGAGGAGAGGGAGAATCGGATGAAGTATAAGGTTGGGGGGTAACTTTAGTATCATCTAGTTGCTGACTTGATTGTTCAGGAATCACGGTGTTCTGAACGACAGAGGTCAAGAAAAGCCATACGGGCAAGCCAATCGTCAATCCTGGAAGCAACAATGTGGCCATATGAGGTGCACCAACATCCCCCCAAGAGGAGAAAGGACTAGGATTTCCTCCAAGAGGAACTCCTTGGTTGGTGGACTCCATTTTTCTTGACCTAAGACCAATGCGGGAATGGTGATATTATTCCGATTAAAATAAATTTTAGACACTTTGACACAACTTGTTTTTTCAATTTTTAAGAGTCGAGAAAAAACAAAAGATGACTCTAGTCGCCTTCGATTTTTAATGAGCCTGAAGTGACAAGTGCTCAGATGGACCTTTTCCTTTAAGGAGTCTGAAAAGGAATGAAAGAGACTACTCTGGAAATCTAGACAGAGGGATTACCAAACCAATCGCAAAACTGCAGAATACTTTTTACGGTACGGCAGTCAATCTTCCCGAATGTTGTGTTCAGTGCATTGCGATCGATAGGGCAGCATACACGGCTTCCTATGGATAAAGGATATAGCCTATTGTGGTCTCCCAATATATACTCGACGGTACGTGGGAGCACAAGTCCGTACTGGCACTTGTCATCTCAAAGTAGAGGAATCACCCAACCAACAATGAAAGCGACAGTTACCAGGCTTTACGATGCCGAGATAGTCTCTAGCCTAGACTTATAGATGTTGTGCGTTAGGTTCCAAAGCGTTTTTAGGTTCATTAAAATTATTTTACAGTTGATCTTTCTTAAGAAATTTTCCTTTCAGGTTCACCGCGTGATGTAGATGTACAATTCCTAAAATGCAATCTAAGATGATAAACAATCGTTTAATCTTCTTTTTGCAATGAAAATCCTAGCTACTAAAGACAGAGAGATGATATTCTTTCAACATAGATTAGAGAGCACACACTAGATGCACTATCCTGAATCAAACCAACAAGCAGTCTAAATGAAAATGCACATGCATGTATTTGTTTTAAGCTTTCTTAATTTGTGAATGACAAGAAGAATGCTAAGTACAAATCTGAATTATTTTTCAAAGCGACAGTACTAACAAATTTCTCTTCAAAAACGAAAGGAAGATAATGACGACACTTTACTGTTTTGAATTGAAAACTGCTTTCAACACTTGAAAAACTACTAATTCAAATCAAATACAAGAGTAACTGTATAATCGACCATCAAGAACAATAGAATTCTTTTCTTTGACTGAAAACGACACTTGCGACACTTTCAAATAAAAAGACGACAGTTCGACTATGCTACTACTTTGTAAAAGAGAACTGAAAATGGCGGAAAATACATAAAAACATTCATAGTTCTTTGCACAATGGAGGCGGAATGATGGAAAGGAAGGGGGTTTCCACAGTGGTATACTGATCACAGACAACAAAACTCCAGAATAGAGTTGAAAAGAGTGAAGAAAAACCAAAACCTGGAGGCAAAATTAGCCTTTTCTGATCATCGCACCTGTAACACAGGGAAACAGGGATGCATCCCACCTACTGCACACGGGAAGTGCGATGCATCCAGATTTCCTTGAAGAGAGGGTGTGATGGTACCAGGACGAGACTTTACTTGGCTCTTGGTCACAGTTTGCAGCTCAGTTCAGGGATTTAGGCTGAGCAAATGATGTACAGTAAATAGAAATCACAGGGGCTGATCTAATGAGGTTACTAGAGCCACCACTAGGGCAATTAGAAAGTTTTCAAATCGATTGTTCAATTTATAAACAAAACTCGGAGATAGACTGAAGCAGCATTGATCTACTTTGCACTTGCATAGCAAATGCAGTTCGAAGGCTAGCTGGCTTGACTTCAGGCTCCGTCTGTAAGTTTATAAAACAAACAAATATAGAAAAACAAACAATCTATTCGCTCCCCAGTGGAGTCACTATTTTGTTATCGGGAAATCTAGTGTCCACTCAGAGCTGCTAGTCCCACTAAGATTGGTAGCTATCTTAGAAAAAAACAAACTAAAGGCACTTTCGTTTTCCTTTATGAGAAGTAGATAAGAGTGGAATGGACACCAACCTCAGTCTTGCGCTTGGTTCCTTGCTTGGTTCCTCTCCCTTCTGACAGATCCTTGCCGCTTCTCCTTCGTCTACCCAGCTTCAAAGAGCACCTGTGGAATCAAAGCAGCATAATACTATCAAAGAACAGAGATCTACAATCATAAACAATATAGGACTAGATGTATATTGACCACACAAATGCATATATCATCAAACATACAAGAATGTGGAGGAAAACTTGAATAGCTTTATTAATATCAAGAATAAGCAAAGAGGATTACAACCAATTGTTCTGACCCAGTGTCATCCTCCAGCATGAAAGCCCTTCTTTCACCTCATGAAAAGCTTAGATCACCCAACACTATGATATTCCAACAAGAAACCAACAACACTTCCTTACAAGATACAAAATTCCAGCCTCTGGATCTCTGGGATGAGGGATCCATATATAGATGATTGTAGGGGGTTGAGTTAGCTTCTGGGATTCTGATTAGTGTCCTCTCTTTGATAGTTCTTGATTCCACTTGGAGAATGATGATCTCTTACTCATCCCTGGGTGAATTCAGAGAGGCAAGTGTGACAGGAGAAGTTTCTGGAAGATTCCATGATCATCTACCTCGCAAACTATCTCTGCCATTTGTACACTCTCGCCCATCGCACCCCATAGAAGGGCTTTTCAGTATGCATCGCACCTCCCATGTGCATTTAGGTGGGATGCATCGCACTTTGACCATGGAGCAGGTGAGATGGTCCAGTTTTGACCAGTTCTGAGCAGTTTTTCATGGAGAACTTCTGGGAGATGATGTAATCAGCTGACCTTGTTCTTTTAGGGTATGAAACAACACTTTTAGGGACTTAGGAGCCCTTGGTTTATGGACATGTATGATTGGGGTTGCAGTGCCCAAAAATGTCTATAACAATCGGGTACCTATTTCGGACAATGATCTTGTTCAGTGCCCAATAGTCAATACAGAGTCTCTAAGTCTTGTCCTTCTTCTGTACAACACAATCGGGCTCCCACAGGGTGATGAACTCAGTGGGATGTGACCTTTCTGCAACAGCTCCTGAATCTGCCTCTTGATTTCATCATTCTCCAGAATAGTGATCCAAATTGGATCCTTGAAAATTATCAGAGTTTCTATGACTGTTTCAAATGAGCTATCAAGAAAGACCTCTGGACAGTGGCAGTTTGTAGCCAACACAGAACAATGAGGACTCTCGGTTAAAGCACGCTGACCATTGGCCCATGGAGACCGTAGAGTGGCGCAAACTAGCAAATAGGGAGTCCAGATCTGAAAACAGAGGCCGTTTCTGATATGCAATTAGTGCAATCGCGTATGCTAGGAAAAACCCCTCGATAAGGAAAGACCTCGAGCACTTGGTCACAAGGGAAACTCGAAAACCATGGGAAAGCACTAAAACTGACAAGGTAGGTCCCACGCTCAAAACCGGTGAAATATCGGAGGCATTTCGGGTGGTAAGCGGGTTTGGCAGAGGACCAAGCGATGCCATACACTGAATGACACGTGTACGGCGGATGAGAGAGAAAACCGCTCTCATCGTAGGGTAACGGTCGAGAAACTCACCCGTGCGATAAAAGCGATGACCGTAGGATTTGGAGGCCCTACATCAACGATGGAGATTCCACTTGATGGGAGACCAGATTTGACGGAAGAATAGGCCGAGGC
The DNA here is from genome assembly GCA_031772625.1 of Pinus tabuliformis. Taxonomy (NCBI): domain Eukaryota; kingdom Viridiplantae; phylum Streptophyta; class Pinopsida; order Pinales; family Pinaceae; genus Pinus; species Pinus tabuliformis. Next base: position 36,431,635 of record CM062812.1, read on the forward strand.
ATATGAAATTTGGGGTCTAACATGACCGCTGAGCTGGCGGATGAATCATTTCATAGAATAACCAAAATAATGACCGTTCGTGGAAGAGCTGGCGCTCAGTTCATGAGGGGACAAGTGGTCACCTCTTTGTGAAACGTTACATAGTGGCTATGACACAGAAGCAAGGAATTCTAGCGGACAGAGGTAAGTGATCCGAAGAGCCGGAAGAGGAAGCGAACAGTCACGGGACATATTGGATTTAAGCCATGAACAGACAAAGAGGAGAGAGAGATAGAGGAGAGAATGAAGCAAGAAGCAGAGAATAGAGAAGTCGAGCTGACCTGCAAAGCTAAGGTAGCATCGAGCAGACAAAACTGAGAAGGCTTGAGAGGTTCAAGTAATCCCTGTGAGGATATCGGTCAGGAACTGAGTACCAGATTAGACTCATCCCATTAAGACCAGTTGAGGTCGAGACTCGATAAGGGGGAGTCTGTGTACTCTAGTGGCTTGGGGAATCCAAGTACCACCCTACTGAGCATCATCTGTTACAGGAGACTCAAATTGAGCTCCTCATTGTAAAAACTCTACTTAAAGACACAATAGAAAATGCCACCACTGAAAGCTAGACCAGGAGACGTAGCCCAGGAGGATTGGGTGAACTCCTTATTAAATTGTTGTGTTTTTCATTTACTTGTTGTGTTTCTCTTAGTGTTTTCCAATGCCTGTGTATTTTGCAATCTTATCGATCCGTTTCTTAAAATAACATAGGCATATCCCAGCGCATGAGTCTGTAATACCTTCATTAATTTCCTGAGGTCACCTAGGGGTGATTTCAGATCAAGTGGTATCAGAGCTATAGGTTGTTAAGGTTAGACAAGCTTGTGCTGGATCTAGCTGTTGAATGCTAACTAGATCAAAGCTTAAATTAGGAAAAGGAGAGTTGGTCAAAACTAATCCTGAAATTGGAAGAGTCTATCCTCAGAAGACAATGTCGGAGGAAGGTTCTGTGGGGCCAAACCCTCAATTTATAGATAGTTTCCTGGCCATAAGGTCCATGGTAGAGGAAATGTATAAGGACTTTAGAAAACATAAAGATGAAGATTCATCAGGCTCCAAACAAGATAAAGGAGAAGAAGAGTCTCTCCTCCATGACCACTCAAAAGGCAAAGGGAAAGAAGGAAGCTTTCTCACACCTCCTAATAACCCTGAACATAAAAAGAAGACATCTTTGATTAAACTAGATGTTAAATTTTATTTACCAATATATGATGGAGAGTTGAATGCAGAAAAGCTGGACAATTGGATTAGACAAATTGATGTTTATTGCAAAGTGCAGAGTATCGATTTAGATAAGAGCAAGATTCAGCTGGCCAGCCTACGCCTTGGAGGCATTGCCTTGGTTTGGTGGGAAGGCAGGACCCAAGCTGACATGAAAAGACATGGTAAGACTCTTTCTGTCTGGAGTGAATTTGTTTCTGCAATCAAAAAGCAGTTCTATCCACTGGCCTACATACAGCAAGCCATGATGAGCTGCCAAACTCTTCGCTAATTGAAAGGGCAAAGTGTACAAGGTTACACCCAATAATTTAGGAAGAGATATTTGATTCTAGGAATCTCATTAGACTCACCTGAGACTCTGTTGAAGTACATCGGTGGTCTACACAGCTACATGAGGCACACTATCCTCATGTTTAATCCCACTAGTATAGATGAGGTATCTGTTCAAGCTATGCATCTAGAAGCTAAAGGAAAGAATGGGAACCCAGAAGTTGGGGATCATCCCAACCCACTGCAAGAAAGAATAAGGAGAAAAGAAAACAAAAATGGAAAGCAAGGAAGGCCAGCACTGCACAGAAAAGCAAATCTTCATTCACTCACTATAAGAAGGATGGGCATGATGATGAGCACTGTTGGATTCTGCATCCGGAGCTGAGACCTAAGAAGTTCGAGGGCAAGAAGAAGAAGACTGCTACAGCTATTCAGAAAGATTTGGGGTCGGACTCAGGAGATGAAGCAACCATTGCAGCTACAGGTATAAAAGGTAAGAATTCTAAAGCATCTACTAGTAATTCTGCACAATCTATTATTGATGAAGAAAATGAGAGAAAAAGACATGAGCTTTTCCATATTCGAGTTATTTCCAAACATCAAAAGATTGATACTTTGTTTGATAGTGGCTAACAAGTAAGTTTAATTTCTGAAGCAATTGTAAATAAGTTGGGATTACTGACTACACCTCACAAGAAACCATACCCATTAGGATGCTTAAGTGATAAAGCACAACTACAAGTGACTAGAAAATGCAAACACAAGTTTTCTTTTGGGTCAGCATTTGTAGATGAGGTTGAGTTAGACATAATTCCTTTGGATATATGTGGAATTGTTTTAGGAAGTCCTTACTTGTATGATAGAAAAGCTATTTTCTATAGAGCCAAGAACAAGTATCGACTCGTTAAAGATGGAATTGAATACTTTGTAAGAGCTCATAAGCTCAAGAATAAATACACTCTCATAAACTCAAGGCAGATGAAATGAATTATAAATTCATGCAAACAATTTTTACTGATGGTTGTAAAGGAAAATAAACCTAATAAAACCAATGTGTTTGAGGGTTGTGATGCTAAACAACAAGCTGATTTAGAAAAAGTTGTTTTAGAGTATCATATCTTGTTTCAAGAACCTAAAGGTCTACCACCCAAAAAGGAAATAGTGCATGATATTAATTTGCAACAAGATGCTCCATTTCCTAGCATTGGGATGTAAGGTTGTCCACTTTAGAGAATGCAGAAATCAAGAAGCAAGTGTAGGAGTTTCTCGAGAAGGGGTTCATCAGACCTAGCACATCACCATGTGGGTCACCAATCGTTTTGGTGAGAAAGAAAGATGGCTCGTGGAGAATGTGCATTGATTACCGAGCACTGAATAAAATAACAATAAAAAATCATTATCCCCTTCCTCGCATAGATGATCTATTAGATCAGTTAAAGGATGTTGTTTATTTTTCCAAGTTAGACTTGCATAGTGGATATCATCAGGTTAGAGTTGCAGAACAAGATGTATGGAAGACTGCTTTCAAAACAAAGTTGGGATTGTATGAGTGGCTGGTTATGCCTTTTGGATTAACTAATGCTCCTGCTACTTTCATGAGAATAATGAATGATATGCTCAGACCTTTTCTTGATGATTTTGTTATTGTATATCTGGATGACATTCTTATATTTAGCAAAACATGGGAAGAACATTTAAAGCATGTTAAGCAAACACTAGATGTTTTGAAAAGAGAAAACTTATGTTAAACTCTCAAAATGTGAATTTGGAAAAACATCTTTGAATTATTTGGGACATATAATAGGGGGTGGTGAATTGAAGATAGATCCCTCTAAGGTGGAAATCATTGTAAACTGGCCTAAACCCAAATCTGCTATAGAAGTTAGGAGCTTCTTAGGAGCAACACAATATTGGAGAAAGTTCATTTCTAACTTTTCCTTAATTGCAACTCCCTTACATGCTTTAACAGGATTGAACAAGGTGTTTCAGTGGGGAGGCAAACAGCAGAAAGCCTTCAACACCTTGAAAGAAAAGATTAGCACAACACCAGTACTAGGACTGCCAGATCTTCAAAGACCGTTTGAGATCCAAACGGATGCCGATGACTATGCCATGGGAGTAGTGTTGATACCGCACGGTAAACCCATATGTTATCATTCTGAGACATTTAATTCTGCAGTAGTTAACTATCCCACATATGATAAAGAATTGTATGAATTAGTACAGAGTGTGAAAAAGTGGAAACATTACTTAATGGGCAAAGAAACAGTTATACATACTGATCATCAACCACTTCAATATTTACACTCCCAAACTAAGTTGCAGCAATCAAGACACTATAGATGGATGGGTTTTCTACAACAGTTTCATTTAGTCATCATATATAAAAAGGGCATACACAATAAAGTTGTATATATGTTATCTAGACCCATTATAAATGTATCTACTATACTTAAGCATAATTCTGTGTTACATGAGAGCTACATTGAACAATATACTCAAGATATAGACTTTAAAGATGTATATACAACTTTAAGTCAAGGCAAATTGTGGGAAGCTATGCATTCCACAAACTGAAAGAGTAAAGATAATTTGAGAAGCGCACACTTCTCTAATATCAGGTCACTTTGGGGCAAGTAAAACAGTTGCACAGCTGCAAAGATTTTGTTATTGGCCAAAAATGAATGAGACAGTTTCTAGATATGTAAGAGGGTGTACTATGTGTGCTAAAAGCAAGCCCAACAATAGGAAACTAGGCTTGTACACTCCATTGCTAGTTCCTTCTCATCCTTGGGAAAGTGTTTCCATGGACTTTGTTGGAGGACTGCCTAAATCTAGGAAAGGTCATGATTATCTGTATGTTGCTGTGGATAGGTTCAGCAAAATGTGTATTTTGATACCTTGTAATAAACAGATTATAGCTGAACAAACTGTAAAAATGTTCTTTCAACATGTATGGGTTCATTTTGGATTACCCACTTCCATTATATCTGATCGAGACACCAGATTTGTGGGAAAATTTTGGTCAAGTCTATGGGAACTGATGGAAACCAAACTGAAGAAAAGCATAGCTTTCCATCCACAAACCGATGGCCAGACAGAAGTAGTCAACAGGACAGTGATCCAGTTGCTCAGGGGATATTGCAGTAAGCATCCTAAGCTTTGGGATGAACATTTGTGTTATGTGCAGCATGCTTACAACCGAGCCAAACATTCTTCTACACAGATATCTCCTTTTGAGACCAGTTTTGGTTTCACACCAAGGTCTTCCTTGGATTTTGTCTTTGGTAAGGACACAACAGTTGAGGGACACAACGATGTGGACAAGGCAACTAGGTTCATTAAACAAATCCAAGAGATCCATCAAGAAGTATAGGAACAATTGGAAAAGAGCCAGGCCAAATACAAGGCAAGGCATGATAAGCATCGGATGGAGCATAGTTTCCAAGTTGGTGATCAAGTCTGGCTGTATATCAACAAGGACAGGATGCAAGGTGAAGGTAAAAAGTTGAAACCATTAAGGTATGGACCTTTTAGGATCCTTGAGAAAATTGGTGAGAATGCTTTTTGCCTTGATTTGCCAGCTTATATGCACATCTACTCAGTCGTCAATGCAGATAGCTTGAGATTGTTTGAACCTTCACTAATTGAGGATCCTGAAGAGTAGAGTCAATTGCCTTCTATTGATGACCTACTACCTGAATATCTTAATGAATTGCAGGAAGACACAGTTCTGGATAGGAAGGTGAGAACGACGCGTAGGGGAGATGTTGAGTACATCAGAATTGGGCTCAAGGGTTCAAAGCCAAGCAGTGCAAAATGGATAGAGATTGGACAGGTGAGAAAGTTGTATCCTCACTTAGTCGATGCTTGAAAACCAACTTTTGGTGGTCCAAAAGCTTTTTCAGTGGGAAGGCCGTGATCTGAATTGGATCCTTGAAAATTATCAGAGTTTCTATGACTGTTTCAAATGAGCTATTAGGAAAGACCTCTGGATAGTGGCAGTTTGTAGCCAGCATGGAACAATGAGGACCCTCGGTCAAAGCGCGCTGACCGTTGGCCCATGGAGACTGCGCAGTGGTGCAAACTAGCAAATAGGGAGTCCAGATCTGAAAACAAAGGTCATTTCTGATACGCGATTAGCACAAATCGAGTATTGCTAGGAAAAACCCCTTGAGAAGGAAAGACCTCGAGCACTCGGTCACAAGGGAAACCCGAAAACTGCGGGAAAGCGATAAAACTGACAAGGTGGGTCCCGCGCTCAAAGCAGTGGAATATCAGAGGCATTTCGGGCGGTAAGCGGGTTTGGCAGAGGACCAAGCGATGCCATACACTGAATGATGCATGTCCGGTGGATGAGAGAGAAAACCGCTCTCATTGCAGGGTAACGGTCGAGCAACTCACTCGTGCGATAAAAGCGATGACCGTAGGATCTGGAGGCCCCAGATCAACGACGGAGATTGCACCCGATGGGAGACCGGATTTGACGGAAGAATAGGCTAAGGCATATGAAATTTGGGGTCCGACATGACCGATGAGCTGGTGGATGAATCATTTCACAGAATAACCGAAATAACGACCATTCGAGGAAGAGCTGGTGCTCAGTTCATGAGGGGACAAGTGGCCACCTCTCTGTGAAATGTTACACAGTGGCGATGACACAGAAGCAGGGAATTCCAATGGATAGAGGTAGGCGATCCGAAGAGCTAGAAGAGGAAGCGAACAGTCACGGGACAGATTGGCTTTAAGCCACGAACAAACAAAGAGTAGAGAGAGACAGAGGAGAGAGTGAAGCAAGAAGCAGAGAACAAAGAAGTCGAGCTGACCTACAGAGCTAAGGCAACATCAAGTAGACAGAACCGAGAAGGCTTGAGAGGTTCAAGCAATCCCTGTGAGGGTATCAGTCAGAAACTGAGTACCATATTGGACTCATCCCATTAAGACCAGTTGAGGTCGAGACTCGGTAAGGGGGAGTCTATGTACTCTAGTGGCTTGGGGAATCCAAGTACCACCCTACTGAGCATCATCTATTACATGAGACTCAAATTGAGCTCCTCATTGTAAAAAATTTGCTTAAAGACACAATAGAAAAGGCCACCACTGAAAGCTGGACCAGGAGATGTAGCCTAGGAGGATTGGGTGAACTCCTTATTAAATTGTTGTGTTTTGCATTTGCTTGCTGTGTTTCTCTTATTGTTTTCCAATGCTTGTGTATTTCGCAATCTTATCGATCCGTCGCTTAAAATAACATAGGCATATCCCAATACATGAGTCTGTAATACCTTCATTAATTTCCTGAGGTCACCTAGGGGTGATTTCAGATCAAACAGAGCGCTGATAGATTGGTCCATTGGGCAGCGGCGCACCTGGGGTCAGGTCGATGGAGTGCTTGACCTAACAGTGTAGAGGAACCCCTGCGGGGGAGGTAAATATGTCCTCGTACTCCTCCACGACCTTGTTGATTTATAGTTGTTGTGCGGAGGGGCCCTGTCTGGAGGTCATGGCCACCATATTCTTCTTTCCTTGAGGGCGTATCATCAGGAAAACAACTTTCTCTGTTTTGGAAATGAGCTTACTGCATTGTTTTGCAGTAACCAAAGAGATGGCGGTAGGCGGTGCTACCTCTGGTTTCCTATACAACTTATTTCCCAAAGTAACAATAACAACACGAGGCCTTGATTCATACACAGCATGTCGCTTCCACAAGTATGGTTGGCCTAATAATACATCACAAACATTAAGGGGAGCAACATCACACAATACCTCATCCATGAAGGGCTTGATGTTGTATGGAAGGCGACACTGTTGGCTCACACGAAGATCATGTCCTTGGTGAAGCCACCTGATGGTGCACGATTGTGGATGTGTTGTGGTTGGTATGCCCAACTGCTTCACGACCTCTGTCGAAATGAGGTTCTTTTGCCTCCCGATGTCGACAATGACCTGTAGCGGGGAGCCCTTTACCCACATTTGGGGGTGGAAGAGGCGTTCCTCCTCCTCTGGATCTTCGGGTTCCTTCTTCTGGATCTTCGTGGTGGCAACAGTGGCGTTGGGCTCCGCATCGATAATTTTCTTCCCTTTGTCATTCCCCTTGTCGGTTTCTGACTTAGATTCAGAACATGCATCTGATTTTGAAACCTTTAGCTCGACCATCAGTGACTGCTTGGCCCAACACTCACTTGTGTTGTGAGTGGAGCTCTTATGGAACTCACACCACTTTCCCGTGTTCATTTTCAGCTTCGCAATGCTGTTCTTTGCTTGTGGCTTTGGCGGGTTGTCCTGGGCCACCCTGCCTTAGCTTTGTCCTTTGTTTTGCGGTTTGGGGGCACCTTTCCCCTGCTTCAGATTTGTAGATCCAAAGTCTCGCTTCTTCTGTTTAAAAATTTTCTCGATCTTGACAGCATATCGATATGCCATGTCGAGTGAGGCGATGTTCAGGAATTCTATTTTGTCATGGATGTACCTGTGCAGGTAACCACGATATTTGAGTACCAAATGCAGCTCTGAATCCTTGATACCCAACTTTGTATGAAGGGTATGAAAAATATTGGTAAACTTCGGAACGTCTTGGTCCCTTCCCTGCTGCAGCATGGTCCACTTTATGTATTAATCCTCATAGCTTTTGACAGGGTAATACTACTCCTTGATGGCAACCTGGAATGAATTCCAAGTGGGTGCGCTGAAAACAGTGAGGACATACTTTCATACTTCTGCTCGTAGTAGGTTTCCCACCAGTTCTTGAGTTAGGGGGCGGCTTTGAGCGAAAGTAATCTTTTCCCGACCGGAAAAATCATGAACAGAAAAATACCCTTTTAGCAGACTTAACCATTTATCTACAGCGTCTACATCTATCTGGCCCTCAAATATGGGAATGTCAAAGTTAACTTGTACCTTAAAGGGTGTGGCGCTTCTAGAGTAGCTGCCAGAAGTAGATGTGTTGCCCCTGGGTAGTCGCTGAAGGATCTGGGCAAAGTTGCCCATCATCGCGTTCTCTTGTCGCTCGAGGGCCCCTTCGAGCAAGATTTTGATAGGATATCCTACCCCCTCGTCTTTCTTTTCATTTTCCATGGGAGGCCATCGGGATTTGTGAGGCTAGTCTTGCAAAGGTTTGACCAGTTCAAGCCCTAACTCCTTATATCTCGACCTCGTTGGGGACATGCAAGGAAAAACAGAGAAAGAGTAGATCGCTCTGATACCACTGATCCGGATTTAAACAGGAACACAATAAAGTACAGAAATAAACACAAATACAAAGATACAACAGAAATAATACTTCATTTCATTAATGGAGAATACTGAAATATGCTTACAAATAGAAATGGAAATAAACTAGCTCGAGCGATGGTAGCTTATCTCTGAGAAGAGATGTGGCGTTGAACCCCTTGCAATGAGGCTCACGGGCCTTTTTATTATTGAGCAATAAGAGCAAACCCTAAACAACCAAAACCTTAACCCAAGGAGATGTAACACCAAGAGTTTATGGGTCTCGTTGGGGTGAGTTGGACAACCAACTTCCCAGGGTCGCAACTTGGTCATATTATCTCCATTTGACACAAATGATAACTTGTTGGAAATATTTCTCCGAAGAATACGACAGAAAATATAATTTTAAACAAAAAATTGTTGGCGGTAGATTTCCAAAAAAACGTTGTTTAGGGCCTCAAAATGGCTCTAGAAGTTTAGGACCCGAAAAACTGCTAAAAATAGTAAACTATGCTACAATTAAGGAAATTGAAAAGCTGAAAGAAGCAATGGTGGGGGTCCAAGTGGAATTGGCGGGTGGCCACCAATATCCACCTGGATCACTCCCTTGAGCCAAGTCGAAATTCAAAGAATGATCAATAAAATAGGATGCCTAGCAAATGGATCCATCCTCCTTTTATAATTTCTCCCCATGCTTATAGACTCCCCTTTTCCCTATTATTTTACTGGTGGAAGCCACTGTCTACTAAGTAACTTTTTGCCACCATTTTAATAAAATAATAATTTGTCACCATCCTCCAATAAAATAATATTTGATACCTTTCTCCAATAAAATAATTTTGGCCCCCTTTTAATTAATATTACCAAAATTGGCCCAAATTACTTAGTGATTCCCATGCTCACGAAATTGGGGATATGACAGATTTGCATATTCCCCATGATCCCAATCATCTAGCTTTTTAACTTAAAAATCATTGATCTCCTTGGGTTCGCCATATAACCATCCTTTATGGTTTTAAATGTATTAAGATCATAGATCTTTGCTTTCTAATCCCAATCTTCTAATGCCTTATCCTCTAGATCAAAATAGTCTTAGTGGAATAATAAAAAGATCAAATTTATCTCAAACAAAAGAATTTGCTTTCTACCATATTCTCTCTCAATCAAATTTCACTTTTCATTATTGAGTTTCAAAATGGTTGTATAGAAAAGTCCATTTGTAGATAGAAGATATGGTACTCAACATATTTCAAAAATGTTGATTCTTGAGCTTGTATATAGATTGTACTTTATTAGCAACTTGACATTTATCTAGTCCAAAAGCAATGGGGCAATGAATAGGTGGAAGATACTTTATATGGTGATCAACATGCTTGGAGTTTGTATTCACGTGTTAGTAGATAAAGCATAATTTGTTAACAGTTTCACATTCTCCTATTCCAAATATAATGAAGGGAATCAATGTTCAACTCTCACCATTTCCACCCAACTTTTAAGGGCAAGGCGCCACCACACTTCAACCCATTTTGTTAACGAGCTGCACATTTTAACATTAGTGAATCATCCTCATGGTTCTTGGCTTTTAGTGATTATTCTATATGATATATTTTCTTTCCATTTCATTCCTAAGAAGATAATAATTAAATAATAATCCTGTTAAATTTCATTTAATTTTCTAACAATTATTTGAATATTAAAATTTATGTAAGCATATGATAGATAAAATACATATTCTTTAACCATCAAATCTATTTAAACTTTCTACTCTATCTTTTAAGTTAATGAGAAAGAAATAAAATCCATACTTATATTGAAAATACCTATAACATATACCCTTTATCAAATAGTTGTTTAAATTTTCACTCATGAAAATAGACGCTCAAATTTTCAACTACTGAAACAGATTTTAATGGGTACGTGAAGATTTCATTTTCAAAAATTTTAAGTAACAACTAAAATCTGTTTTAATCAATACTCTAAAACTAATTTTAGTTTTAATCAATACTCCAAAATTTGAAAAGCTAGTTTAATCATACTTTAAAATTTGAACAGCAATCTGTTTTAAACAAGAAAATTTTGAACAGCTATTTGAACACTATATCTATTTTCAACCTAGGTATGGGATTTTGCCCCTGTCGTGGATATTCTGGGATTTTGATTATAAGAGAAGATGTGGACTAAAGCCGTGGAAATTTTCAACTGCACCAAAGTTATATTTGGAATGAAGAAATAATTGCAAATCCATATCATTCTCAAATTACACAATCTCAAACGACTCGCCAAATTAAACAAATTTTGTGCATTTCAACAAATATAAATTTTGTGCATTTCAACAACATACAGACGATTCATAAAGCTCTGCAAATTAAACAAAATTCAGATGTTAAGAAAACATTAATCTCTTCATAATATGGGCAGATCCCAAGATGATGAAGTCTACAAGAGAACACTTAATGGCGGAGGGCGCACCGCCTGCAACCTCAGATTGCGATTAACATGGGGCAAACAGTAATTCAACTACCCGGGACTAGATATGAGCTCGTCCTCTGACATCAGACCGCTAACGGCCGAACAAACCCATCGATGGCACCAGGAAGGTGGTGGATTTTATTGTCATGCAGAAGGACATTGAACAATAAAATTATAATGCATAAAGGTTTTCATAAAAGATGAAATTCAAACTACATGGATATGTGACAATGGAGTCAAATAACTTTATGTTTCAGTGATACAATCACTACACCTGTCCATCAAACTAGAAAGTTGAAGAACTTTGGCAATCAAGAGCAGTGAGAGTATCAGTGTGAGTAGTACTTATATCACCCAACAAATTCTTTATATCTGAGTGAAATTTTGGATTGCAAGCATTGCCCAAAAATATGTCTTTGATGTTCTGCAGTTGGCTTACAATGTCGATCATATTGGGTCGTCCTTCGGGAGATTCTTTTGTGCAGAGCAAACCGACACTCATGAGGTGACGGAGGCAAGTGAGTTTTTTTTCTTCTTCAATGATGGTACTAACATTTCTCAGTACAATCTTATTCACAACTTCTTCAATATGGTTTGGAAAACTGGCACTCGCCTATTTCTGCAAGTTCATTCCTTCAACAAACATATTGTTGGTGGGTTTCTTTCTAGTGAGCATTTGCAGCAATATTATTCCATAGCTATAAACATCACCTTTTGTTGTGACACTTACCCCCAATCCATATTCTACATTCAAAAATTGGCACAATAAGGTTTCTAATTCATAGTTTCAATAAAAATAGAAAACTCATGGCATTGTTTAATGTGCTATATAGTTAGAAACAATACCTGGAGGAATATAGCCTGCAGAACCTTTAAGTGTATGTGTGGAAGTGAGAGCTGAATCATCTGAGTTTGCAAAATATATGGTAGCAATGCCAAAGTCTATTATATAAGCTGTCATATCTTCACCCAAAAGTACATTGGTGGGCTTCAAATCACAGTGGATCACTTGCACGAAACAATAGTGATGGAGATATGACATGCCTTGTGCAATGTCTATTCCAATATTCAATCTTTGAATCAAACTCAAAGCACATTCTTCTTCACCATTGGGATATAACCACTTCTCCAGATTTCCACTTGGCATTAATGGAAATATCAAAGCTTTCATTTGGAGGTTTGAATAACAGGTTATGATTTTAATCAGATTTCTATGCTTAATTTTAGCCAACACTTTGCATTCCTTGTCAAAACTTTTGTGAGCTCCTTCATTTTCCAAATTGAGAACTTTGACCGCAACAATTGTACCATCATTTAGGACCCCTTTGTACACTTTCCCAAAACTACCAATTCCCAACAAGTTGGATTCGCTAAATTCATCTGTTGCAGTGATAATCTCTCCATAGGAGACCCTTGGATACCCCACTTTTAAGGAAGTTCCCACCTCTATAAGAATATGCCTCTTGCAATTTTGTCTCCACAAAGTCCCTAGAAACAAACATGATACAACAATGATTGCAAGTGCAACCACAGGTATGATAACTCTTTTTAGATGTGAAGCACTTTTGTGTTTGTGATTAGAGCATGGTGGTAGAGTTACCCAAGGTCCGCAAAGACCAAGATTGCCCATAAAAGCTGTGGCACCAAGATTTTTGAAAACTCCAAGTTTAGGCACTGTCCCTGACAACTTGTTGAAAGAAAAATTCAAGTGGTGGAGCATTTTGAGATTTTCCAATGACATGGGTATTTCACCAGACAAATTGTTCGAGGAGACATCCATATCTTGAAGATTTGGAAGTTCTCCTAGTGAAACCGGAATCAGACCTTCAAAATTGTTGTAAGAAAGATTCAAGTATTCTATTTCCTTGCAGCTTTGGAATGCACTTGGAATGTTACCAGTAATTGGTTTGCAGAAATATCTATAGCCTGAACCATTGTCATCTTGCTTATTCCTGAAGGTATGGATCCATGTAATAAATTGTGTGAAAGGTTGAAATAGAAAGCTAAATTTTCAAGGCCTGCAACCTCTTGAGGTATGTGCCCTGTAAGCCTATTGTATGATAAATCTAGTAGTAATAAGTTCAGGCATTTCCCTATATTTGCAGGTATAGTGCCTGATAACTGGTTTTGACCCAGATATAAATATCTCAATTGCCGGAGGCTGGCAATAGAATTAGGAATTCTTCCAGAAAGATTATTTTGACCTAGTGCTAATAGCCCTAAGTTTTTGAGTCGGCCAATTTCCATTGGAATGTTTCCCTGTAAATTGGTGGATTGAATAAATACCTTTCCAATTTTTGAAGCATGGTAAATGAAGAAGGTATTGCCCCTTCAAAAAAATTGTTGCTAAAATCAAGAGTTGTTAAACTAGTTAGGTTTCCTATTTGTGGAGGTATTTCACCTGTTAATTCATTACTGGTCAGGGTTATCATTCTCAATTTTGTAAAAAGGTAGCCAATGGGAAAGGACAAACGTCCCGTAAAATGATTACCATCTAAAGCTATTGTGTTTAGGGTGGAACAATTAGCCAGAGCAGTAAAAATGGGCAAGGTCGTGGTGCTCCCGCTAACCAATTGATTATGTCCTATGGAAAGTCGACGGAGTTGAGTCAACCTACCCAACTCCATGGGCACTACTCCGCTAAGTTGGTTATCCATTAATTCGACAAGTTGAAGGTTCGTACAATTGAAGAGAGGGGCAGGAATAGTGCCACTCAACCGATTACCTCCCAGATAGAGTCCCATCAACATGGTGTTCTTGCTGCAGAACTCCCCTGGAATGTAACCTGTCAATTGGTTAAGAGTGATATCCAATATTTGAAGATTGGTGCAGTTATACAGGGAAAATGGAATTTGTCCTTCTAAATTATTCAAATGTAGAACTATATGTCTCAGGTTGGTTGCCAGACCCAATTGGGAAGGAACACTCCCTTGAAGGTTGTTACTGCCCAAATCTATGAAGTGCAAAGAGGATATGTTTCCCAAGCAGGCCGGGATTGTACCAGTCAAATTGTTATCCTCTAAGTTAAAGAATAGTAATCTGGGGAGAACGCAAAGTTCCGAGGGAATGTTTCCTATGAGATGGTTAGTGCCTATAGATAACCCCTCTAAATTACGGCATCCAGCAAGAGTGGGGGAATATAACCTTGGAGTTGATTCAGAAACAGGTAAAGTCCCTTTAAGCTAAACAAATTCCCCAGTTGATAAGGAATGTCACCATGAAAACTGTTATTCTCAAGGTCGAGTACTCTAAGAAAGGAGAGATTGCCAAGAAAAGGAGAGACTGTACCTTGCAATCCCATGTTTGAAACATCGAGTGAAACCACTCTCTGTCTACGTCGGCTGCATCTGATCCCTCTCCACTCGCAGAACGAAACATTTGGTTTCCAGGAAGTGGTTAATGAGTGGTATGGATCATATGTGATTGCAGACATGAATCCAAACAGAGCCTCTCTATCGGACGCATTGCTGAGATGATGGGGATGCCGAAGATTAGATAATTGAAGTGCGGAAGAGCCAGAAGGAATGGCAAAGAGATTCAAATAAAAGAGGAGCAAAAATAGGGTCATAATAGAGGAGAAAAGAGAAGCAAGGAAACAGGATTCCATTACTCCCTGCAAGAAGAAGAGAATGGTTTATGAAGGATAACAATGAGGAGGATGGAATTTCTTGAGACTCCATGGATTCATTAAGCACCCATAGATACAGTTTCAATAGAAGAAATTCAAACATAACAAGTGGAGAAATATTCGGGTCCACACTTTTTTCGCACTCTTTCGAGAAAAAGGTACACCGATGGAATTCATTGCCACTGCCCATCAGTTATTCAAAAATAAATTTAGCTTTTATTTTTATTTGTCAATGTAGAACAATGTAAAAATACAAATAAAAAACAAAATCAATTCGAAAAACTTACGTTGATAAGATGTAGGATGATTATCGAGTATTGACGTGCATATGTGAACTTATTGAAGGGAGAGTGAAGTTATTCGCTTTCACAAATCACATATAGCTCTTATTAGATTTAGAAAGTTTACAACTAGATGTAAAAGATTAGTGTTCAAAACTCATGGTTAAGAAACTTTGTTAGTGAATTACTCTATTTTTTATTAATAGGATTGTTTTTAAAAGAAAATAACAAAGATATTGGATGGGATAGAATTTTTTCTTAAAGAAAATAATAAAGATATTGGATGAGAATAGGTTAAAGAAAAGGGGAAGTTGTTAAGGAGAGTAAGGAGATATTGATATTGATACTGGCCGAGGGAGTTAAGTTAGAAAAGATTATTTATTATCAATAACAAATTTTAGTGGGGAGTTTTTATGGGAGATTTGTTTACAAAATGTCCCATAGAAACTCCCCACTAAAATTTGTTATTGATAATACTAAGAATTGTATGAGTTGCATTATTTTTTGGGTTTGCACCAATTCTAGAGTATTCCTCACCCAACCTTAAAAAATTGGGAAGGGAATTTGTGACTTCACAAGATTTGTGGATTAAATGTCTAAGATTACCAAATTGAACTATGAAAGGACCAAATCTCATTGTACATTGGGAATGCTATAGGTAAGTAAATTTGCCTCTATCTTAGTCATTGATCAAATTTGAATAGAATAGTGGATAAAATATGTGCTGAAATAGAATTAAGGAACAAATTACCAAAGCCCACGGAGATTGCATATGGGAGGCAGAACATTATTGAAATTGTGAAATTTAGCACAATGACCCTATTTGCAACCACTGTGTTGCCAATATGGACATACAAAGAAGGATTTCTCATTAAGGAATAACAGAAAAAGTTTTTCTGTTCAGGGGAGGATGGAGGTGAAAATGGTATAGGATTCTTGCAAGGGAGGAATCTCATATTCACAAAGCAATGGAAAACATTGAATGAGAAGTTAATGCTAGAAAGAAAAGCACTATACTAGGGACATACTAGGGACCCTTAGGGTAAGGAAGCCCTACAAAAAGGTTAAAAAATGATTCTCTTATCTATGAATATTCAAGTGTTCTGTGCAAACCCAAAAAATAATGCAACTCATACAATTCTTAGTATACATAATATTGATATTAGTTGCTTACAAGAAACAATTATGGTAGGGAGTGTAGCTATTGAACCCTAACGCGGATTCCTAGGGGATGGAAATTTATGGCTTTAGATTGAGAGGGGAGCTCAAGGTTCCTAATTATAGCAAGGAATAAGAGGTGTGAGTTTTCAATTTAGAACTATTTCAATCAAGAATAAAAGCAAATCTTCAATCTTAAACCTAGGTATGACTTTTTCAATTTTCAGTATGTAGTGTCCTTTTGGGAATCAAAATGAACTCTGGAACAATTAGTTTGGGTAGAATAACACCAAGAGGGGGAATGAATGTTTAAAAATATTAAGAGACTAGTTGTGGATTGGGTAAAGGAGAAACGCAATAGCTCTCATATGGCCTTGTAAGCAATGGAAAATTATATTGTATAGACATATGAGTAGAACACCAATGAAATCTTTAATGAAGACTAACAATTAAATTGGAAGACCCTACAGAAGGGCATTATTAAAACTAGAAAATTTCTTAATGAAGAATAAAAATCGGAGTCATTTGGGTTACTAATGGAGAGGAAAGTACTGGGCCTTTTCATAACATTACTAATATGAGGAAAGTATGCATTCAATTTAGGATATCAAAATGTCAAAGGGGTCAAGCCAAAAAATTTCAAAATATTTCTTACGTAGTTATGACACTATACGCTCTTTAGTTAAGGAATAAGAAGTGTCACAAATATAATGGAGATTTTTAAAATTTCCTCCCTCTTTCCAAAGTTTGAGGAGGAAAATCGAAATGAACATTTGATAGATGCATTTTCAAAGGAGAAGTTGAATAAGGTAGTGTACTTATTTCAAAAAGAGAAAGAAGTCCTAGTGCGAATACTCAGCCTATTTAACTCTATATGGACCTAGTTTTATGAACTTATCAAGGATGACTTGCTATCAATTGTAGAGGAGTCTATGAGTTTTCAAGTCCACATTTTTAAAATAATCCATATATCCAGATTCGTTTAAGGACTTCAAGTTGATTTCATTATGCAATGCCATATAAAAAAAACATTGCCAAAGTAATAACAAGGCCGATAAATCCAATACTATCAAAATATATCTCGTATCAACAATTTGGTTTCTTGAATGGGAGATAGACCCATGAAGTGATTGGGGTGGCACAAGAAGCATGACACTTTGTTAAGACAAGACTAGTTTCTAACCTTCATAAAAAAGTTGTATATTTTTGAATCATACACTAGTGTGTCATGGTTATATATTAGATTAATTTTAATTCATGTGGGGTTGGCATCCTTCCCTTGGATAACTAGATATAATGGTGCTTAAGCTCAACTTCCTTTTCATTAGCGGCTCAATATTGACCTTCTTTGAGCAATCTAGAGGACTTACATATGGTTTTCCATTACTTAACATTTATTCCTACTGTAACATACCTCAACCATTGTTGTCTCACCCCTGCCTCTCTCAAGGCCCAATTTCTATGCTAGATATCCCTTGGAAATATATGCTTTGAAATTTTCCCTTTTCTAGGAATTATCAGCATATTGTAATGCATATCTAAATGTACACTCATATACACGACACATGCTCAAATGAAATCTAGCATAATTAATCTAATTAATATGCAAATATGTTTCAAAAGCATAACGAAACAATGACACACACACACACACACAAAACATTGCAGTCGAAAATAAAACACAACACACAAGACATTTTCTTATCTTTTAAATGATAGAACTAGCTACAGACTTTCGATGTTCCACCCAATCATACACCACATTGTTCTTTTCTTTCAACAATGGGTCACCCCTAAGCTAGGGCTTTGAATTAATGACATCAACAATAGCTTACCCAAAAAATTGGCACTAGTGTTAACAAATACCGCCCAAGGTACCAAGCCTAACAACCTCTAGCCAACAATCTTGTGGTTTCTAGGAGTTCCACTACCCTCACAGGCCTTCTAGGTTTCACACAACCAAGGTACCAAGCCCAGTATCCCCCAACGAGTAGCCCTGTGGCTTCCAAGAGTTCCATTGCCCTCATAGGTTTTCCAAGAACCATTCCAAGCCTCCTTTTCAACCATGGAATTCATGTTTCCATGGTCATCCTCCATCCATCCATGAAGTCTCAACCCCCCATTCTCGTTTATATGTTTTATATTTGCAGTCAGTTTATTTTTATTAATATATGTAAATAATTACATTACTAGGTCTTCTAGCCTCAAAATATACAACATGTGTACATGGGCATATGAGCCCCTAAACATAACACATACCTTCTTAGGTACATTTTATCTCACCATCCTAGTTCCACATTTACATACTATTTACATTCTCGGGGTTGAGTAAGGGTGTTACATTACTCTCCCCCATATTTAGGCACTATCCTCAGTGTGGCACACACACACACACAGGTTCATTCAAAAAGATGAGGGTATTCTTCCCTCATTACATCCTCATGCTCCCAAGTAGCATCTTCAGGATCAAAATGGGTCCACTACACCTTTACTAAGGCAGTGACTCAGTTCCGAAGAACTTTGACTTTCTCATCCAAGATACATACTAGATAGACCTAAAAGTCTCCCTCGGGCTCCACCTAAATCATGTTCCAATCAGTTACATAGTTAGCATCAGAAACATACTTTTCCATCAATGAAACATGAAATACATTATGCATATGCATGGTTTCTAGTAATGCAATCCTATATGCAAATTGAATGATCCTATATTGGATATAAAATGGTCCACAACATCTTGTTGTTAATTCTTCACAGTAGCCTAATTTCAAAGAAATTTTCCTTACCCTCACCGTTAGGAAGACATGGTCACCAATTTTGAATTCCCTATTTGACCTATTCCTATTTTCATAACTTTTTTTTTCTATCCTAGGTAGATTTCAAATTCTGTTTAATATATCCTAGTTGTTCTTCCATTTCCTTGAGCAAATTTGGACCAACAATGACCTTGTTAATTAAACTGTCTCAACAAACTAATGTATTACACTTCCTGCCATAAAATTCTTCAAATAGGCTCATCTTCAAAGTCGTTTGGTACCCATTATTATAAGAAAATTCCACTAGGTGCAAATATTCTTCCCATTTTGAGCGTTAGTCCATCACATACATCCTTAACATGTTCTCAATGACCTGATTAACTATTTTTTGTTTGACCATTTTACTCTAGATGGTATGTTGTGCTAAAATTTAGATAAGTCCAAAATCGCTTAAATAAACTTGTCCAAAAATTGGATGTAAACTTTGGATCCCCATTTAAAATAATTATCTTGGGCACACCATGTAGCCTGGAAATTTTCCTCATGTAACTTTCAGCAACATTGGTTTTCTTGTGTGTTGACTTCATTGGAACGAAATTGGAAGCCTTGGTGATTTTATCCACCACAACCATGATGGAATCATGCTACTTCATTGTTCTGGGCAGATTTGTAATGAATTTAATGGAAATGATTTCACACTTCTACTTAGGATTGGGTATTGGTTATAGCAACCTTTTTGGGTGTCTACGCTCAATTTTAACCTTTTAGCATTCCAAGCATCTGGCTATATAATCAACCACATCTTTCTTCATATCTGGCCAAAAGTATCACTTTATGACAACTAATATTGTCATTTAATACCCTAAGTGCACAACATAAGGCACTCTATGCATCTCACTCAATACTAAAATTTTCAACCCTTAGGAATTTGGCACATAAATCCTACCTTTAAACAAAATAAACCTATCTTCTTCCATCTCACAATCCTTATATTTTGGTCGCATTTCACCTTGGTATAGGTTGCTATCTGTTGGAAATAATACTGAGAGAGAGGGGGGGGGGGTGAATTAGTATTAGCAAATCAATAATCTTTTCATTTTCATACTCAAATTTATATACGCTACTTCAGTTAAGGATACCCGCGTATATACACAACTATGTTTAATGCAACTAGCGTATATCCAGTAAACTTTTGATTCAGTTTGTTGATCTTCAATGAGTGCATTAGAACATTATTAACCATATGAACAGTAAACGGGTGCAGTAAATACAGAACAGATCATCACACATAAGAAGCACACATGAACACCATGATATAAGGTGGAAACCCAATGTGGGTGAAAACCACCTGCTGCAATTCGTTTCTATCTTCCTTTAATAAGAAACTTCTTTTTACAATATTTCTGTACTGGAGCAGTCTTATACCAGTACGCAGGCTTCTCCCTGCAGAAGGCTACAACCTTCTCTCATTTTCCAGTTTCTACTGGAATGGAGCTACAACCCCCTTGGCTCTTGTACTAGCCGATCCATTTACTAGTACGTAGGCGCTGACCTACTGTCTTCTTTCTTCCTCCAGGTACCATGTTTCATAAATTTTCAGACTGGATACTCTTGAAGCACAACACCATAATCTGAAGGCCACGTTTCATCCAATTTTCATACTGGACCCATCAACAACATTGAGGCACATAATTAATCATCACTGCAATACATTTATCAACTACACCTGCATCATTAATCTCTGAATCACCCAATATTGAAACACTGAAACCCTGTCAACAACACAGTCACCAAAACAAAGAACAGACAACAGAACTCTGCAACAATAACCAGACCCAACTGCAACTTAAAATATCATATCTCATAATGTATACACTACTATGATGAACCGAACCAACGTACATACGCGCTTTCACCAAAGCCAACACACGTACAAATCTGCAAATATTTACTCATAGCTTTGCAGCTATTCCAGACATCAGTCATACCCAGATCATAACATTCATATAATTAAACACGCATCAATAATTCAGATCTAGTCTATCCATAATCAAACCATATAATGATAAACATTCCAAGTCTTAAGATCCCGATCCATCGTCCATCATCATCCACATGAGCATCCTTGGCTCAGATCAAGCAAAGCATCACAAACCCATAACCTGCATACTAGATTTCACACTTCATCAGATATTCATCACTTGCTCACTTCCCTCCCTTGGCCTAATAATCTTCTCCTTATATAGGTTTAGGCCTTTCTCAATACCATGGTCCAAAACCATGTAGAACCAATACCTTGGACCCAATACCTGGGGTCAACACTTCGGCCCAAATACTACGGACTAGTACCAAAATACCATGGACCAAATACCACGGACCAAAACTTAGTTTTCCATCATGTACGTGCCTTTCCTTCTGTGAACCTGCGTGTGTACGTAGTTTTCCATCATGTACGCGCCTTTCCTTCTGTGAACCTGCGTGTGTACGTATACGCGCCTTTTGTTCAGCTCATCCGCATGTATACGCACTTTCATCAAGGTTAACCTGCGTCTACCTCTCTCTTGACCTACTGTACTATGATTTGTCATCTGATTGAGTTGCCACCAAGGACAACACTTGTATCATACCTCTAAGTGAGTTACCATCAAGGACAACACCTGTATCATAATGCCAACACTATCATTTCTATATATTGCTGATTTGAATTCCTAGCTTCTAAAATTCTGAATTTTAAATCATATTTAAATGTTCTTATGGTTGTAGCATGCCTTGCATGCACCCTCCTACTGAGTGCATCAACAAATAATTTTCCTTTACCTTTATATGATTAATATCAAAATGGTAATCAACCAAAAATTTCTAGCCATATGATATGTCTAGCATTTAAATGTGGTTATCCAAAAAAATGATTTGACCCACTATGGTTAGTCCTCAACTCAAACCTCTTATCCATGAGGTAATGCCTCCACATTTTCAAGTCATGTACAATGGTTTTCAACGCCAAATCATGAGTGGCATAATTATTTTTGTGCTCCTTAAGCTTCTTGGATGCATAACATATCACATGTCCATTCTACTTGAGAACTAATCCAAGTATTTCTTTACATGCGTCTTTGGACATGAGAAAGTCTTCATCTTGGTCAACTATCTTCAATATAGGTGCAATTTTCAATAGTTTCTTTAGATGCTGAAAAGCCTCTTCACATTTATGAGACTGATCAATTTTTTTACCTTTATTTTGCAAGGACATAATAGGATGGGTTATCCTTGAGAATTCTTTGATAAATCTTTTGTAATAACCTTCTAGGCCCATGAAAGACCTTATCTTTGTCACATTTTTAGGTGCTAAACGCTCTTTAATTTCTTTGATCTTTGTTGGGTCTACTGTTATCTCTTCTTCTGAAATAATATGACTCAAATAAGATCTTTCTCTGATAAAATGAGCACCTCATCAGTTTGGCATATGAATGATTCTCCCTAAATATCCACAACAACATCCTTAAATGTTGTTCATGCTCTTCCTCATATTTAGAATATATGAGGATATCATCTAAAAACACAATCACAAACTTATCCAAAAAATCTCGGAAAAAACCATACATTAGGTACATAAAGACACCCAGGGAAATATATCCCAAATGGTACCACTACGAACACTACGAACTCATAATTCCCATATTTAGTTCAAAATTTTTTCTTGCTGATGTCTTCTTCCTTAATTCTTAGCTGATGATATCTTGACCTTAGGTAAATTTTATAAAATACTCTAGCTCCCCTAAGTTGGTCAAAAAAATCATATATCTTAGGCATTGGATACTTATTCTTTATTATGAACTTGTTCAGCTGATGAATTTCAACACACGTTCTTAGTGTACCATCCTTTCCCCCCCATGATGATACACTTGGGCATGTGTATCCTTTCCTCAAAATATTTTCTAGCTTCATATGTAATTCTTTTAGTTATGGTGTGCTCATTTTGTATGATGTTTTGGATATCAGTGTAGCTCCAGGTACCAAATATATAGAGAAGTACATGTCCCTTTTAGACAAAAAATAAGGACTTCAAAAAAGACATCTTCAAATTTCGTAAGTACTAAGTGGTCCTATAGATTTGGTGCCTTCTCGTCAACCATCTCCTCCGTGTGGGTTGCATAAATTTGGCACCCTTTTCTGAAAGTCTTCTTCAACTACATATCTAATATTTCCCTAACCGAAAATTGGCCTTGATATTCATTGCACTTTCCTTTGTTTCCCTTCTTCATCAAGCTACATAAATGTGTTGTTGTAATAGCCTAGTATTGCATGATGTTTTTCTAGTCAATCCATTTCAGTTAAGAAATCATATGATCCCAATGGTATTATGTTTAAAGTTTCATTTGTATGTAGTCCATTCACATTAATGGGGCATTCCTTTACTAGTTCAGTTATTCTTCTTTTATCTCTTATGGCTATCTGGGCTAACCAAGCCCTGCCATGCTTGGTTTTGTTCAAGTTAAATCTTTCAACCTACTTAGGATCAATATAACTATGACTAACTTCAAAATCAATTAAAATAGCAATGGAATGATTATTTAACTTACCTACCACCTCAATCATATGTGCCTGATGTTCAGCCTTCTTGTTATCTAATGTTGCATAAATTATGGGCATGCTTTTACCTATGTCCTTCACTATATCAACCCATTGGATTCGATGTACATTCCTTATTTTTACCTGTTTGTGTGGGTAGTCCCTATCCCTCTGTTCTCCCTCACAACCCAACACTAAATGGGCTGAATTTTTTGTTTCTTGATCAATAAATCAGTCCCCTTTGTTTCATTATTAGTTGGTTGTGTTTGTTTTTATGCTTGAGAATCATTTTTGAAAGATGAAGTTTTGAAGACTTTCTTCATTTCTTCCATCTTGTTTATGTTCCTGTCATCCCAATTCCTTTGGAAAAGTTATTTATTTTTACCCTACTCATAGAGGTACTCTGCCTTCCTCATAGCCTCATCCAAAGCCTTTGGTTCATCAAATATAATTATGTCACCATGGAATGGTGTTAATTCACTCAAATATATTTGTATCTTTAGCTTTTTGTCTTTAATAAAGTCCACATATCTCAATAACTCAATGAATGTTTTTCCATATTCTTCCATTGTCATGTTTCCTAATTTTGTCTTTGAAGAACTCTTGCATTTGTTTCTCATACCAATGTTCAAATAGGTACTTACTTTGGAATTAATTTTAAAATTTCTTCCATGAAATCTTCTTTTCATTGAGATATTTCCCCCCTTGATTTACTCTCACCATAAATTGGGTTTCCCTTTAGTGATATTTGGAAATTTTTGCCTCCAAATTGGAAGAATAATAATGTAGCTAAAGGTACTTTCTTATTTCCAACGTCCAAGATTCAATCTCTTCTCTCTTCTTATGTTCACCATTAAATGTGGCTGGCTTAATCTTTCTGAGTTCCCCTTGTAAACTCTCAAAGTCTGGTTTCCCTCTTGCATGCCTTGCTGGTGACATGCTTGAACTACTTTTTGATCCTAAGTAAACATGGGCTCTCTTGGTTTATTTTCTGGATGCGTGGTGAGGCTACCCAACAACACTCTTAGAGTTTCTTGAATATATGACATATTTCCCTTTAATTCCTAAGTCTTTCTCCTCTACATCTCTAGAATTAGGCCCCTTGACTATTCTTTTATTCAGTTTATTCAAGTTCTGTAAAATCTAGGTATTAATCTATTAATGGTCTTTTATCATCTTCTCATTATCAACATTTTAGTTTAGCACCTCCATTTTGAGGCTCCTTACAGTGTCAAGCAGGTCTCTATCTTCTGGCCTCTCTTCATGCCCATTTGACTATGTTCTAACATTATCCATACTCACGTTCATGGCTCTAGTCTCCTCTTCATGGTTGTAGGACCTATGAGTATCCCCCATACTCTTGGTCCTTGCAAGCAGTTGGTACTATTGGAAGATTTCAAGCAACCCCTAGACAGAGCCATATTCTAGTAGCCAAGAGGATTCTCAAATATCTCAGAGCCATAATGGATTATGGACTATGATCCCCAAGAGGTAAATATTTTTCACTAACTATTTATACTAATGTTTATTGGGAAAGTGATGTCGATGATCAAAAGAGCACTAGTGGTGGTGCTTTCTTTCTTGGAGAATGTATAGCTTCATGCTTGAGCAAGAAGCAAGCTTCAATTTCTTTATCTAAAGCTGAAGCAAAATATATTGCAACAACTTCTTGCTACACTCAAATTTTTTGGATGAAGCAGACTTGCAAGATGTACAAGTGTTTTATGATCAGCCTATTCCTATCATTTCTAACAATACAAGTGCCATCAACATGTCAAAGAATCTTGTTTTTCACTCAAATAAAAAAAATATTCCAATCAAGTACCATTTCTTGAGAGAGAAAGTTACCCATCAAATTGTGAAGTTGGAGTAACTTCCTACAAAAGAACATGTTACTGATATTTTAACCATACTGCTCCCCAGAGATAAAATTGAGTACTAGGGAAGAGACTAGGAGTAGTTCCTCTTGCCTCTCTCCATTATATCTTCCTTCAAGAGGAAGAAAGGCAACCAACAATATTCAACATATCAAGATGAAACTTCCAGGTCCACGGGATCAGCAAGATAGGGGAATATTGTTGGCAGGGGGAGTAACATTGCAGGGGGAGTCCATTAGTGTCTTTTCCATTGATGTTAAAGGGGGATACATCTTGGTGTCAAACAAAAGGAAGAAGTGTCTCCAACCACAAAAATAAAAAAGGAGGAGAAGTCTTGGAGAAGTGCATCACATGATGAGCAACATCTAAAGGAGAAGAAATTTATAACAAGCACCAACATATTTGGTTTATAGCCCACTTTGTCTTCATGATGATGTTTTGGGTTTTTTATAAAGGTGTTCCATCAATGCGAAAGGGGGAGAATGTTAGTGTTACTGTGAAATTTCTTGGAAGGTGTACAAAAAATAGTTCACTTAAGTCACTAGGTGACCAGTGACCCTAACAACAATTTGATGTCTACTTACAATTCAGATATTCAATAAAAATGGAAAAACCTACAACAAAAACATATGCGATCTAGAATAGAAAGAAACAATAAATATATCCAATGCAATAACCCAAATGGAAAGACTTTAATTGAATAAATTATTTAATGAAAGCACATAGTGAAGGAGATACACAAAAAGGGTATGTAAATCCCCCTCTATGGGATGGGTCCTTTGATGTCCTTTATGTTTCAGTAATCGATCTTCTCTCTCAATATGTGAAAAACCCAAACAATGTGGAGAACTCAAATGGGAGCTCAAAAAAGAAGAAGATGATAATGGTGACGATGATAATGATCATGGCGAAGAATGAGTGGAAAACCCTCCTATTTATAACAAAGTATTATGTTAATGTCGAAAATGGAGAATATAAAATAATATTGACCAAATCAAGATCTAACCATTAGGAATACTTCGTTATATTTATTGGAGAGGGAAAATATATTTAAAATGGTTAAATATATTTATTTAGAAATAATTAATAAAAAGATGATTTATTAATTATTTCACGAGGATTAAGAATGATGTGAAATTGAAATAATTATTAAATAGTGATTTAACAATTATTCCAGTAATGGAAATAAGGAATAATAAATAAATAGTGATTTATTTAATTATTCCCAGGGGAGTTAGTCAAGTGTGAAAATGAATAATTATTTAAACAATGATTTAATAATTATTCCCAGAGAAAATTAAATAAATAATGATTTATCTGATTTTTCTCATGGGTTTTTTTATTTGAATCGGAAAATAATTTAATAAAAGCAGTTTACTAGATTATTTTCCACAGTGGAAGTGATTTTACTATGGTAAAATTAATCCTATATGGTGTATTTTGATCCGCCTATTTAGAAATGGCTATGTGATCATTTTTTAGTGATAATAGATTTCCCCCCAACGTATGAGTGTTAGGAGCAAATTATATGACTGAACTATGTTGTAGGTTACACTTCCACGAGACACCAAAGGGGAGTCAGTCAGAGAGAGAGAGAGAGAGAGAGATAATTGAAGCAATGTAAGGATAGATGAACATGGAGCAGGAGAGACCTACAAAATTGATAGAAGTCTCATTTTATGTGGGAGTACATGATATCAAATGAGGTGGGGGAGGCATACCCATACCCATCGAGATAACTATGTACAAAGAATAATAATGAGCCCAACAATGTAGGATTGAGCTATAAAGTACATGATACATGATACACTAGCACCAAAGGTCTAGAAAATAATACAATGGATACCATATACATAATGCGCCTGGAAAAACATAGGCCATGACTGAATACAATAACATCTAAGTACATGAGACATAATGCCCCTCAAGTTGACATGGTGATTTGGGGATCACAACAAAAGAAGCCCTGCTAAATAAGAAAGAACCATGAAGATATGAATGGATCATCTGAAGGAGACAAGCGTGTTGTGGGTGCTCCAAGCGGCGGAAACCAAACCCATTGCATTTGCAGAACTGCATTTGAGGCTGGATCAACATCTGTGGTCATCCAGGCACATGGGGAGCTACCTGAAGGGCCACCCCCTCATGAGGTCTAGAACTTCTCACAAACACCCGAGAATGACTAGGACAATCATTTGGATCACCGAACCATTAAGTGCATGAATCTCAATCATGCGATAAGGAGTTGGTGTCGAGCACGTGAGAAACAACTAAGTCAAAGGGAAATGATGATTCCCTTTGATTGATCATAGGCACTGAAAAAAGATGGAAACTGGAACCAAGGTACATCACCCTTGAGACCACTACTCTAGAATAAATGTGTCGAGGTCGATAGAAGAGGACCTGCCAAAGTTAAGGCAGTGAGGAATCCTTAACCAAGGCACGAGAAACTATAGTAGAGTGACTGGGGGACTGATAACAGGGACGATGATGGAGGGAACAATATGGGTGGCAGACTGACGAGTTCCCTTGTCAGAGCATGATATGTATGGTTGACCTGGCAGCAACTGACTCGATTCCGGAGGGGACAGTCAATGAATCAAATAGGGGTTTGGTAAAGACGGGGTTGTAGAGATGGAGGCAAAATATGAATATAATGGGATGGATGTGACACAACGATGTATGGAACACTATAACTGCACTCAAGGGGACTCAGAACAAACTCCGTAGATATAAAGGTGACTCATCTCGAATGCTCTGAACAAGGTGGTGAGCCCTGGTATTTCACCAAGAATGCAGAAACTCCAAAGGGATCGTCAACTCTATTTATCAACACGAGGTTCGTACATACTTCGAGGTGACAATGTTGTATACACAATATATGGGATTCTACTCATGCCACCCTCAACTAGGACATTTGATCAATAGTGCTCCAAGACCATTCTTTCCACTAAATTAGAAGGAAACTAACTAATGAAGGTGAAATTTAGAGGCTATCTATAATTGATAAAAAGGAGAATGATTTTTGAACTTCAAATTGTAAATGCTATTGAATCAATTCATGAAAAGAAAAGAGCTACAATACTTGCAGAAAGGAACTACATTATCTTGCAATCAACCATATAGCTACCAAATCTACTTGCAGATAGGAAGTTAATCTACCAAATCATAACTCAAGATTTCATGCATCATCTATCTAGTTCACACTTTCATATAAATCAATGTTCTATTTGTGCTAAATCTGTGATCAAGAAACTAATGCTATTCTATTTTGCAATGAAGGAAAAGGATGGTTGGAGTGGCCTAGGTGATGCCTTTTATCATGGAGTCACAGCTGGGGATCAACCTACTTTTGAACTAAGTCAAAATTGCATCAAAGGTCAAAATAGATGGTGAAACAAGATGCTACAGGTATGCTACATGAGGCTGCTACAGGTGCCCTGTATTGCTACAGGAAGGCCTGTAATGCTACATGAAGGATGTCGAGAAGGTTTAAGAGGTAGGAATGATGAGTTCAAGGTATGATAAGGTAGATGGATGTTTGGGTAGATAGATGAAAGATGGCCAACACCCCTAGCCAAGCTCAGATACTTAGGAAGGCTTGTTTTTCACTAGGAGAGTTTCTCACGGTGACCTAATGGAATGATCTCAAGAATAGAACTTTAAGGAAAAAATTTGGGATTGATCAAAGAGGGAGAAGAAGTCCAAGATGGAGATGGTGAAAGGCCCCTTGCATGCATATCTAAATAACCCTGCAACATCACATGCATATACCCTGTTATCATTAACAAAATGAAACAATTAATAGTGGAAAAGGTGAGTTGATTTTAAATGCCATCTAATCTACGCCAAAAACATTGGTCTAGTTAATAAATCAACACCTAAGCTACAGTAAGCACATGACTAACATAGACCTTCTTCAAAGAAATCATAAACATATTATTTTTGGACTATGATTGTATATCCTTCCATTCATGCTCCCATGGGAGATATGAGATAGAGGTTGCATTCACAAGATTTTT
Source organism: Pinus tabuliformis (assembly GCA_031772625.1). Classification (NCBI taxonomy): domain Eukaryota; kingdom Viridiplantae; phylum Streptophyta; class Pinopsida; order Pinales; family Pinaceae; genus Pinus; species Pinus tabuliformis. Next base: position 36,461,125 of record CM062812.1, read on the forward strand.
GAGGTGTTATTTTCTAATGAAATGCAGAAAACTAATAAGCACTCTAAGATAGAAAGAAATATCAATACATAAGAGGGACCTAAGCCGTTAGGTTTGGGTCCAAACCCAAGAGCCTCAACCCTCTAGAAATAACTCAGTGATTAACCAATAAAAAACTTCACATTATCATTGCATCAATGTCAAATACATCACATAACCAGTCAAAAATAGCAATATCAATTGCTTAAGCTCGATAGCTTCCTAGTTGAAAACAATGTTCAAATCCTAATGAGATCTTTTGAATTCTTATTTATACAAGAGGGTAGCTACTAGCATCTCCCTAGAAATATGAATGTTTTTCTCCCAATATTCGAGAAGGGTGGATATTGATCTTCTTTAACTGCACTTGCTTGGATGCCAATGACCTCATCTTGCTTAGCTACCAGTAACCTCGAGCTAATGAGAGAGAGTGCGGTGATCTTGGTTGATTAAGGGAGTTAAGGAGGTGGAAAACCTCCTAGAATCTCTCCCTGTTGTCTACTCCAAGCTCTTGCATTGAAATCATCTAAAAAATGCTCTATTTCCTACATTTAAACCATATTAGGTGACATGACATAGAAAAACATATTTTAACTCTCTCACTAAGCATAATATAGCAAAAATTGTAAATAAATGTGAGAAAGGGATAGTTCTAAAGCTGGAGGATGGCATTATGACCCTTATGATGTACCTATTGATGAGCCTCATCATCACCCCCCCACTGAAATTGTCGCTTATCCTCTAAGAAACTCAGTCATCTATGTCCATTTATTTCATGGCCCTCGTGGACTCCTTGACATAAGAAGGTTCCTCATATGGTGTGCCTTCTTGGGGATAGAATCCTACAATTATTTTCTATCTCTTTCCACTCCTTCTCCTTTTCTTCATTTCTTCCTTCCCATAGGCCTAACAACAAAGGTGGATTGAGCTTGATTCTTTTGTACAAGGGTGTCCTCTCCAATGCATTCCTTAGCCTTTTAGGAGAGTGATATTCTCTAATCTAGAGACTGTGGGGTAAGGCATTCTATTCCTTTGGCAGGCTTGTTGGCTTTCTATTCCCAACAACCTGAGTGTGTCTTAAAAATGTTGAGAATGCAACAAGATGATGGAGCTTAGTGGAAAGGAGTCACCTTCACTAAGTGGGCCCGCAGGAAAATTATGGCGCAAAGTTTATTTTTAGACTATGTCTATTTTTAGACATATGGATCATGGTCTATGAGTTGTAGAATGTTGTTTATGGATGATAGGTCATGTTGGGAAAAATAGATGGACTTCTATTTTTGGTTCATAGCAGGAGTGATCAAAGTCTATTTTTAGACTGCCAATCTAAAAATAGAAACAACCAAATATTATTAGCCCTTAGTAATATTTGGACTATAAACTTTATCTTATTCTCTTGGAGAACTTCAGTTCGAGCTACGGATGTGGCACATGCAGCTGTCAGAAGGAAATACGTTTTATTTGTGGGTCAGTTGAGCTATTGCATGCAGGACTTCAGTTAGAACTCAAGCAGTTGAGTTTGGTGGAGTTCGATGTGGAGTTGATGGAGTTGTGTTCAGTTTGACTTGGTTAAACTAGTTGTACTTAGTCTAACTGCAAATAGACTAGTGATGAGTTGTTTGAATTGATTGTTAATTAATTCACTAATTATTAACTCATAAAGTAACTGAATAATACATCAGTTAACTCAGTGCATGGACAGTTCAACAGAGACAGGTGTTAGAGGTAAGTGAAAGGGTGAGTTGTGACTATCAGTTGTGCATGAGGATTTGCACAAGCATAGATTGAGTATGCCAATGAGTATTGCGCAGATTTGCCCAGTAGAATAGCCTGTGCTCACGTGATTTCCAGTGTGGATGATTTTCACTAGGCATTGTGCAATAGAGGCTGGCAAAGTAGCGGAGGAGATTTGAACCTGTGACTCGTTCGGATCTGAGCTAGTTTTGTGTGTAACAGGTGGAGATAGTACTGATTACTTGTGAGGAGTATTGTACTATGTAATGCTACATGTTCTCAATCATTAATATACAGATAGTGTGGCGTTTTCAGCTGTAAGCTTTCCCCAGGTTACATACTGTGTTAATGTGTGCATGCGATTGATGTTTCATTGTTTTTGATGCTGCTAAATTGATGATCAACGTAGAGGAGGTTATGTATTATGCATGTATTCCGCAATAGTGTATAATCGGGATAATCTCTGTGAATAAGTGTCATATTATTCAAAATTTCTACAAAAATGTGAGATGGCTTGTTCTTGGGTGGCAAGGTATTTCGGTGATAGGTCAGCATCATTAGAGATGATGCTATGATTGCTAATGACAACCATTGGGCTCATTAGCTTTGCCCTTATATATAATGGTTCCTTTTCTTCCTTTGCCACGACTCTCTTTACTTCCTTAGCTCTTACCTCCTTATGAGTCATCCAGGATGCTAAGGCCATCAATTGTGTATCCCCTAATTTTTCATTGGGATCCCAAATATTCATATTAGTCTTGGTGAGGTTATGAATGTAAAACTCAGCCAATTTTTCTTTTTCCTCCATGCTATATTGGTTGCAAAATTCAATGAACTATTTGTAACATTGAAATGGCATAGACCCATGTTGTGCTAAGGTTTTGATATGGAATTTCAGCCACTTCTCCTTGAGAAAGAGTGCATAAAACTTGGATGGATGTCTGCATTATAAGGCCTCCATGGAGAGGCTTGCCATTGTGGCAAGTTGGGTTTCCTTCTCCTCTGACTTCTCCCTCAACCACCAATTTTCTTCCTATAGCTACTCCTTCATTATGGACTCCCTCTCTCTTAGCTCACTTAATTCCTCGCCCATTTCAAGTACCTTTTATTCCTTGAGGCCCACATTTTGAACCTTCTTCGACTTATCAATTTGCATCCATCTGTGGGTTCTTCCTCTTTTTTCTTCTAGCTCATATAAAAGTGGGACTGCAAATTTTTGGGGAACAATTCTCCCTCCTTCAATGAATTTATAATAGGAGCTTAGGTTAGGTTGTGGACTAGGCTCCTGGAGCTCTAGGAATTCCTTGTCAAATGTTTTTGGGGAAGATACTACCTCTTGTAGTTGTTGTGTCACATTCTTCCCCTCATGTTGCTAATTCTGCCCCTCTTGTAGCATCCTATACTCCTCCTGTAGCACACTATGTTTTTCCTGTACCATACTCTTCCCCTCCTGTAGCTTCCCCTTTTCTTCTTGTTGGAGGGTGGTTGGTGTCTTGGGTTGTTTGAAGGAGGTTGATCTGGTGGTGGGTCTCCTTACATATGCTATAGGAGTCTTTGTTATGGGTTTTGGAGAGGTTACCTCTTGGATTTTTCTTTCAGTTGACCCCACCTCCTCTTTCTTTCCTGGGGACTATTTAATTGTGATAGAGCCCTTTGTGGGAATTTGTGGCTTCCCTTGCTTGATCCGGGTGCTTTTCCTGGTCTTAAAATATAGGGGGCTTTCCTTTGTCTCTTCCTTTTAGGTTTGACTAGGGTGCTCAAGGTGGCTAAAGTGGAAACTACCTCTTTTTCAGTGGGTCCTGGAGACAAACTTGCTTGCTTTGGGGATATATCTATTTCTCTGGGTTCAATAGTCTTCTTAGGACTTAATTTTTCTTGTTTCTCCCCATATTCTTCTTCATATTGTTCTTTTCCAACCTATGCCTCTGGTTCTTCCATTGTCCTTTATGAATTTGTTTCTCTTTCCTCTTCCTCTGACCCTACTGCTTCTTCCCCTCCTATCCTTGCCCCTTCTTTTTCTTCCTCTATTTTTCCATCTCTTCCTCCAACACTGAAGGTTAGGGTCTCACCTGGTGTAAGGGCCTGTATGTCAATGAAGGCTTCTCTATCCATGTCTATGAATTTGGACCAAAGGATAGGGATTCTCAATTTGTTCAAGGCATCCACCACTATCAGTTTAATGAGGTCATGGTGGCCTAGGTGTTGGTGTTTTCCCTCTCTCACTTTTTGACTCATGTCCCTGATGGATTGTAGGAGGAAGTATGGCACACTAAGTCTTTGAGTCAAAGGCAATTCTGCCTAAAATTTGAGTTCATGAAGTAATCTAAAGTGGTAGGCATAGACCACACTCAACCTTCCCTCACAAGAGATGTATTTTAGGATATGGTAGGCCATCTCATCCCAAGGATAAGGTAGGCTTTCCCTCCTAACTCCATTCTTTTCCTTGATAGGCTTTTCATTGGTAGTGAAGAAATTATTTTTAGCAGTGCCATTGGTGGCTTTGTCTTCTCTGCTCCATTTGATCCCTAGAGGTAGGGTTGTCACTCTGCTAAGTAGTTCAGGAATGATTGAGATAGCTAACCCGCCTTACCACAGTGGTGACATTGTCCTCTATTTGTGAGTTCAGGGTCATGGCAAATTCAAAGGAAATGTCATCATCATACCCTTTCAACAACTCGAAGAATACTAGCCACTGGTGTCTTCTAAAAATGTGTATCAGAGGAGGGTGTAGGTCAATTATTTTGGTATATGAGGGTTCCCTTCTATTAAATCCTCCCCCCATCTCTTTTCTATGTTTTTTGCAAAGTGAGGGAGAGAAAATTCTTTTAATAGTTCATGTGTATAATTCAGTGACAAAAGTGAGTTTAAATTCCTTGTTGATGACAATTGCCTAGATTCCCCTTATTGACCGAAGAGACCTTTTAATTTCATAATTAGACTGCTACTGTATGTAGAATTTGGAGTGAAATTTGCATACAATCTTATGGATGGATGCAGGAGATTGTGACACTTACTTTTTATCAAGTGGTATTGGATGAAGGTAATAATTTTGGTACCAATTCCACTCTCTGTAGCTTTCCTTCACCCTTTCAATCTTCCTCTAGCAGTTTCTCAACCCTCCTGTAGTAGTTACACGCTTGCTTGTAGCTCCTTCCTATAGTAATGGCAGAACAGGGTTTGAAACTCCTCGATCGCACCCTAACATAATCCTCTCTTTAACTGTTTTTGAAATGAATTATTATGCAAAATAATTCGAGCCCTAGTACATAATATGCCATTTTTGGCTTAGGCTTGGAGCGTTGTGGTGACCTGGAAGTCACACGAGGTTTCCTCTTTTGGACCATTCTCCCCACTCAGAGTAATGCAGGAGCATCCGAACACCCTTAATCAAAAGTCAAAGTCAAAGCTAATTTCATGGAATTGATAAGTCTCGAGAAGACTTAATTTAATGTAATTATCTGCCATGTATACGAATAGAGAGATTTAGGCAATTTGTGAGAGGAAATCATGGATCTGAGATAATCCACACTTATGTAATTTCCTATATAAAGAGAGTCTGTATTGTGAGATAGATAGAGCATAGACAGAGAGATAGGATACAATGTAGTTGAAGGAGAATTTGTGACTAAGGCTGAAATGCCTTAGACTGTAACCGATTCTGTATATAATAGAAATATACGTGTTATGTGGATTTCTGTGTGTTTGTGTACAATTTACATGTATATTCTTTACTGTGAATTAAACTTCGTGTTACGAGATTGTTGATTGACCATCGATCACTATAAGGATCGATAGCGATCCAGCGTTAATATGATATTTGTGTGTGAGTGTTTAAACAGAGTGTGGCAGAGTTAATCTGTGTGGAAAGGCAAATTCCATCATAAGCAAACAAGTGCAGAGGGAACTGTCAGATCGTTTAGATCGACGAATGTTAATGGCAGAAGAAGAATGGCGGAGGAATAGATCTGGATTGTCAGATCGACAGATCTATTAGATCGACGACGATCAGCAACTACATGGTTAGGAGAGTACGGATTTTCTTGATCATGGCTGAAGTCCCGCACTCACTCGTAGCCGTCTATCTCATATTCAAATCTTAGGTCACAGTTAATTGCAGGGATTAAGCCGATTTTAATCCGTGTGCTAGTTGAAGTACCGCAAGTTGTAGATTTGAAGGCCTCTTATATCTAACAGATATCGAGTCATAAAGTGATCGAACCTTAATTTCAAAAATACTATAGATCAAGGATTTATATTCCTTATCGGCTCTGTAAGGGTGGTTAAACGTCACACATGATCCTCGTCTGATATCACTGCTGACCGTTGGATCAAGTGTGCCTTGATCAAATGGTGGAGGATCAACGATTAGTTTTGTTGATTGGGTGTACTATCAACTGTTGGATTGGAAGGTGAGATTAACAACGAAGATTGAAGCCGATAAGACTTGGGCCTGAGTGGACCCGAGAAGTTTATCAACGCAGGTTTATTTTATTTGGGGTCCGGTCTTGTGCGTTCAGAGTGGGACTGATGTTCGTTGGCGGATTATGTGTTGTTTCGATGTTTGGTGATTGGTCAGGATTTTGTTAAAACCCACCAATGTAAACGCTTCCGATGTAAGTGTGGGCCATAACCCACAAGTTCACCTAAGGAAATTATGGAATAAAGGGGAAATTGCCTTTAGGCAGTTTTCCTCTGCATCACTACATGTGATCCAAAATTTACTGATGTGACACCTCCACATTGCATGATTTCTTACCATCACTTTTAGTTTACCAGTCGAGGGTGGCCAAGTTAACTAGCCACCTCCAGCTTATTAAAACATCTCCTCTTGATATTTACACATTTTTGTTATTCACACATAGATAGGAGGTGAGAGTTTTCTATACCTGTTCCTACCTCATGATAGAACTGATGTAGGGCTTTGCATGCTGGAGCAGGACCACATTGATGGAATCAAGGGAGTTGACTTGTTGTGTTTCTTTCTTGTGTATTTCTTCATTTCTCCTCATGATATTTGACTGTTGTGTTTGTTGTGTGTGCAGGTACCTTATTGATGTCCAAGTTTCCACTGCTAGTGGAGATTCCTGTTGGGAGTGATATGACTACTACAGAGTGGCCTCATAAGGTTCCATCACCCCCTACTGATGAGAAAAAAATAAGATTATTGCTTTATGTGATGTGTGCACATGTTGCTACAGGAGGAGGTTTTCTTCCTGTAGCAGTCCTCTCCTTTTCCTTTGGGGTCTTCAAGTTGCATGGGGGTGATGATAGAGGATGTGACAGGTCTTGAGGATAATTATAGGACTTTAAGGGAGAGGTTTAGATTTTTAGAAACGAGGATGATGGCCTCTATGTGTTTCTCAAAATTTTAATAGGGGTAGGACAAAGTGGAGGAATTTTAGTGGAAAATATTTTTTTATTTTATGAAATGGGATGGGTGCTGGAATATGGTGGGGAAAACTTATTCATGATTTTCAAGGTCATGTTGGGCTATCCTTTTCCTCAGATCTCCCTCTTGTAGCTTTTCAGAAACCTCTTGTAGCACTACAAGACCTTTCTGTAGCATTTATAGGTCCTTCCTGTAGCAGTCTAGAAAAGGGGTGAAACTTGAATTTTAGACTAATGGGATGGTGGATAGGGGTGATTACATGAGTGTGGATGATGGATATGAAGTGGATGTATGGAGGAGCAAAGGAAATCTTGAGAATTTTGGCCCTGTAGCCATGGAATCTACTATTATCTTTAATCCTACAAAATGACAAAAATTAGCAGACATGGTGTAGATCCATTTATTGTATTTGTTTGTTTGTTTTTTCTCATTTTTTGAGACACACAGGCTACCTCAGAGAAGGTTTTCAACCTGTAGGCCCACCCTAGGTGCCTCAAGAGATATTTTCACCTAAGGATATTTATTATTTTCTTCTCTTTTTTTGCTCTTGGGTTGCCTCAGAGAGGTTTTCAACCCAGGAGTTGGCCCCAAATGCCTCATAAAGGTTTTCATCTAGACCTTTTTTTTTTTCCTTTTTACAAATATATCTATAAATGTTGTGGACTAGAAGCTATGACACTTTCATTCACATTGACTTCTCTGCTGATTTTATTGGAAAATGTTTTTTGTATACCTTCAGCCTGTAGCCATTGACAAGCAAGGGAATCCCTTCCTCATCAATGGACCTGATTTGAAAAGCTCCATTGTCATGATATTTCTCTATCAGGTTTGTGCCTAACCATCTTGTCATTAACTTTCCTTTGAAATCCTTGAACCTAGAATCATATAATAATGCCCAATCCCCTTCTTGAAAATCCTTGTCCTTGATATGCCTATCATGCCAGACCTTCCTTTGTAATTGTATAACTTTAGTGGGTAGGAGGGCCTGCATTCTAAACTCATCCAAGCCATTGAATTTTAGGAGCCTCTCTTGTTGTTCTTTGGTGACATATAATTCTAATTGGGTTGCCATTCTCAAAGTATTATACTCGAACTCAATAGAAAGAAAATATTTCTTTCCATAAACCAGATCATATGGAGTGAACCCTATAGTTATCTTTCAAGTTGTATTATAGGCCCAAGTGGTCTCCACTAATCCGTCTTCCCAATATCTCTTGCTGCTCCTCACAACCTTAGTGAGGATGCTCTCCAATGCCCTATATGTAACCTCTACTTTCCCATCTGCATGAGGGTAATAGGTAGTAGATGTTCTGTGTTTTATATGATGCTTCCTTGAATGATTCTCAACCAAAGATGATGTAAATTGAGTTGCATGATCAGTGACTATCTCCCTGGGGTACCCAAATTTGTAGAAGACATTTCTTCTTAATAAATCAACCACTTTCTCCTCTTTTGTTGCTTTGACAACCTTTGTTTCAGCCCACTTTGTTAAGTAATCAGTGCACACAATGATGTACTTTTTTTTCCCCTGATGGTGGATCATTTGGCCCAATGAAATTCATGCCCCACTTGTCAAATGGCTCCAAGGGAACCTGAGGTTGTAGAGGAATTTCATCCCTGGGTGTGGTTTTTCCTATCCTCAAGCATTGATCACATATGTTGGTATCTTGGTGGAGAATGGGCCAATAATAGCCAACTTGTAAAGCTTTGAAATTTTTTATCTTGGCAGCAAAATGACCTCCATGAGGCCCATCATGGCAAGACGAGAGGATGTCAAAGACTTCCTCTTCCTTGACACATATCCATAATATCTGATCTAGTCCCAACTTGAAAATATTGCCCCCAATTCAAGTGAAAGGGGCGCTTTTCCTTATAATTATGCTCTTATCCCTAGATGACAGATTTGGGGGAAATTTTGTAGCAACTAGGTAGTTGGCTATGTCAAAAAACCATGGATAGAGCACTGATATAGAAAATAGTTTCTCATATAGAAGATGATCATCGACCATCCCTTCATCACCTGCATGTAAAGCAAGTCTAGACAAAAAATCTGCAACAACATTTTCTTTTCCTGGCTCGTCAATGATAGTTAAATCATATTGTTGTAACAATAGAAACCATCTAATGATTCTAGCATTCACATCAAGCTTATTCATCAAATATTTAATAACTGCATGGTCGGTATGTATAAACGTTTGGTATCCAGTGATGTAGTGTCTAAATTTGTGTGAGTGTACAACAACTAAAAGTTCTTTCTCAGTCATAGTGTATTCCAATTCAACCTTAGACATATTTTTACTAATGAAATAAATGGAATAGCATAACTTATCATCTATTTGTCCCACGACTGGCCCCAAAACTTTGTCGAATGCATCAACATGGATATGGAAAGGTAGAGCCCAATTTGGATGCCTAAGTATGAGTGCAGTGGTTAAATTCTCTTTCAAAATCTAAAGGGCCTCTTGGAAGCTATTTGTCCAATTGAATTTTGATTCCTTGGCTAACAATCCAAACAATGGTGAAGCCACTCTACTAAAGTCCTTGATAAAAATCCTATAATATCCAACTCCTAACATACCTCTGATTTTGAGAAGGGACCCTTTTGATGATGGCAATCTTGTTTGGGTCCAATTGTATTCCCTCCTGATATATTGAATGGTCGAGGGCAGTCCCTACATTCATTAAGAATGCACATTTCTCAGGACTAAGTGAGAGGTTCATTTCAATGCATTTCCTCAGGAATTTTCCTAGATTAGAGAGAGCCTCTAGGAAGTCACATTGATAGGGAGTGAAATCATCCATGTAGATCTCCACAGAGTCATGGACAAGCTCAACAAAGATGCTCAAAACTGCCCTTTGAAAAGTGGCAGGGGCATTGCATAGACTGAAAGGAAGGAACCTATAAGAAATGGTAAACCAAGGACATGTGAATGTAGTTTTGTCTTGATCCTCAGGGTTGATATTGATCTGATTATAAGAACTGAATCCATCCCGAAAGAGAAGAACTTCTACTCTGCAATACCATCTAAAACTTGATCAATGGAAGGCAAAGGGAAATTTCCTTTCTTGGTGGATTTTTTTCAATTCTCTATAATCCACATGGATCATCCACTTCCCATTCTTCTTTGGGACCAAAACTAGAGGGGACACCCAATCACTATCTGAGATGGGGTATATGAACCCTACATCCAACAACTTTTCCAATTCTTCCTTTACGATGACCTTGAGGGTTGGGTTCATTATCCTTTGAGTTTTGCACACATGTTTTCATCCCTGCTTGATGTATATGTGATGAGTACAAACTGAGGGATGCACCCCCTTCATTTATTTATAGTTCCAAGCAAAGGCATCTAAGTGTTCTCTCAGCGTCTTGCACAACTTCTCTTCTTGGTTCGCCGAGAGAGAGGGGTTAATCTTCAAGGTTCTAGATGGACCAAATTCTACAACTTTGACATGGGAAGGACTTGGGTAAACTAAGCATAATTAAATCCAAGGAATACTCTTAGAATCTTTCACAAGATCATCAAGAGGCATGGTATTGGGGGACTAGTTCTGGAGGATCTAGTCAATGAGGTCATCTTCATCAGGTTTCCCCCCTCCTATAACAACATCTAGGGTACATATTTGATGGGATTTTGTATTATACACTTCATCTTCCTCCTCCTCTTCTAGCCACAATGGTAATTCATGTTGAATGGATGGCTGGGTAGGAGGGTAAAATACCAATTGTTTGGACAAATGCCCATTCTTAATGGTTGTGTTCCTGAGCCTTCAACTAATTTAAGCATCAACAATGGCTAACCATGGTCGTCCCAAGATGAGAGGATAACCATTGAATTTGGTTTTGGGTTGGAGAACCAAGAAGTTAGTAGGATACTCCCAAGAGTCAATGTTGACCATTACATCCTCAACAACTCCCTTAGGAGCCATTGTGGATCTATATGCAAGTTGCAATACTGTAGTGGTATTTCTTAAGGCTCCTTGAAGGTTTAGTTTTATCATGGTTTCTATAGTCATCACGTTGATGGCAGCCCCAAGATCAATTAGCGTATGAGGGGAAATGATGCCATCATTATTCACATCTACTACTGGACTTCTAGGGTCTAAATATTTTGGACAAATCACTCTCCCCAACATCAAATCAGATAATTGACTGATAACATTGATGGTGGGGGTGTCTCTTTTTCTCCTTCCAGGGTGTTTGAAAAATTCTCCTTGATAAGATTATTATAGATGGGAACATCCTTAATAGATTGGAGGAGGGGTATTTTAACACACATATTCTTAAATTCTCCCAGAATTTTAGTCTCTTCTGGGGTGTGCTGGTTAGGATGGATCAATCTCTTAGGAAAAGGAGGTGGATTTAATTGATGGGTATTCTCTTCCTTTTCCTATTCAAGTTCTTCAGGTGGAGATGGAGGTCAGTTATCTGTAAGCACTCTTCCAAACCTAAGGTTGATTTCTTGAATCTCCACAACATAGGCAGGGTAAGATGTCTCTCCATTGTAGACCTGTTGTGCTTTATTGTTATTCGGATTTAGATTGGGGTGAGAAGGCATCTGAGGTTGTTTGGGTGGAGCAGGGTGAGTGAGTTGTGGTTGTGGTGGAGGTGGAGGCAGTAAAGTAGGAGGTTGGTTGAGTTGAGGCCTCCACCCTTGTGATGGGTTATTCTGTTGAGGAGGTTGAGAAGCATATGGATGAAATGGTTGATTTATAGGGTGGGAAGGATATTAAGGAGCATAAGGAAAAGAAGGATTTGTGGACCTTGATGGATGAGTGGAAGAATACCAGGGTGCATTCTGGTTGGGATGGTAATAAGAGTAAGATGCACCTTGCATGCCCTAATAGTATGGTTGAGGTCCTTGAGGTCTCCTTTGATTTAGAAAGTACAGTTGCTTAGCCCCACCTTCTGCCCCTTGGTATATAGATTTGAAAGAAGGAAAATAAGGGCATATGTGGCATGGTTTTCCTCACAGATTGAGTAGACCTCTATGACATTTAATGGGAATTCATTTTTGGGGTGCCTACTAGTGCATTTAGGGAAAAAAATAGCTAGGGATCTCTCTACTTCCTCTTGTATCCTCTTGATCTGCATGGTATCCATTTACAAAGCAAAGGTATGCAACATTTCACTTTTAAATTCCTCCAACATGTTCCCAATCTCATTCTTGATGGATGTTGTGGAAGGAGAGGAACTAACCAAGCCTTGACTAGCCCTACCCTTCTTCCTAGCAGCCCTAGAGTGATTTTTGAACATTGTTTTGATGTCATCATAGGATAACTGATAGATGCCCCCCAAGACAACATGCTGAGGGTTTCCAGCATGTCCTCCATGATCCCTCAGAGAAGAACTAGCTTGAAATATTTAGGATCAAGGGTGCATCTGGCCCTCCTATAACTGAGTTGAAATCTCTCCTCATAGTCCTCTAGGGATTCATCAGGTCCAAGAGTCATTCTAAATATTTATTCCTTGGTTTCTTTGGACCTATAGTAGTCCCTGTAATTTTTATTAAAGGCTTGTTGAATTTGAGCCTAGGTAGTGATGATATCCCCAAGCAGACCCATAAACCAGCACAAGGCTGCATCCTTAAGGGTAGATGGGAATAAATTCAAATTTTGGTCATCAGAGGCATAGTCATAGGTCCTATAGAAAACAACAAATTCAAACATAAAAGTATCAGGATCCTCAGAGGTTAAGCCATGGAAGTGTGGAAGGGCAGTAGGGCTTATATTCTTCATTTTGGCCTCTCCATTAGTCTCTCTGATAGGAAAAACCTCATTGTTCCTGTTTTCAACCATGGTTTGGGTAGGTGAAATGGGTTCTTATTCTTCCCCAATAGGTTCTTCGAAGATCTTAGGTTGCTCACCTAAAGGGTCTTTTAACTCCCCTGTAGTCAGAGGGGGAAGCTGATAGTAACCAAAGAATAGTGAAAGTTCACTATTTGAGGGTGTGGGGGTGTTTGGTAAGAAATTTCCTTGAGTATCTCTATTTCTACGAGGCATGAAAGAATTTTTTTTCTTCTTTTATTGACTTTTCAATATTAAATGCAAAATAGAAAATAATGCTTAAGCCAAAATAACATCTACCTAGATGCCTCCCCAACAACGATGCCAAAAAATGGTGAGCCCTAGTATTGCACCAAGAGTGCTTCAACTCCCAAGGGCTCCTCAACTCTATTTATCATCCCAAGATTCATACAAACTTCGAGGTAATAGTTTTGTATACACAGTAGATGGGATTCTACTCATGCCACCCTCAACTAGGACATTTGATCAATAATGCTCCAAGACGATTCTTTCCACTAAATTAGAAGGAAACCAACTAATGAAGGTGCAATTTAGAGGCTATCTCTGATGATAAAAAGGAAAATTCTTTTTGAAATTCAATTTGTAAATGTTATTGAATCAATTCATGAAAAGACAAGAGCTACACTACTTGTAGAAAGGGAACTACATTATCTTGCAATCAACCATCTAGCTACCAAATCTACTTGCAGATAGGAAGCTAACCTACCAAATCATAACTCAAGATTCCATGCATCATCTATCTCACTCAAACTTTCATATAAATCAATGTTCTATTTGTGCTAAATATGTTATCAAGATACTAATTCTATTCTATTTTGCAGTTAAGGAAAAAGATGGTTGGAGTGGCCTAGGTGTTGCCCTTGATCATGGAGTCACCGCTGGGGGTCAACCTACTTTTGAACTAAGTCAAAATTGCATCAAAGGTAAAAAAAATGGTGAAACATGCTGCTACAGGTATGCTACGTGAGGCTGCTACAAGTGCCCTGTATTGCTACACGAAGGCCTGTAATGCTACATGAAGGCTTCCGAGAAGGTTTACGAGGTGGGAATTATTAGTTCAAGGGATGGTAAGGTGGATGGAGGTTGGGGTAGATGGATTAAAGGTGGTAAACACCCCTATCCAAGCTCAGAGCCTTAGGAAGGCCTGTTTTGCACTAGGATAGCTGCTCACAGTGACCTAAGGGAATGATCTAAAGAACAAAACTTTGAGAAAATAATTTGGGATTAATCAAAGAGGGTGAGGAAGTCCAAGATGGAGATGGTGAAAGGACCCTTACCTACAGATCCAAACAAACCTGCAACATCACATGCATATACCCTTTTATCATTGACAAAATGAAACAACTAATAGTGGAAAAGATGAGTTGAATTTAAATGCCATCTAATCTATGCCAAAAACTCTGATCTAGTTAATAAATCAACTCCTAAGATACAGTAAGCACGTGAAAAAAAATATGACTAAAATAGATCTTCTTCCAAGAAACCATAAACATAGTATTTTTGGACTGTGATTGTAGATCCTTCCATTCATGCTCCCATGGGAGAGATGAGATAGAGGTTACAATCACAAGATTTTTGAGGGCTTATTTTCTATTGAAATGTCGAAAAATAATAAGAACACTAAGATAAAAAGAAATATAAATACATAAGAGGGACCTAAGCCACCATGATTGGGCCCAAACCGAAGAGCCTCAAGCCTCTGGAGCTAACTTAGTGAACCAATAAGAAATGTCTCATTATCATTACATGAATGTCAAATACATCACATAACCTGTCAAAAATAACACTCTCAAGTGCTTAAGCTCGATAGCTTCCTAGCTAAAAACAAAGTTCGAATCCTAATGAGCTCTTTTGCATGTTTATTTATACAAGAGGGTAGCTACTAGAAACTCCCTAGAAAATAGGAATGTTTGGATATTCTTTAATTATACTTGCTTTGCTGCCAATGACCTCATCTTTCTTGGATTCCAATGACCTCGAGTTGATGAGAGAGTGTGTGGTGATCTTGTCCGATTGAGGGAGTTAAGAAGGTGGAAAACCTCCTAGAATATCTCCCTACTGTCTACTCTGAGCTCCTGCATTGAAATCATCTAGAAAATGCCCCATTTCTTGCATTTAAACCATATTAGGCCACATGAGATAGAAATACATCTTTTACCCCTCTCATTAAGCATAATATAACAAAAATTGTAAATAAATGTGATAAAGGGATAGTTCTATTGATGGAGGATGGCATTATGACCCTTATGATTTACCTATTAATGAGTCTCATCACAAGGGTGACTCGATGATGCTACCACATGGGGGAGGCCTGAAGGGGACCATGAAAACATGAGTAAATGATGGTTACTCATGACGAAAATCGACATGTGAATCAACCAGTTCAAACGTAAAGTGGTACTAGAGTACGGGTGGGTCAAATGAATAAATTTTGTTTTAATAGGCGACAAAGTGAGACCTCATGGAAAAAATGGATTCCTGGTGAAGTGTCAAATTACCAAAAAAAAAAGAGGTCCATTATATGACTTGGTGAGAGCTTTCCAACGGTGCTAACGATTTGTCAAATGGAGCTACGGTTTGGTTGCAATGGGCGACGAAAAAACTAGGGGTTTTCCTATAAAAGGGCTTTTTGACCCCAAATCCAATTCATTTTCATAGTGATTTATGGAAAATTTGGAGAGGAGGAGAAGGTCATAAATATTGTGGAGATTTTAGCAGACAAACCATCCGTTTGAATCAGGATTTGCAAGTTGGAGGTAGGTGGCCTAACCTTACTCATCATTTTTGGTGGATCAGATTTTCAAATTAGGGCTTCAATTCATTGTGGGTTACCTATGCTCATCCTGACGGTCAAAACGCACTTTTGGGAGCCTGTTCTACACTTTGGAGCACAGGAAATGGGCCCGCAAGTGCATCCAACACATTTTTGAGGGAAAACACTATGTTCTGGGCTAAGAGGATTGGCAGGATTGGTGGCCTGTTGTGAGTTGAAGCTAAGTACTAGACATGCATGACTTTGACTTTGGACTGAAAAAACATAATGATATTTTGTAGGTATGATAGAGCTGATGGTATCATGGCGAGAACAAGATTTGGAGTCCCTCTGTGTTGAGATTCAGGGGAATCCAACAGTGAGAGGGGTGTTGGTACGATATGGTGTGCTAAAGTTATTAGAGAAACCTATGATGAGGGATAGTGAGCCCTTGATTTTGAGGATATTGAGTTACTGAGACCCAGATCAAGAGGCCTTTGTAGTACAGGAGCACATGATCAAAATCATGATTCAAGACATATATTTTTTGAGAGGGTTTCCCCCCCTTGGGGGTGGTAGGGGAGATACATCCAGTGCTACCTTGTGGGAGGAATATAGGTGAGTTTTTTATCACCACTGTGTACCTGGGAGTCGTGCAAAGGGCACGACCATACAAATCGGTGACCTAGAGAGGCTTGAGACATGAGCTATAGCTACAAAATTGTTGTGGATTTTGAGTAGTCATGCCTTCCACCATATCGCTGGAGGGTAGATGATGTTGGTGGAGAGTGTGCTGGGAGGGACCTACTATGGGTGGGCCCAGATGATGTTGTCATCATTGAAAGGGAAACTAAAACAATGCAAATGGAGGGCCAATGATAATTTTTCATTTGGGATAGTGTTATTCTCACTCTTCTTTGAGAATATCCCCACTATTTGACCTCATTTGCAGATATGTGATGGGGGCCCACAGGAGCTCAGGATGTGCTGTTGGGCACAACTACTGAGACGAGGTGGAGGAGGGGGAGTCAGATGAGTGTTCCGACTTAAATTTTTTGCTATTTGGGATCAGATGACATTGTACATAGATGACTATCCATATAGTGGCATGAACTGTCATGGGGATCCTGACTTACCACTTCAGCTAGGACGAACATGGGGTCTAGATGGTAAGTGAAAGTTGTTATATATTTGATGCATTTATAGTTTAATAAATATGTGTATATGGTACTGATTTCTAAACTTTGTGGTATGCAGATAAAGCACTGGTCAGGCCGACAGGATACATGGGACAAGTTGCAGTGCCTTGGGTTGCAGATCCGGGTGGGGCCACATCACAACAAATATTGGGGAGTGATGCTCTACTGTAGGATCTCCGACATAGATTCGACATGTTACTGATTGAGATGACAAAACGTGAGTGGCATGATTTAGAAGATTGGTATATGAATGAGTATATGTGTCTTCCCTCAAAGTGGTGAGGAATCAAGTGGCACATTGATATGACCGGTTAGGCTGTACAAGATCTATGTGCTGGTGGGATGGAGCCATTGGCTTAGGAGCATCCAGATGACAGTGATTAGGCATAGGGACATGTGGGTCCTCATTTTTGTTTTATGATAACATGTGAATGAGCATGTTGAATGTATTTAGAATAGTGGACTCAAAACACTATATTATGATACATATTTATGGTTATGCATTTTTTTGTGTGACAATTGTGGTTCACCATTTGTTTATGTATGTCTTCTTACATGTGATAAATGCCAATTTAGAATGTTATTTGCAATGGTATCTACACACTGATTATGGGCTCTTTGATTAAAATTCACGTGCCAAACACATAACTCATATATATTTTCTAAGTAGGACAGGATTATGCACATGATAAACGCCGTTTAATTGCATGAAAAGTAGCAAGGAATCAAGACAAACATGAATGTGAACGATGCGACGGTCAAGGGCATCAGCTAAAAAACCTATCACAACATCATATTCTTCCTAGTTATTGGTGGTATATCCAATGCAAACTCCATTGGAGTGGACTAACAAATGAAAGGGGGTGAAAATGGCCCAAGTTGCCGAGTCTAGATTCTCAGTGAAGCGACTCACACCATCGCATAACCAATATAAGGTGTGGATGATGGGTCCACCTAAAAGACACAAGAAGACAATGTATAAGTTGGTGGGGAATGAAAACTACCTAAATGAAAGAAGAAAGAAACAGATAAACACATTTCAATGGGAAATTCTATGGGTAAAATTTCTTGAGGTAGATTGCATTTTGAGGATTGGGAAGGATTTCTCCTTCTGGACACTCTAAAGGGTATGCCCCCTTGCCCAAACAATTACAGATGATATAAGGTCCTAGACCTAATGGTTCAAACTTCCCATGGCCCAAGATATCATGAGCTTGGTCATATAAAAGAACAAGGTCACCTTCATGGAAGGTATGAGGGTGGAATTTTCAGTCATATTGAGATTTGGTGCACTTTTTGGCCTCTTCGATGGTTTACAATGCAACACAACGGTCTTCATTGGCACACTTAAACATGATAAGTCATTTTTCTAAAGGTTGGGTGTTTGGGAGGAGTTCGATGGAAAGGTGAAGGGAAGGGATCTCACACTTGATTGGTAAGATTGCCTTCTCTTCAAAAATAAGGTGGAAAGGAGTGAACCTGGTGGCAGTTTTGATATAAGTTTTATAGGCCCACAAAGAAGGAAAGAGAATTAAATTCTAGCTGGTCTTGTGTTTATTCACCGTCCGCTGAAGCATAACCTTAAGGATCGTGTTGACAACTTCAACTTGACCATTTCCTTGGGGGTAATAAGATGATGAATATTGGTGTTTGAAGGCCAATAGAGAGGACAACTCACGCCATATCTCATATTAAAAGTGTCGGCCATGGTCAGAGACCAATTGTTTCGGAACCCCAAATTGAGTGATAACATGGTTAAAGAAGAAGAGAGTTGCATTAACCACAACGTTATTGAACTTTGGCATGGATTTGGCCCATTTGGTAAAATATTCGATGACCATGATAATATACTTGTGGTTATTAGCAGATGGGGTTGACACTCCATAAATTCAATAGCCCATTTATAGAAAGGATTGGCTGTGATGATGGGATGGAGGGGAGAAAGTGGAACTCGTGTGTTATAGACATATTTTGGCACTACATACTTGTGGTTATTAGCAGATGGGGTTGACACTCCATAAATTCAATAGCCCATTTATAGAAAGGATTGGCTGTGATGATGGGATGGAGGGGAGAAAGTGGAACTCGTGTGTTATAGACATATTTTGGCACTA